>JAMAFY010000005.1:0-1200000 GCA_023625915.1 Talaromyces sp. PB3603
CAAAAAAATCCACCCTTACAAAACAAATTTCATTTATTTTTCAAAATAAAAAAAAAAAAAAAAAAAAAAAAAAAAAAAAAAAAACAGCGCTCATACAAGTCATAAATCATAACACGGCACCCTCTGTCTACCAAGGCGTGAGCCAGACCTCCTAGCGAAACGCATGGAGTGGAAATGCCATGAACAAGCAGGACTTTGTGTCCATCTTCCGGACCCCATTCATACACTCGAATTGATCCGTAAGGTGTTGAGACATCGCGCGCACCGGGCAGTACATCTAAAGGTAGGACAGGCAATTTTCCATTCTTGCTCAGTGTTGCGGACTCAACAGCTTTCAGAGGCGACGGAATGATTTTAGGGGGTGATCTTTCAGACGCCCATACTGCGCCGAGTGCCAGTCCTACCGTAAGTGAGGCCCCAGCAACGGCCCAAGCTGGTCGTTGATTTTGAGGATTTGTGAAAGAGTCGCTCACGAACCCAGCCGCGTGCTGGAAAAAGGCCAGCGCCATTCTCAGCACAGTTCAGCTTGATACTGGATGCTTGGACGAGGGGAGAGAAGAGACGAGGCTCTCAGGAGGCATGGCATCAACACTCAAAAGGCAGTCGCGCTAATGACCTCGGCAGTCGGCTTTGATAATCCTTTGGCCAATCATGCCAATTTCTGCTGTTTATTTCACTCAATTCGGATCTCTATTGGCCAGCTGCTCTATCTTCTCTCCACTTTTGCGTCATCTGACGTATCAAGCATGAGTAATACAGGACATTACACATGACTCGGACCAGCTCTGCCTAATCATCGTATCTAACCGTATCGCAATTACCGCCTCCATGTTGCAGACGTCCATCATCAAAATCGTCTCAAAGAACAACTACAGACTACAAACCCCCAGTTGTATGGATCGGCCACGAGCGGTGTGACCATGGCTCCAATCACACACTCTACTCGTTCTACCATGGCGCGCGGCTCTATTAGACTTTCCTCAGTCCACGTCATACTTGTGAACATGCTCGAATAAGCACATCCTCCTCTAAAATGTTGTGCCGCACAAATACCCACAAAACAAAGGACTCTACCCACCAAGGGTCAATCTCTAACATAGTACACTTTGCGAATCCCACTATTTGACGTTGGACCCACGTGTGGAGGAGGAATTGTGGTCCATAAACCTTCCAAAACGACGCAATGGCTGAAGAGCTGAAAGCTAAGCGTCCCACATGTCTCGAATGCAAATTACAAGTCATCATTATAAATACCAAGATGAAAGTCTCCGGAGTAGCAATGGGATTTTCTAGCGATTACTTCGAGAAGCGGAACAAGCAGGAGGGCCTTTTTCCACGGCTTTCGATCATCGAGTCCAACCCGACATCCAAGTCTTAACAGGCCAATATTGGCAGAAATGGCACCAAGGGTCTGGCTCATCACGGGTTGCTCTTCAGGTTTTGGGTAGGACTTTTTAGCAATTATAAGCAACAGACAAACTGGGTATCTAACTGTACAAAGAGAGCAATTCGTCCGGCAGAACGTCGAACGCGGCGATAAAGTCATTGCAACTGGCCGGAATGCAGCAACGAAATTGGCACATCTCAAAGATACAGGCGCTGCAATTTTGGATCTCGATGTGACCCTCTCTGAGGAGGAAATCGTGGCCAAAGTCGGAGAAGCCCATAAGATATATGGCAGAATCGATGTGCTTGTCAACAACGCGGGGTACATCGAAAGTGGTGCGGTGGAAGATATATCGTACGTACCTCTTTGCAGCTGCCTCTTTGCAATCGGGTTTATTCGGACTTTGGGTTTAATAGTCTGTTATAGGCTCGATAGGGTGCATCGATCTCTAGAGACCAATCTTTTCGGGTCATTAAAAGTTACTAGAGCCGTACTTGGTATCATGCGGGAACAGCAGTCAGGCGTAGTGGGGTTCATTGGATCTGTGGTAAGTAGTTCTTCCTGAACGCATCTTGCTGTCACTATACTAACGATCAATAGGGTGGATGGATAGGGTACCCTGCATCTCTTGCTTATAGCCTCAGCAAGTTCGCTCTAGAGTGTGAGTAATGCATTGTCAAGCTCTCAATCCTTCTGACAATCTACAGGTGCTACAGAGAATTTGCAGGCCGAGTTCGCTGCGTTGTTTAACAATTGCGTGCGCTTCATCGTCTTCGAACCTGGTTATTTCCGCACTCAAGTCTTTGCATCCACAAACGTTGTAGTGCAGCCGGCCAATGTACCAGCATACGAGGCTTTTAACAAGGCATTGGCCCAAGAATTAGGTCAAGTACACGGAAACGAGCCCGGAGATCCAGTCAAAGGGGTTGCCCGTATGATCGACGTTCTGACTGGTACTGGGGTGGCTGCAGGAAAGGAGCTACCGCCTCGTCTACCTTTGGGCGCCGACAGTCTGCAAATGATACGTGCCAAGTGTGAAGCCACCTTGAAGATATGCGACGAGTGGGAAGACGTTATTAAAAGCACAGATGTGGCGGCGGCATCGGATAAATAAGGTGTAGGTTGATTCAATGTGCTGACTCAACTCAACTACATGTGATAAATATCTATTTGCTACCCACCTGCTCAGGCTAGAGCCTATGACAGCGAATTAATATCCATTGACTATGTACTTTCATAGCTCGACGGACCCTCCTCCGATTGAATGAGCTTATCGAGGAAACCTAAGTAGGCCCTTCTGGATAAGGAAATTGATTGTGAGCTTTGCAAGTACTACGCATGCCCTTCGTCTCTTCTGTCCGTCTCCCCCCAAGGTTTGTAGCTTATACCTCTTCTCATCAGCGAGTCCCTCGATTGTTTCTCGTTCTACTACAGATGTTTGACGAGACTGGTTGCAGTCAGTTCAAATTTTTCCAATGAGCTTTATGAAGAGGATGAGAAGAGATACAAAGTAAATACGATAACAAAACCTAGGTCTAGGCTTGTCTCAAGGAGAGAAAGGGGACGTTTTAGCGACAACATGGTATAATTGAGCAATCACACTTATGTGCCCAAAGGCTGTATGAAGACATCTGAATTTACATTCAGGTAGCAAAAAGTTAAAGAAAAGAGGGAAAGCCTCTCGTATGGCTACCGAGCTAGCACTGTATGCTGATTATTTCCGTAACCGTCGCTGCCGCTGGCGTTCGTTCTCAAATTCACGAGACAATATTTCAAAGTGCTTGGCCAAATTTGAGACACGAGCACTTCGACTTGGAATCGGTCGTGGAATGAGACTAGGTTTAGAATTCGCCATTCTACCTGGCAACCGCTTTCCCATCATACTCTTGCTGGACAGTGTGGCAGACTCGTGAAAGTACCGTATCCTTTGAAAGTCATCCACACCGAAGCTACTGGCACAGTCCAATGATGGACTTTTAGTGCCCTCGGTGAAGTCATCGGGCAGCTCAACAATGCGATTAGCCTGGGTTTCGACAATGTCGGAGACGCACCCGCATTTCAGGCTCGAAGAGATGTCAGTTTCAAACATTTCAGGTCTTTCATGATGTTTCTATGCAACGTACCATTGAATCTTGTTACCTTGGCCGATTCTCTTGATGTTTTCTGCATGACACGTACGGCAACTGCTATTGCTGACTGCACCTTCATGCTTGAAGATCATGGTCATGTAAATGAGTGCTCCCGGCACGATTTTAGTGTCCCAATTGTCCGTTTCGATATCCGTCATCATGTTCTTATCCTCCAGCACATATTGCTTCTGATCGATCTTCGTATACCAGGCCCTATTCCGAAAGAGAAACCGTATAAGATTATGTAGATTCTTCCGTATCTTAGTAAGCAAGAGTCTTCACGATGCGGACTTGGGAACTAACGGACCTGTTTGGAATCGCAGAAAACCCGGGGGATCGGGATGAAATTGTCGTTGCTGGTAGCGTCAAAAAGAAGAATTGGCTGGTCAAATGCAGTCAGACCACAACCCGGATCTTGTCCGGGCACACGTATACTCTGGTACCGCCACAGATATTGAAGCATATCTTGAATCACTGCATCTATCTGGACCTGGCCATCAGACCCGTCTTTTAGGTGTTGATCGTGGCTGCAAAAAAGTAGGAAGCTACTTAGCATAAATCTAAAGCGCAGGGAAAACCAGGTGTCTGAGTCGACGAGGGAACCAACCATAGGGAATTGAAGAGAAAACGGATACGATCCTGCAGGCCGCGCTGTAGCGCTTTGACATCACTAGATTTGCAGGCGCATTTATCCACGTTCATGAGAAAGCTGCGGATGAATCTCTCGCAGCTATCTAGAAAGGCACTGATGATAACTCTTCGGCGGCAATCAGGTGACTTTCGAGATTGAGGAGGCAATACGGCTGATCGGTGATGGATCTCGGAGAGATAGCGCCGAGTTTGGAGTAGAATCGATTTGATCTGGGGTTATTAAGTATACTCAGTAGCACAAGATTTATGGTGGACTCACAGTAGTGGGTGACTGGTGAGAAAGAGAGGCGCTGAGTATATTGGAAAGAAGTCGTCTGGTGTGATAAAGAATCGTCTGAACCTAGTCCTTTTAGTATCTTTGAGTGCGTATTTACTCGCAACAATACCCACCGTGTCAAAGTCCAGGATAAAGTATTCCTGGATGGCAGACGTGGAACTGGCATTTACTATAACCAGTTGTCTACCATGACCTCCGACAATGTAGTTGTTGGTCTGAGAGGAGGTAGCTTGGGCGCGATCAACGTCTGAGCCCAAGAAACCTGCCTCCAGAATTGTATCTCGCCAATTTCCATCAGCCATACATCCAAGAGCGGGTACTTTGATTGGGGGCGCTCAGAAGAAGTATCAAGACAAAAACTGAAGCGAGGACTGAAGAGAGGACGATCAGCCGCAACTAGGAAGTTTTGAAGATACGGACTCAGTGAGAAGACAATAAAACGGGAGACCTGCGGTAATACGTGGCGCTCGTTATCTTCGGAGGCTCATCACTGTGGTTGAAAATGAACATCATATACGCTTTGGTACTTCACTCGTGGCGCAGAGCGCAGGTCAGCAGGTGACCTTGTGTATGGGAGAAACTGGGAGGGCTGATCGATACTCAGATTACTGAGCGCGCAATTATGCAGCGACCAGTAATCATCTCGAGCAAACCACCTCCACAGAGTAGTGAACACCAATCGTAATGTTCCCTGTTCAGTTCATCCAATTGTTGTTTCCCGGAGCCTCAGATTGGAAGATGCAGGTGCCTCGTATTCCAGACAAGGCTCCTGCAAAGAGGTGTCGAAAAATTGCTCTTAGTGTAATGGGTAGATTGCATCTTAAGCGATAACTACGTAGCAAGCTAATGGACCACCTGGGTTCTTAAATTCCTCTACTTGCCTCTGATTCTTTAAAATTCCGTGCTTGTCATATCACTGGATCTCGTTATTCTATATCAGCAGTTCAATCCTGCATCTCTCAAAAATGGCAGAAGCACTTGGGCTAGCTGCCAGTATCATCACCATTGTTGAAGTGGCGTTCCATAGCAGCAGGCAATTGTATGGTATCGTTAGCGGCTTTCGGAACGCCTCAAAGGCAGTGAGTGACCTGAATGCAGAGTTATCGACTGTTCAACGGCTTCTTGAATCTCTCAAAGATGTGCTGAGAAACACAGACGACAAGTCCTTGTCAGAGGGAATGAAGAAATGCTTGCAAGACTTTATACCCTCCATGGAAGCCTGTACCCAAGCCTGTGATGAGTTTCGGGAGAAGATTGCACAAATAACATCGCATTCGACGGAAGATCAAGTGAGCTGGAGGGACAAGGTCCGGCTTCAACTTGAGGAGAAGGGTATCATCGCTTTCAAACATCGCTTGAGGAGCTACAAGTCGACTATCAGCATTGCTCTAGGCTTGTTGACTTAGTAAGTCTACGTACATCGATCTCAGTCCGGGCGTCAACTAAGTCTACGACTCAATCGTAGCTTGTCATCGGACCAAAACCGCCAAATCCTACAAGATCTCCATGACAGTATCGCGACCGCAATGAGCGGGATCTCGGGCCAAATGGAGGGTCTAGAGATTGGCCTCCAGTCACTGTCAGGTGCAGGCAACTCCGGGACTTACGGTGCAGTTGTCGACATCCTCCGACTCTACGAAATCAGTATGCGGCAGTGTTTGCAAATGTGCACAAGTGCAGTGGATGCGCTACCAGCGAGCAACAGCTCTTCCATCAAGTCCATGGAAGTATTCGACAAGGCAAAGCAGTTTGTCGTACTAACCACAGGGAAAAGTGGCCTCGTTGGCAAAATGACTGCTCACAATGAAGGCCGCCAAGCCCTGCTTGACAAGATTCGTGAGGGTAGTGAAGCTGAGCTGGTGACGGGATTCTTTCGTGACTAAGATTTGAAGTGGGTGAGCCACTGCCCATGATCTTGAGGCCGTACAAACCCACGCCTACCTACATACCATATTGAATGCGTACATTTAGGAGCAATTGATGCGTCTCTTTGTTGTTTGTAATGGTACGCATTAATACAATGCACTCTGATACACACGTGTATAGAAGACTTAGGTAAGATTACCGTAATCAGGGAGGTCGCAGTCCTCTGACTAACATGTTCTTACCTACCGTCAAGTCACCGCCATCTTTGTCGTATAGTGAGTTATTCGATATACTAACAGATCTACAGACATTGCAATTTTGTGTGGAGGGCTACAGTATACGCTATGATAGTCGCTCTCATGCTGAACCATTCGACTAATTAGCGTAACCTCGACCGAGTCAGCTAGCGAGGCATCCTTGTCCACTGACATCATAGCTGAAGCTGTTCGGCCTCACAAAAAGATTCAAATTTGCGTGTCGATCAATGCATACACATCTCAGCGATTGAACAATAATGTCTCGTCATGAAGCATTGTGGTGTTGTTATTCTAAGTCTCCCATGTTTCTTTTACCCAGAGTCTTCAAAAGCCCTAATTACCCCGGATCTGCCTCCTCACCTTTTCATCGACTATCTCATAAACATTAAAGTAATCCTATCACTTTTCAGTTGTAACACATATCTCCTAAAGGATTGATCCTGGTATCCGATACTCCGTCAAGATGACCGTGGACGCTATAATGCTGAACCGCGACACCCCTCGTGCCGCCGGTCTACAAAGCACGACTGCCACGGTGGGTATGCCCTTTTCCTAAGACCCACTAGATGCTTTAAAAACCCAGATCTACTAACTTTTATCTGTTCATGACGCTAGCTAGACCCCGTACACAACACAAAACAGGAAGAAGAGCAGGAACAGGAGCTCGGCTCCAAAGGGAAAGCCTGGCTGAAATGGGGAGCCAATCTGGTGGGCGATACCATTACTGCGGCGTGGAGCAGCAAGACTTTTCGGACACCCAAGGAAGGAGTTGACTATCGTGCAAAGAAATGAATTACTACTCTCTCTACGCACAGAAATGGTGGTGGTGGTGGTGATGCAACAATTAATTGCGAGCAATCAACCATGGTTACAAGACCTCATTCCATGGAGGAATATACAATTGTATAGTGATAATTGCAACATGTGACTCAACTATCTGCAGCTATCCTCAAACTCTGTACCGAGTTGCGTGCTTTCTACGCTTCTTCCTGATGTGCGCTTAACGCATTTTTCTCGTTGAAAGTCTGAGCAACCATAGATGACGGGTCTCCAACCTCCGCGTCATCCCCATCAAAGACAATTGCAACCTGCTCAAGGCTGTAGCCCTTTGTTTCGGGATAGAAGAAGTAGGCAGTAAAACCGAAAACAATCAGCACGGCAAGGAAGACAAAGTAGTATTTCCATCCGATAGCGGCCAGGGCGATTGGATTGACGAAAGTGTTGAAGAAGATTGCGAGGATCGTTGCGAGCCATGTTACGGTTAAACCACGAGATCGGAGTCGAAAAGTCCAGATTTCGCAAGGGTAGGCGGTTAGAAAGGGTGTACTTTTGAGGGGGAAAAAAAAAATTCAGGTTAGCTTTGATCATATCCAGGGGCTCATAAGCGGAGGAGAATCAAGAAAAGCAAACTTACAGAGCAATATCGTATCCAGCAAAGAAAATGAAGAGAAAGGGAATCACAGCAGCTCCAACACCTGAACTGCCAGAGGATTCGAATGCACCCGAAAGACCAGTGACCAATACATAACTGACAAACATGATCGCAGCAGACAGCAGGAACAGAGGACGACGGCCAACTCTGTCGACCAAAAACCCAGCGACAACAGCGAAAATCAGATTCCACATGTTCAGACAAGCAGAGATAAGAGTTTGATCTCTGACGCTCTTGACGCCGACGCTGTCCAGGATGAGAGCGAGATAGTAGGAGATGACGCCGTTTCCAGACCATTGGGCAAAAACACCCAGCGTGATTGAACAGAACAATCTGCGTCGGTTGCCGGGGGTCTTGATCATTTCCATGTAGCTAGAGCTGTTGTGAGCTTCTTGCTCGGCTTCGATCGCGGAGCTGATCTCAATCATTTCGTAGTTGACAAGAGGAGAAGAAACATCTCCGCCAGCATGGCATTTGGCAAGAATGGCGCGGGCTTCTTCCTTACGACCGACGGAGATCAACCAACGAGGGCTTTCTTCAGAAAGCAGAAACCCAGGCAGGGCAAGTAATGGTACCATGGCCTGCAGAAGAGAAGGGAGTCTCCATGCCCAAGAGGTAGAGTAAGTCCTGGTAGCGAACGTTACCCAACCAGCCACTGTGCCGCCCACGTACCATCCCGACATGAAAAGAGCATTCCATGTTCCACGTTGGGTAGGATACGCAATTTCGTTTAGCAGCAGAGGTGTTGTTGACCCAAAGAAAGCCGACGCACCGCCGAGGAAAAGTCGGGCCATCATAAAAGCAATGTCGTTAGGAGCAGCGGTCTGCAGTGCAACGCCGAGAATCAACAACGCATAACCGATATACACAGCAGGCTTGCGACCCCATTTGTTGCCAATGAAGGCACCACATGGGTAGCCAAAGAAACAACCAACCCAGTAGATACCGTTGAGCCATCCCAACCAAGCTCCGGAGGGATTGTTCATGAAGGTATTCCACTGCGATAGGGCCTGGAGGCCGTTCATCAGAGAGCCATCGAAGCCATTGGAGGATGAAAATAGGACCAGCGAGGATGCAATAAAATTAAGACGAATCATATGGCTCTTTTTGTACCATGCCTTGTGGTCAGCTGGAAGGAACTGCTCGAGTTCCCCGGTGACGATTTCGCTCGTTGGCTTTTCAGGTTCGGTTGAGCCCATGGCTGCGGATGTTCGAGGATAGATAGCTTTGCCCAAGCTCTCGATATATACAGAAACACAGAAACAGAGAAACAGAGATCAAAGAAGGACGTTCTAGTAGGAATGATAACGAAGAATCGTAGTAATAGACCGGGTGAGCGGGTTTATTTATATGGAGAGGAACGTGGAAAGAGATGGCTCCAAGTCGGCAAACGTTGGCATGTCATATTCCTCAAGTCTCCTGCTCCAACTTCGTCTAGGACGTGAATATTCGGAGTCGAAAGACTGCTCGGGTGTTGTTGGCGGAAATGGTTATATTGCGCTTGTCCAAAGTGAGCATTCGCAAGGCGTTCTAGGTTTTCGGATAGAAGACCGCACGACACACCACAACGTACGGTTTCTACTCCATATGGAGAGACACCCCGGGAAAAGCTTATGCAGAGAGAACGTAGTATGGAGTAAGTGGGCACATTCCACCTCTTTGGCTGGTGAGAAATAGCGCAGGGACAGGCGAACGAAGGATGGAGATAGGGAAGGAGAAACGGAGAAAAGTAGAAACGCAGAAAAGGAAAAAAGGAGAAAAAGTCGACAAGAGGTCCACCGCAGACTCCAACCCGAGAAACATAGAATCGTACTAGATCACACGCAGAATCAAGAAGCGAAATATGGAAGTGTATCTGTTTGTAAGACTGCTTTGTACTCAATTCCTTCGAGCCATCCATTCGTCAAGTGCGAGGGCCAGTTCCATGTTCCTAATACCTCACTCTCGGGCCGACGGAGAAACGCAGAATGAGAAACATCGTGAGACGGAGAAACGGAAAATCGCCTCAGGAAGCGCCAAAGTAGTCATTCGGATGGAGTCAATTAGGCGAGTATTTCAGTTGTGTTCTGTAATCATATGGATATTCGTATGGAGACTCCATTCAAAACAGAAGAAAAGCCTGAGTTGCACGTGAGCCAACGGGGTGATGGTCCGAATGACTTCCCACTGGCATTGAGATAGCCCACTCTTTGATTGTTTTTTCTCCATTTCTCCATCTCGTTTCGAAAAGCATTACCAATGAAACATAAACATAGACGGCAGTTGGAAATGGAAGAGTGTACTCACTTGATCATTGCCCGTGAGAGTCATAGCATCGATGATTAAGCAGATGTTTTGAAAAGACAAGAATCAGATTATCCTGAATAGACCTTACATTCTTCACTCTTTCGTTCTTTCTTTCTTTCTTTCTTTCGACCTGTATTCACCGATAGTGTTGCATACAGTCTTGACAACAAGATGTCGGTAGCCGGGGCTCAGATCGAGATGATCTGTGAGGGATTCTCTCAGATAGCACATGCAGATATTGAAGCTCTGTTGAAACAGTTGAACATAGATGAGAAGGTTGCCCTTCTGTCCGGTAATTTGTGATACACTACTCGGATAAGTATGGATAAGTGCTGACCCAAGACTTCCATCTCAAAAAGGCAATGACTTTTGGCACACGGTACCTGTCAAACGACTAGGAATTCCTTCTATACGACTCTCGGACGGCCCAAACGGAATCCGTGGCACGCGCTTCTTCGGTAGTATACCCTCAGCGTGTCTTCCCTGCGGTACCGGAATCGGAGCAACATTCGACAAAGATTTGAGTCGGAGAATTGGACGTCTGCTTGGCGATGAAGCAAAGGCCAAGGGGGCGCATGTCGTCTTGGGGCCGACAATCAATATCCCGCGAGGTCCTTTGGGTGGTCGTGGCTTCGAGTCATTCTCAGAGGATCCTGTACTCTCGGGAGTTATTGCTGGACACTATTGCCAGGGTCTGAAAGATAAGAATATTATAGCGACGCCGAAGCATTTCGTATGCAACGACCAGGAACATGAGAGAATGGCCGTGAACTCAATTGTCACCGACAGAGCAATGAGAGAGATCTATCTTCTACCTTTTATGATTGCGCTTAGGCTCGGAAAGCCAGAAGCCATCATGACTGCCTACAACAAAGTGAACGGAACGCATGCGTCGGAAAGCCAGAATTTGATTGGAGACATTCTAAGAGGAGAGTGGGCTTGGAACGGTTTGGTCATGAGCGATTGGTAAGACTCTCAAATCGGTGACCAACAAGCTGTTCTAATATCATACTGATTGTATGGTCTACCTAGGTTCGGAACGTACAGCACTTCAGAAGCCATGAAGGCAGGTCTCGATCTAGAAATGCCTGGTCCGACGAGATGGCGCGGTAGTGCCCTGAACCATGCTGTAGCATCGAACAAGATCTCTAATAAGGTATTGGATGACCGTGTCCGCGAAGTTCTGAAACTGGTGCAAAAGGCCAGTACATCTGGGATTCCCGAGAATGCTCCCGAAACCGAACTGAACCGAAACGAAGATAGAAAGCTGCTGAGGAAAGTAGCCTCAGACGCGATTGTGCTTCTTAAAAACGACGATAATGTTCTGCCGTTGAATCGAAACAAAAGAATAGCGGTCATTGGACCCAATGCCAAGATTGCAGCTTATAGCGGAGGTGGCAGCGCCACTCTCAAACCATACGAAGCCGTCACTCCTTTCGATGGGATCGCAGGCTCGGCTACTGCGGGAGTAGACTTTGCGCAGGGGGTTTATGCCCACCAATTATTGCCCGTGATAGGAAACCAACTCTGCACGCAAGACGGTCGGATCGGATTCACACTCAAATTCTTCAACGATGCACCAGGGACATTCAATCGCGAGCTGCTTGAAGAACGCGACGAGACCGATTTTAGCCCCTTTTTCCTCGACTACAACCATCCTAACCTTCATTCTATCTGGTATGCTGATGCAGAAGGTTACTTTACCCCTGGCGAATCTGGTACTTACGACTTCGGACTGTGTGTTAGAGGAACAGGCAAGCTTTATGTGGATGGGCAGCTACTTATAAACAATGCCGATGAGCAGAAGCCGGGACCAAGTTTCCTTGGAACTGGGACTGTAGAAGAAAGAGCATCTCTTGAATTGACGGGAGGACAAACATATAGAATTCTTGTCGAGTGGGGAAGCGAAAAGACAAGCAAGATCAAAGTGCCTGGAGTGGTATACTTTGGGCACGGAGGCTTCAGGTTGGGAGCTGCCAGACGGATTTCACCCCAGGAAGGAATTGAGGCTGCTGTGAAACTAGCTTCAGAGACTGACCAAGTCATACTATTCGCCGGGTTGACTTCAGAGTGGGAATCAGAGGGCGAGGATAGACTCAGCATGAAACTGCCACCTCACAGCGATGAGCTGATTTCCCAGGTCCTTGATACGAATCCCAATACCGTCGTTGTCATTCAGAGCGGTACTCCGATCGAAATGCCATGGATAGCAAAAACCAAATCTATTGTGCAGGCATGGTATGGAGGAAACGAATGCGGACGTGCCATTGCAGATATCATATTCGGTGACACAAATCCGGTATGTAATTATGTAAACGCTCTCTCAACCTGTCAAGTTCCCATCGAGCTAATCATTATCTCGGGTATAGTCAGGAAAGCTGCCGCTCACATTTCCTCGAACGGTCAAACAAAATCCTGCTTATTTGAACTACCGTTCCGAGGGAGGCCGCGTGTTGTATGGAGAGGATGTATACGTGGGATATCGATACTATGACGAGCTTGAGCTCGAGCCGCTGTTTCCCTTTGGTCACGGTCTTTCATATACCGCCTTTGAGCTATCTTCGCTGGACCTGAAGAGAAATTCTAAAACGGAGCTGGAGATAAATGTTTCTATGAAGAACACAGGATCGCGGCCAGGAGCAGAGGTGATCCAGGTATATGTGTCCCCTGTATCACCACCGATCAAACGACCAGCGAAGGAGCTGAAAGAGTTCGCCAAGGTGTATCTTGAGGCGGGCAGTCAAGAAATCGTTAGAATGGACCTGGATTTGGTCCGCGCAACCAGCTTCTGGGACGAGAAGACTTCCAGCTGGCGCAGTGAAGCCGATACTTACAAAATATTAGTTGGGACTAGCAGTCGTGGAAAGTTCTTGGAAGGCGAGATTATACTCAAGGAGACGACATATTGGTCGGGTCTATGAGTTGATGTGTATAGAACAAAGACCTTTTCCCTATTCTGTTTCTTGAGTGCTGTCATCAGGAATTGCATATAGAGGTTTCTTTCCAGTATATATGACTAGACACCATTCACAGTAGTTCGAATTCGATCTGTGTCGGCCCAAGTCTGCAAATGTATAGAGTTGACACTCTCGCTTCTGTCCAAACGTGATAGAATGGAAGTAAACTGTTGTATGTATTCAGCAGCACGTCTTGCTTCAGGTTCTTCTTCTCCAAACGGGCAAGCAAGAAAGCTGGCTGCAATATCGCGCACCTTGTATGTCAGGTGAAGGCCATTTACCTCAATACTTAATGGCGAGCTGCTATTCAAAATAAAGAAAAGCTGGCGGGCAATATCTTCTCTTCTCGACCATACCCATCGCCGTTGTGATATTAACAACTCATTGTGTGCCGACGAAGCCAGTCCCATTGGAGCTTGTTGTAGCTGCGCAGCTTCTAATTGATCTAGGAGCAAACTTTGCAGCCAGAGGTGGGTAGCATGTATGTTAACTCTCATGGATGCATTTTGCAATGACGCCCTATGCTCAGAGGCTTCATCATCAGACGTATGTGCCCAAGGCCGGAAGATCATGGGAATATGCTCTAGAGAAAATTCTAGGCTGTGTAGGCGATGCTTGAAATGAGATATCTGAAGGTTGACATCACGTGTGCGATCACATCGACAAGGTAGACTGGGATCAGGAGCTTCGTCCCGGACTGCGAGCCAAAACACTCGCGAGAGGAGATTGAAAGCCATCATCACGCAAGGCGCGGGTGTAATCGGCATGATCACCTTCTCCTCGGTTATCATCTCATCGTCTACCTCACACGGCAGTAGGCTGGTCAAGTTGATTGTATCCAAGGTCTGAGGATCTAAGAAGGCTAGACGATTTCCGAATGAATCTTGTAGTTGACTATGCCTGTTTTAATGTAATCAGTGACTGTGAGGTTTTTTGCCGTATGTTTTGCAACGACACGGTGAAATGGTTGATCACTTGAAATGGAACTACTCACACGAATGCATAAAATACCAGCCAAAACCCCCTCTTTCTAAGCTGTTGCTCAATACAATTCAGACCGTGATAGTCAGGCGTAGTGAATTTGAGCAGCCGGGCAATTTGCATCATTTCGACCTCCACCATTCGGCCTTGATTATGCTCACCAATTTGACGCAAAGAGGCATATGTCAAATACGAGATTGAGAATTTCTGAAAGTTAATTTCATCAAACCAGTGGCGAGTTCTTAATCTAGCTAGCGTCTCAACGCAATGATATACCATGTCGTCTCGAGAATCGAAAGGCAAAGGCTCGCTATAAGCTCTGTAAAACTCGAATCGGCTCGGCATTGTTGCCACTACCAGAGATGCTAGGGCGATCAGTAAAGCTAGAAACCCGGAGTCTGTAAAGTCTCGATCTTGTTCAAGGTTCTTTCGGAAAGATGGTATGTGGACAATCGGAACGACTGGATAGACGAGATCCAGGAAGTCCTCGATTATGATCATCAATAGATCCCTGTTGCATATAACATCGGTGGGGTAACGATTCTCTTCACTGAATCTATAGGTTGGAGAGTAAGAGGACCATGTTCGAGATTCACCCAATTGATTCGGCCGGGTTGATGCCGCAGATGTTCCATCTGAAGAACCTTCGATGGTATGGACATGTCTGAGGTGAGAGTCAATATTGGTGCCAATACTCAATTCTGCGTATGTCTCTTCTCGGGCATACCTTTTTTTAGGCCCTCTCACTTTGGACGGGAGTTGAAAGGTACATTGAAGATCCAGTCTTCGACACCTACCACACCGTTCATGGGGTCTTTCTGCATTCAAACTGCACTTGGCCTTTCTTCTACGACAGATATCACATGCTTGTGTGGTAAGATTCCCGCGAAGCGCTGGTCTAGCATCGTGAAACGGCATGTCTGTGGAGTAGAAGCGATGTCATCTGGAAGAATAATATCATACTCTGTATGTATCAAGCAATAGGAAAGGGTATCAAAGGAAATATACTTCCATGGCGAGAATGGAAGGAACTGAAGATTGTTTGACTCGTTTGCATCAAGTCCTCTCGGGCTTAGAACAGACAAGACCCTAACCCTGATATGACCTTTTTGAGGTTAGTGCGTGGGGTTCGGAAACATTTCAGCAAAGGGGATTTTGATAGTGTGGCTGGGTGTTTGGCAGTGGCCATTTCTGCTGAAATGCATGAAACGATCGCAGTCGAATTCCTTTCATTCTCGTTATCTCGCTGTCACAATAGTCTTCTACAAGACAGCTCTCTCTTCCTTGGTTGTCGTGCACACTGCACACTTCCGCAGAGGAAATCCTTCGTGGAGCGGAGAAGCTTAGCTCGGGCTTAGCTCCACCTTGGAGAAAAAATATACCAATTTCTGAATCTCACCAACCACGCTGAAGAGATAACATAACAGCAGAGTCTGCCATGAATTGAAACAAAATGTATTACCATACTTACGAAACGGTGTGCACCCTGCCACTCAAGGCAGATTTATTTGCCCAGGCCGTTCATCCCTCGGAGCCAATCCTGTCCGTTGGCCTGACTTCAGGTCATGTTGAGACATTCCGTCTGCCAGCGGCCGAGCATAGCGACGAAGAAGACGACGATGACGACAACGACGAGGGTATTGAAGGGTCCTCTCGCTTGTCCGCGACGAATGGGAATGGGACTGGTCACATAGATACGATCTGGTCGACGCGGAGACACAAGGGAAGCTGCCGGTGCTTGACGTTCAGCATTGATGGCGAAACGCTTTATTCTGCTGGGACGGATGGGATTATCAAGGCTGCAACAGTCGAGACGGGTGTCGTCGTGAACAAGATTCTTATACCCCAGGCCAAATCGAAGTACGTGCATGCGTTTCGTGCAAGAGGTGTCTCAATCAGTCTAACAGATGATTAGGAAGAAAGTAGTCAATGATGATGTCGACTGTCCGTCCGTAATCCACGCGCTCTCTCCTCAGAACTTGCTGCTAGCAACGGACTCAGGCGCTCTCCACGTTTACGATTTGCGTATACCTTACTCTCGGGTTACCGCACGCCCCGAACAGACTTACCGCCCTCACGACGACTACATTTCCTCGCTCACAGCGCTCCCTCCTTCGGATACAAGTACCTCCGGCTACAGTAAACAATGGGTTACGACTGGAGGCACCACATTGGCCGCTACCGATCTGCGCAAAGGTATTCTGCGCAAGAGTGAAGATCAAGAAGAAGAATTGATCTCATCCGCATATATCGGCGGTCTACCTACGACCGGCACCAGTGTTGGCGAGAAAGTCCTTGTTGGTAGTGGTACAGGCATCCTGACCTTGTGGGAGAAGGGGGTCTGGGATGACCAAGATGAGCGCATTTACGTTGCGCGTGAAAGTGGTGAAGGTGAAGCCTTGGAATCGATGGCAGTGGTCCCATCGGACGCGGGGTATGGCAAGATGGTTGCCGTTGGTCAGTCTGATGGAGCAATTTCTTTAGTGTCAGTTGGCCGCAACAAGGTGTTGTCCAAGGTGCAGCATGACGAGGTCGAAGGTGTCACCTGTCTCGGGTTCGACGTCGAAGGACGCATGGTCAGTGGTGGTGGTCAGATCATCAAAGTCTGGAGCCCGAGTATATACAATGAGGGATATTCCTTTGCTGGTAGCGTGAGGAAGTTTGAAGGGCCGAGCGATGATCTTGACAGTGATGAGAGCTACGGTAGTGACGATAGCGAGACCCTCAGGGAAAGGGCCAGACGCAAGAAGAAGAAGCCCAACAAGGGGAAGAAGCGCGACCGGGAAGTTATGGGCTTTGCAGACATGGATTGATCTTTATAGATGATTCGTAGAGCATGGCATGGTGTTCGGGAGTCTTGCGTTTTATGATTGTATCCCGCCGACAGGCAAATGTTTTCCATTCCTGTATCATACCCAGCAGTGATAGAACCATCGTGGTCATAAATGGACATGTCAAACTTGAATTGTAGTCGAGTCCGGCAAATATAATAGCCTAAAGAAAGACGGAAAGCACGTCGGCTGATGCACCGGGAAGCATTTGCTTCGGTAAGCATCTTAGCCGACGACGCTTGGGGATGTTTGGAGAATTTGGAGGTACGTAGTACGTATGACAAAAGATTACAAAACCTCCCCGACGGGGTTGTGGGGGGAAAAGCGACATGTGGGGGGGGATAAAGCTTCATTAAATACTAGCAGTCCAGCGATGATGGAAGATTCTCATTCCTTCTCCCTGTTAAATAGATAATTGATGATATTGATGCGGCCAGGCATATTCAGTCGACTCTTCCAAGGCAACAGAAAGTACCACATCAGATCCAACATCATGGACTCCTTTGTATACAACGCCAACCCTGGCCGGGTGGTTTTCGGTTCGGGGACCTTGAAACAGCTTCCAGAGGAAATCTTGCGACTCAGTCTCACTGCCCCTCTCCTCCTCTCGACGCCTCAACAGGTCAATCAAGCCGAGCAGCTGAAAGATATCCTCAACGGCAAGATCGCAGGTATCTTTACCGAAGCCACCATGCATACGCCCACCGACGTCACGGAGAAGGCTTTACAATACGCCCAAGACACAAAAGCAGATGCTGTTGTCTCAATTGGGGGTGGAAGTACTATTGGACTGGGAAAAGCGATCAGCATCCGTACTGGATTGCCGCATATCTGTATTCCTACGACGTATGCAGGCAGTGAAATGACGCCTATTCTGGGCGAGACGGCGGATGGGGTGAAGAAGACGAGATCCGATCCGAAGATTCTCCCCGGGACGGTGATTTACGATGTTGATTTGACCATGACCCTCCCCGCGGCCATGAGTGCGACTAGTGGAGTCAACGCCATTGCTCATGCTGGTCAGTATGCTTACCCTCTTCATGCATGGAACATTCACTGATTACACCCACAGTGGAAGCACTTTACGCCCGCAACACTAATCCTATCATCAACCTCCTCGCTCTAGAAGGCACTAAAGCCCTGGCATCCTCACTCCCGGAGATAGTGGAGAACCCCTCTTCATCCTCAGCACGCTCCCAAGCTCTGTACGGCGCATGGCTATGCGGTACCTGTCTAGGTAGCGTTGGAATGTCCATTCACCACAAACTGTGCCACACGCTAGGAGGCAGTTTCAACCTCCCACACGCCGAAACGCATACCGCCGTGCTGCCGCACGCCATTTCATACAATGCGCCTCGCATTCCGGAAGCGATGAAGAAACTGGCCGATGCCCTTCCAGAAAGTAATGGAGATGCCATCCACGGTCTCAATGTGCTTTTGTCGAAGCTCAAGGTTAAGAGAGGGCTCAAGGACTTTGGCATGAAGGAGGAGGATATTGACAAGGCTGCTGACATTGCGGTTAGTAATCCTTACTGGAACCCGAGGGAGATTGAGAGGGAGCCCATTCGGGAGTTGATTCGTAGGGTATGGGCTGGAGAGCCGGCGAAGGCCGATCTGTAAACAATTTATTAATATGGAATACATCAAAAAATCATCTGTATGGCCTGATGCTTTAAAAATGTCTGTAAATTCGAGGTGGGGCTGGACCCGCAGTACATTTTGCCCGTCAAAAAATTTCTAGATGAATTGTACCCCGCCATCACAACGAAGCAGCCGATCGCACATAAGTCTGGGACGGAGGAGCGTTGTAGAAGTCTTTTTTTTATTCTACCTACAACATGGCGTCAGCTCCGATTTTGTCTACGCCAGATACACATTTGCTCGAAGCCACAGAGCCCGTGGCCAGTTCGAACGATGCAGGATCTGTTCGTACCGACGAGGAACTTTCTATCATCTACGACATCGAACGAACACTAACCGAGATACGCCAATCACGATGGAAGCGCATCGCACTCCAATTTCCGGATGATATGCTCCCGGATGCTCCACGAGTCTTTCAGCTATTGACGCGGGGGCTACAGACGAAGAATGCGAACCCAGTCACGCAAACCACCAGTGCGAATTCGGAGACGACCCTCGTCGATAAGACCTCGCAGCTAGACTTGGAAGAGGACAAACAGCTCGAAGAGTTGGAGCGGAGATTATATATTCTGGCGGATACTTCTTATGGCACTTGTTGTGTTGACGAGGTTGCTGCAGAGCATGTCGATGCTGATGCCGTCGTACATTACGGACGAGCCTGTCTTTCTCCAACGTCGCGATTGCCCGTCATCTACGTCTTTACCCACCGACTTTTACCAATTGAGCCGCTCATAAAAGCGTTCAAAAACACATATACCAACCCTACCGCGCAGATCATAATAGCCGCCGACGTCACATATACCGGCCATGTGCAAGACGTTCGCGATCGACTTACGCAGGAGGGTTATACCAATCTCTTCGCAACACGTGTTGTGCACAATCCTGCATCCGCCATACCGAACCGCACAGTCCCGAAATCGGTCGAAGAAAATCCAGATACATTGAGCGAATGGGAGTTATTTCACATTTCGGATCCGCCTACCGCGCTCCTGCTTACTCTCTCATCGAAAGTTGCAGGCATCCATATATATCCGACGGATAATGTCGAGTCCGAGGAAGACGTTAAACCACTTCAAGCGTCTACCACGGCTGCGTTACGTCGTCGATACGGTGTTTTGGTTTCGCTGAGCACTGCACCTATATTCGGCATTCTTGTTAATACGCTGAGCGTCAAAAATTACCTTCATATCGTCGACCATGTGAGGAAACAGATTGCGGCTGCCGGTAAAAAGAGTTATATGTTTGTTGTCGGCAAACTGAACGCTGCAAAGGTAGCTAATTTCAGTGAGATCGAAGGTTGGGTTGTGATTGGATGTTGGGAGAGTTCTTTAGTGGACAGCAAGGATTTCTGGAAACCGGTCATCACGCCCTATGAGCTTGAGCTCGCCCTGCAAAGTGACGATACCCGAGTATGGACTGGCGCGTGGAGAAGCGACTATCAGGCCGTCCTTGATGCTTCATCTGCTGCACCAGGTGTAACTGCCGAGACAAATGAAGAGATCGACCGCGGCGACGGCTCAGAATCCGAGTCCGCACCCCCAGAGTTTGACTTTCGAACCGGTAAATTCGTCACGACCTCCCGTCCTATGCAATACACGAGCAATGGCAGCAATGGACGTGCAGGGGGTAACAGTACGGCTTTGACGAAACGTACAAAGGGCGAATTAGCTATGATCGGTAACACGATATCTCCAGGCGCGGAATATTTGCGTTCGCAAAGGACGTGGAAGGGCCTCGGAAGTGACTTTGAGATCAAGTATGAGGAAGACGGCGAGGTCGGTGGCTCCGCGGTTGTCGAAGGGCGTAGGGGCATCGCAAGGGGTTATGCGGTCGGCGATGCTTCCGATCGGCATTGATCGATGCCATTGCAGTAGATGTTGGTACACGATGTGATCATCAATGGCATGTTGTATATATGGAGAACGTGGCGCAATGCAGTATACACTCAGTCATGTCATGTTTGTTCTGCTTCGTAGGTAAGAGTAAGATCAGATGGTCGTCGCTGCAAACAAACATGGAACGTCACATGACTCCATACCGAATCAGGACCCGGCCCGCAGACTAACTTATCCCAACTCTTGCTCTTAGACCGCAAAGCAGGTCGTGGACAGCCCATGACCACTAAATACTCCTCCTTGTTAATCGCCCCTCGTATCACTGTCGACAACAATTCCTCCCTGACAGATGGCCATTTTTGTTTCGCTGCTCTCCGTCAGAAATCCCTTTTGAGACCGTGCTCATCTCTCCCGATAATGCTGGCCGACACACCCATTTCTTTCTCCGAGCATCGATCCCCTCCGTTCGCTCAGCAGTATGACTCTTGAAGGCGGGAGCAAAAAAATCAAGCATCCAAGTTTCGAGAGCGTGGATATGGAGAAATCTTTGTCAATGGAATCGCGTCTTCAAATAGACGACCATGGTAGATCCTGCTCAGCCTCGTCCGGTATACAACTATCAACATTTGAGCGAGTACTATCGACACACGCTCCCATCTTTGAATCGCTCTTACTGCAGATTCCAACAGACACCATATTTCAACTATACCATACCTCTTCTTACCTCCGAAACTTCCTACAGTCTTACCCGACAGCATGGAAATTCTTATCCTTCCGCTTACTCTTTCCATCCGGTTCTCAAAATCGACCATTGTTGATGGGTAGTCCCGATCCAGCAGCGTCTCGCCAGTCACGACCCTACGCCTTGGATCAGCTGTTGATGCTGGTTGTAATACCGATCAGTCCTTGTTTGAAAAGCCTGGAGCTTGACAATACCGCCGTATCTGGGCAGATACTCATATCCACCGTTCTTCACTCCCGACGAGAGACGTTGGAACACTTATCGGTACGAGGATGCAAGAATGTGTCTCTTAAATATCACATAATTCCATATCTCACAATGTACGGCTTGCAATTTGATGTTGATTTGGGCACTACCAGCAAGAGTTCTGTGATCAAGCAGAAACTAGCCTTGAAGAGTCTCTATACTTATCGTTGCCGGCATCATCGACGTCGTCCGTACCTTGGATCTTCCCTAGCACGACGTGATTCAGATGCGGAACCTACACATGAACTCGTCAACCTTTGTCACAAACTGGGGATCTGGACCGATACTGCCTGGTGTACTAGCCCCGCAGGCCGATGTTTCCGACGACGGGGCTATGTGTCTATGAGGGTTCCACATGGTGCGCCTGAAGTCTGGGTTGTATTTGACCGTCTATGGAGGTCAAAGAACTGGCTGGGTCCGATGAATTCAAGAGCGGAACCAGACATGCGAAAAGATGGAAGACTTTGGGAACAGGAAGAAACAGGATACCACGGCGAAGCCTTAGGCACGGGAGACCGATCTGTTTTTGGAGATGGAAAATTTGTTCCGGCCCATCTACGACATAGCCATAAGTTCTTCGTTGCAAACACCAAGTGCGATAATTGCCTGGAGCCAATCGGTGAAAGATGCGAGCAATGCAGCGTCGTTATGCATTGTGTAGGGTGTCGGAAGACGCTGTGTGCAAGCTGTGCCTATAGCTATCCCTATGTCCAAAATCAGGTTACGTGGGCACAGTCGCCATTAATGCCCATGACTAACCCCTTGTGGTGGGCACCCAACTCGACGATCTCTCCTTGTAACATGCATGATCCAGCACCAGATGCAAATGTTGACAACATTCCAACTCCCGTCGCTACCCTCCAATATCCGAGTTTGAACTTCCACTGGTGCTGTACAGAACCCATCTTTTCAGGCGGCGGAGGTATCAGCGTTGGAACAACAACGCGAGATGTTGATGTAGTTCGAGCAGCACCTTTGCCGAAAGGCCGTGGATGGGAAGATTCAGAATTTGTGGGCTGTGCATCCAATAATCAGAGCACAGAAGATTTATTAGAGACAAACACGTCTGAAGGCTTGAACCAACTGATCGGACCACCGGGTCGCCA
This sequence comes from Talaromyces sp. PB3603, assembly GCA_023625915.1. Classification (NCBI taxonomy): domain Eukaryota; kingdom Fungi; phylum Ascomycota; class Eurotiomycetes; order Eurotiales; family Trichocomaceae; genus Talaromyces; species Talaromyces sp. PB3603. The sequence continues at coordinate 22,625 of JAMAFY010000005.1, forward strand.
GATATCATCTTGTCCCCGCAATCTATGCAACGACTGCTATAACTCACCTCAGTGGAAGGTACATTGCAAAAGCTGTTCAAAGCCGCTTTGCAAAGAGCACGACCTCCGAGGATTACGTCTGCGTATATGTGGGTATAAAGAGCTTGTTGTTGAGAAGGCCGCATTGCAGTCTCAACCAGCTTCCACTGTCAGAATGAGCAATACCAATCCGCCAAACCAAGCTGGACCGTCACTATTCCGACCTCGTATTAGTACGGCTGCCGCGCTTATATCACAGTTGCAGTCACAAGGACCGACGCCGAATATGGACCGGGATTCACCGTCGGCTTCAAGCAGTGTTGCAGGAGATAATATCGGACAAGGAGTCGGCGAGATGCATCCGGCAGTTCTACAGGATTTTATCCGGGCAAGGGGCCATGCAGAAGAGGGTATGGCAACAGGACGCCGCGCAGGACGCAGCCGGTCGCCAACCTATTCAAGCCTGTCACGGTCGTCATCACGTTCCTCGGTCTACTACGACGCTGCGGCTGAGATTACTAAATGGCAAGGTTGTCGATCGTACTTTTGCCCGCAATACAGGCCTCTAGGTGACCAACGCCAGCGCTGCCCTAGTGTACTACGCGAGTGCACAAATTGCTCGATCAACGTTTGTCAAGACTGCGTGAACAGCAACCCACCTTGTTCTTGCTCTTATTGTGAGGTCAATTACCTGTGTCCTAACTGTCTGAAAATAAGAGAGGAAGACGGTACATGCCGACGCGTGGAGGAAGAGAAGGCGAGAAAAGAGGAGAAATGGAAACGAGACATGGAGATGCTGGAAGATATTCTGGAAAGAAAGATTGCGAACGAAGTCGCCGAGTTTGCTGGTGAATTCTTAGATCTCATCTCCGATGGCATGCGTACGAATCTGTTGAGTGACTTCCAGCGTTCCTTGGAGCAAATGTCTGCACTGACTCAGGGAAATCTGGTACATGATCAATCGGCCCAAGCGTCCCATCCTCTTTTACGGCTACAGCAGCAATTACCGCAAGCAGGCTTATTGCAAACGCACGACGGAGGCGATGATGAGCATGAACAGTTTCCATTTGATCAGAACAATTCAGACGAAGAAATGATCAATGACGAAGCTATCACTCCTATTGCGGACTGATTGATCTCACTTGAATGTGATCCGAACATTAGGATCTCCATCTCTACAAATCTATCCACTGCATTCAGGCGCAAAAAAGGTTCCGGCTTAAATGGACAGGGCAAGGCAGGATTTTGACACAAGCACTCAGGCCTTTCATTTCTTTTTGTATCTATTTCATTGGAGGATTCATGGCGGCTATACATGCAAGGAAGGCGTTGAGTCGGGTAATACCACGGTCATTCATATTCTCCCTGCGCTACTTGCATTTGCATTTTCGAGATTGAATGTTTTTCATGGATACCATTGTTCTGTTTTAGAACTGTTTGCTAGTGGCATGAATCAATATATCCCCTTTTTCGGAAGCATGTCCTCGATTGTAAATGAATGTATGGTTATAATCCACACATTCATCGTTATATAATATACACTTAGACTATATCCAAATCGAATCAGCGCCTCTGCGTTTCTTTCTGGGCATTAAACCTCTTAGGCAGAGACTTCGACAAAGTACCAAGCACATCCAGTACCTTCAACCCAGCCACAACACCCAGCCCAATCACGCAGGCAATCGCCAATCCATGAACAGCCCACCAGATATGCTGTACTCCAGCGGGGCACATTTGAATTTCGTAGCGCCATTGATTCGCCTCCAGATACGTGTCGAACCATATCGATAACAGAGCTGCGTTGCCACCGTATTCGCCCATCATTGATCGCAGAGTTACTTCTCGGATCGAAGGGTCTTCGAACTCGAGGGCAGGTGACGATTGGAAGTAGCGCATTGCATCCCACCGCCATGATTGGGCTCCTTTTTCGGAGTCTGACGATTCTGATGAGCCTGTTTCGTGCTGCTCCCGCTTAACGAAGTGCACAACATCACATCCCTCATGATCATGTCCCGTCAAAATCAAACCGGGTCTACCTTTTCCGCCCATCGGTGCGGAGTTGGCATCGCCACTAATACCAAATATTCCCTGTAAAATCGCATTTGAGCTGACGTGTTCACTTAGATGGTTCTGCTCCCGAAGTCCATCTTTCCGCCATCGAGGCGGATCGTCTTCATTTTCGGGTGCATCATCTTCGTCAAAGAAGGTGAAATACGGCCCGTCGACACAAATGCCGTCGCGTTTGTGGAGAGGAACATGTGTTAAAAGAAGAGTGAATGAAGTCTGGTCCTCGACGGGGTAGGAGCGGTGAGTGAGGAGGTCGTTGATATATGTGTAGCTATCGGACTGGATGGAAGGGTCCCAAGGAGGACCGTCAAGGGTCAGGTCGTTCAAATTGATGATTTGGAGGGTAGGCCGTGTATCGCTCTTGTCCATCAAAGGGGGATGCGCAAATCTAATATCCCAGTTTGCGCGACCATAGATGCGCTCAAATCGCTCTATCCGGGCTTTTGACACGTCACCTGCGTATCCGATATCGTGGTTTCCGGCAATATTGATAATTTTAGAGGCCCATGAAGAATTATATCGTTGTAACGTCTCCAATCCTTTCTCCTTAGTGCCCTTTCCTTGTGATAGATCTCCAGTAATCGTTATATCATCATCAACCCTCTGTCCACCCCGAAACACGCGCTTCCAAAACCGCCACCCGCGGTTCTCAAATTCTTCATCAGTCACCCACTGGCTCCCAATCAGATCCCCGAGCACAGTTACATGTGTAGGCCGACTCCACCATAACAACGTCCTATAGATATGCGCGAGATAATAATCGTTCCCAAGTAAATCAAGGCGTTTGCGAGCCGCGCGAAAAGCGTCGGGTAAATCCTCCGTGAATATCGTTCGAGCGGTATCTTGCAAAATGGTAGAAATGTCCGGCGTAGACAGGGCGGATTGAACGTTCTCCCAATGCCGCCGTAGTCGCGGAATAAATTCATCGTCGGGCGAAGGAAGGGAACTGTCGCCTTCGATCTGTGGATCGGCAAGGACTAAGAGACGGAATATAGCTGGTTCGTCCTTGCCTCCATCCGCAGTTACATTCCAGTCCGCCGCATGTTGATATAGAGTGTTTATAACGCTATTCGATAACCAGGAAGCTCCGCGCGCCTGTTCATTGGCTTCGGTGACGACCGGCAGAGGAAATGCGCATCCTTGTAGCACAGGGTATAGATACAGCCAAAGTACCGAGGAGACAGAGAGAGGTATTAGGACGGTAAAGAGGATTTTCTGGAGTACGGTGCGGACGGACATTGAGTCGAGGTGTTGGATGCGAACGTCATCAATTGCTTTGTTATATGCTCAATGCTATAAAATATATATAAGAAAAGTTTCAGAACGGTAAGAAATGAGAAGAAAGATAAATTGGCTGTTTGACACAAGCAGCATGCATCGTTGCGCGCTTGTTCAATGTTGTGGATTGTTTTGAAGACCAAGTTGAGGTCCCGAGGCCGATCAATCTCCGCAATTAAATGAAGCTTCTTGGTGGACTGCCTAACCCTAAGCAAGGAAACCCTAAGGGGCTGATCAAGTATTGATTGGACTTTGATCGTGTTCATATTGTTGATTTCCTCCTAAATTTTTCGATCCAGACTACCAGTCTATTTGCTATGAGCTCGGTCACTGGGCATATTTAGCCCCTCTGTCTGTTGCATTTTCAGGCCCAAACAGGATCTACCACTATGTCCTCGTTCAAAAACCTTAGAGAGTAATCCGTCATGTTGAAAGTCAAGATATTTCCCCTCTGATGCTGTTGTACATGACTTCCAGGGATCTTTTCATATTGTGCATCCATGAATCTTACACATGCGTCAGTCATTCCTTCCTCTGTATGGTCCTCCTTGCTATGATCAGCCCGTTTTCCGAAGCTCAGTTCGCTCGACTACCAATGCCCCAAGGTCCTCCAAATTCTGCGCACCCATGATATCAAAAACCGCTATATCAGCCTTGAATGAGCGAGAAACCCAGTTCCGCAGCTCGATGGCAAGCAATGAATCAACACCAAGCGACGCAAGAGGACGATAGATATCAATCTCGTCTGCTAGCATGTCTAGTGCTCGCGACAGCCTCTGCTTTAGGCCAGTCACCACAACTACACATGCATCAGCAGGCGATTTTGCCTGCGAAAATGGGATTGTCAGATCGGCGCCCTGTGACTTGTGATACGATTCATTAGCGACGCTAGGAGCGTCTGAAGTTTGCCGGGGCAGCGTGCAGAATAGCCCACGTTCTGTGAGCCATTCTGGTGGCTCAAGACCGGACTCGTAGAATTGGGCAGGGGTAACTAGTCCGACGAGCACTTGGTGTCCTTGAAAAGGAGAGGAATGTGCGGTACTTAGACCCTCATCATTATTGCGTTGGTAAAGATCTGGGTTGCAATATTCTTCGAGTAGTGCATGGAACTCCTTTTCCATAATCTGTGCCATATCTGCAGCTGCTGCCTTACCACGAGCATATTTCTCATTCTCAGCTATGATTCCAATATCACCCATCCAGCCAAGGTCAAAGGCTACAGCGCTGCGACCAATGCTTCGGCGATACTGAGCAAAGGCGTCTTGAAATGTGTTTCCTGCCGCGTAGTTGGATTGGGAGATAGAGCCAGCAATTCCAGATAGGGACGAGAGCATAATGAAGAATTCCAAGTTTTCCGGGAGAAGAGTGTGTAAGTTTTGCGTACTTTGTACCTTGGAACGGATGGTGGTTTGCCATTGTGCAAATGACATATTCTCAAAAATCGAGTCCTGTGAAAGGCATGGTTAGACAGGCACTGTGAGATGGGGAATTTGTACTTTACTTGAAGGACCATTACTCCTTGAAGGCAGCCCCTTATAGGCGGAAGGTCACTGCATTCCTTCAACGCGACGGATAAAGAATCGATTGATGCGACGTCGCATTTCGGAGCTTTTACCTGAACGCCTTGTTCGGTGAGGTCCTGAACAAGTCTTTGTGCTGCATCGGACTTGACCCCGGATCTTGAAAGCAAGATGAGATGTCTTGCTCCCATTGATACCATCCAACGAGCAGCGCTGCGACCCAAGCCTCCCAAACCCCCAGCAATCAGGTACGTTGCATCAGAAGGGAGCGAATATGATGGCACATGCGGCAAGAGAGTCTTTTTGATGAATTACTATCAGCGACTAAAAGCTGAACCGGAGAAAAAACTATGGGGACTGCTTACCGGTACTGGTTCTGTGGTCTTAAGATCGATGACCAGTTTGCCCGTATGCTTTCCACCCTGCATAAATCTGAAAGCGTCCTCTATCTTAGCGACTGAGAATTCGTGTAATGGTGAGGCAGGTTTCATCGTGCCTTCTCCGACCATAGATAGTACTACTTCCATGGGCGCCTGTATGAGTGTCGGGTCATAGGTGCACATATGATCAACAGCAACTAGAGAAAACGAAACATTCTTCTTGAAATGTGCCATAGGGAGCTTTGAATTGCTCTCGACATCAACATTGCCAATCTCCACAAAGCGACCAAAGGGTGCAATACACTCCCATGATGAGACGAGGCTATCCCCGGACAATGAATTCAAAACGACATCCACACCTTTATTAGACGTCCTTAACATGATATCGCGAGCAAATGATGTGTTTCTGCTGTATAGGATGTGGTCATCTGGGATATTGTATAGTCCTTTCAGGAGATTTTTCTTCTCATCCGAGCCAACTGTCACGTATACTTCGGCTCCGATAGTTTGGGCGATTTGAATTGCCATTTGGCCAGTACCACCGGCACCAGAATGGATAAGAATAGACTCTTTAGATTTTAGACGAGCTACCTGTACCAACGAATGATATGCTGTGATACCAGGAACGAGGACTGCAGCCGCCGTGTTGAATGACATGTGATCCGGTATTTTCACTGCTTGACGGTGATCACATCGAGCAAAAGTCTGGAGACAGCCGATTATGAGCGCAGCAACACGATCCCCCGGGCGAAAAGATGAGCAATTGGATCCAACTCGGGTCACGATACCTGCACACTCTAGCCCAATAGTGCTGCCGTCACTGTATCGTCCAAGCATGACAAGCAGGTCTCGGAAATTGATACCAAGGGCTTCAACCCGAAGTTCAACCTCATTTGGCTTCAATTCAGTCCAGTAAGTAGCATCTTCAACGAATATTCCAGAATCAAGGAATCCTGGATTCGAAACTGCCATAGTCAAAGGAGCATCTGGAAGGAATGGCTTCATCTTCGGGGTGGCAACGCTCTTGTCAAATATGCTCGCATTCAAGTCGACAGCCTCAGTCACTCTGTTGATACTCAACGAGGAGTTCAGTTCTTCGTATTCTAGCTCGAATGATTTTTCCGGTGTCATGATCATGGTCAACAGGATATCACTAATATGTTTCGCCCACGGTCTAGGATCTGCTGTGTGATCTTCTAAGAAGGCTGTGACGAAAGACATTTTGTTGTTCTCCGTACAAAGCACTCTAGACAAACCCCGAACAAGCTGTACTTGGGGATATAACATAGAATCTTTGTTTGCTGCAGTGACCCAGAGAATGTTTTGAGCTTTGCATAGAAGACTCTGCAACTGTGTGAATTCAACTTCATTCATATCAATAAGTAAAGCTCTCTCAACCTCCGGAAGAAAAATAGCCATTGTGTCTTCGGTAATTTCGATAGCAGCAAGACTCTCGATTGGCAAGGTCCTGTGGCCAATATACTCACCTTTCTGGGCCCAAAATTCACAGACAAGGTCAACTAGATGAGTTTGTATCTGAGATTGAGGATCCAGGATGAAGGTCAACTCCTGTCTTGCAGAAGCACGAGTACATATAGCTTGTGTCTCAAGCGCAGTACAGATCATCAGGGTATGCTCTCGACAACTCTCGGTTTCGTAGTCCGGAATAGCCATTTCGAAACTGCTTAAGCCGTTTGAAGAAAGAACTTCGCTCCATCGCTCTTCTGAGATGCACGCGCTCAGTTCACGGTAGTCCTCCGTTCCTATATTGATATAATTGATATAAGAATTAGCTGTGCAAATCGTCATCAGGAACCACGTTGTTTTACCTATCCACCAGCCCGGAAGCGTTCCAAATATAAAACCGTTTCTAAGGATATCAGGTTTGGTGATTTCGAGCAGAATGAGCTTTCCACCACTATGAGATTTGATTAGCGACACCTTTTCTCGCTAGATTGTATTGTAGTCTCACGGTTTAAGAAGCTTCCTAACGTTTCCCACGGTCGTATTGAGATCTCGAGTTGCATGCAAGACCTGATTCAAGAATCAAGAAGCATTAGCTAAGTACTGCCCTTGATAGACTTACAGATCACTTACCCAGGCGGCAACGATCATATCATAACTCCCTAGTTCGTAGCCCTGGGACTCGGGGTCGATCTCTACGTTGAATGTTTTGAAATGCATTCTTGAGCCGTATGGATCGAACTTCGTTCGTGCGTCTTCAAAGAATGATTCCGAAACATCGGTATAATCATATTGCAGAAACCGGGCAGATTTGCTGTCACCGTTGCTGGTCATCGCCTTGAGTATATGGCCCGTAAGTGAACCTGTGCCTGCACCAACTTCAAGTATCTTCATTGATGGATTTTTGTGGGCGGTAACATCAAGATACTTCTTAAGATATCTCGAACAGAGGATCGTGTCGCAGACAACTTGGTAGTGGTTGTCTACCAAGCCATCTTGAAAGATAATCTCCAGTGGATTGACGGAGCCATTAACGATATCCTGTATCTGTTTTCCCACTGTTACAAACAACTTTCCTTCAATACTCGAATTTTCGATCTTTTTGGAGATGGTTTCTGAGAACTCTCGATCATGCGATTTCTCAAGAGCGTCATGACGGCGAGCTGTGACTGCTCTCAAATCGTACCGCTGAATTTGCCATCTGAGCCAGGCTACATACTTTTGAAGATGTTTTGGCAGATCTTGGACTACAGATTCTTTGAGGCCAGCTAGACATGTTCGAACATAGTATAGCAATAAAACCTCAAGATCATCATAGAAGGCAACAGGATCTTCCCCAGAAACATCTTGAGGTCGACAATATGACAGCAGTTGCTCCTTGGAAAAGAACTGAAAATCAGGCTTTGACTCAATCGAGTAGCATAGATGGCGTTGTTCCGTCTGCGATGTCACGCTGGGCTTGTTTCCAGAGACTGAGGTTGTCTCCAGATTCTTTATCCAAAGCCTTACCTCGTCTTTATCGTCTAGCATGAAGAGCGATGTTTCCGTTCCCCTTAGGCCCTTCAATCTTGTCTGTGCACAGCACTTTAGAGTTGTAATTTCAGGATATGCCAAACCAGAGCTGGAAATCCAAGCGCTTTGCACTCGTGTAATCGCTGCACCATTCACAACAACTTCTCGAGCGCCTTTGGTGAGTGCGACCCAAGCTAACTGACCTGCCGCGTCAAGAGTGGCCGGATGGACGATATGATCCTGTCGACCCATCTGGGATTGTTCGGCAGTCCACTGGAACACTTTGATATTGCCTTTGGCGCCTCCTTTTCCGTCCCATGCTAGGTTATCTAGCAACTGGAACGATGGACCATAGTTCAATCCATTTTCCTCAAAGGCTTGATACATCTTATCAGTAGGTACATGTTCCGAACAGGCTTTAACAGCTTTAGACCAGATGTCGCGGTAGTGGTCTGCTTCTTCCAGATCGAGCTTCTCAGCTCCAATCCAATTCGAAGACGGATTCTCATACTGAATGCAGATAGTGCCTCGGCAATTTTCCCGCTGTTGATCGCCTGTCCCTGTGTAGATCCGAAATTCGTACCAATGTGCGGTTTTCTCAAGTGCATTGCGGAGGGGACGCATACTCAAGTGCACTTCTGTTCTATTAGCTGTGTCGATCGAGATTGGATGGGTGAATGTGGCATCCTTTAGAAAATACCCCTTGATGGCCTGGTTGCTTGTTGCAAGTTGCCGAGCGCCCTCGATAGCCATAATGGCCATTCCGGTTGCCGGATAGATGATCTTTCCATTAACTTTGTGGTGTTCTACCCACGGGGTCTCGCTCACATCGAAGAACTTGCGCCATTTCGCCTCTAGGGGTGTTGACTCTGGTGCAGGTGTACCTATCAATTCAAGCTTCTTGCTTGGCGGTAAGCGGATATTTCTGCTCGCTGCCGTTTCGAACCAATATCTCCTTGAGTGGTTGAAAGGATATTCAGGCAGATCAATCAATAATCTTCTCACTTCAAGGGGCATTTCTGTCCCTGTTGATGAGTTCCGGTCCCGGTTTACCTTGTTCAAATCGAGCGAATGCCCATATGAATGCAAATTTCCAAGCATTGCAAGGAAATTTTGCCAAGTATCTGAGCGTCTATTGAGTGCTGCACTGTATCTAATTGTGCCTGGGGCTAGATTGTTGGCTTGGAGAATTTCACGAACAGGTCGCTGTAGGGCTGAATGTGGCCCAATTTCCAGTAAATCGGAAAGAATTTTCTTTGCTGGCGCTCCAAGCCTTTTGCTGTTTGAAGACGTACTATTTTGTGAGACAATAGTTGACATTGCCTGTAAGAATCGCACAGGATTGACCATATTGTCTACCCAGTAGTCTGCCTTCTTGAGAATACCAGGATCTGTAATATTCTGTCCTGTCACGGTTGATACCATGGCAACATTTTTTGTCACAGATTCAGCTGGAGAAAGGTCATGTAGAGACTCCTTGTAAAGAGACGCAATCTCATTCATCTGTGGCGAGTGGTATGCAACTCCTGTCCGCAGTAGATGTGAGACTACATGATCTGCGTCGAGAAGCTGCTTGAAGTGATCAATCGTCTCTTGTTTACCAGAAATGGTAAGGTTGGATGGACTATTGTAACAAGCAATATGAATATCCCCTTTTATCTCGTTCTCAGAGTGTAGGCGCTGGAGATAAGTGTCGAATTCGTTTTCAGACAGGTCAACAGCCAACATAGCACCCGAATAACTGCTCTTCTTTAAATGACTTGCGTATTTACCCCTGAAGTAGGAGACTCGACAGGCCGATTCCAGTGAAAGGGCACCTAGAGCGTAGCTAAGGGGAACCAAATAAGCAATAATTCAAGAAATAGGCGCAAAAAGACATCTTACGCAGCTGCAATTTCCCCTGAAGAGTGCCCAACAACCGTGGAAGGTCTCAGTCCAAAGGACGAAAGCAATTCAAGTAAAGATATCTGAAGGGCAGTCGTCAAGGGTTGTGCATATTCCGGGTCTTCAATACTGAAGTCATTGGTCTTTTGAAAGCATTCTATCTTTCCACATTAATCATTTATACACATGTGTCTATCGCAAGTAGATTCCAACTTACCCAGGACTGACCACTGGCATCCGAAGCTCTGTAGTGCCTTGTCGCACAATTGTAAAGTTTCAGTGAAGACATCGTACCCCATCAGATCCATACCCATCTTGTAATATTGAGCGCCCTGTCCGGTAAAGATATATCCAACGCCGTGTATTTTATTTGGCTGCACAGGACTGGAGATGGACTCCTCCAGCTTCTTTAGCGTGGTCAATGAGTTTGCGATAGCAAATGCTCGCCAGGAGAGACGACTTCTCCGAAATGCTAAGGTGCTCGCTAGTTGCTCTAGAAATATCTCCTCCTTATTCGAAACCTTAGAGCCAACCTTCTCGAAGTATTTCTGATATACATCAACCAGCCGCGAAATGCCTTTTTCGTCGGCCGCTGACCAGACGAAGAGACGGGGCATCCTCTTTGTCTTTGCGTATTGATCATTGGCTTTCAGGTGTCTAGTCTCAACGCTGCTCTGCTCTGCTTCTCTGTCCTCCACTTGCAGATCACCTCCATGGAATGCTATGGCGTGGCCATTTTCCTGGTAAAGCTCAGTTGGATCTCCAACCGAACAATGTGCCGCAGTATAGCTTCGACTCTTAAGGTAATGGTAAGCATCATCGAGAATAGCGTGCGCGTTCGATCCTCCAAAGCCGAAAGATGCCACTGAGGCGCGGCGCAACCCCTTTGTCGGCCATGGAGTGATCTCGGTGGGTATCTAATTCCATTTAACCCTGATCAACATTCTATGGAGAGGGCAAACTACTTTGATGTTCAAGAATTCGGCATCAATATCCGGGTTCAGGCGTTCGAAATTGGCGTTTGGTGGGATGATTCCTTTCTCCAGAACCATAATGGCTTTGATGACACCGGCTAGTCCACTTCCTCCCTCTAGATGTCCTATATTCGATTTCACGGCACCCCTAATTAGGTACGTAGCTGATTAACATCCTTCTGAAACTATCACACAATTCTCAACACAGAACAGACACTTACAGGTACAAGGGATCATCTGCTGATCGACTATTGCGAAAGACGCTCCCAATTGCATCGGCTTCTATGGGATCACCAATTCGAGTGCCGGTACCTTTTACCCTTTTAGTGAAGTTGTCTAAGTATCACGAGCAACCACTGAGAATGAGACTCACCATGTGCTTCAAAATATCTTGTCGACGCATAGTCCAAGTTCGCCTTCTTGTATGTTTCTGCAATCAAACGGGCTTGCATATCCCGACTGGGCTGCGTTAGGCCAGGTGTATATCCATCTTGATTCGAACCAGTCGACCGAATGACCGCTCGAATGACATTTCCGTCACGGATTGCATCCCGAAGACGTTTGATAACCAGAACACTAAACCCTTCCCCACGAGAGTAGCCGCTTGCTCTTTCATCAAAAGTATAACAGCGACCCAGGGGTGAAAGGAGACTCATGTTCATCAGGGATAAAACTCCTTCGATGGCAAAGATAGTGCTGGCGCCAGCTACGAGAGCCTTATCTCATCTAAAGTCAGATTCATAATCTCTATTTCGTTATTCTTCGGGGAAATAGGAAAAAGGCAGATTCACCATCTCCGAGTCTCCAGAGCGTAAGCCTTGACACGCCAGGTCCAGGGCCATCATACTACTAGAGCACGCCGAGTCAAGATTCACACTCGGTCCCTTGAAATTGTAAAACCAACTCAGCCTATTGGCTACCATGTTCATACTCACGCCGGTTGCAACGTATTTTGGCATGTTCATAGCATCCTGGGTAATAATGTGCTTGTAGTCATCGGTCATGGAGCCACTGTAGACCCCTGTGTTTGTTCCGTAGGACTTCTCCATGGGAATGCCAGCTGTATACATTAGATCAGTACTTTTCATTGAGTGTAAAACATGTACTCAGATGGAAAACTAGAGATTACGAACCGCTCTCTAATGCTCGGTAGGCGGTTTCGAGAAGTATACGATGCTGGGGGTCCATCGCTGTGGCTTCGGTCGCTGAAATGCCGAAGAACGGGGCATCGAAGACGCCTATATCCTCCTTGACAAAGTGTGCACCCGGAACGAACGTTTTTGAAGCTCCCTCTCCGTCGCGAGAAAAATAGCCGTCGAGATTGATGCGGTTTTTAGGCCACTCTGTCATTGCGCATCGCTTTTCTTCCAGCATCCTCCAGAACAAGGCTGGGGACTCCGCATCTTGAGGAAATTTGAGAGAGAATCCAATCACAGCAATGGGTTCCAGAGCGTCCGGTATGCCGTTTGTGTTGTGTGAATCCGACATGGTTCAAGGAAGGAGAAAGTAATTTACCTCTGCATGTATGAGTTCATCTAAAAGATAGTTTCACCGGCTGATTCCTAGTGGTAGACAAAAATAATAATGACAAGAAGACAAGAAGACTACTATAGATCGAAAACAGACCAGGCTGATATGTATCTTATACCTATCAAAAAAGTAAATATAGCTTGAGAAGTCTCCCCTCACCTTGAACATCCGCCCAGGGTATTTGTTTTCCTTAGATCAGGCCAAGCTACAGGAGCGAAGCTCTATGCCTTTGTGTTATAAACAATTACTCATCCTGCATGCTTTGCATTAGCTAATTACTGGTTGCTCATGACTGAGCCATTGGGCTTGACTCTTTGGCTATTCATGAAGCCAGGACGGCCTTAGTCGATTACATGAAGCAGATAGAACAGTCCACCAGCGTTGCATTTGGACTAGCTTTGCAGTTCAGCTCATTTATGCGGCTTTCGTGGTTACAAAGGCGGACTTCGTTTAATTGCCTATGTCTGAATACTTTTCTAGATAGGCGCCAGCAGCAACAGGGATCAGGAAAAGCGTGCGTGGAAGTAACAAGGCTCTCCCTCGAATCCTACTTAGGGATAGCTGAAAGTTTTTAACTGGACCAACTTCTCCTATGTTCGTTTTGCCTTTTTGAGTTTCCACTGCTTGACTAGGCTGCCTTTCAGAAATATTTCACAAGATTGACCAATATCCTACGCATGCATTTTGAAAAGTTAGTTTCATTTCCCCTCTTCTTATCGAGTCTGATCACGATCACATACATCGATTATCTATTTGGATTTTCCGACCCGCCAAGCAAATATGCACTTCCTGTGTCTTCATGGCATGGGTACCAACAGTCGTGTAAGTCGACTCCCAAAGAGTCTGATACTTTACTAAAGGAATTCGGGCTGACAACTGAGTCCTGATATTGATACTACTAGTAGATCTTCAAAAGCCAAACATGTAACAATAATATAAGCCCCTCAAATGACTGTCGACTAAAGGCTGAAGCTCATTGTCCTCAGCTGCTATTCGCCATGCTCTTGGGCCGGATCATACATATGAATGGTTAGACGGCTCACATTCAACGCAGATGGCTCCTAGTAAGTACCGAACATCGACGTTCAGCCTTGCTGCACAGTTCCGAAACCGATTGTTTGAATTTTGACTAAGAGGTGACTGTCATTCCTACCTTTGCCAGACATCGGTGATTTCGTCTCAACCAACGAAGAGTTTCTTGAATATGCAGATCAATCGTCATCAGAGAGCTGTATCCAAGCCTTGTTTGCCCTGGATCGATTCATTGAGGAAGAAGGGCCATTTGACGCTGTCATGGCATTCTCGCAAGGCGCCTCTCTTGCTTCCTCGCTCATGATTTACCGATTACGAAAGGATCCGGAGCGAGAGTTGAAATGTCCTACATTTCGATGTGCTGTTTTCTTTTCAGGCGGACCGCCTGAAGATCCCAGTGATATCACCGCGGGCTCTAGGCGGGTGATGAATCACGAGGCTGATGGCGAAGTAATTGGAATTCCAACCGTTCATATCTGGGGCAAGTACGACCAGATTTACCCTACATTTGGCCCAGTGCTGTGTAAGCTCTGTAAGGCAACTGAAAGAGAACAATTTATTCATGAGGGTGGCCATGTAATTCCAGGTCCTCGAGATCAGGCTGCACTTGCCAAAACGGTCCAGCTAATCAAGAGAACTCTGACACGGGCCTTCAGCCCTTAGCTTAGCTGATTGCAGTCCTATCATCTATTGCAATAATATTGATAGAAGTAGCTAGACTAAACCACGATCTGCTTTTTCTGCCACATAAGGAATGATCCAAGCACCTGCGCCCCCGCGCAGCCTACCAGAATGTACATTTGTAGCCGGTAGCCCTCTGAGAAGACAGCACGAATGGCATCCTGTGTCTCCGGCGGATAGTTGTAGATCGTTTGGACTGATTGTAGTATGGTATTGATCTGTTCCGGCGTAGCATATTCACCCAGATGACTTCGAACGTGACTATTAAACACTGTTGTCACGATGGCGAGGAATATTGCGCCACCCATGACCCGAAACTGAGCAATAGTGCCCATTGCAACAGCTGTAAATTAGGCCGGATTAGTCTTTTTTTTTCTGGGCTAGAAAGGAGCTCGATGACGTACCTTGATCTCTTACTTCCACGGCAAACGGAGTCATAAGACTTAAAAGGGTGATATTGATTCCACATCCAAATCCAGCAATGATTTGATACCCATACTGGGCTGCCTCGATGTGCGTAGATGTCGGCAAAGTGGTGAACAGCGCATAACCAATGACTTGAATGATCGAAGCAACAAGAACAAGATATACCAAAGGAACCTTGAAGATCTTTCCTACGGTGGGTGCAATTACGGAGCCAACAGGTGCCGCGATGGTGAACGGAATAAACCTCACACCAGCCTGAAGAGGTGACAGATTCTTGACGATCTGATACTGCTGCGGGATTTGAAACATGGTCACGAACCAAGTACCGCCGAGGAAGATGCAATTTCTCCATATGCGCATGTTAGGATCTCGCCTTGTTTTCACGCATTTTGCCCTTCGGGAAACACTTACAGCATCATGCCCAGCCACACCCTATTCTGAACAAATCTCCACGGGAAAACTGGTTCCTGCCGCTTCGGATTCGATGTGATGTGCTTCTCCCATAGCAGAAACAATACCCACGCAACACCCGAGATGGCAAGAAGCGAAATTACAAAGCCGGATTTCCAAGGGAACTCTGTATCTGCCTCCTCAAGCGCGGTTACAAGGAAAAGTGTGGCTACTAGAAGCGAGAAGCAGCCCACAAAGTCCACCCGGTGTAGAGTTTCACTGAAATAATTTCGGAAGTTGAAACGCTCGCGTTGAAGTGCAGCATCTGCATGATTCGGGAATCCATTTGGTAGCGCAAAGACGAGCACGGCGCCAGTAAGAGCTGCAGGGGGCACACTGGAGAACCCACAATCAGCTAAAATACCAAGGGGGAAAAGGGGGGAGGATGCGTTTACTTTAATAGAAAAACCCATCTCCATGAAGATGACTGGCTAATGGCACCGCCAAAAATGGGTCCCAGTAACAGAGAAAAGGTATATACGACCGATATGGAACTTGTATACTTTGCATACTTCTCAACTGGGACCAGTTCGAGGAGTATCACCGAGCAAAGCGAATAGTTACCCGCTCCACCGATCCCCTGAAACGCGCGGAATATGATTCTGATACAGTGTCAAAAATAAAGGCATCGACTATTTCGGATGCTATAACGGAGGCTTACAATTGTTGTATGGTCTGCGAGGCACCACATGCTACCGAAAAAACAGTGAATATGAACACCGCGAGCAGCAAGAAGGATTTCCTGCCGAAAATGTCGCTGAGCTTGGCGTAAATGATCAGAACCACTATTTCAGCCGTAAATGTGTAAGAACGCAATTGCATGCATTGATGTCGTGAAGAGGAGAGGAAGATATCAAATCTCACCAACATAGCCCAATAGGTAAGCTGAAGTAATCCAATTCACATGGTCGAAACCACCTAGATCCGTGGTGATGTTGATTAGAGCTGTGGTCACAATTGGGATCTCAAGGTTCGTAAGAAAAAGACACATGCAGAGGCTATACATGCAGAGAGGTCAGTCGTTCTTCCAGATGTCAGAATGTCAAATGATCAAAAACTACCATGCGGTGATTGTATAGAGCCTCCATCCTCTGATATAATCTCTAGGCGTTGATGATGGGCTGTCATCCACGTCTTCATCTTCACTCTTGATCTGCATTTCAGCATTTTCCATGCTTCTAGCGGCCTCCTCTTCGTGTGATGCCATGGGGCTATTCTGGATTCAGGCAATTGAAAAATGATGAGCTCTCTGTAACCCTCATCTGGCCTAACTGTTCCTTGCGAATGTTATTTCATCAAGCACCAGGATATCTCTCTCAATCATCATGAGGACTGATAGATTGACAAGGAGTAGAGGGCCAGGACTCAAAGTGTCAAAGATCATTCTCAGCCTTTAGCTAGAGCAGACTAGTCCGTAGGCAATGTAGTGTAATCCGCATACATTCAAGGGCTATAATTAATGACAGGGGTTCATGCAGAGGACCAGCAGTGCTGGTCACACATCGGCCGATATTCAATTGGACAGACGCAAATTGCAGCAAACAAATGAGTGCACATATTGCCAATGTGCGTGGCCATAAGCGGAGGATCAACAGACGTGCAGCCGACTGTATGAGTCTCGATCATATCGTACTACAAATAACTCTACTAGTGTGCTCGTATAATATAATTAAGCACCAGGATACTTGCGCGAGGGTTACATGGACCCGATAGACTCGAACCAAATGCGGCACGTCGACATGGGAAGAGAAGCGCTCAACCCCTCATAAGTCGTAATTACTAGGATTAGAACTATCGATGACAGCACATCAATGCTGGGGTTTTCCTTCTGATTCCAGTCTCTATGGCGTGACATGGATGCTCGCTTACAACAGTAGCAGGGATGTGTGCATGTGTGGCGCCCGAAGGTTTCAGAGCGGGCATATGAAAGTGTGCCACCTCCTCACGTTCGTTCGAGATTGGAAATTTCATCCTGGGTTGAATCTTGCCTAGTATATCTATCCATGAGTGATTGTGCGATAAGCGATATGTATATGCATGCATGCATCCATGTAGATCAGGCAAGGAAAGCATTGACACTTTTGGAACATCTAATAATACATGTAGATAGCGCTTGAGACTCCATAATCACCTCGCAATGCAACTCAGAGGTACGTACGCATGTACTATAATACAGACCAAGCCCAGTCCCCAACTTTTTATACACCTTCAACATTATGAACTTCACGGCCGCCGCTCATTTGAAGCACTAGCGGAATTCCATCATCCCAAGGCGCTTTTACATGCTCGTCGCCTGCCGATTTGTAGGACTGCGAGTCGCCGCTCTCTCGTTCGGCATGAACAGCGTTATTATAGTGACTTGAGGGGAAGCTTTCTGCCCTTCTGCTGGATCCAGCCGACGATCGCCCTACAAGACTTTGCACGGAATTCCCAAGTTTGAGGATATACGGATTCTTCGCCGTCGTTTTCACGAATTTGGGTATCACGGGTAGACTAGATGAGACAATACCCAGTCCCATCTCCGGTACGGTCCAGAGACCAGCGAGGAAATAGTACCAGGTTATGTTGTTCTGCGTCTTATAGAGTAGCACGGCATATGCCAGGCGAACGATAGACGATACGCAAGCTCTAAAGAATTGAAAACTTATGAGAGATAGATAAAAGACAAAAGAAAAGAAAAAAGAACTAACAGCTTTAGAGGGGAAGCAGAGTAGTAAAGACTTACAGTATGGCAATGAAAAACATGGCCGAGATGGACATTCTTTTGCGAAAGGATGTCCGGAGTCTCCAAATCGCGACTTGCGGTAGGGAAAATATCATCAGATCGGTGAGAGAGTTGATTGAGCTCGCAGCCACGTTGAGAACCGACGTGTTCACTGGACAGGTCCCATTGAGGAGCGGATTCCATGCTTTGGCGACGGGCCGGCAAGAAAAGATTTCCAAAAACGTGCTGATAAAATAGAAGACGAATAGAAGCCATATAAGTATGTGAGAGGGCCAGTATATGTAATTAGTTGTCACATTCTTGAGGGGCACAAATACTTCGATGTATTGGAGCAGAATGGATAGTTTGATGAAGAAAATACAGATGCCGTACATGATCGAGCCGGCGTGTCCGTACTGGATGGCGAATACAATTAGCGAGCAAAGACTGATACTGAGTAGGGCTTTGCACTCACATATAGCATAGATTCGAAATTCCTCAAAGTGATGTTCCACTGGTCCACGCCCGGAGCGGCATCTGTCAGTAACCACGCTACCGCAGCATATCCGACGAAGATACCCTGTGAAATTCAACATCTAGCATTTCAGTTTGTCTTGTGCCAGCAACGTACCCAGCCGATAACAATCGCGCCTAGTGAATCCGATATTAGTTCTAGGAGTGGGCGGGAAGCAGTGCACCACGGCATATCAACATACCATCAGAAGCCTTGAATTTGCGCATGATGATTATCTTAGTATAGAGGCGTATAATCACCGCCACAGTAGCCAGACAAAGACATGTCAACAACAGGCCCCGTCCAATACTCTCAATATTTGGTGGATTCTCGAGGTTGGGAACAACACCAGGAGGCGGTGGTCCCGCCGGGCCATCCAGAAGCGCTTCCATCTGCGCAGGGTCCATGTTGATTTCTAGGCCATTAGACGAAATTGATATCGAGATTTGTCTTTCGATAACGAAAGAGAACAGAAGAAAAAAAGAATTAGCAAGACTAGAAACGGAAGGCGACGATTGTCCTGTTTAAAGGGAAAGCACGCTGATAGGTAGAATTGAAATCCATGGCCCCCAAGAACGAGGGTCGATTTGATTGACGCCCGCATGGATTCGAGCATTCAGCTGTATGTACGAAGTACGTAAGATGCACGCATCTACCAGGCTGTTACTATGCGCTTTTATGCATTGCGCGTGGTCTTAGCTGAAAACGCCGTGTTCATTGCCGTCGCTGTCTTCAGGGCTTCATCATCACGTGCTGCCGTCCCCCGCGCTGCTTTCTTTGTTTGTTCTGGTCGTACCATGCCACCTTTTCAATCTCGCTATTCACTCGAGTCCTAGCCTTGTCTTTGTAGTTTCTACATCATTACACACCCTTCAGCATCGTATAGCATGGCGTCCAAACTCCAATTCGAAGGCGGCATTGCCCTTGTGACTGGCGTGAGCTACTTCCAACAACATCCAAAACATCCCAAAGTCACGTTCTAACGATAATCTCATCGTCAAAATAGGCTGCTGCAGGAATCGGTAGAGAGACAGTTCTAGCCTTTGCAGAAGCCGGTGCAGAAGGCGTAGTCCTGGCCGATTTGAAAGATGCCGCCGCAGTCATCGAAGAAAGCAAAAAGTTCGCCAAGAATGAAAGATTCCGTGCTATTACAGTGCAGGTAGATGTCTCAGATGAGAATGCTGTGCAGGCCATGGTCGATATCGCCGTCAAGGAGTTTGGTAGGATTGATTACTGTGTGCATTGTGCTGGGGTAGGTTGTTGTTCCGTACCCCTGATTTCAGAGATTGACTTTATGGCTGGTTGTACAGATGGGCAATATCTCCGGCGCCGCCACCGAGAACATAAAAATAGACGCCTTTGACAAAACCGTCGCCGTGAACATCCGCGGTACCATGCTGGTCGTCTCGACCGTATCAAAAGTCATGGCTGGTCAGGAGCCACGCACATGTCAGAATCCAAGTGCTCGCAATCCAACAGCAACGCGTAATCTCGGCCGTGGCAGCATTGTAACTATTGCATCAGTCAACGCGTTCGTTCCAGCCCCAGGAATGATGCCGTATACGTCTTCGAAACATGCTGTGATTGGGATTACCAAGACAGCTGGTGGGTGTCTCTTCCCCTTACCCTTGGTCTTATAGAAGATCAGTCGCTGACTTGCATCTCTGAATAGCACTGGACAATATCAAAAACCACATCCGCGTAAACGCCGTCTGCCCCTCGTGGACAGATACCCCAATGATGCAAGCCAGTCTGCAGCGAATTCCGCAGCTAGGACAGATCATTCAGAAATTCTCCCCCCTAGGGAGGGCAGCTTCGCCAGACGAAGTGGCAGACTACATTATGTTCTTGTGCAGTCCATCTGCGAGCTATATCAATGGTTCATGTCTTATGATTGATGCTGGGTTGACGTTGACGGCGCATGGAGCTGCAAGTCTTTGATGGGGAGGTACTGAAGATCTTTGTTAGACAGTAGACATGAATTCAAGTAATATGTAATCTCAAACATTATCACTATCTTAGTCTCACATAATAATCGCAAACGTTGCTTTCCTCATATTTCCTCGTATGTTCGTGCATAGTAATTAAACAATAAATGTATGATCAAATTGCAAAAGGCCATTTCTCGAGCGGAAGAAGGGGGTATATGTGAAAGGTACAGGAATAAAATCAAACGCCGGGGAAAACTACTCAAAACAATGGGAATGCCGCGCCATATGTATTTCTTTCTGTGGTATGTTGTTGGCATGCTGAATAACGTCGATCGGTAAGCCGAGTTGACTTGATAGTTGTGGATCAGAAAATAGATATTGATAGGTGAGAAAGCAAGTCAATAAGCTGATACGAGTCATTTGCTCCAGGTCACGAAAGGATGGACTATGAAAGTCGTGATGAAATATCGTCTGTAGATTTTGTCGAAGTATTCTCAGCTTGACCCGCGTCAGTGCCACCCCCGTTGACCAGGCCGTTGCCATCATGGGAAGAGCCGATGCTGTTCGTTTTATCCAAATTGAGACCTTGGATCTTCAATCCGCCATCGTCAACTTCTTGTTCGCCTGGCATTTCTCCCACTTCTTTATTTTGAGGGACGGATGGTTCTGATTCCATCAAGGCGGGAGGTCGCTGGTTCATCATCCGTGCCTGTTTCAAGCTGATTGTCTTTTGCTTGTTAGTGGTCTCCACAGGCCGACTCAAGTCGCGGTCAATGGTGGCTTTCATCAAAGCAGCCATCCAAAGACGTCCTTCTTGCACACTGTCGACCTGGAAATAGTGGATTGTGGGTCGTGTGAATTGTACGGTTCGCGATGTGCCGCTCTTGGGAGGCACGAGTTTGAAGATAAAAGGACCGTCGGAAGACTTCGGAGAGCCGGCAGCATCGAATGATTTGTCCATCGGAGACTTGACTGAGCCCTCTGGCGAGGTAGGCGAAGCCTTGGCTCCCGTGATCGTCGCGTGAAGGGCAGTCAGCGGATCATTATCAGCACGTAGTACACGATGCGCAGTAATGTCAATCAATCCACGTTCTTCCGTATCATTTTCTGAATAGTAATAAGACAAACGTCGGCCACGCAGGACGAACAGACGTGGCTTCCAGGTCGTCATCAAGTTTGCCGACCGTTTCTTCATCCAACCACTGTACTCGCAGCCCACCATCTGTTCCTTTGGGCTCTTCTTCTCCAAGCCACGCATGTAGGCGCTAGTGTGCTTCTTGGTCTTGCTACCCGTTTTCGACGCAACTCGTGGAACAGGATAAGGCATGGTGCCGTCGACAGCTTTGCCCGAACCATCTGTGCTGTGGCGCTCGGAGCTCTTGGACGTGGCCGATGGTGTCGTTGAACCAGTCCTGCCAATTCCAAATGGGGTAAAATCTTTGATGGGAGATATTGGTGGCGTTGCTTGTTGGGCAGTCGGAGCTCCGCTCGTACTGTCTGACGTCGTACGAATTCCGACAGCACGGCGGAATTTTGGACCAACATTGCGAATACCTGAGAACGGTGATGGAGAGGAACGGCCAGTTGTTTCCATGTCGTTTCTGCCAGCAAAAGGTGAAAAGGACGGAGGTGTGCCGCCAATCTTCCCATCCAGCGACGCGATAGCAGGATGTCCAGAAGTGGTGTCGGTAACCTGACTCCCGGCGCTTCGAACCCGGCTGTTCATGGGACCGCCGTGATAAGCCTTCGAAGGTACAGACATTCGAGACATCGAATTTTGAATCGAGTCGGTACTTCCGATACTACCAAATCGAGAGTGTCGGCGAGTGGACTTTTCGTCCACATAGCTGGACTTTCTTGAATGGCTGACGCTTCCTGCAGCTGACTCGCGCTTCCGTAACAATTTACGAGTTCGGCGTGTCTCAACTTCTCCTCCGGAAAAGTAACCACGGTCAAGTGCTTCGTAGGGCACTCCGATGCGCGGAGAGTTCTCCTGTGAAGTGTCGGCCTTGTCCAAAAAGTTTTGCTGAAGTATAATATCCTCGTCCGTTGCCTCAGCGGAGGTCCCTGGTCTACTGGCAAACGGCGGATTCCCACCTATCATAGTCCATGAACGATCGAATGATCCTTTTTTGATGTGACTAACGCCAGCTTGGCTAAGATTGGGAGATGAATCGATTGATGAATGACGGCGAGTATGGTTGAGTTCACGAATAGAAGCTGCCGAAGGACGTCCAGTCAGTTCTCGACCCATTGTAGCAGTCGAGGGCGAAATAGGACTGCCTTGGAGCAGATTTGACATGCGCCGAGGTGGTACTATGGCAGTACTGGGTCGCTTGTCACCAGACAGACTCGGAATTCGGGGTAGAAAAGTCGAATTATGCGCGGCACGGCTGGAAGACCGCTCGGATTCCTCGACAGGGTAATAGCTAGAGATTGAGCCAGACTGCGGTGGCGGGACGCCTTTGACTTCTTCTTGAAGAGCTTTGATTTTATGCCAGGTCTTAAGCCTGCGACCCATGACGCCGAAATCGAACTCTTTCATCAGCAGAAATTCCTGTCCCATTTCCAACAGCACATCACCAGTAATCTCTTGTTCTTGGAATATGTCGCAGTGACGTGCATCGACGCCTAAACCGCGAAGGTAGCGAGCCGTCTCGAGATGGTCCCATCGGCGAACCTCCTCTTCGGTGAGATGACCTCCTTCTTCCTCGTCGGTCTCATGGCCATTAATGTATGACAGACGGTGTCCCACATGGCTACTGTATTCGCTTCCTGAATCAGTGACGGTTTTGGATTCTTGTGTTACACTGTGACGAGGAGTGTTTAGGTCGGTGATGTGTTCGTCGATGACACTGAGAGTTTCGTTCATCACAGGAGAGTCACCGCCATTGAGATGATTGCCAAAGGTCTGGCTGATTGTACGTTGAATGGTGGTCGCAAGAGAGGGTGATGACGGAAGCGGACTCGAAGTTGAGCGTTGAGGTTGTTTGAAGACGGGAGACGCGACTTCCTCCATGCTATCCGAATTCGGGGCAGGAGCCTCAGCAGCGCTGACACGCCGTGAAGCTTGCGGGGTCGTTTCACCTTTCCCTTCCAAGTCCACAGGTGAGGCAGTGATACCTTCTGCACTGTTACCTCCAACGCTGTCGGTGGCACTGGTGGTCTCGGAAGTACTCGAAGAGGCTGTCGCAGGTCGTCGTACGTTCAATCTCGGGGGAAGTGTAGTGTAGACTGAGCAGAAAGAGTTAGTCGGAAAGTGTCGCACAAAGTGATTTCGGACAAGAATGGATTGTTCGTACCTCCTGGAAATAGTCCGGTCTTTCCTGTCGCTGTATGCTTCCCCAAGTACCATCCGTCGCCGAAGCCCTCGTCTAGTTCGACCAGTTCGACCTTCTCGCCACGTCGCAAAGTGAGCTCGTCTTCTCCACGCGCATCAAAATTGTCTATAAAAACAAGAAAACGATTGTTCAGTAAAGCCATAGTATCGAATGATGCCTGGATGTCAGGTACGTACGAATCACAAGTAGAAAGTCGCCGGGCTGAGCCTGGCGAGATAAAGGTGCCTGGGCCATGGCGGGA
Source organism: Talaromyces sp. PB3603 (assembly GCA_023625915.1). NCBI lineage: Eukaryota > Fungi > Ascomycota > Eurotiomycetes > Eurotiales > Trichocomaceae > Talaromyces > Talaromyces sp. PB3603. The sequence continues at coordinate 46,572 of JAMAFY010000005.1, forward strand.
ATCTTGTCCTAACGGAGGACGGAAGTGAGTCTACCACGATCAATCGGATCAATGCTTGATGAGTCGCACAACAGCCGCAATTCGAGTGAAAGGAATGAAGAGCGACATGGAGCAAAAAGCAGGGAATAGACAGCCGGGTTCGGACAGAGAAGCGATGGGCAATGGGCGATGAAATGATTGAGGGCTGTGGTGTGTTGGACGCGGCAGAAGAAAAGGTTGGACTGGGCGGATTCCGAAGGCGGTGGCGCCGGGAGAGGGACGGTCGACAGAAACAGCAGGCAAGCTAAGCTACACACTGAACGCGGGGCTGCCGATGCACCCAGCAGCAGGCATGGAACTCCGGAGGTATGTATGCAAGCAAGTGTTGAATATGTTTCAAAACAAAAAGCAAAAATTGCAACGGAAGAAGAAAGGAGGGAAAAGAAGAAGAGTCGGATGAGCTAAGATCAGGGAGACATTAGAGACGCGAGAGAGTCGGCATGATTAAGTACTAAGTTGGTATCGGCGTCAAGTCAGGCAGCGGGCAGGGAGCGAGAGGGAGACAAGGACAAAAAACCAAAAAAGAGGAGACGATGATTTCACCCACCTGGGCCGTGACTACGGAGTCACAGCTTAACTCAATTCGGTGCCTGGGAAGTCTCGTCCGACTCAGAGTCTCAGTTAGGTTTTTGGCTCCGCCGGCACTAACGTTTAAGCTAGCTAGCTTACTATATACTAGATACTGACTACGTGGTAGAAGACAGTTAGCCCTTCTCTGGCGTTGATAGTGACAGTCAGTGATAGTGATCCGTATGAACGAGATCTCTTGATTGTAGTTCTCCGCAGCAGCGATTTCCACAATGGCAAATCTCGCCATTGGAATACTATCATCGTTGGTCGTCACTCGGGGAAGCCTTCTTCCACGAGGGGGATTTTTTTGGCATGAATTTGGTACACTTTGGGAAGCCGAGCCGAGGCGGATCCACGTGCATAGCAGAGGCTAGAGACTATTGAATTTCAGCATGCTACCCTGCTCTTAATTTCACCTTAGTAGACTATGAACGTAGTAAACAACTCGATGACTGCCATGCGTCACCATACATAGTATACTTGATGGCTCTGTCACATTGGCACATCCGTGCATGTTCGGCATTCTCCCTTTTCAGTCTGCATGATTCGTTTATTTGTCCCAGTCTTGGGATGCATACGACTTACGGACCAGGGTAAGCGGCGCAATTGCATAGAGTGAGCCGGCCAATCAAGACGTCGTAGAGCTAGCTCCCGGCCTGTCAGGAGCTGCCAACAAGGCTATGATGTGTCCGATTGTCGTAGGTGTTCTCATCAAAATGATTCAGTAGACGTACTTAGTCAGTATAATACGCGGTCTAGTCTCTATTGACTGCCTGACTGACAAGGCACCGAGACGATCGATCGAGCGTACTACAGAGCACAGCGAGTAGGGGCTTCGATGCTGGTATGCTGCCTCAACAAGCCGCGCATTCGTATTTTACGGTCCATTTCGGTGTCTGGTATTGTTGTTGGTGGAGTCGCGACTCTACAGAGACTGCTTTTGTTGCATTGAAAGATAGGTCAGATCGTAACTGCCCGCTATCTACAAAGTAGGAGTCGCAACGAGCGTCGTTGTAGCTTCTTGCTATGTGAGATCCATTTGGAGAAGTTGGGATTGAATCAAATAAATAGAACTATGGCGAATGGCGATGGACTGAATCTGAACGAACCAGGGCGGTCACCTTCAATTTACTACCAACTTGAACCAATGTACGTATTTCCGATTGCGATCACAAGAAGAGGCTGTTGTTTATGTTCGCCAAGGACGCTTCAATGCTGACCGTGCGTGCCGCAGAAGACCCGCCCGCTGGTTCGCTCCACTCCCATCTTAGATCTTTTTATCGCCGTCCGCCTCTGCTTTTTCCGTCACGCTTCAGGCAATGTACTCCAGTCCGCCCATGCGTAGTCATTTTTCCTGTCTGGTGCAGCGCTATAGAGGATGGTGACACCAGTTCTACATCGCTCGTGGACTATGAGGCTGGCTATTCGACCCTCTCCAACGGCTTCTCGCTCATCAGCAAAGATCTCCCGCCTTGCTAATTCGCCATTCCATCGGCATAGATGACCACTACGTGGGCTTGAATCGCCGGTCGTCTTGATTTCCAGGACTAGCACAACATTCTCTTCTGTTTTGACGGATTCCAGTATCATGTCCTGTCCTCGTCATGACCCCGGCGCAAGACCAACCACCAGGGCGACAACCCTCATCTCTGCTTGGTCGTCAAGTCGCATCGTCCAACTCGACCGCCAACCGATTCCTTGGTGCAACTCAAAGATCTTGGATGACACACGGCTTTGCACCATTACCCTCCGGACGTTCCTACCACCAGAGTCCTATTTCGGCGAACCCGCAAGCAAAACATTCGAGCGCTTCCTCCCGACAATCGACGACACGACCTCCCACGCGTATCGAAACCTCTGACCAACGATCTGCCGCAAGCCTTTCATCGGGCCCGACGAATGCTCATTTCTCGCAGGCCGCTCCCGTGTCGCCGGTGACGCCGGGCACCGGGTACTCGGACACTGACATACAGCCACCCTCGACGAAAATGACCAGACTCGACTGCGCAGTGTCCTCCGCATCCTTTCCAACCCCCGAGCCCAGCAATGCCTCGTTGGCCAGTCCGGCCGTTGCAGTCACGGAAAGAGCAGGCACTGCCTTCAGAGACGCGCCAGCCACGGCAGGTGCGAGTGTATCGCTCTTGCGGCCAAAATGGGAAGGTGCAACCCCCGCACTCCCTATCGCGACTTCCCCCAGTCCAGCACAGCAGCAGCAGCAGCAGCAGCAGCAGCAGCAACACCTACAATCACAACGGATCACGAGTCAGACCTCCCTCCGGCCCTCGCGCCCTCCGTCTCTTCCACAACCTCAGCTTCCACGACCATCACAATCACAATCGCCACTCCGACAACAGCAACAGCAACAGCAGAATCCAGATCCAGATCCATGTCCAGATCCTTCCCCCCGGGGTCAGATCTGGCAGCATGCCAAAGAAAAGCTCGATTCATATTTACTGCACCTCAATAGAACAAAGCATTCTTCCGACACAAAGAGAACGGCCGAGACCGTGGAGTGGCCCCGGGTGCGTATATTGGAGGATGCCTGTAGAGGCGAAGACATGTTCTATCTAGCTCTCCACCAGACGTTCTGTCTCGACTCTGCGGATCCGAGCCAGCTAAGTCAACTCACAAATTACGCAATAACCATAGTTCCCAATGTTGGCTTTGACGTGGTTGCGCAGCTTTTGGTCGATAACAAGAGGTTATCTACGGGGTTCCTGCGGTGGTCTGTTGAGTACCCCATGCCTCTGCAGGTACTGTTGCAATTTGAAGAGTACAGAAATGCTCTCAAGCAAGTCTCACATTGTTTGACTACGATTTCACGTCAATGGCTGGCCTTTGAAGGGGAGATTCGATCCCGGGGCCATCCGCCCCAGGTCGATGAATTGGTTGACAGCTTGGGCGTCGAGTCGCCCGTGTTCCAACAAATCGTGTTTACCGCGATCTGTCGACGTTTGTTCGGTGTACAAGACAAACCGTACAAGGATTGCATATCTCTTTTCGAGGAGGATCAAAGAACCTATAAGCAGCGTTCTATGCTTCCTGCTCATGCCAGGAGCCAGGCCGTATTCGACTTCTTTGGCAAATATAGACAGATATGTGCGTCTCATTTCTCCAAGGCGGTGTCAGACTCCTCGGGCGACCAAAGATCGATCGCGCAACGTGTAATACCATCGTCGAATCAACCAGCAATGACAATGGCGAGGACGATTTCAAAGACGCCACTTCATCAGATTCCCTTACCGAAAACCACATCTACGAGTATGTCCCATCGACAGCCTTCGAATGCACACGCACAAATGCATTCTAGTCGGCCCCGCCCTATACCTGCAAAGCCCATCTCTCACCCTCAAGTGGCGCTAGATACAGTATCGAATGCCTGTCAACAGCGATTACGGCAGCAACAGGCTCCTGCTCAGAATATCGCGCTGAAGGCCGGCGTTTCTCAGCCTAGCCTCACCCCCCAGCCCAACTTATTTACATCGCAATTGCCTGGCTCTTTCCCTCCACACTCACCTCGATATACGGTTGCCTCGCAGAGTCCTCTGCCAGCCAACATCGCGGCGCCAAATCAAACGCCACCACACGGTTCTCATGCTCAGCCCGCTTTTCCACAAATGAGACAGAACTCCACTGGTCATCCAGCGTTGACTGCTCTGCATCCTCAATACTTCGCTCCTGGAATCAGCCCAAACATGAGACCAAGTATCACTTCGCCAATCCAACCATTGTTCTCGCCAACACATTCCCCAGCTAGCAATACAGCACACCATCGACGTCCGCAACCTCCTCAAAGAATTCCTCAATCAGCCCCGTCTGCTCCTTCACCGTTGCCGATGCAGTCCACCACTCCAATCTCCCTATATCCTCAGGCATCCGTCCGATCCATACCTCTTCATGCTATACCGCAATCACCCGTCCAGCATAGTCCCAATGCCCACATTCCAAAACCACTTCCAGACGTTATCCAATATTTTACAGGTTTTTCGATTACTCCACAGAGGCTTGCTCCTCATCGATCCTCATTTACCTGGAATTTCACTGTCTCTCGCGAAGCACTTCGTCTGAAACCGGATCTTGTCAAACGACTCAACGGCGGTGGATTTGTGCCGGCGCTATCTGATGGAAATATGTCGTGGCGCCTTCGCTGCATCAAATATCAAGGACGTCTAGACATTGACTCCGTCGCTACATGGTACCACGCCGAAAGCAGTTGGCCTGATGTCGTATACATACACGTTAACAACAAAGAAATCATCCGCTCACCGAATTCGAAAGGTTCGCCAATAAGTATCAACAGTTTCTTGTTAGACGGTAGTAACGAGATCCGAGTGAATGTGTTGTACAGCAAGGAGCAACGCGCGTCGAATATCTCATACGCTGTTGCTGTCGAGGTTCTACAGGTGAAGAGCCCAGAAAACTTTCGGAAATTGGTCAAGAGTATGCCAGCTCAGGAGACCCGTCAACAAATTCAGGCGCGTTTGTCATCCAAAAACACCGATGATGACGAATTAATGATCATGGATGACTTCATCTCCATCGATCTCCGCGATCCTTTCACCACTCGAATCTTTGATATTCCTGTTCGGAGCCTATCGTGTACACACAGGGAATGCTTCGACCTCTCGACTTTCTTGCAAACGCTCGCAGCCAAGGCTGTGGGCGAGAAACATACGATATACGTCAGGTGTCCGATTTGCAGAAAGGATGCGCGACCTGAACTGTTGGTGGTTGATGATTTCCTCAACGAAGTGAGAGCCTCGCTATCCATGGAGAACAAGCTGGAGACCGCAAAGGCCATTCGCGTGAAAAGTGATGGTTCTTGGTATGCCGTCTTGGATACAGAGAGTGACCATCGCACTTCTACAAGCCGAAAACGAGATCGAACTTCTTTCGAGTCAGATTTCGTCAAGGATGAGAATCGTCTTACTTCTACTCCACGGGCGATCACGGCGCCTGAAGTCATTGAGCTTGATTAGGTTTGATACATACTTTGCATATCTCAGATTCATGATTGTTTATAATTAGAACTTTTTTATATATTTAACTGCTACAAGACTTCATACGGTTGTCTTTGTCAGTATGATACCCAAGCGATTATCTTTGGCATTTGAGCGTTCATTTTTAGCAAGAAATTGACAGATTCTATCTTTTATGCGTGCTCCTGCTTCTTGATTCTTATGAGCCAATATTGTCTTCTCGTATGATCGTTGACTCGAGCAAAGGGCACAGCATCAAGGCAACAAGACAAAATCATGATCATGCGCTCCCTGCAAATAATCATACCCATTCGGCGCCCACTTGACCTTGGGATCGATCGAACCCCAGTCAATTTTGCCTTTGACGCTCTCCGGCAACACAATCTCCAGATTGCTTCTATACCACTTTGGAAACAACACCGTGACAATCATCACCCTGGGTTCATCCGTCTGATTCGGTCTACCGGCATGCCACAATCTAAAATCCCGAATGATCAACGACCCTTTCGGCAACGACGGCTGGACCGGCGGACGAATCTTCCTACGCTCTTCTATGAGTTCCTTGCGAATCCCCGGTACCGTGTCGGACATATCATCAATCGACGTCGCCAGATGCGTACCAGGCCACACCTCCGTCGCCCCATTGAGCGGCGACGTATCGACCAGATTCACATTCACGCAATACCCAAAGGGGACACCGCGCGGGAAATCGAAATGGACATCAATATGCGGTGGTTGGCGACCCGTGGCTTTGAACGCGGTGTTTGCGCTGTGGAATCTGAGCGCCGGAGCAGGGCCGAGCATGCATTCGATCACTTGTGTTGCAAAGGTATTTGCTATTACGTCGGAAAAGATGTATCCATCCTCGAGGACCGGTTCTTGTTGGATGTTGCCTGTTGAAGGGCCGAAATTGCGATGTGTGCTTGATTTGGCGTAAAGGGTTTGGGCTTCGGGAGTCATGCGGGCGTTGAGTTTGTCGAGGTGGCCGGTGTCGATGGCATTGTTGAGGACGACGATGCCGTCGTTGTGGAGGGCTGTGACGGCGGCTTGGAGGTTGTGGGATGTTAGTATTTTGGTGCTGAGTTCGTGAGGGGTGAGGTGGATGATGGTGATGTCGTCTTCGACGCTGGATGTAGCCATTTTTGGTCTTTTCCTTCCAACGCTGTTATGTTCGTGATATTCTGTTTTAAAGTTCGTGTTCCTCAGAGCAGTGCAACGTATATGTAAATTAACGAAGGGTCAATGTTTTAACACTTATCTAAGAGTAAATTTGATCAACTCGAACAGAGCATGTAACCCCGCACCGATGATGTATTCAGTGCACCCAACATACTGTAGGATCCACCATAAAAGTGCGTTAGTTGCTTGTAGACTGGCCAACGCTAGAATACTTCATGTATATCTCGAATGATGTTGGCTAATACAGATGTAATGGCAACCCGACAGTTTCTCCCTGGACGCCACCCCCCCCCCCTCATTTAAGCATATAATCCTGTGCTATCGCTATGCAACAAAGCAGTACATATCACTGGTAAAAGAGAACAAAAATAAGTCATGATAGTATGCACATATTCAAGCCCGGAATGTGCAACAAATACCCTGGCTCTCACACCAAGTTCGAACAAGTGCAACGCCGACTTCTCGGTCTTCACAGGCCAAAGCAAACCCTTCGGTATTAAGCCAGGCCGCAAAATCCTCCAGTATGATAGGTTCATAAAGTAAAATCTTCTCATGCCATGTAAGTTGTGGCAAATTTGAGCTGCTGCTCAAAGGTCTTTTTGGTCGAGTCTGCAGATGGATGGCTTTTGTGATCGAGCCTTGTAGCTCTCGAAGAGTAGACTCGTCATAGGTCACGTTTTTAGTTTTTTTAGCTGGTCGTTTGGTCTTGTTGCCGAGCGGAAGGGAACTGATTGCAGGAGTGGTTTGGCAACTACTGCTCTGTCGTTGCACACGTATCCGCGTCGGGGATGGTATAATCTCCTCTTCAGAATCCTCGATCTCATCAACGACAAGCGTCGAAGAACTTTTCGATAAGGAGACTTTGTCTACGGCTTTCTCAATATCGTGTGCTGCTGGCTTTGCGGCCACCTTTTTCTTTCCATCTCGATTGGTTGCCTTGGGCTCTCCACCGGAACTTTTCGTCTGCTTCTTGCGGACTGGTAGCTTCTCGCTTACCTGCGAGTCGGTCGGTCTTGTTGTGGGAACAGATACCATCGCATTGGTTGTTGTCAACGAAGATATTTCCGCGTTATTCGTGGAAGTCGCTGCGATGCCATGCTTGCTCTGCCAGCACTTCTCAAGCACATCGATCATCTTCTTCCGCCCCCTCATTGCTTTAAACCCGTAGGACTTGATTCCTTTTTGAAGTTCTTGATCTGTATACCCGTTGTAGTTGGGCATTTCCGGTGCGTGTCTTGTGGATTCTGTGGTCAAGGGCCCCGTTATCGAGTCGGCAGTATCAAGATCAACCTGATCAGATTGGAGCCAAGAAGAGGCAGACTGTATGTCTGCCGCAGTCTCATTATTCAATGATTTATTTCTCTCGACCGGAGGCTCAGTGGGATTTACGGGCATTAGTGATGCCAACTGTGGTGCTTCTCGATTCATTTGCAACAGTCGACTGAGAGCAGCATCAACAGTAGGCGAATCAGTCATATCTATAATTTCAGGCTGAACCACAGCACCGTAAAAATCTCGAGCTGCCTCGGACCAATGACTTTTTTTGCCGGTATACCTAGTCGCAATGCTCATGCTTGGAGGGGCCATGGACATTGTCTCTAGAGCACTATTTTCGGGGGCAAGGCTCTCTGAGAGTTGTAGAGCTTTTTGTGTTTCCTCAAAAAATGTCGGCGAATCATCGCGCTCCAATTGACTACAGGTCCCAAACATGAAGTTCTGGTCATTGAGAGACTTCGTCGCCGCATCCGGTGAAAGTATAATGTATTCCGGCTCTTTTTGCTTCGTGGTTGTTTTCCTCTTTGGTTTGGCAGGTTTCTTGAAGCCCTCGCCAGGTTCAGGCTCCTCGTCAAACACAAACAATCCTTCAGTTTCATCAATCGGCTCGTAAAGTGCAGTCATTCGAGCTGTTATAGTCCTTGGCTGCTTCTTTGGTTTTGCCTTCGTTGCCTTCGTTCTGTGAGTCTTCTCGGCCTCTTTAGCCTGTTTCTGTTGCAAAGGTTTTCGTTCCTGCAAAACTTCATGCTCAACTAGCTGTTCATGATTATTAGCGGGTATTTCGCAACAGATTCGAACCGTCACTATCTTAATTGGGCATACCTCTAATCGGCGCCGCTTCGTAGGATTTTCCTTTCTCGGTAGTATCGCCTCAGCGACACTGTTCTCACGACTGTAGTGATAATCGCGTAAAACGTCACCAAAACTTATTTTCGTACCACTGCTTTGAGACGGGCTATGATCATCAAGCGATACGACTGCTGACGCTTTGGGAGGCGTCCAGTCTGATCTGCGTTTCAGAGCCTCTTCCAAATTGAGTCCCTCGGGCTCCGCGACTCTTTTTGCTTCTGCCAATTTCACACCTTTTTGTTCGCTTGGGCTCACGACTTGGGTGGACTCTCTGGTTCCGGTTTTCGGCTTTGACGAAGTTATCGCGGATTTTGCGACTCGGCCGGCGAGTTTTTTGTTCTGCGTTTCCTGTGACTTGGAGCTTTTCCTGTTGCGGGCCGTCTTCGCCTTCGAGCTCGCACGTCGCCCAGTTTTTTTGATGTGCTCGCTGAGTAAAGGTGTCTCTGCGGGGGCTTTCGAAGCTGCCGGTTTCCTGACGTCCGGCACAAGCGGCGATTTTGGTGTTCCTTGGCCATTTTGCGTTCCAAGCCTGACCTCCTCGTACAACTCAGAGGGCGATAGCAGCGATGGAGGAGAAGGGCTCAACGGAGTCAGTCCGAAAAGACGTGTCGGTGTGCATGGCGACACAGATCGAGCCCAATTCTGCTCCGGGGACGACGGCGGGATCACTATGGTGTTCTCGAATTTGGAAGCCATTCTGGCTTGTATATTTGACCTCCTGCGTGCCCGGGAAGATCAACACCGATCATCTAGAAGGATACGACGCGATACATAATCGCATGCGAGTGGAAAAGCTGTGTCCGTTGTAAGGGTGAAATGTTCGTCTTCTTGGAGAACATTGAGCAAGGGTTGATTCGGTGGCGAGCCGCGCGCATTGAGAGATTCGGAGAAGGTCTTGGCAAAGTTGGGGATTTTCTCAAATAGGACGAATGGCGGGGCAACCGAAGCCAACGTAAACACAGGCTCATCTCAGCCCTATCAATCTGGTCTCCACCAACATTCTTCCTACTGTTGATATACACTTGGTATTCGCTTTCCCAATAAAAAACCTTGTGATTGACTTGACGTTCGTGGGGGCAGTATAAAGGCTCCTACCGCAAGCACAATCGAAGGCCGCTTCGAAGCCAATATCAAATTCATGTCCATATATGATTACCTACGAATTACGCTGAACAATGCTGAAAATCTGTGGGTATCAAGAACTTGGTGGACCTTTTATTTCTTTCAGTCTTCTGGAAAATGAGGATTCATGTCGCTCCACGAATGGCTATTGCTCCAAGAATAAGAGGTTCTAAAGCTTTCACAACATCGACCTGGCCATTTGGAGCTTTCGAGGTCGGCTGACTGAGTTTGTATAGTTTTCGAATTCGCGCAATATCCGAAATAGAAGAAATGGTCTCTTCGTTAAAGGATACCGGCGTAGCTTCCACAGAACTTTCCAAGTGTTTCGCTATGGATTCGTGTGTGATTTCCGGGTTCACGGATAGCTTGACGACGAGAAGGTTTTGGGTAGAGTCAGTGATACCGAATCTGCGAAATGCTTCTGCAATCTGATGAAATGTCAGCTGGGTGTATTTGCGAAGTGAACAGTATATCTTGCACACTCACATTGTTACTAGGGCCGAGAGACACGACTATTTCCGAATGGACGTTATGTGATCTTAGTCGATTGTTCAGATAATCGTTTATAGCTCTAAATACCGCTGCGAATATATGTTGTCTTGACAGTATCTACTTGATGAATCAGTATATCAGATCAAACAATTTGAGTTAGTATGCTCACCGTGCTGGCATCGATGAAAGCATACTGAAATTCTGCGTTTCCAGTTATCAGCTGCTCTCGCAGGTAGCTGGCATTCTTCAGGTCTTTGTAAAGTGCGACATGGATTGGTAGATCAGAGACATGAGAAAGATGGACTGTTTCTAGTAGTGACATTGTGTCTCGTAGGTCGATTGTAATAATGATATTGTCGTAGGTACGGAGGGGCGCCGCAAAAGAAAGATTAATCGGTTATCGATAAGACCGCCACCACTTTTATGCTGCCTGACTCCCCAGGCAGTAATAAGCTTAGTAACGGAAAGTGGCTTATGTGCAAATGGCTACTATGTAGATCACGTGGGACTTGCATTACGAATTGGTTTAGCACTTCTGGAACGTTCCGGTTGCCGGAATGAACGTCACTAATACCGCTACCTCCGTCCGGACGAAATTGAGGCGTCGATATATAACCTGGACAAAGTCCATCTATACTTCATCAACCCACGTCCCTAACTGACATATTTCTCAACTCAGTCAACATCTCATCGACCTCACTTCCATGGCTTTCATGCTAAGGCGGCCGTTCGCCGTCGCAACGGCCCTAAAACAAGCTGCACCTCGTAGTGCAAACCTCGGCGCTCGCTACTTCCACAACACCCCGTTCAAGAGCTCTTCAGCCTTCAAGTCCTCAACACCTACACGCCCATCTGCCATCCTCGCACAATCGCGACAGACCTTTCAGAATGCTTTCCGTCGCACATACATGCAAGAGACTTACCAAGTCGACCGTGGTAATCTAACCCAGAAGCTGCTGTATGGAGCCGCGATCGTTGGCGGAACTATTTTGGCCACAAACCTCGTCTTCAACCGCGAGACTCGTGACGATGGCGGCATGCCAACGTACGAAAGGCAATATTTGAACGAAACATTTATGCACACCGGACTAGGTCTCGGTATTATTGCTATTGCTGCCCGTGCTTTACATAGCAGTGGATGGTCTGTTCGTTTGATGGCTTCAAACCCATGGGCTGTCGTTGGTCTTGGTTTGGTCGCTAGCATTGGTACCATGTACGGAACGATGTATACTCCTCCTGAAAAGTAAGATCAACCCATTTTTCCCAAACATTCCTTACCAAATGAGTTTCTCCTAACCTTTCTTCACAGCTACTTGCTTAAATATGCCCTGTGGACCGGTTTCAACGTGACTCAGGCTGCTTTACTGTCGCCTTTGATGTTCTTGTCGCCCGCTCTGCTCGCTCGTGCCGGTCTCTACACCGTTGGTATGATGGGCTCTATCGCTTTTGTTGGTGCCACTGCCAAACAGGAGAAATACCTTTACCTTGGCGGCCCTCTACTTGCAGGTGTCGCCGTTGTCGCTATCTCCGGCTTCGCTCCTCTCGTCCTCCCAGCCACTGCCGCCCGTACGTTGATGTGGTCTGAACGTATCTGGCTCTATGGAGGTCTCGCCGTCTTTGGCGGCTTCACTCTCTATGACATCCAGAAGATCTTGTACCACGCTCGTCTTGCCGAGCGGGGTGTAGTCCGGCGAGACCCTGTTAACGAGAGTGTGAGCCTCGAACTCGATTTCATCAACATCTTCGTTCGTATGGTGCAGATTCTCGGTATGCAACGCAATAACCGACGATAAACAATCTACGCTTGTCATAGTAGACAAATCTCCTATTCTCGTTGCACCGTCCATCTCTTTTCTTTCTTTTCTGTGTTATGACTCCCAAAATTTTAACCCAATATACCTCCTGTCAACAGAACAGGCCATTGTACATATTAAACAAGCTGAATACTAGTCAACAGAATGATCAACTATCCGTTTTTAATTCGTAATCATCATACAAGTAAAACGTACCCATGATGCTAAGAGGCGATGGCATAGCAGTGCCGAAGTAGGAAAAGCGCCATTCCTCCCACCTAGTCCGATTGGGCCACTGAATCGTAGCACGCAGAAAAGTACGGCTTGAGCACATCACTAAACAGCTCACACCTACCTCCGTCCTTATCGCATACGCTCTTTCCCCAAACGAGCGAAAAACAGAAGTGAGTACATATTCTACGATCATGTCATCAGCGGAAATGGAAATCGATCCTCCGGTGGACGACAACGCGGCTTCATCAGGAACCTCAGAAGCAAAGACACAAGCTGGAGCTGTCGCAGTCCGAAGTATCGAGGGATGGATCGTTATTGCTACCAACATTCATGAAGAAGCTTCTGAAGAGGATGTCACGGATCTCTTTGCTGAGCATGGAGAGATTAAGAACTTCAACCTCAATCTCGATCGTCGCACCGGTTATGTAAAGGTGCGTCGTTGTGCTGGATGAATTCACAAATTGGATGCTAATATTTGATCTTCTTCTTTCAGGGATACGCACTTATCGAATACTCGACTCTCCCCGAAGCGCGCTCTGCCATCGAGGCCCTCAATGGAGCCAAGTTACTCGACCAGACCCTCAGTGTGGACTATGCCTTCGTACGGCCGCCCCCAGGAAACAAGGGCAAGGGCGGTAATAACCAAAGAGGAGGCCGCGGTGGACGCGCACGCAGCAGAAGTCGCGAGCGCAGTCGCAGCCCTGGAGCCGACACTGGACGAGATTAATAGAGCATTTCACGTCACGAGCAAAGCGTCCTTGGTTCTTCGTCATCGGAGGAATCTGATGAGTTCCGGGGACGATTCAGCTACCACATGCTACCTTGAAAAGCGATACACATACGAGGCATGGAACTCAAATAAGAACAAGTCAAAAGACTTGCATACGCCGACTGTCTTCTCCTCTCTTTTGAATGCTTTCCCAGCTACTAGAGGCATCATGAGGCATGGGAAGTCTTGTCGGCACGCAAACCACGAAGACAATTTGTATGTTGTTCATCAACTTCGCTCCGTTCCACTGTCTGCTAACAGACTCTCCAGGTCTATCGAGAAAATGTCTATGAAGCTTGGTACACGATGAGCCACGCTCAGTATGAATCTAGACAACCACAAAGCCATTGCTTATATGTACTTTGATTTTACGTTGATGAAATTATACAATAATGACTACCCCGTTAGCTATTCTACGAATTAAACAATGGCCATACTGAGCGTAATTACTCCAGTACGTAAGCTGCAATTCCTGTGTCCGCAGCCCCCGCGAAAGGCTTACGTTGGCGTTCCTGGGGGGGCCAAGCGACGCACCTTCAGCCTGCTCTTAGCGTACCTGACGTCCCAACTGCCAACTTTCCCCGCAATGCATGCGACATCTATGCCTTAGTTGCAAGGCCTGTCCGTGCATCCCTTTATAACATTTCTCTAACTCTCATACATCCTATTATTCCTTTTCTCTCGATGATATGTTCATTGACTGCAACGTTCGGTCAAGTGGTGATCCAGCGTCCTGTCGTTGTGTGAGAGTACAGCGGGCTGTTGAGCGACGTATGCTGCATTCCTGCAACGTAGGAGATGTGCATACTCGACTAGACTACAATCACAGAGTGTTTCACAACGTCTTGAGCTACACACGAACCATTGACGACCATACATATGATGGCGATCTTTCGCGCGGCGGTCCTACCACTGCTTGCTCTGCAATTGGGCAGCTCTTTCGCTTTGCCAGACATGCGACAGACTGTTCTTGGGCCGGGAGATTCAAATCCAGAAGATGTTGCTGCCTCTGTCTCCCAGAAGCAAACGCTTCAAGACATGTTATACGCCCTTGAAGTCATGCAGGATAATTACTTTGAGCAATGGCTCGGTACATGGCCCGATGCTATTGACTGGACTGCGGCGGTCGTTGGTACTCATGTCTCTGGCGCCCTATCATCGCTAACAATGACGTCCCCCGAATTGCTGTCGTCACCCATCGTAAACAGCTCTGTCCTTGAACAGACGCTTGCATATGAGAATCTCATTAATCGCTATTTCGATCAAATCTCCAATTTCTATTTCGGAGAGAATGCGTTTGCTGTCCGAATGCAGGCATTTGATGACATGCTATGGATCGTTCTAGGTTGGCTGGAGAGCATTAAGTTCCAAAACCTGCATTCCGAATTACATTACGAGACTTTGAACTCCACGATTGAGGCGCAATGGCACGGGAAACAGCTTCGTGTCCCTGCCGCACACAGAGCTCGTATATTCTATGAGCTGGCTTCGGCGGGTTGGGACAGCGAGCTGTGCGAAGGCGGAATGATTTGGAGCCCGTACCTTGAGCCGTACAAGAACGCGATTACAAACGAGCTTTTCATCTCGGCAAGTATTGGGATGTATCTCTATTTTACGGGGGATCCTATCAGTGCACCGTTCATACCCTCGGATCATTACCGTATGCACGATCCCATTTATTTAGCAGCGGCGGTGCGCAGCTATCAATGGCTCAAGGATTCGAACATGACTGGTACTGGTGGCTTGTATGCGGACGGATTCCACATTCATGGCTACAAAGGCATTAGGAACCCCGGCACGAAGAAATGCGACGTGCTCAATCCAATGGTATTCACCTACAACCAAGGTGTCATCCTCAGCGGGCTGAGGGGTCTCTGGCTCGCCACAGGCTATCAAGACTATCTCCAGGATGGACATGAACTGATCCAGCGCGTAATGCGGGCTACAGGATGGCCTAAAACCAATCGTCGCAACTGGGCCGGTCTCGGACGAGGCGGTGTTCTCGAAGAAGCTTGCGATTCTCATAGTGACTGCTCACAAAATGGACATACTTTCAAGGGTATATTCTTCCATCACTTGACTGAATTCTGTCATGTTCTGCGACCTGAAGAGGTTAGGCTTCTTGCTCTGTTTGCCGAGCCTGGGGAATCAATAGAAGAGAAGCAAGACGTGTTCAACAAATGGCATCTGGCTCAATGCCGAAAGTACGGAAACTGGGTTGCGCATAATGCCCAGGCCGCACTTGCTACTAGGAATGAGCAGGGGAAATTTGGCATGTGGTGGGGAGTTACATTTCCAAGTGCACAAGTTGATATCACTAGTACCGACACAGGAAATCCAGCGTCAAATATGCCTCCAGGAGCTATAGATTATGTGAACCATGGGCAAGAGGGTTCGGACTCGGAGAAGCTTAAGGGTCTACTACGACCGACCGCTGGAACCCGACACAACGAGAATAATGACGACCCGACAATACCCTCGAAAATGGGCACACCGCTCCCACTGACCGAAGCTGCTGCAGGACAGCATCAAGACGGTAGATGGGCGAGAGATGTGAATGATCGAGGTAGAGGTCGCACTGTCGAGACACAGTCCGGCGGTCTTGCCGTCTTACGTGCTTGGTATCAGTGGCAGACATCGTCATTTTTACAGTAAAAGTAGCTATAGTTACAGGAACAGTGATATATCACCAACCGCAAACTTCAAGTCCGTCTCGTAACACTATCAAATAACTCAATTCATTGTTATTGTTCCTCCCAGCTATTCAGATACAAACAAGACTGAACACGCTAAAAGTCGTTCAAATCAATTGAGACGAAGCAAACAGAGCGGAGAGTTTGCGATAATTGTTTTGATCCCGATTGTCATCATTGTTACAGATCGAATCAGATATCGCAGTAGATAGATAATTTGGGTTCATTGAGCACCTAGTTTTGCTCGCCGCCTTGCTCCTTGGTGAGGTCGTCACTGTTATACAGGTCAGTACTTGTAATTTCATTTCGTTCTCAAAGTCGGCGGTAGCGGAAGCCGATGAGTTCACGTACATGTGCTTGTCAAGCTCATCGAGGTGCTTGCGCTGTTCCTTGAGCTTGGCCTTGAGCTCCCTAAGCCTGTTCAGGCAGGAAAAAAACGAAAATTAGCCATCCGGGATGCAAGAAACACAGCTAAAAGGAAATGCCTACTTCTGAAGCTCCTTCTCCTTCACGTATAGGTTCTCTTGGGCGGCTTCGCGCTTGGTGAACGAGTCACTATTCCAACGAGGTCAGTCGTGTCTGATGATTGAAAAAGACCTGAATTGATTCTTTAAAACGGGAACCTCACCCTGCAGCAGCACCACCGGAACGAATACCACCAGTATCGCCCTCACCCATTCTGACGGAAGCAACGGAGAACGAGCGGGTAGCGACCAATCGCTGGTTAGCGCGGAGAAGAGGTCTAGCAATCGTGTTACGGAACATTGTGATAGTAAAAGTTCGAAAAATTGAAATCGAGGTAAGAGGTTCTTCGAGATGTGGTTTGGGAAGACGGTCAATAGCAGAGTTGGAGTTGAGACTGGCTGGTTAAAGTGGATGGGTCTAGGACTTTAGGTAGATGGCATGACGTTGCTCTGTCCAGCCTAATCGCTCCGACGATGGGTGGCCTGAGGCATAGGCCACGCCGTCAGGTGATTGTTTGTTTGCACCGTTTGTTCGGCTGCTCTACAGCAACGCTGGTCACATGACTCCAGCTATACAAAATATTAATTTTATATGATACAATACAACATTTATTCTTCGCAAAGTGTATCAAAATAACTTCGTAGATGTCGGAATAGATGCTCAAAGGCTGAGAATTCCGGCAGTCGGACGACAACCATGTGAATAACGCTGCACATTGGTCATCGAAATGTGAGACGAGAAATGGCCGAAATCTCACTAGAAGAAAAGCCTTACAGTATGAGTGTCAGATTAAGGCAACTGCTTACTGCGCACAAAAGATCATTACCCAGGTATCGAACGGTGACTCGGAGCGCCTAGGTTCGGGTCACTAAGTCTACGCCTCGGCCATGCAGTTAGTTCGATCCAAGACGCGCAAGTCTCTTATCTCGAGCAAATTATCAGCGATCAGTATTTGGCCATTCTGACTGTTCCCTGTCTGATGTTCAGCTTTGGGCTGTCACGCGCCGCACATAGTACACAATGTCCGGGTTAGTCATATCGCAGACTCGAGATAGCCACCACATGGGACAGGAACGAGGGCGAGACAGGGCGGTGGAGGGAACCGGTGACTACAACAACATACAATATCCTGCGCGAGTAGCGAGACAGAACAGATTGATAGACATACACTCTGGCCAGGAGTAGGATCTATCGGAAAAACAGAATAACAATATTCGAAACGTGATATAGACAAATAGTAAATGACCCTGGCGATGAAGGGTCGCTTGCCGCCTGGCAGATGGACCAATAAGGGCCCACAAAAGGGGGTGGGCTTTTCCTAAACAAACAAAACAAACGCTTTCCCTTTCCTCTCGTCTCCGTGCCCCAAACCAAAGCCAAAACCTCATCCGCCTTCTTTGCCCAAAACACAACTTACACTATCTCCAACATCTATCCAACAATCTCAGTCCTCCTTTCTTCCCTCACTTCCCTTTTCGACAAATTTTCGATATCCTGTTTTTTCGACCTCTATCCTACATACACACTCTCTATACCTTCCAATCTCGTTTTCGTCGGTACGCGTTACCATCCAGGTGAGCCGCCATCCCCCTCTTTCTTGTGCCCCCTGCTCCGCCCCTCCTACGGCAACCTCCATCATCGTCGACCAGCCCTGAGCCATCGTCTCGGTGAAGATCGCATCGCCATGTTATCCATTGCTACTCAGTGTGTCGTCGCACGACAGATTATCACCAGATGGGTGAATTTGAAGGATGCAATTTCTTCGCTTGTCTTAGCGACGGGCCAGGCAGAGAGGATTGCGTGTATGGATCGGCCCGAGTGTGTGACGTAGGACGTCAACCACATACATTCTACGCTATTCCACCCAACAAGCCTCATTCCTTGTCCTATCAGGACCCATTCCAGATGCCGCGAATTATCGTCATATGGAAAAAGCGGCTCTTTGGCTGGATCGACGATTGGTGGCTGATGGGCAGCGACAAGGCTACCCGACGATTTTGAGGTGGTTGTCTATGTCACTATCGACTCGCGACTATCGATACAACATCTCGGCATCTTTTAACATGCTACTCTATTCATGCGATCGTTTCACTACAATCGACTGACTTGCGTCTTTCTAGAATAATCAATCACAATGGGTCACGAAGATGCTGTCTACCTCGCCAAGCTCGCCGAGCAGGCTGAGCGCTACGAAGGTTCGTTCGCACCCCTGTTTATCATTCTCTCGGCGTCGCATTAATTTTCCATTTAGAGATGGTTGAGAACATGAAGGTTGTCGCCTCGTCAGACCAAGAATTGTCCGTCGAAGAGCGAAATTTGCTTTCTGTCGCCTACAAGAACGTCATCGGTGCCCGCCGTGCCTCTTGGAGGATCGTCACCTCAATCGAGCAGAAGGAAGAGTCCAAGGGCAACGAGTCTCAGGTCACATTGATCAAGGAATACCGCCAGAAGATCGAGACCGAGTTGGCCAAGATCTGCGAAGATATCCTCGAGGTTTTGGACAAGCACTTGATTCCTTCCGCTCAAACCGGTGAATCCAAGGTCTTCTACCACAAGATGTAAGCCATACTCAGCGTGTCGCGTCGATTGCAGAGTCTGACGAGCAAACAGGAAGGGTGACTACCACCGTTACTTGGCCGAGTTCGCCATCGGCGACCGCCGCAAGACCTCCGCCGATGCCTCCCTTGAGGCTTACAAGGCTGCCACCGAGGTTGCCCAAACTGACCTTGCTCCTACCCACCCCATCCGTCTCGGACTTGCCCTTAACTTTTCCGTCTTCTACTACGAGATCCTCAACTCTCCCGACCAAGCCTGCCACTTGGCCAAGCTTGCATTCGACGATGCTATTGCTGGTATGGTTTATTCCAGTCTCTTGCACCCATCGTCTTGCTGACTCTGGTATAGAACTCGACACCTTGAGCGAGGAGAGCTACAAGGACTCCACCCTCATTATGCAGCTCCTCCGTGACAATCTGGTATGTGCAAGAATGAGTCATCTTTCAGTTTGGACCTAATACTAATGTATGTAGACTCTCTGGACCTCTTCCGAGGCCGAGACCGCTGCTGAGCCCGCTGCCGCTGAAAAGAAGGAGGAAGCCCCCGTTCCTTCTACCGAAGCTCCCGCTGCTGCCGAGTAATTTTTCATAACCAACATAAAAAGAAAAATATGGATCATGAACTCGTGCCGTAGAGTGGATTGAGTTTGGGTTACAGCCGGAAAAGGAAGAGAGGTTTGTCCGTGTCAGATTCCTTTGAGCGGATTGGAGTTTGTTGCTTTATTTTTCTACTGTTTTTCCCTTTGCCTACGGGTTCGTTCGGATACACGCGAGAACTTGGGAAGTGGGAGAAAGAGAAGAAAGAAGAAGGATTTGAGAACAAAGGGCAACGCGAAAACGAAGAAGACATCCAGAGATCACTCGATCTATTGACAGGAAAGCGATTCAAATGAATCTCATGTTGAGGGAGGAAAAGAGAGCAACAATATGATAAAGCGAAGATTATCCTGTTTATTTTACCATTTTATCTTTTCGAGCTTCCTTTTCGGGTCTCTTTATCAACGATGAGACATTCCATCGCAATTCAGTTTGTTGTGACATGATT
Source organism: Talaromyces sp. PB3603 (assembly GCA_023625915.1). Lineage (NCBI taxonomy): Eukaryota > Fungi > Ascomycota > Eurotiomycetes > Eurotiales > Trichocomaceae > Talaromyces > Talaromyces sp. PB3603. The sequence continues at coordinate 66,631 of JAMAFY010000005.1, forward strand.
AACTTTGTCTTTTATTCTACTCGTGTTTCTCGGTCCTGTTTCTATCTACTATTCTGAATTCTCTTTCTCCATGAACTTCGAATTGTTACTCGCTCTTTGGTCTTTTTCTCTGCCCTCAAGTAATGTATGCAAGTCTCCAAATTCCCCCTCCCCTCCCCTTTTTTTCCATACACAATTACTCCCTCTCATTATACAATACAATCGATCAATCGATACAATACATTTACAATATATTGCAATTGTGGTTGCAATACCGTGATATTGACTCTGGTCTACGAGTTCATCCACTCATCGTATGTAATAATTGAATACAAAAGAAGGTAGACAGACATCCACCTATCTACCTCGGCCCCCTTGTCTGGCGTATGTTTTTGACAGCATGCCTGATATTGTGTACCTGCTCCATCACTTAAGCAAACATTGGATCTGCTCATGGATGAAGCCCTCGAAAATAGACTATCCCTGTTCAGAGTTTGATTGTCGGTACCAAGAAAAGCCTCTCGCCGAGGGGGCAATAGAAGAAGGCTTTGCTTTTTTTTTTTTTCTCCAGCAAAGTATACGACGTTCTCGAGGGTATATAGCGCGAGCCATGCATGAATTAGAGATATACGGAAGGAAACATGAAGGCTCTAGTCGATACAAGTATATGGATAGGGCTTGCCAGTGCATACCATATACCATACCTATGTAACCACTCGTACTTCCAAGTAATCAAACCTCGTCTTGAGATCGATGCGTCGAACATGGCCTTGGTCCAAAGGGTCTAGGGCAATCACAAGTGTGACTCGCTTGGTGATGGGTACTCTGAAAAGTTACTCATGACAGGGATGCTATTTCCCATCTAGAGTTACGGCAGGAAAAACGATTTATTTTCAATGTTTCATTGATAAGATGCGAACTATCAAACAATCCGCTGCGCTATGCATGCACATGGTCATATGTATAAACAGTAGGAATCGAGAGTCAAACGAAAAGACAACACCGACCACCCATTGAACTCCCGTGGAGAAATATGCTCTTGGAGGAAAAATATGATATTGTGTACAAGGTCGAATGAGGATGGGGGAAAGAACAGGGTTGTGACTTTGTATGGTATATCGAATAAGACGTTAGGTCACGTGTAGTTGCTCGGCATTCATTGTCTCAGCCTCTTCCGGGGCTGGGGTGGCACTGCAACGGCGTGAAACGAGATGGATATAGAAAGACGGGGCGACTGAAACAGCCGACGTCATTTGGGAATCAAGGCGAAAATGAATAAAGGAGAAAGAAAAAGACTGCCTGTTGAACCCCCCCCCCCCGTGACATCAAGCAGCGGGAAAAGGCAAGGAAACATGCAAATGCAAGCGCAGATGGCATATGATGAGTCAATCGCTAAGGATCGCTTGCTTTTTCTCATAGAATAGAATAGAACAGAACAAATGCACCGAGTCGCGTCAACCTCCATGAAGGAGACGCCCTCAAAGAAAAAAGAGAAAAAAAAAAAAAAAGAAAAAAACCGCATATCCTTGTGGCACAGGACAGCGAGCGGCAAGGCACGAGCCGGCCACACCTCGGATATGACGAAAGCGGCAAATCACAAAACGTCGTCTTCCGCCTGTGAAACACCACGCCGCCGGTAACACGGTAACACGGTAACACACCGATGATGATCCAACGCCTAAAGGTGCAATGTAGTAAAACGCCGGAACGAGGACTGTCTAGCAAATCATATCATCGACGTCTCAAACCGTAAATTCGAGGTCAAACAGATTGCCACCCAAGCTAGAAAACGAGACAAGGAGCTCTTCACGAGCACAAGTGTAAAAGGATCGCATCGTCGTGATGAAGAGTAGGAGAGAAAAGCTGATGAATCCGAGACGGGATGGGTACTGATTGCAGTACTAACGTAATCGTCGCGGTCGCCGTGGTATGTGGATTAACTGAAAGATCGAAACTGTGCACACGCTAGACTTCATGGTATCACTGCAACCGCAAAGAATGCTCAAATGAATACTCCGTCTGCGATGTCGAATCGCCCGAGCAATGTTTCTGACTGACTTTCCTTCTTTTTTTGTGTTTGATAATTCTGGCTTTCCCACACATGACGCCGCGATGGTCGGCTAGCTACTTTCGATTCTTCTTCGTTTTCCCTCCTGTCGTTGATGTGATCTCGGATTTCGATATGGTCTGTGTCAAGCTCCCAATGTAGTCCTGCAAATATCGGTTCTCGCTTTCTAGTTTGTCGTGGTCGTTTTTGACTTCTTCGATCCGTTGCGCCAAGGCTTGAAGTGATAATTGTAGGGTTTTGGCTTGTCTAAATCGAGTCAACAATTTGATCGTGATCAATACCGTGATGTCATCTAACTCACTCTTGTAAAGTTTGGCGAGCTTCCTTTCCCAGACGCTCGACATCTGCAGAGTCACGGCGAGGACTCATCGCACGAGCGTCGTCCGGAGGAAACTCTTCCTCCTCAATCTCGATTTCGGGATGGTCTCGTGGCACGAGAATAGACGCACTGGGTTTTCGGCTGGCCATTCGGGGCCGATCGAGTCTTGACCGACCGCGTTCAGGCTCGCCGTCGGAAATGGAAGAGGACGAAGAGGATATCGAAGAAAAGTGCATGCGATTGCTGTCGACAGGATGAGGAACTACAGGCACTGGAGCCGCGCCTTGCATGTCACTCGAGACAGCAGTCATCATCGGTTTACCCACGCCCCTGAGAGTCCTCACACACAAAGAGCGACCAACGCTCGAGGTCCGCACGGCGTCGTTCCAATCGGGTAGGTTATCCAGGGTAGTCGGCTGTGTTGTTGGCCGCAACGGACGACGTTCGGAGGCCAGCGAAAATCAAGGTCGGTCAAATTGTAGAGGAAGCGAGTTGACAAAAACCAAAGAGCACCGCGGTCGCGGCCGGAATGAAATCAGTCGGAGATGTCTCGTGGTTTTTCTTTCTTTCTTTCTTTCTTTCTTTCTTTCTTTCTTTCTTTCTTTCTTTCTTTCTGTCCTTCTTTCTTGACTGTAGAACAGATCCTGTGATCGACGGGATGGTGGTCAAGAGAGTCACACGTTAGCGAAACTGTACGAATATCATGTCTTGATTCTCGTTTCGCTTTATGAAAACCAAACAATCCAAGTGGTGAAGTGGTTGAACTGTTGGACTGAAGCGGTAATTCTTGATTGTTGCAATTGTTGTAAGCTCGACAGTCAGTCGGTCCAAGGTAGGGGAGTGAGTCAGATCGGACTCATGGAATGATTTCTAGGGTCGTCCAGTGCTGGTGGTGGTTCCGGGTACACCAAGTGTATCGAGTGATGTAACGGTGGACGATGGGTGGCAGAATGAAGAAGGTTGTGGGACAGGCGAGGAGTCAGCGATATTTGTTGTTTGCAAGGGACAAGAAGTTGGCGAGAAAAAATGGTTCGGGAACGGTAACGGTGGATTGGAGAGGAGGCAGGTTTGATGGTGGTGGTGGTGGTGGTGGTAGTGGTGGACAGTGGACACACTCTTACTGAGCACGGCGTCGTTAGGATTCGGAACTAGGGAATTGAACTGGAATAGGGTGAGAAGCCAGTGTACTGCTCGGTACCGAATTACTAATTAATAACAGCAAGAGACTAAGCATTTGACTAGTGCGTTGGTCGTACGGTACTGAAAGACTCGTATGATAGGACAGTGAGAGTGTAATCCTGCGACGTATTATGTACGATGTAGTATGTACGTACTAACTACTACATAGTAGGTACTCCGTACGACCAGGTAATAATCGTTACTAACTTGACTTGTTTAAGCAGGAGGAACCCACCAAGCTAAGGTCGGGTTCCTCCTTCCCTGTCCCAAGCGCGCTATGATGGAGTCCGCTCTGCCCAATCAGCGCGCACTACACCAGCCAGTAGGATCGCTCCCTTTCTTTCAGACTTTCACCCTTTCTTCTTAAGTTCTTGCCTTCGTCTTTGATGCCTCCTGCTTGCGCTACGTGCTCAAGGGCGTCAAGGCAAGTCTCGGGTGCCGGTAAGTCGATCTATGAAGACAAACACTGCCTGTCCTATCCTAATCTATTCACTGCACTTCAGGGTTCGTGGATGCTGGCTCTCTGTTAGTACTATGTATATCGTATTGTTATAGTCACTACGTAGTATATAGATATACATATATATATATATATATATATATATACTATGTATAATACATACGGTGATAAAACCTGCGCAGGCAAGAGGGGTACGTTTCACTGCCTTCGCTGCTCCAATCGACGTGCGGAAATCGCCTGGTGGAGGGGTGGGCGAGTGGGAAGCCGATCAGCCAGTCAGCAGCGACTGGTGGGGCATCCCTTTACCTTGCGAGGTCAGCAGTTCATTACCGTACCGTCATAGTACGGCCACTGTCTATGATTGGTCTGCCGACCCCGTCCTTGCGAGTCTTACCAGGCGTAATACGTCGTATATCCAGTTCCTAGTTCCACGATTGGTCGCAGAAGCAGGCTCAGCTTCTATGGCCATGTTGATCGTACTGCGAATGAACGGTATCATCTGGAGCGATGTCGACTGATTGACCCAGCGACGATATCGTTCTATTGAATCATGTCATGATATGTCTGTACGTACTACAGATAACGGGATCCATGTGTTTCTGACTGTACGGAGTAATCAAATAACCAATTCGACGGGGTTGGTTTTCTGGTACGCTATCCTAGCCCCTCCCTAGATGTGTACCTCCCTCTGCGCATGTAAAAAGTGCTCCATAGGCGGAGGAGGGACCTCAGTTTTCGTTGCGTGATTATCTCGGGCGCGCTGGGCTTAGTGGTTGAAGATCCTTATTGAAGTGCGACGTGGGATCATCACTACTCAGCATGTACACAACAATCTCTGCCGGCGCTCTCGAGATAGACTACGCTGTATAAAATCCGGACTCACAGGAAGGCATGTCAATCTAATAGAGTATCCACTAAAGCATCTTAATATCATTCCCTACAAGTCATCCGCCGTTTTCGACAGTCGTCCTCGCAAGTAGGTACGTATCCTTGACTAGTCAGGATTGACCAAAGGACTAAAAGTACCCACTGCCCACAGGCACAAACCACAAAGCAAATCCCATCGAATAGACAATCGATCGTCCACTGATACGCCAATGAACGGGTTGCTCGACGATGATCTCCAGCGGTGTTGTTTGCTATTTGCTCGATTCTACCATATGCCCATTCTATGACATTCTATGAGGCAATTTCATCCTTCAGACAACGGCTATCATCACAATAGTGGCCTATGATATATGTACATATGGACAGTGCAAACAAGCTCCCAAAAGAGCGATCCAAAGGACGGTACGAACCATATACAGCGGTTTTCCTGCTCCATCGGGAAGAGACAAAAAGAGAAGCCTCTCCGCCTCCGCCAATCACGTCGTTCCAATCGACAGACTCCGCCCGAAATAGTTAGACGAAACGATTGAAACCATAAAAGTAGACAAGCTGATTGGTCATGCCCGGTGGAGCTTTCATCTTACTAGCTTCACGCGTATTATTATGGAATCCACGTTACAGCACGCAATAAATTACAGCAGACGAAATCCTTGGCCTAATTGAATTGTTAGCGACGATTTGAGTGATATGGGAGTTCCACGGATAAGATTTAGTTAATCAAAGATGAAACTTCAAGTTCCTCCCTTCGGTCGCACCGCCGTGCGAGGTTCCCCCGAGCCTCCTGGAAACCATTTCCATAGTCGGGATGATCTCATTAATGCTGCCATTATCACGACGTATGACTCTGTACGTACACAGTAACTACAGCAGCCGATCGATGAAGTCATCGGAATGTTGATCAACCTGCAATCATACGCATTCTTTTCCTTTCACAGCAAGTGACTACATAGTAAATAGGTGACAATGACAGAAGCTGAGTCATGACGCCCTTTTCGGTACGAGTCATCTTGGGTCAAACATGAGATAAATTGAAAGTTCATCTTTCATGCAGCCCAATTCAAGGGGAACAGGTCAGTATGCATCCGCGCCCGTCCCACAGGCACCGAGCCGCTGGTTCAGTGGCTATATAGTACTACGTAGCATGTCGCACTTAATTAAGTGACCTATATGGAGCATTGACGGCGACTGTTTCGTTTGCTTTCCTGGAGAAACGTACGTAGCACACTGCCCAGTGCCCGTGTGAGCAACGTCAGCTGTCTCAAGTGTACGTACGCGTTGTTTTGCCGTTGCAATGAGTAATGAGTAATGATTGATGAGAGGCAAAGTCTAAACGGTGTTACATAAGTCTACGTGCAGGGTAGCCGACTTCCACTTCTCCGTGTCCGCTGTCCGTATTGAGTAGTCAACCTGGAGTGATTATCATCTTGTCTGCCAGATCCATATGGCCACTTGGAGTCTTCACCGAGAGCGGCAATACGGAGCCCACGGTGTCCGCTACCGTGTGCAGACCACCCAATCACTACATAGTCCCGACTCCCAAGATGGGCAACCTGGTGAGGCAGATGATCTCTGCTAATGCTGATGCGCATTAGCCTTCGGAAGATAGAAACATGCTCCGTAGATGAGGTGGCATCGGCTAGGGATGACTGGCTAGTGTGGCCAGTGGCCACAGCGGCTAGGAATAGGATGCATCGTGAATAGAGGCAAAAAACGTGGTTGGATAGAGTTCAGTCTAAAAAAGTCGTGAAGAAATCAACTGTTGTGGCGCTAGTCCACTTTCTGTGCGCCAGGTGGGGGATACGGTGTCGAACTATCGTTTCCATCTTACGCAGTCAGCCGACCTTGAATATTTGACCTGATTGCAAAAGGAGAGGCCATCAAGAATGTTGATTTGCCATGGGTGAATTCATGTTCCAAGGTTGGGTTGCGCGGCACAGATTACCATGGCATCATCGTCATCGCAATGTTATGTGGTCGATTTGTTGCAGTCTCAAACAGGGTTCTGAACTCACTGCTGTACAGAGACTAGTGGAATATCCCAGCCTTCACCGCTGGATGGATACTTCCAATAAGGGACGATACTGCGCATCTCACGTGGGATGCAACAGAGTCCGTATAGTCTACTACGTAGAGTTAGTAGATAGTACTTAGTGGATAGTAGTTAGTACTGAGTACTTAGTAGTGAGTGTGTAGCATATCGTATGTCGTATGTAGGACTGCTACGCAGTTCCGTAGCACGTACTTACTCGCAGCTGAAAGTGGTACCCCGTACACGGCGTACAGTAAGTTACCCGCAATAATATATACGTACGTAATATGTAATATAGACAAACAATACATAAAACGAACCAAAACGGAAGGCACGTAGAAGCCAGAGGGAGCCGTTGCGCCTTCTATCGCGGCGCCACATCCACCAAGCTTTTTAGTCTATCTCTTCCTCAACTTTACTCCGGAATGCTCTCGAGTTCGACTCTCGATATAGAGAAAGATAAAAGAATAAAAGATGTCTTTGTCTGTCCTGGCATTACAAGTGGTAAACTTTGACAGGCAATTAGCCGGCCAATGGTGACATCCACCCTCGCCAAATTTCCCGCGTGACTTTCTGTTGCCGCCCCTCGGCAGATCACCGTCTCCTGAATTCTGTAGGGGTTGATGGGTTGAGTGCGTTGACGTCGTGTCCTGGGTCTAACAGGCTGAAACTGCGACTTGCGATAATTCAATCTTCCGAGTGACCGTCCTTTGTACGCAGTCTGAGTTGCGTGTAGGAAGTCAGGGTATACAAGATCGACATATCTGAAACCGACCGATCGACACGAGAACTGCCGCTGCCGACAGAGCAACCACGACGACACCCTATTGTATGACTCGTACGGCGTGTGTATCTTTGAGATAACCGCGATTAGCCCGGAAAAAGGCATTTTTCTACAATGAGACGACGTATACGATGTAGTTGGGCCGCAACCATCTATCGAACATTTGAATCCAAGAGCCACTTCAGCTAGTCGTGCCAACTAACTACTCGACTAGTATTATTATCCACGTGAGTTTGAAGAAAGATCCACCTCCACAGGGACTTCTTTCGGGCTCTTCAGAAAAAGTCGACCGGCCATGTCCGACGGTAGATTGATATCAAGATTCACAAGCCGTGCTATGGTGAGTCCTCTTGCCAGGGAAGTAGTGCCTGGTCTAACCAAAAGCCGGCATCAGCGGCACCGTATCAGTTCCAAGGATGACCTGCGGGAAATCACCTCCCCCCACGCTTTTGGTCCATTCTCGACGACGAGTGGTCACATCGGCTTCGTCTACAGCTGTACACTACACTAGGGCTCACTCGATTTTTTCTGAATACGGTAATAGGTATATGCTAGACTGATCCTTTGGATACCGGGCTAACTTGCACAGAACAAAGGCATTATTCCGAGGACTGAATTAAAGAATTGAATCCCTGTCACAGCGTGGCCGCCCGGTGCAATTTGCCTGCAAGAGTATGGGGCCAAGCCAGTGGAGAGATTCCCTACCACATGGCATATCGCTTGCGGGTGGTACAAAGCAGTTGGATGCCTTCCCGACAGTCACTCCGTACGTCCATGTTGATATGCTTGATATTGAGGTAATTACTATTGAGCAACGGAGCTCATCTCAAGCCAGCTGGGAAGTTGGAAGTTGGAAGTAATGAATGACATAAGATACAGCGTACTAATTGCCTACCCGGGCAGACGAAGAAACAGGTTTCGGCATCCTGACGTGTTAGTCAATTGACGATATGCAGTCAGAGGGACTACTGCGCGGTTGCATATGTTACCACAACCCTAGGATGCGGAATTGATAAGGCTGTCGATGAGACCACTAATTCTCAATTCACGATCACTGCTCTTAAAACGGGTTGGGAGACCGACTAATCCTTCTAGTTCTGTCTGTTCGGGTTAGCCATCGTACGGGCAGGCGACACCGGGCACGCTAGACATTGCTCATTTGAGTCGTATTCTGATTGTTCCTAGATAAATTGACCAACTCTAAAGTTCCACGAGAAATGAACGAACAGTTTATTTTCGTGGCGAACTGTCGCCCTCGCTACCAGTCTAAAAGCCCGTTTGGATTGATCATGTGCCCCCGCCTACTGGCACTACTGGCACATCACTAGCTGCTGTCATACCCTCTGAACCAAGGATCTATATGAGACATCTCACGTGGTCGAACATGAGGTTCTGCTCGGTACACGTAGACACTTGGCTCGGTGACTGACGGGCAGAGCTGAAGACAGTGGAAAGTGGTACCTCTCCACCAGATCCATAGAGTACACAACCCAAGTATATTTTGAGTTGGTACCTTTGCGGCTAGAATTTACCCGTCTATACTTTACCGAATGTCTCTGGATGAGAATGATAGCACAGCCTCGACGTCGCAAGCTGTCGTGTGTCTACTACTACAAGCAGTTAGACTCGTCGCTGCCGAGCCATGGAAAAAATGATGAAGTTATCGAAACGGAAACTCTATTCGCTGTTCACGTTCGACCGTTGTTGAAGCGTAAATCTCCCTGCTCAGTACTGTACGTAGTAAATTAGGAAGGGTACTTTCCAAGGTTGGTGCATGGATAAACAGATGAATACATCTACCCCTCCAGTCTATCCCAAGCTGTACGTAGAAACCTCTTGCATATATACAATACATTAAACAAGAAAAAAGAAAATATATGTACCCCACCAGAGCCCAACCTCAAAGACAACATTTAATCAATTACGGAGCTCCTTGGGTATGGGTAGATGCATATTCATATGGACATACCTACACTACTACATTAATGATGCCGTGTATAGGATACCGACCCATGTCTCGTCACACCAACAATTCCCAGGATCAGACATATGCCAGGGTCCGAGCGGCTAATTACGTGCGTACATGGCCATGCACCATGCAAGTGAATATATCCCAGTAGATGAAGACATATAGTGCTAACTGCAATAACGTTGGTGGTCCGAAGTACTGCCTAGATATGTAGTAGTACTCCGTACGTACCTACACAAGGCTCACGAATACGTGTACATGATTGCAGATAGTCATGTAGGGCCTCTTTTGCCGACCACGTCAGATACAAGGCAGGCATCTCCAGTGCGTACATCTGAGCGTCCGAGTTGCTTCGAATGTCTTGCATGATAACCTAAAAGTGCATACATATGTCTCTCGGAGTGTGACGGCAATATTGTATTTGCAGTGTGGCCACTAGCTGCGTTGTCATTGACCACTCATTATAATCTGGGCTGCAATGTCCTTGAACTCTCTCGACCGGGAGACAGTATCATCCTGACCACCTTTCGCATGTCAGGCAAACGGCCTCCCAAGCTGATCGACGTAGGGAGCCCATCCGAAAGACTGATAAGCCCGGCTTTTTTTCCCCGTTGCATTGATTGCAACCTGTAACGGTTGGTGTCACCCACTACAACATCGCATTTTCATTTCTCAAGCGTGATGTCCTGACATATCTGGCTGATCGATATAGATACAACAATCTTCCCTCATACGACGCTGAGAGCCACCACGGAGCAGCACTCGCAAGCTTCCGCTTCGTCTGCCTGATACCAAATCTCGACTACAAGGATAGGCCGCCATGTCTTGTCCCTATGTCTCGGAAGATGTAGCGCGACCAATGCTCCGGCCATGAGAATGAGGTCGCGCCACATGTCAATTCCTTGCAAAGAGCTTCCGTACACCTGCCATACGAAGACCATCCTTCGCATCCGCATGTCCATCCAGCCCGAGTTTCGTCACAAGGGATGTGTGACCGCAGGTAGTAGAATCCCCAGGCTGCCCAGTCCGTGGCAGCCTGGAAAAATCGCACAAGGAGCGTTCTCAATCGAGCTGTATGAAGATCATGTACTTGCTTCGGGTCTTCGGATTGACGGGGTTGCATTTCGGGCGCGATGGCTGCAGAGTAATCGTCAGCATCCTGGGTATTCTGAGGCTTAAGCTGTAGCGAAAGCGTCGTCGGTGTTTCTTCCAAGGTAGGTGGGACGGACATCGTGACAGCTGGCCCTTGCCCTGAGTGAAATCTTCGTACTATCACTCAGGACCTTGAGCCTACAGATAGTCTGCTGTAATCGGACCAATGACTCTGCGTGTGTAAAGCTCGACTGAAACCCCTTGGATCCAGTCGGTGTATGTATGGTCAGTGATTCCTTGCCATAAGCCTTGCCTTGGCACTCAGCCCATCGGCGATCGCTTCTTAAGATCTTCCGTGCATGTATCTGGGTAACGAGATCGGTGTCGAATCGTATATCGTTGCTTATAAGCATACATTCTGCTATGTAATTCTTGGTACATATGGATGTACTGCTCGACGCGCATACGTTATTCTACTCCATCCGAAGAGGTTCTTTCACTACAGCACGATAAGCGCTATGTCACGCAGATGCACAGCTCAAGACGTACGCCAGCGAATGCATACACACAGACATGCATACGCATTGGCACTCATTACTAACCCGTCCGTCGGGAATCCATGCCCTACGCTTTCCGCGGGACTAGATCGTCTTCACCTACCCAGCACCGCGGAAATGATTTCAATTCCAACTGACGACTTGTCGACAGCTGATTCAGTGTCTCGTCGGGCTCGGCGAGACCAGTGATTCACTGCCTAGATGGGTAATTGGTTGCCGTTTCGGGACATGTCTTCAGGAAGGATGACTATCGATGACTTGCTGTACGCGGCACGGGAGGTAATGCATAAGCAACGATCTGTGCGTGATGGCGACGAATCGTCTTGTAGGGGCAGACAGGATCCAGGTTGATGGCAGCGTTTCCCCCGGTATTGGTATGTATGTCGTACATTTATGTCAAGTCAACGAGGTTACACAAAACGTTACGAAGGTTGGGGGGAGAAGCTGTCAGCGGTCTGGATTGCACAGCTGATCCTATGATCATTACTTGTGTAGAATGAAAGTACGCAGAAAACGATCTCATCAGAATTTTCTCCGACATCCATGTTCATGTCCAGCTACGGTTCCAATCCAATCGAGGCGATTTGTTCTCTCTACACATCAAGTAATACATAGTCATAAACAAAAGGACGCATTTATCGGCGCCCCATGTACGACCGATAAAAGTCATCAGCCGCACTTCCTCCAACTCCTATACTGCCTCCGTTCTGTCCGTAGCCACCCAGTCGCGAGCCCAGAGACTGTCCTGCCTTTTGTGCCGCGCTGACCTTGGCCTGGAGCTCTACCGTGCCTTGATCGATCATTTGGAGTTGGGAGAGATGCGAGTTCAGAATGCGCACGATTTGAGAAATCTATAGAGTCAGAATACATTCCATGCTTTGGAAACAGTTTCGCGACAACTCACCGGTTCGTCAGTCTTGTTGGTCTTGCTCAGTGTAGATGATGCATTGTTGATTTCCTCAATCATGCTTCCAAGATCCTTGCCCATTTCATCCAATCGCTCCGAAAGCTTCTCCGCCAGTTTGTAGCTATACCATGATTAGTGGATCGCTCTTACGAGTATGTGGTGAATACGTACGTTCTCTCGCGCTCCTGGTCAGGTCCCTGCAGAGTTTCACCCGGACCAACTTGTTTCGACAGCATCTCGTCAACCTCCCGCTCGTATCGATCGAGCCACGAGTTGAGCTCCTCCTGCTGTCCCTCAACCGACGCGAGTTGCCGTTCAACCTCCTGAGTCGCACGCTCGGCATCAACCGTGCTCCCGAATATCTTCTGCACCTTGCCGCTGTTCACCACAAGCATACGATCCCATTCCGCTACCTTCTCGGCTTGCTCCTTGAACTCCTTTTGGTACTTTGTAAGATCCGTGGCCCATCGTGTTATGATCTCATCCATCGTTTTGTTCTTGAGGCGCGACTGAGCAGGTGGGGTCGGTCCGAATGTCGATGCTCCAAGATTTGGCGTCGGTGCCTTGGGGGCACCAGGAGTAGCAGCCGGAGCCGCTGCCGCTGTCATGGTCGCGGGGGCAGTAGTTGCAGTAGTAGCCGGAGCCGTTGGAGTTGTGGTAGTTGTGGCTGCTGGTTTCGCGCCAAATAGACCGCCACTGGGCGCTGCCGTTGCCGGTGCTGCTGCTGTAGGTGCGCTAGTTGTAGTAGTGGCTGCTGGCTTCCCGAGGCTGAAAAGTGAAGGAGCAGCCGCAGGTGTTGAGGAAGGGGTAGTAGATGATGTGCCGCCTAGGCTGAAAAGACTTTTCTGAGGAGTGGCTTCCGTTGCAGCCGTTGTTGTGGTTTGTGACGGTGGTGCGGTTGCTGCTGAAGCACCAAACGGAGAAGCAGGCGCATTACCTCCAGCATTGGCAGCAGGAAGCTTGAAGAGACTGGATGGTGCTTGTGTGGTAGTTGTAGGAGAGGCCGTTGCAGTGCCAAATAAAGGTTTAGCGCCGCCCTCAGATGTTGCTGGAGGCTTGGGAGCGCCGAAAAGAGTACTCCCCCCAGTAGATGGTGCAGAGCCGAAGAGCGGCTTGTCCGTAGTGGCAGGGGCTTGTCCAAACAGACCGCCAGCGGGTGGTTGAGATGTCGTAGTTGGAGCCGCAGTTGTTGCTTGTGAAGTCAGTCCACCACCAGGCAGTGTCTGTTGAGTGGTCTGAGCACCAAAAAGAGATGGCGCCGATCCTGCAGCACCACCGGGAGGTGGATTGGCGGGTGTTGTGCTAAACATATTTGAAGCTGCTTTTGATTGAGCTGGAGTATTGCTGCCGAAAAGACCGCCAGCGGCACCAGGCTTCGCACCAAATAGCCCACCCGTGGTTTGTGTTTGAGCAGGAGCGCTTGCCTCTGTGGTTTTATTGGGAGTTTGATTCATGCCGCCAAACGCAGAGCCCGCACCGCCGAAACTGAAAGCAGACGTGTTAGCACCACTTCCAGCGCCTGCTGTTTTCGCACCGAATGGATTGCTTTGCGCAGAACTGGTGTTGGCCGTGCCGAACAGTGACGGAGATGAAGCGCCGCTGGAAGCACCTCCTAGATTTCCAAACAAGCTGCCACCAGTCGTCGCGGTCGGTGTCTTCGCTCCGAAAAGCCCACCACTGGCAGCTCCAGTGGATGATGGCGCGTTGAAGGAAAATCCGCCTGACATGTTTATGCTCCGAGGCTCGATACTGAGTAACAAAGAAGGTCAGTAAGAGTTTGATGTTGGAAGCTTACGAGTGTAGCTCACAAGGGCGCAATCAGCGCGGAAGGGTGACAAAAGTGCCCTACGTCGCTGGCAGTAAATTATTTTCCAAGCCTGCTAACGCCGATAGCTTTTGATAGTCCAGTGCGATGTAGTAGTGCAAAAGTGATGCTTGTTGACGGTGACTTGCACGCAAGTTTGATCTTCCAGGACAACGCGCCGTAATTGGACGGTCCGAGCTTTCACTTGACGGCCTGAGATCTCAGGCGGCAAACAGACTTAGGCTCAGGCAGTAAGGCATCTATCAGTGGCATGGCCTGGGCCGCAATCGACCAGATTTATTAACTCAAAACGACCCAGCTCCTCCTCTTACCTTCAGTCCCCTCCTAGGACATCCGGACTGCATCCGACACTCCCTTACAATCACATGCACCAAGTTGTCAGCCTCAATGTCGGAAAGTCCACATAGCTCTTCAAGCTCGCATCTCGAGCCGCCGCAGAAAGGCCCTGAGTTGGAGGATCCGGGTGCTCAGGAGTCTGGTACGTCATCACCCCCATTCTCTCTTGCTGTCCGTTCATGACTCACAATTAGGCTATAGCGAGCGAAGATGAGCACTTCTCCGATGCCAGCGAAGGACAGGCCGAATCACGTTCAAGGAAATCGTCCAGAGCAGCTTCACCCGTGCCAATCACCCGCGTTGAAAGAGTGGACGACGAGCCTCGTCACGGAGAGGTGCCGGGCACTTCGGCATACGACAAGAGGACCCAGGATGCAGTTCCGGATGAAGTAGAAATCGTTCCAGAGGGTTCACGAAGCCGAAGCTCGTCGAGAGTAGCAGAACCGAACAGTCCTGGTGGAACCCCGATACCACGGACTATGGTTGTTAGAGTGGACGAAAGCCCAAGCTACGGCGAAGTGCCAGGGACAGAAGCATACCAAAAACGAAAAGCAGACGCCGTTCCCGACGTTGTCTTGAAAACATCCGGAGAGGAGCAAACTCCAATCGAATTACACAGAGAGGACTCAGACAAGTCGGTTCCTGAAACTCGACTATTCAGGGTGGATTCGCTACCCAAGGACCCAGGATCACCGAGTGCTCACGCCCACCGCAGGAGCCCAAGTGATGCATTGCCAGACGTTGTTGAGACCGTGCATGATACGACCGGTAAGCCTGACATCTACTAGACACGTCGGATTGCCGAGTAGCCTGTGGTGATCTCAAGCTCTCTTCTTGGACCTGGATTGCTCAACACCCGCTCTCTGGACAATTTTACAGCGTGTTTCCTTTCCTGAGACTACTACTCTGGCTTCTTGCGTACAATATGACTCGCGCTAACGGCTCAATGAAGGCGATGATGATGATGAAGATGAAGAAGAAGAGGGCGGTGACGATTTTGGTGACGAGTTTGATGATTTCGAAGAAGGTGCCAATGCGGCAGCAGATGATGACTTTGGTGATTTTGATGAAGGTTTTGGTGAACCTGTAGAGGACGCCGTTGGAGGTGACATAGGAGATGGTGAAATACTGCAGCAGCCTACTACGCCGCTACCTCTCGTAAGCCTTGCTACTTTGTTCTTCTCTTTTTCGCACGTTTTTAATTTCTATGCAACAGCCGCCGCTATTAGACTTCACCTCCACGGCATCCTTGTCCGATCTATTATCCACAACTAATGACTCCATTGATACCCTATTTCCCGAAACAAAAACAGTCACCTCCTTACCACCATTGGAACCAATACCAGATTCTACAGCGATTTTCAGCAGCGAACGTTCTCTCTCATTATGGTCACAATTAGTCGCACCTCCACCGTTGCAACCACCCAACTGGGTGAAGTCTCGAATCCGACGTCTGTTTCTAGTTTCTCTCGGTGTTCCGGTTGACCTAGACGAGATATTACCAGCGTCAAAGCAGAAAAAGCTCGTATTGCCTTCCATCAACCCGGAAGACTCAACATCTGTTCGCACAAAGGCAATAGAGAAAGCAAAGCAAGGCAATTCAGCAGCCCCTCAGAATGACTCCACAACATCAGTCAACTCTACAGTCTCCCGGCAAAAGTCAAGTCGACGTCGCGGCCAACCGGCACCTCCAGAACTAGATCTTTTCGCAGTGAGGAGGTTGTGTGCAACTACGGATGCTGCCTTAGATGGATTCACAGACTCCGAACTCGAGCAGCATGTCGTCACACTTGAAACGGCATCTACAACGGCCAAGGACGTGCTCGATTATTGGATCAAGCGAACGGATGGACTCATCGGCGAGAAAGAGGCCTTTGAAGGGGTCATTGAGAACTTAGTCAATCACGCTCGACGAGCACGAAAATAAAAGACGACACGATTCTTGTTGTTCTGTTGATCAATGTATGATTATTTGTTAATGTTGGCGATGGATTCTTGGCGATCTGGTATCTGAACTTAATGATGGGTGGGTATGGAGTATAGGGTTGTGGATAAGTAACGATCCTCTTTCTTCTTGTATATACTATGCTACATGAACTATCTTCAGCCTTTAATATGTCTCGAGCATTGAGTACTTTCAAACTCGAAGTAACCTAGGTCTTTGACATTGTTAAGTACTGAGTTAGTGATTGACCGCGATACTACACTTGAGAATCAGCAAACTGCCAATCCACCGTCCCCAGCGCCACACCATTTTGGTCATGAAGTTCACGAATCTCAAAATGCTCCTGAACAGCTCTCCCAAATAATCCCTCTTGACCTCATTCAAGTCTTCCGCCACTCTAGTCCAAGTAGGCCACAGAGGCTCAATGCCACCGTCATCCCCCGAAGGCTTCCCTTCCAGCAATGGAATCTCCGTCGCAGCGGCACACAACGCAGTGATCCATGGACATTGCTTCTCGTTCATCTGATTCTCCCATCGAGCCTTCCAGGCGTGTGAGTTATGTCGGAGGGCAATTCTCCGCCTCGGTCTGAGATCATCTGCGCCCACCAGAGTTTGTGTTGGTGACGCTGGAGACGTTGATTCGAGGTTAGTCCGCAGGAAGTGGTTCAGTTGTAGTGGAATCTTCAGGAGGGCATCTGAAAGTGAATGGGTACACTGAGGGGTCATTCTCTTCGAGTGATGTGACAACTGAGATATGATTAGCCCTTATCGGAAGTCAAAGGTCGCAGATACCAGCTTACCTGTCTGATGCCGAGGTCTAGTAGCCTTAGTTGAAGATGTCTGGCCTGGGTTTCTACCGCTTTTGGAAGATTCGGCAAGTGTCTCTATGGTCTCGTTTTGGAAAGAGTCTGTGATGTTATCATCAGCATCATATACAATTTAACATTGACCTGAAATTCTCACATTGTTTTGGGGGTTTAGAAACCACCTTCCGCTGGCGTTTCGCTGGCTGCGAGGGCCCTCCATCAGTCGGATCATTGAGTGCTGTTACATGGTCAGCCCAAGAAAGATGAAAAGGAGAAAGAGAGCATACATTTCCGCTTCACCAGAACCGAGCTCGAAAGATCACTCGGAGACGACGTGGAAAAAGGTGGCCTAGGAGGATGACCACGGATCATCAGAGCCCAGTTCTGACGAGCCAATTTTTGCGTCGGGGGTCCGTAGCCCGTGATGCCAGACAGCGGATTTTCTTCTCCGACTGAGACCGCAGACTTTTCTCGAAACTTTGCAAGCTCGGCTTTGAGGGCTTCGACTTCGTCTGTCTGATGATGGAGAAGCCATGGACGAATCTGTTTGTCACCCTGGAAGTTCTCTTTGTAACGGCATCGCTGGCCTGTAATGGCGCATTTGTCGCATGTTGCACTGCCTGGTATATAACTGCATGCCTGTTTGCTCAGCTGTTTATTGACATTGAGTCTCGCGTTAGTGTGAAATTGGTACGTCCCAGATATATTCGCCTTGAGCCTAGCCAAGCCCTTGCAACGGTCAGCTTTAGGGGTCAAGATACTTACCTTGCAACGCCGACAAGCACGATCAGCCTTTCTCGTCGGGAGTAACCCTTTCTTTAATTTCTCTACCACTTCCTTCTCTTCTTGATTTCGTATCGCATCGGAAAGCGAGTCATCGCCCGAGTCTAGATTGTGCTCAGGAGGATACTGACGATTCCCTAAAAATCGTGGTTTCCGGGGACGATATTTCGCTCGCGCCTCCTTGTATTTGCGCACTGTATCATACTCAATATCCTGGCGCTGTTCCCTAAGCCACGTTAGTTTTGCCTGGACCCTTGACAGCTCAAGGTCCGACTTCTCTACTGAAGCCTTCGCATCTGCTTCCGTCTTCAGGATCTTATCGAGTTGATACTGGCCTAGTTTTCTCTCCATACGTCCCAGCGTGTGCCTCGTCCTAGCATCAGCAGCGCGATCCTCGGCCTTTTTCTTTTTCTCACTGAGGTCTCGGATTCTCTTGTTGGCTGCTTCGATGTCCGCGTCGAATTTCTCGAGCCGGACTCGCGCCCATTCGTGCATCTCATTCTGATCTTCACCAACTATGCAGTCCCCATCAAGCATTACGTCGTCGTCATCGTGGTAGGATCGGCTACTCTCATCGTCATCATGCCCGGCGACCTCATTGCTTCGTGCTCGTTGCTTGCCTTTGTTCTTGTTCCTGTTCAAATAGGCTGCCACTGGGGCTAGGGCATGTCCTTGGGGCACAGTATACTCTTCATCCAGCTCATAAGGGGCATCTTGATTGCTATCTTGACTCTCACCGTCACTGCTGTCAATACTGATAACAGATGATTCCTAGTATTCCAAGTCAGCAAGTCAGCCATGGTTCTCGTCTTGTCGCAACAGATTTGTGGACACTGACTCTATAGTCCTGGTTCGTCGGAGGCGAGTTGTTGCTTCTCGTTGATCTAGTCATGTCGATGTATTTCCGAGAAAGGATGTATACAAGTATTCGACTTATGTACTTCTTTGAATTGCTTTTACTTTTCCACTTTTGTCTTAGGCAGGTGAGCGAGCCTGTACTTATACGTAAAACATATCGATTTTATATCGGAAAATTATCGGCACTGACCTGGTCAAACATGCAGATAATTGCCATGATTATCATTCATCAGATTCATCAGACTTGACATGCATTGTAGTCGGCTTTATATGCTTCGATCACGACACTATTGTGTCTCTACGAAAGAGGCATGAAAGAATTCGGGGAGTCATCCGTACATAGGACAAAGAATTTGAATGCCAGCCATACGTCGAACTGAAGCTCTGAGGATGTTTACGTATTCAGCAACAATGCATTGTAATGGTCTTGGTGTACGAATGTGGCGAGAAAGCAGTCCGTCACTTTGTTGCCATTTAACAGAGGTTCTGCCTGCGTATCCAGGTTGGAAATATCAGACCAACCCTATTCTGAAAATTATCAACGGTGTTCAGTACATTAATCATAAACGATTTCGCGTTTGATACTCGAGCCGAAACACAGACAGACAGAAAAAAGAAGAAACAGGTTATAAGCACAGGTATTACCCGCATAAATCGCCTCTGGGAACACCTCGACGCCCTCTCTTCATGGAACTCCACCATTTCGGACAAAACATGTGCCCAGACGCTGACATGAACTGGCACAGACTGACACATGTGTTAACGATTGAAAAGAATAAGGCAGTCAATGTGAACGATGGAATGTCAAGGAAAGCCCTTGTCATATCGAAAGCAAAGTGTCAAAGATCGAGTCTGATAGAATACAATACAAATGGAGCCGCTAGAGCTAGATAAAGAGGAAGCTGTCATCACAATCGTCAGATACATGCCCTCTAACGAAGCCAAAAAAGAAAGAAAAAGCCAACGACCAGATGAAAATATGCAACATATGACTCCAGATCTCATAGAATACTAAAAGATGTCATTTCCATCGAAAACAAGTAGCCCGATATATGCAAATGTAGATGCAAAATCCGCCGAAGAAGGGAATAAAGAAACCATCAGACCTAGAAACAAGAGAATCAACGAAACACGGCTTTCTTGGCAACGGTCTCAAACTGGATTTTTTTCTGATAGCGCAGAGACCCGCCGCGCTCCAGCCACGGCTGGAGGTTTTTACACTGGCTGACGTTGAGGTATGAGAGATTCTGGCAGCCGTCTGCAACTGCTTCGACACCTACTCCTGTTACTCTAACGCAGCCTCGAACAGATAGTTCTTGAAGAAGCAGCAGATGCAGACTCAAACTTCTTAGAGAGGGGTCGGACACAGCGGAGCCGCAGAACGACATGTTCAATTTGAGTAGCTGCGGGCATTGCAAAGCTAAGACTTCAGTGGCAGTGTCCGACAGAGCACAACAGAATGACTGGTCATTGTTAGTACAATCGCAACCAGCAAATGAAAAAGCTTGTACCCACCAAATCCAATTCCTGTAGATTCTTGGCAGCATTTGTCAGACAGACAATAGCATGATCTGTCAGATATGTGCAATCGGCCAGACAAAGTTTTCGTAGTCGTGTAAATTGAGCATTGCCCCAGTATTGAAACCCCTGGTCTGTAATGGTGGTACACCTCGTTAAATCAACCTGTTCGATGCGGGGAGCAGCATGGGAAGCGATATGGTGCATCGAGCGGTCCGTAACATGTTTACAGTATGATAAGGTCAGTTTCTTTAGCTGTGGACAGCCATATACTGCACCTGCAGCAGTTTGTATGGTAGGCTTCAAGTTGTTTTTTGCGGCTATATGGCTGTGCTGGACCAGCGTTGCCGATGGCACAACCCATCCAACAAGTCTGGCCAGGAGTGTGTCGCTCACTTTCCGGCAATTGCTCAGATCGACTTCCTGCAGTCCAGTCGCTTTGGTTGCCATTTCTAGTATCGCTGTCGCTGTCACATCCCATACACTTTTCATTTTCCAGGCTCGGACATTGTGCCCGCATGTCTTGACCAAAGTACTGAAGCCTTCATCAGTGATGTGGAAGCAGTTGTTGATATCAATGTAAAACGGCCGGTCTTTGATGAATGGACAGATAACGGTAGAGAGTGCGTCGTCAGTGACTTTGCGGTTATAGAAGCTGAGGTCCAGATATCGACAAAGAGTAGGCGATTCCGATAAGGTTTTGGACCAATGAGCACATACAGCACGTAGGCGTAATAAATGATGCAGTTCAAGGTACTCAAAGATACGAACCAGTACACTCTCTGGTAAGAATCCACGGTTCCCCTGTTGATACTGATATAATAAGCTCGTCGAACGTGGTCTTGTAGGTGTACCGTTCGTGTGAGATATAGCTTTGAAAGAGCTGCCAGGTCGCGGCTCTGTTGGCGTCGTCTGTCGGGAGCTCTCTGAGCTAGAAGTGTCTCTGGGCACAATGATGCCCACAGAGCCTCGACGCGATTTGAACTTGACGTTGTCAAGTCCAACGTTAAGAAAAGGATCTGGATCCGATGGACTCAAAACAGGAGCTTCCTGATCTCCATTGGCCTGATGGGTATTATCCAGTTCAGACTCAGTCAACGTTACTAACGGCATCGACTTCCTGCGAAGGCTAGTGACTTTGAGCTTGTCATCTATTGTAAGCTTGTTGATCGGAGGCGTGGGGTCCTTTGCGTCCGGCATCAAGACATCGGTGTCTGTAGTCGATTCAAGTCGCTTCTTTGCCGTGACCTCAATCTGCTGTCGTAATTCATCTGGACACTTCTGCCAAAACTCTACCAATACATCTCCGCTGAGCATTAGGCATTCCACAGACGTGACAGATCTCACAGTAGCAGTACGACGAGGGGTCAATGACAGGCTGACTATTTCACCAAAGTATTGACCTTGTCGTAGTCGAGCCTTGACCTCAATGCCATGACCTGTCTGATTTTCCGACCCTCTGCGGAAGTCCGATTCTCTGTTCTCGTTAAGAACTTCTACCTCGCCCCTAACAATGAAGTAAATTTCACGTCCAAGAGAATCTTGTTTTATGATATCTGTAAAAGGAGGATATGATCGTGGCTGCAATTTCAGGCCTAGGTAGTGAAGAAGATCGGGAGTGAGACTGGAGAAAAGAGGCATTTCTTTCAGCAACGAGCGCACATTTACGGAGCCGTTTGCGAGGGCGCTTGAAGATATATCGGCGATTCCAGGGCTCGGTGACTTGCGTTTCTTGTTCGCATTCAGCATTCTCAAGTCATTCTCTTCGCCGGGTGAGAGTCCTCCAGAGTTACTTTCGCGCAAACGCTTCGAACCCCGCCTATTCATGCCCACGGCCTGTTCAGATGCATCGTAACGCTCTTTGTTCTTTTTTTCCAATATTGATAACCTCTCCAGAGCTTCCTCACGAATGGCACGTTCGACTTCAGGGAACCGGGGAAGGATATTTCGAAAATCTTCTTTCGTAAGAACGACGAGCAGGCAGCGACTCCGCGCAGTGATTGTTGCAGTGCGAGGTCGATCCATCAGAACACCGATTTCGCCAAAGAAAGCGCCGGGCTTCAATTCTGCATGCACACTCTCTCCATCACGGGATGTCACTGCCACGGCACCTCTCACGAGCCAGTACATCGCTTTCGCCTCATCTCCCTCAGTCACGATATAGTCATTGGCGGCATGAAGCTGCGGACGTAGGTGTAAGCCCACTTCGGCAAGGAAAGAGTCTGGAGTAGATTGAAACAGCGGAAAATTGCGAATGCGCTCGATCAGATCTAATGGCATGCCCTGGATTTGCGACGATGCCAACGGCGATGGGCGAGCAGGACGGTTCGGATTCAAGGCCGAGTCAAACGAGTGTATCAAGGAGACAGCTTCTGGTATGGGAGCGGCAGCTTTCGTGGAAGCGCCGCTGCTGGAACGGCGTGATCGCCGCATGGCTGTTGCTCGGCTCGGGGGCAGCTCTGCTCAGCTCTGTACTATGTCCTGGCGCTTGCTTGTATAGTTCGTGTATATATGACTATCGTTGAATATCAAATTATTCCTCCAATCGGAACTCAAGCGGCGTTGCGACGATTAGGGTATACACATGATGCGACGATTGCGCACGAGGGTTCAATGACGTCGACGACGGTGGCATGGACCGTTGAGAGGTGGGAGATGCGGAGGATATATAGGAACTGTTACTAATCAAATGTTAGAGACACGAGATGGAGGGTCCGGAGTAAGATGGGCCAGGAACAGGACGAGCGATTAGTGTGGAGGAGGAAGAAGAAGAAGAAGAAGAAGAGAAGGAGGAAGGGGAATACTGACCAGAGCTTCAGAGTGATTTGGAATAATTATCGTCGAAGCTGAGGAAAGACCAGTCCAGGTGCTTGGGATGGCGGGGAAGGAGCGAACGCCGTGAGAGCGGGAGATCCACCACAACCAAACTCTAGCTCCCTCTGAAACACCGCGCCTATTCTCTTTCTCCCAAGAGCTTTCTCGAGTCAGGACACAAACTGCCGATGCTGTCTGAAACAATCGTTCGATGGAGGTGGAAGACTAAAATTGAGGCCAACGATGAGACAGGAAACAGGAGATAAGAGAAAAAAAAAAAAAAAAGAGGAAAAGGGACCGGAGCGTGTGGGGGGATGAAGAGAGACAATCAGGTTGTGCTAACCTACTCCATGGATTACGCAGACTGCATTACAACACTGAGCTGGATGTGATCGAGTGCGAGTGGATACGAACGGCGAGGTCATCGAATGGCCGTCGATATAACGACTGCAATCGACTGGTGCTGTCTACTAAGTCTAGTACGACGGTGCTAGAGGCGCCACGGAGAAGATCACGGAGGGTTTTCCTTGTGGGCACGGTCTAATCATCCCTTGTTACGTGCGGGCCTTCTGTCTACATCGAAGACCATTTCGCATGAATACCTATACCCATATGTATGTCTTGATGCCTAGCTGAGGATTTAGTAGAATCACATCATAAAAATGAACTACGTACCTCAGCTGAAAGATTAGCTCCAGGCAATCGGACCGCTCGACTTGCCGATGAGAACACCAAGCTACCGTGATCGTCACTATAGTAAACCGTCCAGAAAGTTCGTGTCATTAGTCATGGCTCAGCCTAACTGGGAGTCTGGAATCCATTCGCACCGATACATGACTAGACACGATTGTCGTACCTCGTGCTACCACGTAGCCTCAAACTTATCCAGTTATTTTTAACCTGGATACACTTTCATACGGAGGACCTGGATGGGGATAAAAGACGAGATTAAGCTAGGGCTGGGCGACCCACGAGCATCTCCACTGGCTGCATGATGAGGAAACAGATTGCGGAATCTGCCATGTATACGCTACATAATAATGCAGTCAAACGTGAAATAGCTCATCCGGTGGAATATCTGAAAACTGGGGCATTACATCCTTGTAGAAAATTAAGATAAGGAATACAACAAGAGAAAGGATGGGCATGACAGACAATGCATGGAAACGTCAAGGACCTGCGCTAGTATTTTCTAGAAGCCTTCTAGAAGAAACCTTGTCTTGTGACGCAGAGTGCGCTATCACAGTCTAAATAGATGAAAATAGATGAAAACGCCCACTTTCGAGCAAGGATGCTGCTACCCTTCGCACCTTCTTGTTCGCCAGATCCAGCAATACGCACGTACGGGGGACCGCGAGTCAAGCCACTAACGGCAACCTTCCGTGGGTCATGACTCTTTTGTGAAGAAGCCAGAACGGCGGTGCCTCTGGATCTGGCAGCCTGTTCGCTGCTCATTTGTAGTCTCATCAGGCTAAGGGAACGACGACGTGGGATGAATGGGGGCCGTCCGAGTATCCAAAGGGCGTAGAAACATTGTGAACATTCCCTGGTTTCTGCTGGATGACATATTCTTCTGCAACATAAAAAATCTGCCTACGATATATACAGTCTTAGTTCGCCTATTGCGATAGAACAATTGGAGTTGAAATCGTGATACCCTCCATCCCAAGTTGAGTTGTTGGTTAACCATCGGCCCCAAATGGATGAAACCGGCCCCCACTGACGTTCTGCCAACATCATGGCGTGCATTAGCCTACACTAAATCTCAAAGCAGCAATGGCTTTGGACTGTGCCTGGATGATTGTTGGCGTGCTGTTTGTCATCGTCCAATCCGCATTGTCTTCTCGTAGGCATGGTATTCGAAGCAGGTGTGTGATGACCAAATGCTTCACAAGCCTTGAAGTCGACTGTCGATCATTTTCAAGATCGATGCACATGTATGTACGATTCTGCCAGCTCTCCAAGGTTCACCTACAAGCCGAGCCGAACTGACCTCGGAGTAGTGGTATGCCGTGTACGTTCGATGGCCTAGCCCGAGTCGCACGGCTTTTCATCCGTTCCTCAAACGCATTGAAAAACCATGTTGACTATTCGGAGAAAGTTGAGCCATGAAACAAACGTATCCAGGAGATATAAACACAAGTTGAAGTATTTCGAAGATGACTTTCATGCCGACCAAGAGATTATTCATACCATTGGTGTCTTCTGCGTCAGTTCGCCAAGCTTCATACAGACTTGCGAACATTAGAAACGCCGGGGCCGAACAGATATTGGATATACGGAGGACGACTGCCCTTCATCGTAGCGAGGGCATCCTGAGTCAGACCATACACCAAACTTAGCTTGAGCCCCAGTTTCGTCGTACGGGCGGCAGTGTAAATATCGTGACGAGCTGAATAGCAACCAGAATTAGCCAAATCAACGCAATTCCAGCTCGTCATTCGCAGAGATCTTACCTAGCAAGCTGTAGATTCCAGAAAAGGACAACCCAGCAATGACAGTAGACAGAAAATCTCGACGATCATGACGAGCACAATCGACGGTCTCTTCAAAGAGAACAAAAGCCATCGCTCCGACACCTAACCTAGTTCCCAATCTGAATCCATCAAACACTCCACCAACGATAGCTTTGTAGTTCTTCGTTTTGTGGTACTGGAACCATCCGGTCGAGGTCGTTGGAAATCGGTGAGCGTTTTCCGCTCGAAATTGGTAGGCAGCTTTTCGAGCTCCATGATTTGCGCCAACACCGAGTCCAACGGAAAAGGCAGTCAATGCTGTTAAGGGTAGTCGCTTTTCGATATCCATGCCGAGTCGGGGTGGTGTGGTCGACTCGAATAGCTTGTACCAATGTAGGACCTTGACCATGCCAGGTTCTTCACCCCAGCTGCGTTCTGAATGAGTGTCTGCCATCTTTTTATCACCAAATAAATATATATCAAGAAGAAACAGATAAGAAACTTGGCCCGAGAAAGCGTCCAAGTGCAATGTGGAAGAAATATGACGACGAGCAGTTGATGTAGCTTGGAGATTCCCAATTTGAGCCAAGACAAAGTTTAAGCTTGGTGCTCTCCACACTAGCCCGTTTAGATCTCTTCGATACTCTAGGCACCCTAGGTACTCCATATACAATCGCTGTCGGACCACACTTCACTTATTAAGTCTCATCATGGTAAGCTCTATGTGAGGGGATATAGCTTCTCCGAATCTACTGGACTGTATTAAACTAATGCGCACACAGTCTTCAGATCCACTGAGCTGGACCTTGAGGTTCAAAAAGCACAAGACTACCGTCTTGCTGATGCTTCCAGCTCAAGAATCAATCCAATCCACAAAAGAAAAGCTACACAGCGCACTCAAAGCGCGTGGCCTCTCGCACATAAATGGCGACCCCATCCCCGAGGATCCTTCAGAAATCGAATTTGGCACACCTATCGATCGAAACGAGCTCGAGAAAGGGTGGATCCGTTTAGACCTTCCAGCAGGAGAGAATAGCCATAGCGAATCAAACAAATCAGGCGCCGGACGACCTAAGAAGAGCTCACGGACTGATAGTCTGCAAGCAGTGGATATTCGTGATGGGCAAGCTATTGCGTTTCGGTTCAGGAAGATCACTGATGGAGAGGATGGCGACGAGGACGCAGATCTTGAAGATCCTGGTTGGGATGTTCTAGTACCATCGCTCGATGATGAGGAACCTGAGTGAGGGCTTATTCGGACGGACAGTCAATTAATAATATCACGTCGTTATGCTCTGGTAGATTGGCTACATGTCGGCGGCGTTGATGGCGCATTTCATTAACAAAGGACTATAGCTGCGCTGTAAGATACATATCGAAATGGAAACAGCTTTTCTCATTATGGCTTCGACACTCCGGTCGGCTCTTTTCGACCGTGAGTTTCCTCAATCAGCCTCGCAAAGTACTTGTCGTCGATTATGGTTGACTAGTAGCTCGTTTCAGATCTATTCGTAGCTTGTCAGAAAGTGCGTGGAAAAAGAATTTTAGCCAGCGGCTGAAACTGGGCTTCTGCAAGTAATTCTCCGGCCACGCACTGCAGGTGGTTGCCCGGACAACAATAGCCAACACGAGCAACATCAGCAAACAGAACAAACAAGGCGTTGATCTCATCAAACAGATTAAACTATGCTCCACCTCAGAGCATTTCTTGAATTACACAATTTCATCTTCTCCTCACTTTGACATTGTATCTTCATCCTATCGATACTTACTGCTGTCCGACTCAACGACTCGGTCACCTTTAAACTCCTCCGGCAAGAGGAGGTATTCGACTTACACCATCACTCGATACGACACTGCCATTCTCGTACACAACCACGACCACGACAACTCAACTGGATTTACAACGGTAAAAGAGGTGCAATTTCGAAATGGCTGCCTCTAGTGCTGCGTCATCGATCTCGGTGACAGTCAGAGTGCGGCCCTTTACCATTCGAGAAGCTGCCCAATTATCCAAAACTGACGAGACACCGTTGTTCCTTGGCGATGGCTCGCTGGCTGGCGTACCAAGCACCCCAAAGCTCGCTCAGAAGGGTATTCGACCTGTCATCAAAGTGGTTGATGACAAGTGCCTGTATGTACTTGCACGAAAGCTTTCAAATATGTTCGCTTACAAGGAATAACAAACAGTGTTTTCGACCCGCCCGAAGATAACCCCGTTCAGAAATTCTCTCGAAGTGTCATACCCAATGGCAAACGTGTCAAAGACCAGACCTTCGCCTTTGACAGGATCTTTGACGAAAATACCACACAAGCTGAAGTCTACGAAGCGACGACCAGAAATCTTCTCGACAGTGTTTTAGATGGATACAATGCAACTGTCTTCGCCTACGGTGCTACAGGGTGTGGTAAAACACATACCATCACTGGCACAGCTCAACAACCGGGGATAATTTTCTTGACCATGCAAGAACTATTTGAAAGGATCGAAGAACGAAAGGAGGAAAAGGTTACGGAGATATCGCTTTCATACCTTGAAATCTACAATGAGACGATTCGCGACTTGCTGGTAGCTGGGGAACATCGAAAAGGTCTGATGCTACGTGAAGATGCAAATCAAGCAGTGTCGGTAGCTGGTCTATCGAGCCACCATCCGCAAAATGTCCAGCAGGTCATGGACATGATTGTGCGCGGTAACGAGTGTCGCACCATGTCGCCTACGGAAGCCAACGCTACCTCATCTCGGTCCCACGCTGTTCTCCAAATCAACGTTGCGCAAAAGGATCGCAACGCAGATGTGAACGAACCGTTGACTATGGCCACGTTGAGCATTATCGATCTTGCCGGAAGTGAACGTGCTAGTGCGACAAGAAACCGAGGTGAGCGACTTCAGGAGGGCGCAAACATCAATAAGTCCTTGCTCGCCTTGGGGAGCTGTATCAACGCGCTCTGTGACCCGCGTAAACGAAATCACATCCCTTATCGAAACTCAAAATTGACCCGATTGCTGAAATTCTCCCTTGGCGGCAATTGTCGGACTGTTATGATTGTTTGCGTTAGTCCTTCGAGTCAGCACTTTGACGAAACCCAAAATACACTTCGATATGCAAACAGGGCCAAAAACATCCAGACGAAGGTTACAAGAAATGTTTACAATGTTAACCGTCATGTTAAAGATTTCTTGGTCAAGATTGACGAACAGATGGCTCTGATCAATGAACTCAAGGCTCAGCAGAAACAGTATGAAACGATTGCTTTTGCCAAATTCCGAAAACAGACTGAAAAGAAGGAATCTGTGGTTCGCGAAAGCGTGGCTCGCTTACGGAATGCATACGAGAATGCGGCTATAGAACGACAAGATAAGGCAACAAGCATGCTCAAATTGAGGCAGGTCAGCCGAAGAATCACCATGTTGTCTTGTTGGATTGCGGCTTTTGAAGAAGTTTGCGCGTCATGCGAGAGCGAAACACCCATGGAAAACCTGCAAGCCATTCGCAAATCGGCACAAGGTATACTCTTCGAATTGGAAAACACTCGTCATCACTTCAACCAACGGATTTCGAAGAACAACTGGGATAGAGCTATTAACACCGCCCTCGAACATGGTGTCCAGCAACTTAAGGATTTCGAGATCAGCGATAATTCGGATATCGCCAACCTTACCCGAGAGGCGGAGTTGCTCAAATCAAATGCGGACCGCGAGATGCTATCTCAGGTCGCTGAACAGGACAAAGCAGGTGATGTATCTACGGTGCAGATGCTCCTTCAAGCGCAATTCGAGATAGTATCTTCCATCGAGAACATCATGCAGCTCACAGAGGCAGAAGCTGTCGAGATTGGCAAGAAGATACTTCACAAAATGCTTACCTCTTGCATTTCCTCGGTCTCTAATGTTGTCAAACCAGATGGCAAGATGCCTACTATCGACATGCCTCCCACGCCCAAGGCTGACGCCTCTCTTCGCCGGAGAAAGTCCAGCCTGGTCATGATTCCCCCGAGGCCTGGGCGGCTAAGCATGTCTGCTCCTCTACAGGCACCTACTTCGCCAGTGAAGAATACACCACGGCGACGCAAGCTAGGGATAGCCAAGAAAGGGGTCAGTTTCACCCCGGTCAAGGCACCAGCTCCCAAGGCAAGCAAGAGAGCTGTTAGGTGGAGGGACGACGAGCAAGATGGGTCTCTTGCTGAATTCGAAAAGACTCCTCAGAAGGCTGTTGTGACTGTGATTGAGGCCACTGAAGAGCCAACTCTCCCAAGGATTTCCCCAATGCCCAGAGACATCCCAGTCTATAACCCTGACCCCGAGGAATCGCTTCGTTCATCGTCCCCAATTCCGCCAGCACCAGAGGCAAGTATTGTGATACCCAACAAAAACAATCGTTTCAAGACCGGTTTCCTATCCAAGAAGCCTGAATCGCCAGTGCCTGCCACGATGACGAGTCTTTCACCCGAAGAACACTCCCCTCTTCGCAGCATCGAGAACAGCAGCTTTTTGAACAGGCCAGCCGTTGAGAGACCATCCCGTATAGCCGTGCGATCACCCAGTGGTAGCTACCTAGGCAGCAGCCCTGTCTCCGACAGTGGTAAAACATCGTGGAAGGCCGACAAAGAGGACGCTATGAGAATTAGTGCGGCGATGCGTCGCATTTCAGGAAGTCAATTTGGCGGCAGCACATCTAGTGTTCCGATCAGCAGAGCACACCGACGCCGAAGTCCTACCGCGACAGGGACCCTCGGCAGCTCACCACCCGAAAACGCTCTATTCTCTGCTTCTGAGGCTAGGCGCATGGTCAAGGGCGAGAAGAGCCACGATTTCAGGCCTAGTGTTCTTGGGCCACGTGCTGTTTCCGTAACGAAAAACTCTCGACGTATCACCATGGGCGGCGACTTCCGACCTCGCGAAATCAGTCTCGGAAGCCGTGAGGGGGCTAGGTTGAGCATGGTACCCGGAAGCCCGGAGTCACGATTCAGCCTTGGTCCGGCCATTCGAGGAGGAGCATTGAGGTGAATGGAGTACGACCATATTGTATAGTTTATGTCTCCATTGGGTGCTTGTTCATTTCTTTCGGTGCTTGTTCATTTCTTTCGCCCATATACATATTTTGGATGACGGCGTTCGTGTTGGGGGCGCATACCTTGGATCGGTTGGCGTATACTTTTACGTTTTGCTTCTTTCTTTTTACATTTTTCTTTGTGTTTATACTACTACTCTTCAGTTCTACCGACGTGTGAATATTCCATTTTATCCATTTCATCCATCTTGTTCTTCTTGCTCAGTTGATTATGGAATCCGTCCTTGTAGAGAGTAACTATGATTGGCCGGCGACTAAGGTTGTTCGGAAATGACGCCACCGGTTTGAATTTCTAAGCTTCTCTGCGCGCACGACAATTGTGCACTCCTCTACTGTTGTAGTAGCTGGCAGTTATCTCGTTACCTAGATATCGCTCGCACATTTGAGTACACATAGTGCGTACAACGAATAGTCCCATCGAGACGCGTGGCGAAAAGGCATAGCTGACATTCGGCCTGGGGGAGCTCTCGATCTTCGAAGCTTTAAATTCCCGGAGCTTCTTTCTGATCGCCACTTTGATTTGTTCTCTCATAAATCCCAATCCCAGGTCGTATGTACCATGTCGTTCTCTGTGTACATTTTCTACGCTGTTTCCTCGCTGACTTAAGACAAAATAAGATATGACTTCTTTTCTCTCCCGCCTTTTCCGTCCTTTATCCACAACCTCCGCACCCGCCTACGCCGTCACTCCCCGAAAAGACATCATCATGCCCGACAACGCGCAAAAGGCCACTGTCGCTGCAGGCTGTTTCTGGGGCGTTGAGCATCTGTATCGCAAGCATTTTGGGAATGGTAAAGGTTTAATAGATGCCAAGGTTGGGTATGCGGGTGGACATACGGATTCGCCGAGCTATCGGGCTGTTTGTTCTGGAAATACTGGCCGTACGTCCCCTTGGTAGTCCTGGAGTATTCTGGATGATAACCCACAATTTCTGGAGTAGATGCGGAAGCATTACAGGTGATCTTCGACCCCTCCATCGTCACCTATCGCCAACTCCTCGAATTCTTCTACCGCATGCACGACCCCACGACACAAGACCGCCAAGGTCCAGACGTAGGAACGCAGTACCGCAGCGCAATCTTCACGCACGGCGAGGAACAGTCCAAGATCGCCCGGGAGATAACCGATAAAGTGGCCAAGGAATGGTTCAAGCAGCCCGTCACGACGCAGATTGTCGCGGCAGGCCAGTGGTGGGATGCGGAAGAGTACCATCAGCTCTATTTGCATAATAACCCGAGTGGTTATGAGTGTCCTTCTCAGTATGTTTCCCCCCCTCTCTGTTCTCTTCTGCTTGCCTTGGTTGTGGAAGTTTGGCTGACTGCTTTTTTGCTACAGTTTTTTGAGAAATTTCCCGCCTCTTTCGGATTGACTACGCTCCTCGCTGTAGATGAACTGGATTTGATGATATAAGTGTAGCCATAATTTAAGTCTCTTCGACGCTCTTTCAGATTGATTGCCCGTAGACGGCCGTTCCACTCGGGTTTCTTTTGTATGCTATTTTTGATGCTGCAAAAACACATTTTTGCTTATCCTCCTCTGTACCCCGCTATCACTGATAAGCATTTCGCCGTTCTGACAAGGCATCAATTTGCAGCAGCTCTTTCAAAAGACGATTGTACGCTACGGAGCCATCAAGTAAGTTGCATCCTGATGATGATGACTGATGAATATGTACTCTCGGTATAGTAGCGATAAGTCATGGTTACACTGTATACGAGACCGAGCTGTCCGGACGATTCAAATGCTCATCTACTCGGCCTGCATCAAACCCCGCTGACACATGACTATCTCAATATATCGTAGGATAGAAGCTGCTTAGCATTTATATGCAGTGTACCTTCCTCCCAAACGAAACCTCAATCTTCTTACTAGACAGGCATCAGTGGCAGGTCTGTCTGCTCCATACAACCATTCCCTAATCTACGCATCCCAGGAGATGTTGGACATGTATAGTTACCCATCGACAGCGGATACGTCGTACAACCTGAACCTCGATATCTTAGCAGGAAGTCAGCATGACACGGTTCCGGTTACTCGTCCATAGAGATAGGCTGATCTATATGACTTGGTGGATCAACCGGGCCGGTGATGGATGCTTATTCAGGTTTCCCCTCATGCCTAAATAAAAGTGCTTGCTTTAATTACCCGATCCGGAAGGGGTATTTATCCCACTTCTTCGGATGTCACTTTTCAAGGAACTAATGTATACATCGTGAAGCTCGTCTTGTCACTACATAGTTTGAATAGAGAAATAGTCACAAGATTATCTACACTGGATTGAGAAGTCGACGGCATTCGAATCAGATATGTACCTCTCTAGGTCACCGCTGGTCTTGGGCCGAGGTGTAAGGAACGGAGCTCTTATACACACCTACTATACTCATACCGCCATGTATAGCTCGTCTACTTCGCGCCCAAGTCAGGCCGGAAACAGTAGCAGCCATGGAATAGCACCGACACCAACGCCAGCCGGAACAGCCATCGACATCAACCATCCTACGCGGACTACAACCAAGAGACGTGAAGAACTACGCACGCATGACTCTTCTCCATTGTCAATTCTTCCATTAAGTGCCGTCATACGAACACTGGCAATTACAACCTTTACCTCTGTGCCCTTCCTGCTGGGCCCTGCTCTTGCTTCCCTATCCATATTGTCTGACTCCAATGGATCATTGCTTAATCCAGACAAAAACCGGCTTCTCAACGCCATTCTCCGCCATACCATATACTCGCAATTCTGTGCTGGAGAGACGCCGGCTGAAGTTCGGCAAACCATCGCAGATCTGAAACAGCTGGGGTATGCTGGTGTTATTTTGGGTTATGGAAGGGAGGTTGTCATGGATGGGGACGAGACTTTAAAGTTTGAGCGTCAAAGTGCGACAGAGGGTATTGCAGCAGTGGCTGAAGAGGCTATCGCCAACGCTGATCCTATTCTACGAGAGATTCGAGAATGGAAAGAAGGCACCATGCAAACAATTGAGCTCGCCGATGCAGGTGATTTCGTGGCCTTGAAATTCACCGGGGCGGGTCGAGAGGCGCTTCGACATCTTGTTCAGGGACTATCGCCATCTCCGGCTCTTCAGAAAGCTATTTTCGAAATCTGTGACTGTGCTAAAGATCGTAAAATCCTGCTTTTGTTCGATGCTGAGCAGCACGCTGTCCAAGACACCATCGATACCTGGGTTCTTGACTTACAGCGGAGATACAACCACTCTTTCTCTATTCAGGGTAAGCCTCGAGCTCTGATATACAATACATACCAAGCCTACCTTCAATCCACACCGAACACACTAGCGCACCATCTTGCACTATCACAAAACGAGTCGTTTGTCCTAGGCGTCAAGCTTGTCCGGGGAGCATACCTCAACAGTGATCCCCGACAGATTTTCTGGGCCACAAAACAGCAGACAGACGATACCTATGACGCCATTGCACAGTGTCTCATGACCAGAGAATACAATGATACTGTACAGTCGGAGAACAAAGATGCCCGAACCTTTCCACGAGCCGATCTAGTCCTGGCAAGCCACAATCGGGCGTCCGTCGAAAGGGCGCGAGCTATTCGCGATGATCAAACGAAACGAGGCGAGTCATTGATTGAAATGGTTTATGGACAGCTTCAAGGCATGGCGGACGATATCAGTTGTC
Source organism: Talaromyces sp. PB3603 (assembly GCA_023625915.1). NCBI lineage: Eukaryota > Fungi > Ascomycota > Eurotiomycetes > Eurotiales > Trichocomaceae > Talaromyces > Talaromyces sp. PB3603. Next base: position 100,927 of record JAMAFY010000005.1, read on the forward strand.
CGTTAGTCCGGCAGTCAGTAACGGCATCGCACAATCATGACCTCGGGCAACAACCGCAAGCCCATGGAGAGAGCCCGAAGCCATACAAGTATCTTGTCTGGGGCACCGTTGGCGAATGCACAAAATACCTTCTGCGAAGGGGCCATGAAAATAGAGATGCAGCCTCCAGAACGAAGGATACAAGAACGGCCATGTTGAAGGAGTTGAAGCGGCGTAGCTTGATGGGTTGGAGGTGAAATCTAGGCCGCAGCTACATCTTTGTGATCGAGTGGCTGGGCATAATTTCTATTGCGCTATGTGGATCCTGTGCGTTTGCTCATGTTGGGTCAAATATCTAGAACAGTCCGAGAAGATGAGTATATCAAAACATTCAGTGTGTTTCAGCATCGCCAGCCACCAAGCCGTTTTTACGACTATCGATCCCAGATGTATAGCTTCATGTGAACCCTAAAAGTGACGGAGGAAGTCACCGAGCATGAGACATATTACCGAAACTAGTCATATCGGATTGTAGTCAGCGATCATGAACAGAGCTCCGAACCACATATCAGATAACACCCACCTGCAGATGATAATATTAAGATAAGCTGAACAGAAAAGACGCTGGATATGAGGTTCTACTCAATACTTGTCCTCCAAAATTTTCCCTTATAGTCATAGGCAAACAGATGACAGCCACAGTTACGCTCTCATTTCCCCTGGGAGATTTTTTGCCGCCGCATTCACTGTGCACCAATAAGAGCCTCACTTCCGGCGATGTCATATAGTCCGGAATCATCTATGTTCAGATTCGCACATAATACCTTTGTTTGGCCAAATAGCTTTGTAACCAAGACAAACAGATCACTTGACCAGTGTGTGTTTGTTCACCAAAATGGTAGATGGGTATTTCTTCTTTCTCTCCACCAGCCACGTCCACCCCCGGCGACCTTCCCCTCTCACACAAACCATTCTCTACTAGACTCTTTGTCAAGTCTCATCTTTTCCACCTCTTCTGATCATCCTCTTTTCGCTTCTTTTCCATTTGACGAATCTGCCCGGAAATATCATCTGGTGCTTCTATGCAAATCTTCTCCTTTTGTCAAGCCGGAGTACCACTTCTCACTTGAGACCCGACACGGCGACAGAGCTTTTTTCTCTTGAATCCATCCTGTTACAAAATCTGCTTGTCCTGTGGCTTATTACTTGACGCGCTGACAGAGCGATCTTCGAGTCGTCTTGTTCTCAAATCTTACTTCTCCTGTATCACGTCCCTGTACGCGTCTGACCTGGGACGGATCTATCACAAGAAAAGTCACGTCAAGAGCATTTACTCGAGACTTGACTGTCAATGGATCAGCCTCTGCTTTTCGAGGTGCCCAAAGGCCTTGAAGGCACCCCAGGCCAGATCTCTGCCGCGTTGCAGGCGTTGCGCCAGGTGTCTGACGAAGTGAGTAGAGTGCACGCAGACATATCATGACCATACGAGAACTGACCCTGAATAGCTTCGAATCCACGGATGCGGCCACGAAGCTAGCGAAATCGGGAAGCTTTCTCTGGCTATCATCCAGCAGTGGCACAACGCCCTGGATCGTATCGGAGGAGCGACCGCTGCCTCACAGCATGCCCATCAGTTGCCACCCATCCCCGTCAGTAAAAAACTTCAGTTTTTGACATATCTAGTGACATGCAGAGAGCTGACTTTGATCTCAACACTAGGGCTTGTTCCCATTGCCGCGTCTCGCTGCTGGACGGATGCTCGCCATGATAAACGACAAAAGTGAAATGAGTGCTGGGCAAAGCCATGCTGAGCCTATCGAGGATGACCAGGACCGACAAGCTTCGCCTCATTTGCCAGCGCCTACAGCAGCACCTGAGCCCGCGCCTCTGAAAGAGGCGAGTTGGGCTCACATCGCCTCCACTGCCGCCAAGTCTCAAGGTACAGAACGTCTAATGTCCCGTGCGAACCGAGCAGGCAGATACAGCGCCGGACCAGCTGTCAACGTGCACACCGCGAGCCGTCGCGCCGTTGCGCTCGGTGCTGTTGATGAATCGTCCTCCAGCAGAGCTCCCAGCCATCACCTTGACCATGACGGCAATGGTATCCTTGAAGATGGCAGTGCAGGGATTGTTGTGATCAACGGACCGATTGAAACCATCAAAAATATCCTCAGTTACATCTCTGCACGCGTTCATGAAGGTGCCCTTTATGACATGTCCATGAATAAGGATCAGGAGGTTATCGTCATCTTCCAGTATGCCCTGCACGCGCAGATCTTCGTTGACCGCAACACCGAGTCCGTTGCCACTCGCGGCGAGTCGGTCTTTGGTCCCGGAGAATGGTTCGTCACGCTGAGCAAGCCTATGGAGTGGACTGACACACTTCGACGCATGGCCCACCCATATCGGGAGCGTCGCCGTCTCACCTTCGTCAAGTCACGTCTTTTTGCCGACAACGTCAGCTTCATGAAGTGGGTTCGTGAGGTGCAGGATGTTGCAGGACCCGCCAACGTCGACTTCGTCTGGGCATTCAATACTGGAAACGGTAAGTCACCGCCGTTTGCACTGGAAATGATATCAAGCTGACTTCGTTGAATAGCTACCGCCGTGTTCTTCAGCGTGGCGACGGCCCGTAAGGTCATGCAGACTTTTTCGCATTGGCGCACCAGTCGTGGCTGCTATGAAGACCTGGTCGTGTCGTACTCGGCCGATCCATGCGAGAAAGAGTTGCAGCTCACTACTCAGCTTCGCTACCATGTGCAGCCTGCCCACCGCCGTTACGAAAAGCAGCCTTCCAGTGAAAATGGTCGTCATTCCTACTACCACGGCAGAAAGTAAGTTTGAGATACAGGCCTCGCTTGAGCCTGGCCTCGACTCTCATATTTTTAACCAATCGTCACAAGTCTTTTCAGTTTGTTTCCTTCTGTTTCAAGGCGAGCCTATCATGTCCTCGGTATTTACTTTTCTTGGTGTCTGGAGGGCTGCATGATTGCCGGGTCGTTGTCGGTCTCGTCGACGGGGCGGCCGTTCGAATTTCCTTCTTCAATGCTTGGATTCTCTTCTTTTCTTTTTCCCCTTGTCTTTTGCGTTATGAGACTTTATTGACAATTCCATCTTGGGTGAGAGCGTTATCCGCGGATCATGTGTCATCGTCCTTGAACTTTGTGCCATTGGATGTGGATTGAGTTGGATGTCAACCAGTAATCACGCTGTTTTTCTCGTTTTTTGGGGAGGGTGGAAAAATCGTCAAGTCTTGACGTATACAATAAAATGCAATGACAAATTTGACGATTGAATCTCTTAAGAGCTTATTAAGTCACTGCGTAGTTGGCTACAAACAAATTTGAGAATAGGGAAGGCACGACCCGACATGCACTGCCGAAAATCCAACCAGAGCGGTTATAGTGAGCCTCGATGTCTCTCTCTCTCTGGCCTTGTGGAGTCTGTCTTTAGTTTGCCATTTTACAGCAGCGAGAGACCCGTTGCGAACGTCGCGACTATCGACCGCGATGGTGTACGTATAGGAGCAGTCCGATCTATCTAACGGTGATATGCCGACAGGCCGTAGGTATGTCGTAAGAAGGGGTACCTTCTTTCATGTAGCTACGTTCAGATCGATCGCTTAGAAGAATTGGACAAGTGGCGGCATACTGACGATCAATTTTCAGGAGTCATGAAGTCACGACTCCTGGCGAAACGAGGTATCTCTGCACCTCGACTGTCTATGACATTGTGGTAGCATAACAATCGGGGGACGGGAGGCATACCTACTGAAGGCGTGTCACGAGAGAAGCTGACGCGTCTAGTGCCCAACGAGCGCGAGGTGTTGAAGTTGTTGTTATTTAGACATCCCTTGCGCCATTACCGCTGCACTGGCTCGGACATCGACTCGACACGTACCTGCGACTGACAGCATGAGGAACTGATATGCGCGATAGACGGATAGCTGACGCGAGGTTCGAAGATGGAATGGGTGAGCACCGGTGATTGGCAAAGATGTTCATTACTTGATCGACGAAGAGCTAGCTATGTCAGATGGACGACACGAGATGGAGATAAAGGGATAATGGTCGATAGACTCAATACGTATGATGTAGGAGCCCGTAACGCTAATCCTCCCGTGTATTAGCGGGGGCGGTGGCATGTCTCACCAGTTTCGCAGAGTCGCAAAGTTTCGCAACCTTAGGTCGCTCCTTCCTCTGGCACTCTGGTCCAAATATGGCAGGTGGGCACTCGATCCTGCCAATAGCCGTGGCCCCTGCCTGCCTTGGTTAGCGCGCCTCGCATGAGCACTCAGATGTGATTGGCCGTAGTATCCTACCCCCATGGTTAATCAGCAACGAAAGAGCCAATCAGTAGCCATATTATCTCTCGATCTGGGGCTCTCGCTCTAGAGCTGTCCAATAGGCACTGCGCATAAGCAACGCTAGGACTGTTCCTGATTAGTCCGGCTTGGGGTTCTACTACGTATTGCCAATTTTCCACTCTCGGATAGTCGGACAAGCTAATCCAGAGTTTGCCTGAAACTAGCTGGAAGGGGGGCCACTGCTCTTTTCTACCTACTACTTGAGTCTTCCCCCATCTTCTCCTTCTGCATCTGACCTGTCTATCTGTAACGTCTTCATCCTTGGGGTGTTTTGCATTCGTTATAGACGCCGCTCGCTTTTCGTCATCCTTGTCTTTTTACAGTCGCTTCGGGCCTTCTATTGCAATTTCCCCTTTTCTTGTATACACGTACCCGCAGTTCAGCCTCTCGGACATTCGGCTGATCACGCGTCGATACCGTCGTTCTCGTCGACTGTGCTCTTTGCTATATCGGCTTCGTCCTTGGAGATTTTGATAGATTCCTGTGTCTTTCTGTCCTTTCGCTAAAATGGTTCGCTTCACTACTCTCGCCGTCGCAGCTTTGACTGCCTCGGTAACTTCTGCTGCCGTTTCTTGTGGCAGCGGCAGCAAATGCCCGGATTCAGCACCTTGCTGTTCTCGTAAGTCATCACATCATCCGTTCATTGATGCAAAGGCACTAATGAAGTCAACCGATAGAGTACGGCGAGTGTGGTACCGGTGCTTACTGCCTCGGTGGCTGCGACCCCGGAAACTCCTTCTCCCTGGATTCTTGCACACCAGAGCCGATCTGCCAGAGTAAGACCTTCAGCACCTGGGACAGTGTGGACGACTTGATCAGCAACGAAAAGTATCTTGGAAACGCTACTGAGTACGACTGGGTGTACAGTGGTACACCACTTGTTCACAATGGAGAGCTTATCCTCGCCATGGGCAACGGAAGTGTCGGTACTCTGGTTTCTTACAACCATTATATCTGGTACGGAAAAGTTTCGGGCACCTTCAAAACTTCTCGTGATGCTGGTGTTGTCACTGCCTTCATTTTGTTGTCCGACGCAAAAGATGAGATTGACTACGAATTCATTGGCTCAAACTTGACTACTGCTCAGACCAACTACTATTTCCAGGGTATCCTCGACTGTGAGTCCAAAATCAAGAATTCCTCAATGTGAAAACCTGCTGACATGTTCGTGTTCAGATGACAACGAGGTCAACGCTACTATCGATTCCGACTCTTTCGAGAACTTTCATACGTATGAGATTGATTGGACCCCCGAAGCCGTCACCTGGTATCTTGACGGAAAATCCGTCCGTGTGTTGAACAAAGATGAGACATACAACTCTACTACCAAACAGTACATGTTCCCTCAAACTCCCGCTCGCCTCGAACTGTCTCTCTGGCCCGGTGGTCTGGCCTCAAATTCCGAGGGTACAATTAAGTGGGCTGGTGGTGAGATTGACTGGAACAGTCAGGATATGCAGGACCCCGGTTACTACTACGCCATCTTTAGCAATGTTAGCATCACTTGCTATGACCCCCCTTCGGGTGCCAACACCCAGGGCAGCAATGCGTACATTTACACCGACTCTGCGCTGACCAACAACACCGTTGAGATTGTCAACAACAGCACTGTCTTGACCAATTTTGCCGATACTGGTCTGAACATGACCGCAGGTGCTTCCACCTCGACAGCCTCCGCAGCTTCGTCTAGCTCGACTCTCGCAGACAGTGTCCCTGGCCAAAGTGGCGGTGATGCCGCTCACGGCGCTGGTGATTCAAGCAGCTCATCCGGAACAGCAACATCGAGCGGTTCCTCCTCCACTTCGACTGGGTTTAGCCAGGGCTCAGGTTCTGGCAGCACCAAGACAGGCACTGCTTCAGTCAATGAGAACATATTTCAAAGCTCCATCTTTGCTGTTCTCGTTGCAGTCGTCGCGTTGGTTGCTCTGTAATCTTTTCTCATAAGGTTGATGTATATTTATTTTGCGCGAGGAATTGTTGGTCAATCTCTCGTGTTTCGAATACCCGCTTCTTAACGCCAAAGCATGATATGCGTGGCATAATTTTTTGACTTTATTTTTGACATCTTCATTTCCCCTGTTATTGTCTCTGATGCTTTGATTGGAGATATTGTAAATACATTTCTATGACGAGTGCTCTTTTATCAGTTGTCCCTGCTTCCAAGCAAAAAAGATTTATTTCACGTGTCTACGAGTCGAGTAAATAGTAAGCTATCTCTGGTGTCTCGGTACTCGACGCTAATAGCTGTCTTGAACTCTCATAGCGTTTCCACGTGGACTCATGACCCCGGTAGATCGATACAGAACAGCTATGTACTTGACAGAGTGTGGATTACTTTCGGGTGCTTAAGTAGCTGAGACCTAGCTGTGTCTTAGCTTTGTCTATAAGCTAAGGCTGGAGATGCTAGGGCTGGCGAAACTGCACTTACGCAAATAGGAAATTTTAGTTCTTTCCTATTTGGGACACTTTTCTGGGTGAACATCTAACATATGTGTAGCAATACATAAAGATGAACCATATATATGGTATTACTTATAAGCTCTTGCTATACTTCTGTGCACTTCTCTTTAGTTGCTGCTCACACACCTGATCCTTTACCATCTAGTGTTGATTGTTTTGACCATTATCCCAAGCACAACACCACGTCAATCGCCAGGACGATGAAGTCACACGCATTAAGCAGAGTTTTCCCTGCTTCATTTTATGATATAACCATTCGGTTTGTGTTTTTTCTTCTCTTTCTTCCCCCCTCCACCGACCTTCAATCACTTTTTCCCACGGGGTTTGATCTTTCCTCGATCTTGTTTATAATCTTTCCGCACATCCTCTTCATTGAGCGCACTCGATGAACCATTTAAGACCCGTCTACCACATTGGAGTCGGCGTAGGACACATTCCTCGTGCTGAGTTCTGGTTTGGACTACTCATTCTCGTTCTGTTCGTCATCGTAGTGAAGGGCTTCGTCGGTTTGTTCTACGAGCTTTTTGAGTACTACTAAGCTGTCAACGACCTTCATCGAGTGCTCTGCTTCGGAAGTCAGAGACAGACCCAATAAATCATCGTCAAGACAATTCAAGACCTCGCTCGTCAAATTCGCAATCCAAAAGAAGGGCAAAATGTGTCAATTCGTGGCCTACTATCATGTTACGTGTCAGCACACAGACGTCCAGCCCGCTCATATGTGCGGAGCTATGAAGGTTGAATTAGCCCGTATCAACGAACAGACCGGCTCTGCTGCTTCAGCCGTTACATTCAGTCCTGGTCCGTCTTGTATACCTTGTTTCCCTGAACCTGGCGTGCAATCAAACATCGTACAGTTCTATGTCATCCAGCCAGATGAAATCAGTCCAACGGTAGCAGCGAAAAGGAATCGAATCGAAGTGCTTAGGCACAGAGCACAGATTGCGCTGTACGGTCAATTTGGGGCTCAAGGACAGACTGGGGATTATGCTCAAGCAGGGCCCCAAGGCCAGATGGGGGTCAATGGACAAGCAGTGCCTTACGAACAAACTTTTAATCAAACCGCTTCTTGGGTAGCTACTCAGCAGCATAATCAGCACCAACTTCGTTTCCAAGTGACACCTCTCCCTCAACCCTTTGCCGTGGCTCGAGTCCCTTCACCACCAATCGCGGGCTTATGCCTCTACTGTACCCAGAGCGTCGAGTCTGTTGAGAGGATCCAACAGACCCAGCCAAACTACGGCCTCACTGAAGAAGAGGTCATGGGCCCCGAAACATGGCGTTTTGTTGTCGAATCTTATTACAAGGCTCATGAACTCGTAAACAACTGGATCGAGTGTATGAGCGCAATGAGTCCTCTCAATGGTCGTTTCGCCGCCGCTGACTATCCCGGGTTCCCTTTCCACCTCGCACTCCCGCCCTATTCTGGCCATCCAAACATTAGTATGGAACCTATGGTTGATGAAGTGATCAAGGAGATCATGATGCGAAAGATGCATGCCATGATCCTCCAAACTAATGATGAGATTTCCGCCATCGAGAACCGCTTCGCTGAAGAGGGGACAGCTTACTATGAGAACAACCCTAATCGCTTCGTCAGTCACGCACCTGCCGACGATCCTTTCAGAGATGAAAGACTCGACGATGTTCCTGAAGTTGTTCATCCCCTCCTACGGAATCGGCCTCGCATTGACAGCTTTGTGCAGCCAAAGCAGAGAGTCAGCGTAGCGGTGCGAAACGACATCGGCATCCGCGAGACTCGCAATAAGTCTCCCAGCCCGACTTCTCGATACATACACGGGACCAGTCCATTAGAGGCCCACATGGCTACATCCATGGACATTGATGAGGGCACGGACACGGATCGATTTGCTTTTACTGATCCCGCCGACGACACGGATGCCGAAGGCAGTACGGATATTGACGCCGACGCCGATGGTGAACCAGTGATGTATTCGAGCTCGATCACTGATCGCAGTCCGATGGTCATGAGTGCTATGCCCGCTCTAGCTATTGATAACACTCCATCTCGTACCACGGCCACGTCTGTTCTGACTCCCAGTACCGCTCCCAGATCCAAAAAGCGTGTACGCATCGTGGATCATTTGCCGGAGCGTTGGCGTAGCGCGTTACGACCTCGCCAGCTCATGCGCAATGAGTCTATGAATGGATTGTATCTCGACTAAATGGATTTCAAGCACGACGAAGAGACACGTCTTCAGGGTGTAGCTGAAGTGAAAGAGACCATCAATCAAAACAAAAAAAACAAAGGAAAAATAAATCACCAAAAAAGTATGTCGAGTCAAAGGCAGGTACTTTCACAAACAAAGCGTGGTTTTGTGTATGTATTCGGGACTTTTTATGGTTCATCACTGAGGTGGATATCAGCAATCCTGTACACCGCTAGATAGGTAGTTCGAGATTTGAACAACACTCTCATCAGATATTCACTCATAGGCTCCAAGAAATATCCATAGACCAAAGTTTTTCTCGTAGATCTAATGTCCAACCATAGCCTGATGAACAGGCCCGTATCGATCCCCAGCCGGCTTCGAAGCATCAATGATCCTCCTCATCTCCTGAAACTCCTCCGGCGTAAACTCAATATCCCTCGACGTCCAATTTTCCTCTAATCGTTTCGGCTTGGTTGTTCCCGGAATGGCAATCATCCCCTGAGCAGCGACCCAGGCGAGCGCTATCTGGGGTGTTGTGACGCCTTTTTTTGAGGCGAGGGACTTGATTTCTTCGACGATGGCGCGATTTTTGTAGAAGTTCTCACCTTGAAATTTTGGTGCTAAGATTGTCGGGCCAAGTCAGCGCAGATTGGGTAATTGTTTTTGAGAAGAAAAGCTTACACTTTCTTCGGAAGTCGTCAGGCGCAAAATCGTCGGGAGACTGGTAGTCGAAATCGTCCACGAGCCATCCATGACCGAGCGGGCTATAAGCTACGTATGCTACTCCGAGCTCTTTGGCGGTCTCAATCAGTCCGTCGGTTTCGTGGATGGTCTCAAAGGCAGAGTATTCGGCTTGGACGGCGTCGATTTTGGCGACTACTCTCATCAGCAAAGAAAGGTACGGATGAGGCGAGAAGGAAAGACGTACTAGAGTTAGCTTTACGTAGTGTTGCAGCAGAACATTCAGACAGGCCAATGTACTTGGTCTTCCCAGCTCGTCTGATCTCGTCAAGAGCGGGGATTGACTCTTCGATGGGTGTTTCTGTGCAGGCATTAGCAGTGGCTCATTCAGGCTATGTGATGAATGATACATACTAGGGTCAATGCGATGAAGATAGTAGAGATCAGGAGCAAAGCCGAGTCTTTCGATTGTACCTTCAATGTATTCCTTGATATGGGCGGCGGAGTTGGTCACGCTGCCGTCTCCAAAGGCGTTGAAACCACATTTCGAGGCAACTGCAACTAACAGTCAGTCCATGTTTCCTCTTTTTATCTTTAGCTAGAGCGACATACTGAAGATTTTGTCACGGAGATTGTGCTTCCTGATAAAATCACCTAGCAGCTTCTCATTTACTCCAGCCGCATACACAACCTGTTTCAATCGTTAGATCTCTTGCCACATGGGTGAGAGGGAAGGACATACGGCAGTATCCCAAAAAGTGCAACCCAACTCTATTGCTTTCAGCAGCACAGGCTCAGCTTCTTCATAGGATAGACTGCTTCCCAGTCCGAAACTAAGACCCATTGCTCCGAAGCCGGGAGAAGGGACTTGGATGTCGCCAAAGGGGAGTGTTTTGACCATCTTGCCGTTTGGCGAGGGGTATTCTCGATAGTTTAATGGTGTGCTGACGAGTTTCTGCGTTATCGTAGAGGGTTTCCATGGATGTAGATGCCATCTTTATAGCAATATCGTCTGGGTAATTGATGAAGCTGGTACATTCCATCGACATCAGGCCCATGGCGAACGCGCCTGTTTGTGGTTAGCGCGGATGCAGCCGGCTGACAGTCGCAGCAACCCTTAACGCCGCAACTTACGTTAACCCCGAGCCAACAGAGGGTTCCATCTTCTTTCTTTTGGAATGCCCCTCGATCTGAAATACCTCGTCCTGTATTCGACCCTCTGTCTGGGTACCAAGCTCTACGTTTTGGCTCAACATGGATTGCATCAAGGGCAAGCACGAGCATTCTCCATTGGTAATGGTCACTTCACAACAGTCTATCCGATACTACGGACCAACGAATCTAATTGCGTTACAAAACACTCAAGCCACCGCTAGTATTCCCACGCCAAAACTCCACGATACCGCATTTGCCCTGTCTTGAGCTTCTTCATGGCCGAATTCACGCCGTCCAGAGTCATGGGAAACTTTTCAGTCATGCAATAGATGTTGTTGCGCGCAGCAAACTCGACCATTTGATTTCTAGGCCAGTCAGCACGATTCTTACGCATTCGACTCGTTCGGACGCATTACTCACTGTGCTAAAATCGGGGTGATGCAGCTTCCAATAATCTTAATTCCTGCCGCGATGGTCTGCATATACGGCGCGGCCAAGTCTCCCCCATCAACAGAAAGCGGGAAAATGCTAGCACTCTTATCCAACACCGGATAGAACAATCCCAGATTGAATTTGGCTGAAGAAGTGATAATCAACCGATCGACAGGCTTCGAGATATCAAGCTTTGAATAATCAGATACGCCCTTTGTGGCGTAAAACTCCCTAGCGCCGAGTTTCATACTTTCTTCTTTCTTGTCGTCGGTGGACGAGAAAACGACGACGTCACAACCCATTTTGGCTGCGAATTGGATGGCGAGATGGCCGAGTCCGCCGACGCCGACGATGCCGATTCGATCGCAGGGTTTGCAGTAGTCGATAAGAGGCATCCAGACCGTTCCCCCGCCGCCTATACCATGATCATCAACCAAGCACCAGATTTGAGGGTGAGGGCGATACATACACATCAGAGGAGCCGCATCTTCAGATGAAAGACCCTCTGGAATCTTGAAGAGCCATTGCTCTCTCCGCACAGCGTAACTACATACAGAACCCTGAAGATCATAGTCTTTGGCGCCGTAGGACCTGGCCTCGGGACAGTAATTCTCGTAGCCACTAAGGCACATTTTGCAGCGGGCGCATGTTGAATTCAGCGCTCCCCAACCTACTCGAACGCCAACTTTGAGAACGCACGAAGAGCCGACTTGCTCTACGATCCCGATCCCTGTGACCCAGCTTTAGTGGCGACATGGAGGATTGGGACGACGGGCTTACCCTCATGGCCGAGAACTAATGGCTTGGTGAGCTGGTGCACGTCGCTGCCACAAAGACCGCTATGAGTGACTTTGACAAGCACCTCATCAGCTTCGATCGCGGGCAGTGTAAATGTTTGCTGAATTATCTCTCCAGAGGGAGAACCGCGGAATTGGATTGCTTCGACCATTATGTGATGTAGTTGCTGCAACCAAGTCAGACAGTCGGGCAATTGACCTGATTGACCAAAAGATCGGTTGTTGGATATATAGATTAGACGTGAATATACGAAGCGATAGAGCATCATGATAAGCATTGCTTGAAACAGTATAGACTCCACAGCATCCGGTGCAAGTGTCAGCCAGTTGCAGCGCTTCTACGCGGATGTAGTGGAGTCGCAGCCATGCGAGCTCTACTACTACGTAGTACGTAGTGAAGAATTTGATTGACATCATACGCTCTGTAGATAGATGACCCTGGACTGTCTCACGACGAAACATTGAACTGCTTGGGGTGATCATTCCGCCACTGCTAATTGCGGTACCTCCGTGTGTATCGCCGAAAGAGCCATACCCTGGCCTATTTCCATGCGCGCACAGGACCGAACCGTCCCCTAATTGAGGTCAGTAGGTAGTGGGGAAAGGCTAAATCCATGCGTGGTAAAAATATTTAAGTGGAGGCTCTCCTGCAGATGTCAGCTTTTAAATTGACTAGTTGGTTACATATGCAACTAGCCAGTCAACTTACCTCAATTCTATACATTCTACACATTCAATACGCCATGGAAGCAGTCACGTCGGCGAGCCACCCCTCTCAGTCATTCTCACAAGCACACGGAATGCAGCTCGAGTCGCCCGTCAAGCTGTTAGATAGCTGGATTGGGGTCACGGACCCGAAAAAGCGAAAGACGTTGCAGAATCGACTCAACCAACGCGCACGCAGTGAGTTGCCACCCCGAATCGAACTAGGGTTAGGGCTATGTACTGACATGTGCACAGGACGTCGACAGCGGGCTCTGAGAGCACAACAAACCAAGCGGCAGGACGAAAGGACCGACGCAGGCGTTAAACAAGAAGAGCCGGATACTGGATTTGAACAATCATTAACTTTATCAACATCCCTGTCGACGTCAGTACCTCCGCGCACCCTCGACCACCTAGAGTTTTGCATGCCCACCAACAGCAGGCATCTCGAGGACCTCGAGGCCCTAATCCGTTTGGAATTCGCCAGAGGCTCACCAACCGCGGATCTACTCTTGGGTCTGACGCAGCTCAATATCATACGCGCCCTGCATGCCAACAGAGACATCCTCGGCTACAAGGCCGTCGACATGCATGACGACGCCCTGTCCGCCTTTAACTTGGGCTTGAGCATAAATCTAGGTCTCATCAGTCAACCGAGTATCATCAAGACGAAATCGGATCTCCCGTTCTCCTTAATGCCGACCACGACTCAATACAAAGTCGCGCATCACCCCTGGCTGGATCTTCTCCCCGTTCCGAAGATGCGCGATAATCTGATTCGGGCGGGTGATTCGATCGATGATGTGAAGCTGTGTCATGATATGTGCGGGTATCGAGTATCCGAGACTGGAATCCTCATATGGAAGGAGCCCTGGGACCCCTCCGGCTGGGAGGTCACGGAGCGGTTCTTGCAGCTTTGGGGGTGGGCTGTGAGGGATTGCTGGGATTTGTTTGAGTCGACAGATCGATGGCGACGCCAGCGTGGAGAGAGGCCGTTGTTTAACTTGCCGAGGAAAATATCTCAATGACTTGTAAGAGTATATAGCATCAATTGATATAGTACTGAACTCCTGGGTGAATATAGATACTGATGAACAACAATCTTGATATACGGCTTGAGTCCTAACGCCTTTATATCCTTTAACAATTGAAACGGCCAATCTAATGCTGACCGCAATCACAACCTTCCCCGCGCTTACGGAAATCTCCATGATAACTATCGAATTCGCTCACCCGGACGTCGGCTCCCAGTGGATCACCCAACCACGATAAGGAGGCTTGCTCTTGCAGCTTCTGAGTGACGGCTTCCACATTCAGGTCGAGATAGGCGGCTAGGAAGTCGCCGACTTCGGTGTTTTCGTGGTTTCCGTGCAGCGGCCACGCATCTTTAGTGGAGGATGCGTAGATGTTGACGTCGACACCTAGTACAATTAGTTACACTGCCAAAAGATGGTTCGGTATTGAGCCCGATTGTCTTACCTGAATGCCCGTGCGTGGACCAGCCAACCTGAGCACGTCGACTAATCATATCAGCGAACACGTAGCTCGCCGGAACCTCGCTATCAGCATCAAGCAGTGAATCAACCTCTTCATCAGTAGCATCTTCGATTCCCAGGCCCTCCTTCAACAGCGACTTGCGAATATAGTCACGCTGCTTCTCAAGAGTATCCTTCTTGCTAGACGAGCTGAGATATGCATTCAGCTCCTGCTGAAGATATTCACCAGAATGACTGGCTTTGGCCAGAACATCTGGAAGCCATTTGTATTCGGGATATGCCTTGTGCAATTGCCGAGCGACGGCTAGACCGCCAGTCTCATGGTCAGAGGTGGCGACGAGTACAGTCGGAGTATCCTCTTTTTCAATAAAGTCCAACACAGCAGCAAATGCCCTGTCATATGCGAGAACTTCATGTACCTGAGCAGCAGGGTCGTTGCCATGGCCAGCATGATCAATTCGCGAACCCTCAATCATGATAAAGAAGCCTTGTTCGCTTGACTCGGTCGCTTTCTTCAAAGCGGCCAGTGCAGTGCGAGCCATTTCCTCGAGAGAAGGATATGTATCCTCCTGAAATCGACGGTCGATCTCGTAGGGGATATCTTTCTCCGCAAAGAGACCTAGCAAAGGAAGCTTGGCATCCTGGCCAGCACCCAACCCATCGAATCCGCTGCGGTCCGAGACGTAGTGAAATCCTTTATCTTGGGCTACCTTGGTAAGATCTCTGTCATCTGCCCGACAACCACCTTCAGCATCAGCTGGTAAGAAATGGCATCGTCCACCACCGAGAATCAGATCCACAACCCGTCCCAGGGGGTGTTCGCCGATTTCTTGTTCCGCAATGAGATCTTCATATTCGCGGCGATTTGCATGAGAAGCAAAGCATGCGGGTGTCGCATCCGTAATCCGAGTAGTAACCACCAACCCCGTCTTGTATCCGGCTAGATGTGCCGCCTCCAACACAGTGCCACAAGCGGTGTGATTTGGTAGTACAGAAATTGCACCATTGTAACTCTTGTGTCCACACGAAAATGCAGTCGCACCAGCAGCTGAGTCTGTGACAAGACTCGATGAGGAACGTGTTCGTGAGGTACCGATGTGGTGTCGATCCAACACCAGTGTATCATTCGCCGGGAGGCCTAGCTCGAGCTGGCGAAAGCTCCTGGTCAAGGACAGACTCGTGGGACCCATTCCGTCTGAGACCATAAATATGATATTCCTCTTCCCCTCCGGTTTACCCCCTGGTCCCCAGACGAGGTCGTCTGGCCCATGTTGCTGCGTCGTCACTCGGTGCTGGTACATGACAGCAAGGATGACGACGGCCATGGTTGCTGCGAGCGACCAGACAAACAACCCAACCTGTCGCCAAAACGACCAATCTCTGTGTGAACCATCCTGTGAGCGATGGATACGTTCGCCCGTCAACAAGGCGTCTTCTTCATCTTCGTTGCGGATTGAGGAGTGCTCGGAGGACTGGCGTGGAGCGAGCAGCGGCTCCTCGCGTGACATGTTTCCGAAGGCGGTTGATCGCTATCGTGATAGCGTCAATTTATGTCGATAGTAGCATCAAGCAGAATCTCAAGCGCAATAAAAGGACGTTCGTAAAGTAAGCTGGTAAGTATGTAGTGTAGGAGTGGTGTATGTAATGACGGTGGGAGAAAAGTAACTCCGCAGAGCAATGGCCGAGACGAGCTTGTGACCTGACCCTGACCCATCCATCAGGAGGCCGTTCCGCGAATAGGGTATCACTTGGCACACAACTACGTACTCACTATCTTGTTCAGATAACCGTCACCCAACTATGATTATTGCTACTTCTTGTTACTTTTGTGTAGATTTTTTCATAGAAAGGCGCAAATTTATGATACAATTTGTATAAAATGACGGAGAAGTAGTTTATCTATCGAGCACTCCAACCAAGCGGTATCATAGCTGCCGCAACTTCAGTGACGCCACGTTCAGTGGCGAGCAGATTAAACTGCGCCGACGCATTGCGAGTATCCTGAATCTCGACTCTCATTCCCAACGAGTTGATATGTCTCTTGGTCTGGGGCGACAATGGAATGATCGTAGATCCTAATCCTAAAACCAAGATGTCTACAAACAGACATTAGCACATCTGCAAATAGCTCCAGCAAGACAGAAGGTATGAACTCACCAGGACGAGGCCAAACCAAACTCAACAACCCCCATGCTTCTTCCGGCAACTCAAACTGTCCCTTCTCATTGACCATGGATCGTTTTTGGTTCTCCGTATTCTTCAATAATTGCCACGGTCGCCAAGCGAAAGCTTCTCCAGCTACAAGCAACACACCATCACCATTGGTCACCTTGACGCCGTTATCAAGATGAAATCCATCGTCCAAGCATGCGTCGACCGCCGTTGCTGGGGTCGGTATGTTTCCAAACACATTCAACTCTGCGAAATCGGTTTGAGTCTTCTCCTCGGAGCGTGGCCCTCGATCGTGAGTTTGTGGCTTGGCGGGCTGTGAACGAGGTGCGACTCGAGGGGGTCTGTGAGGTGTGACGTTCGTCTTTCCATTGCTGTATTTGCGATACGATGAAAGACCGGAACTCAGAGAGCGTCGGACTGGGTGGAATTGGCGAGAGGCCAGCACAAATTCGTTTCCAATTGAAGTGCGCAAGGCACGGAGAAGCTGTGGAGATGGCGAATGCATATTCCCTAGGATTTTGCAGCTATTGCGACATGTTCAAGCAGATGATGGAAAGAAGGCGAGGTGACTGGCAACTTTCGAGATTTGATTGGAATGGTTCACTTGGTGCTTGACTGCTTTGGGACTAGACTCCCGCTGCTTTAGCTCGTCTCCTCAGTAAGCTGATACCCATATCAATCCGCGTTGAGACATATCAGCATACGATCTGATATATTTGACTTACAAGTGGTGTGTGATGGATACGAGTACGTCCTCTCTAGTGCAGACTGCTGGTACTAGTCATGCTGGGCCCCGGAAGTACATGAGCAAGGGCCGACGTGCCTGCGATTTTTGCCGTTCAAGAAAGTCAGCATGTCAGATAGAAGTCGCTCCGCCATGTCGAATGTGCAGGGCTCATGGGCAGCGATGTGAATTCACTGATCGCGTGGTGCGCAAGAAACGCCGAATTGTGCAACCGGAAGAAAGTGAACATGTGGTGGCATGGCAACAACGTCCGCGACCATCTGATACAGATCTGCTGTGGCCGCAGAGTCTAGATTTCCTTTCCATGTCACTGCCAGAAAGTGGCTTCCCTCGAGTGCCATCTGCCGAAATCTGCAGCATGTTAGGCGTGGAGCTGAACCAGGAATCAGATGATCAAATTTACAGTGCTTTCGGAGCTGGCCCAGAGAATGCAGATCAGTTCACACTCGATGACCTCATGTTAGACGTATATGGAGGAACATCGCCGTCTGGTAATCATCAAGGGACAGGAGACGGAAATGATTCTCTCGATCATGCCGCTCTAACATCCCAATTATGTGGATTGACCGGTGACATGGACCCCTATGTCTTGCGCCACTATCAATTCAACGACAAGTCTGAATTTGTGTTTTCGAAGCTCGCCATTCGCAGGGTAGAGGATGGGCCACTTCCCGTGCAATTCTTGTTGTCAAGGCCAGAACTCAGTGCCGATTCGCGGTCCCAGACAGACCTTCGAATTGGATCTCAGCCGAGCGAGACTCCATCTCGATCGGACGAAATTGTACCTCAGGAAGTTGGAGAACGATTGATAGAACTGTAAGAGCTTGATATATCACCGGAACGGTCAATATCATTTCTCGGCTGACGACCCTACAAAGGTTTTTCACTTTCATAAATCCACAGTTTCCAGTTCTGTCCGAGACTAATAAACCGACTCCCCAGACATCTCCGACTCATTTGCTAGCAGCCATCTACTCTATTACTCAGCCCTTTACTCTTTTTGATGACTACTTGTCTATCGAATTGGCATACAGCCCGCCATCCCTGCAGACTCTAACCAATATCGCGTGGCGCTCTCTAAATGACGAGATCTCCGAACCAACTATCTCTTCTGTGCAGACCGCGCTTATTCTACTATTACAACCATCCAAGAATCCACTACTGCTTGAAAGCCCTCTAAAATGGTCGCTACTAGGACTGACCGTTTCAATGGCACAAAGCCTAGGCCTTTATCTAGATCCCAGCGCCTGGAACCTACCTTCTGCAGAAATTGAGCTTAGAAAGAGACTATCTTGGCTAGTCTGGGCTACTGACAAGTGGTTTGCATTTTCCCTGGGCCGGCCAAGTCATATATCAAGGAACGACTGGCTCATCATTGACAGCCCGACAAATGGTGCAACTGATCCTAGTAATGAATCTTACGCCACTCATTTTGCTAGACTCACCAATATTCTGGACACTGTTCTGACGGAACTATAGTGGGTGTCACCGAACTATTTTCCTCAAAAGGCACTAACCGTAATGATCAAAGTTCGATACGCTCAGTGTCCGTCCTCGCTGCAGATTCTCAGAGGACTGTTTCCACCGCACGCCCCATCATGCAAACTCTGGATGAATGGCACAAGTCATTTTCCGTGCAAGTTGAAGTCAGAAATGAGAGTGAGAAGAATGCCGGCCTTCCAAACAGCTCAGCTTCGCTCCATCTTTCCTTTCATGCCGTAAGGATACTGGTTTTACGGGCATTGCTGCGACCATTCAATCAGATGAGCCCAGGACTCACACCAGATGGTCAAACTTCGGAAGATTGGCTCGCTGCACGAACGCAAATCCGTCGTAGCGCCCTCGCTGAAGTGACTTCAATACTCAGTTTGATGTCGTCGTTTAGACAGGAACACTATCAAGCTTTCTGGGCACCATGTACGTCATACCCAGTGACGGTATGGCTTTTCGCTTACAATAATAGGGTCTAAAACATGCTTTGCGCTCGTCACAAATCTTCTGCTGCTGCTTTCGGTGACTTCAAATCGTGGTACCGCAAGTTCAGGAATGTCCAACACGAACAACCCACAACAGCCGTCACCTGGAGAGACTGCAACCGACGAGTATACGGAGTGTCGAAAGATGCTTGATCGGACACGAGCCATTTTCAGACTGCATGCAAAGACACTCGATATGATACGGTTTGCACTTTTGCGCATCGACGCGGTATTTTGGATTGGATGGGAGCGAGTCCTGGGTTACAAGTGATCGAGGCCAGAATGAAATGTCATGTATGTATATACATATCTTTGGAGAATAGGTGTGGTTCTCAGGACACTAAACTAAATCTACTAGTGCCTCAATCTAGACTTCACGAAGCTCTTTGTTCTAGCGAAGACGCCCCTTGGCTCTTCCATGTCGTGTATGCCTCCAAGTGCCTCTTTCCGGTCAGACTGCAGATCCACTTCTGCCAAATTGACGAACTGAGTTTTCTTCAAAATCTTCCAGATGACAAACAGCCCTACGAAAAGCACAACAATGATGTACGAAAATACAAAAGCAACTGGCTGCCAGGGCGTCAAGAACGTTCCGTAACCTTGGATAAGAAGCAGGAAGATGTTGAGAATAGTGATGAAATAGGCGCCGTACGGAAAAAGGAATGCACGAAAGGGAAGTTCATCTGGGCTATGACCCTGGAGCTTCCATGCACGACGGAAGCGAAGATGTGTGACGCCAATGCATGCCCAAGCAATGAAGGCGGCGGCACCTGCAATGTCGAGGATATAAGTGAATGCTGTACCGGCACCAGTTGCAACATTGATGAGCGCAATGAGTCCCATCAAATTCGATAATATAGCAGCATATATAGGAACGCCTTTCGACGTGGTCTTTCCCAAGATTGCAGGGGCTCGACCCATTCCTGCTAACGAGTGCAGGACTCGTGACGCAATGTAAATCGCAGAGTTCATAGCAGAGAATGAAGCTGTCAAGATGAACACGTTGATCAAGTCTGGGGCATTCTTCCAGCCGGCATTCTGTAAGGCGATACTCCATGGGGATTTGCCGGCCTTGGATCCCGCGGTCAATAGATTCGAGTCGTCCGAAGGTACAAGGATGCCAGCGAAGAAGACCATGCCCATAAAGATGAGCACGATACGATAGATGGTTTGTTTAATAGCCTGTATTACGCTCCGTTAGTCCAAAATCAGAATGACTCATATGTACAACGGTACAGACCTTTGGCACATCTCGCTTTGGATTACGGCTCTCTCCCGCCGTGATCGCAATCATCTCGGTTCCAGAAAAGTACACTGCAGCCAGAACAAAAGACTGACCAAAACCATTAATACCATTCGCAAACGGGCCGGGATCACGCCAAAAGCGAAAGCCAATATAGTCTCCGCCGATTGCACCTGTGTTGACGAGAATGGCTAGAAGATAACCAACAAGCACGCAGATGACCTTCCAGACCGCCAACCAAAATTCCACCTCTCCGTATACGATAACGCCGAAGAGGGAGACACATTGGTAGATCGCCCAAAATATCAAGATCCAGCCGTATGACGGGACCTTGTCCGTCCAATACGTCAAGACGACGGAGATCATGTTGTATTCGGACATGAGATTGGCCACCCACTTTTGAAAATCAGCCTTTGTTTTTCGTTCAACAATATTTACTGGTAGCAGCAACTTACCATGTACCAGTAGTTCCATCCTAGAGCGACTGATACGGCCGGATCGATGAATCGTCCGGCCAATTCAGTGAATGCACCAGGGATCGGATACATCGTGGACAACTCTCCGAGACTTTGCATCACGAAGAATACATCAAGGCCAATCACCGCAAAGGAAATAAGGGCACCAATCTATCTCGTCAGCTTCGCTCAATTGGTTGTGACATATGAAGATCAGCAAGGATGCAACATACCGGTCCGGAGTATGAGAGTGCAGTGCCAGTTCCATACCAGATACTTGCTCTATCAATATCACGGTAGTCAGTCAAACACGCTTGTTCGATGTATTGGGGAAAAAAAAAAGACTCACCCAATAACGCCACCCAAAGCGATCATTTGCAAATGACGCTGCTTCAGTGCCCGATGCAGGCCCTGGTCGACCACGATCCCATCAACATTTTGGATATCTCCAGGGCTCTTGTCGACCGGTAAGCCAGTAACCGAGGCCTCGTTCTTATTGTAGTCGCTACCTGTGGCGGGATCCATTTTTACGACGGATATGATACACACGTATTGTCTGCACACCGGCTGAAATGTCCACCGGTCGATGACTGCCACATGGAGTTCGATCAGAGACGGACACCGTTTTTATATTACAGATGTGTTGACATGGTCTTGCCTCTACCTCAATTATGGAGTAAATAAGTCACAAAGAAGCGCAGTGATAAGGCTGGTGGACACCGGATGTACCCCAGTTTCTGTGGGCCAGATAGGGCTTTTTGGATGCCGCCAATAGAAAGCGATGCCGGAGTTGCCTTGAACGAACCACACTGCGTAGTAATTGTGTCTGAGGGCAGTAATGTTACTGAGTGTTTATGATATTCTCGAAAGCAATATGCGATTTAGCACATTTCATATAGTCATGTACACCTACGTGGAATATCGCGAGGCTCACATGGACTCAAAAGCGGACTCGAAGTGAGCCCTAAGACCCAAGAAGTCCTATACAAGGAAGCACACTGACAGAAATCCCAATGAAGCCAAAGAAGAAAACTTCTATTGGTCTAGCTATCACGTGAATCACATTCAGAGCATCGACTTTTGACTCAACGTTTTCAACTCGTCCGTAGCCAATTCAACTGCATCCACAGCCATACCGATCCCAGCCTGAAATCCAGTTCCGCCAGCCCCATAATTATGTATAACAATTTTATCAGCAGAAATCCTCTCTTCCTCAACTCTAGCACCTCCTTCCCTGGAGGGCCTCAGACCAACAACCGCCTTGATGATTTCAACCTCCCCATTTAGAAGAACCGGCAGCAATTCACCGGTCCTCTTCAATATAGATGCCGATTCCTCCTCTTTCACATTTGGAAATGATTTCCCCTTCTGCATGTAACCCCCTAGGATCACAGTACCATCCGACAGTGGACGTGGAATAACATAGGTCTCATACCCAGCCCCATGACGCATGATATTCTGCTTCACAGACGGAGCTTTGACCACTAAGATTTGGCCTCGGGTTGGATAGCATTTTTTATCTGATACGCCGGACAGTGTGATGGCCGAGTTTCCGATGCAATTGAACACCAGCTTGGTGTTTTGAGACATGAACGCATCTTGCAATCGTGATACCCGTCGGCGAACGAACGGTATTGAGCCGTACGCGGGTTCGGAGAGCAAGCTCTGTAGATGTTGACAGTGAGCAGGTGCGTTTATAGTGACGGTGGTGAAATTTATGCCAAATTCCACTCCAGCAGGAAGCTTGTTCTTGGGAATGATCACTAGCTACGTCTTGTCAGCTTGTCCTCTGTGTACAAAACAGAGGACTTAGAGGAGGCTCCTACATCTCGTAGATATTCAGTCATGCTCTGGATCTTATCAGGCTGAGGCATCTCGTCCCAGTACTCCGTAGAATCAGTGGTGGCAAGGAATTTCGCTTCCGTGGTTTTCTTGTCAATCATCTCCATCATGAGAGTGTAGCCAGCACGATCCCAACGCAAGGCATTGGCATCACCGCCGGAAATTCCGGAGAAATTCGCGCCTGCCCTGCATTCAAGTCAGATCAATAACTGCCTGGCTCTGAGAGCATATGGAACTTACCATGGCGATGTATAGTCAATTGAGGAATCGCCAGGTAAATACTCGGCAATCACCGTTACATATCTTCCATATCCTCGCCTGGATAGCTCAAGGGCGACGTCAAGACCAACAATTCCTGCCCTGTGAACTCTCAGTCAGCACTGTGCCTTCGGAAAAGAAGCTGCCCGTAATGTATCTCACCCTAGAATCACGATGCTATCTCTCGCCATTGTTTATCGCTGAAGGATTTGCTGATTACCAATTTTTGGAAAAACTCCTGTGAGCATTGTTTTATATTTCAGAAATAACATCGTATGATATCGTTTGAGTCAGAAAGCCAGCTCTCTCATTGGCGGCATCCGGGTGGTAACAGCTGCGGAAAAACGGTTCGGCTTTGACAATTTGCATTTGTCAAACTCGAGATACAAGTGGAACTCGACAGTCGAAATGGCCATTGGCTCGTATGGAATTCTACTAGGCGGGGAATGAGGCGATATCAGCAATTGGAATTACCCCTTACACTATCATCACTAAGAAGGAAACTTTTTTTTGGGATCGAATTTAACTAAATTGCCGCAGACAATGGCTTCGTCGTCTTTGCATGGACATGCGAAAGCAACCGGGCCGTATCTTTAATAAACTGATGACTTTTACTGAGCCCTCTCGTCGGATGGTTGTAATGTGCAAAAGCATGAGGAACCCCGGCGTACCGTTTCATGCTGACTTGATTGCCAGCAGCCTGTAGCATCCTTCCATAGTGTTCCGCTTCGTCGCGCTCGACATCAAATTCGGCAGTAACGATATGCGCAGGCGCCAAATCACGTAGACAGGGTGAAAGCACGGGCGTCATACGCCAGTCATCCAGGATTTTAGCGCGAGTCTCGGGGTCATCTCCAATGTAGTATTTCAAAAACCATGACTCACGCTCCAGAGGACTCCACGGAAGATCGGAACAAAAGATTGCACTCGGGTACGGACAAGTCTTGGGCGTCAGTCTGACAGGCTCGTCTGTCGATATGGGGATGTATCGCATATCCGTGGCCGGCACAATCATGAGTTGCAGTTTCAAGTCTATCCTTGGAACAGCATCCCTTGCAAAATGCGCCAACACAGCGGTATTCAATCCGCCTGAGGAGAGGCCCCCTATCGATATAGATCTCGGGTCGATGTTGAGTAATCTAGCGTTGGATATCGTCCATTGCAGTGCAGACCAGCAGTCGTAAACAGCCACTGGAAAGGGGAATTCCGGGGCCAATCGGTAGTCAACGTCAATTACAGCGATGCCTGCCTCATTACATATAGATCGACACCATGCGGCTTCTGTCTTCAGGCCGCCGAGAACCCAGCCTCCGCCGTGAAAATTCAGATGTACTGCAAATGGACCAGCGCCAGAAGGTCTGTATACCCGACAGGTGATAATGCCTTTTGGATCTGAGACGGGAACCATGTGGTCTTGTACATCATGTACCTCAGGTCCTATATCATCCGATAAGTCATGCCTTTTGACATGCCGGGGGTACATGAAAATACGTACCATCCCAGGTAGGGTATGTAAAGCTATATTTTGCTGGGCATTTGCGGAACTCCTCAAGGGGCACCAAATGTGCTCCCACCACGTCCTGCCCATGCTTATTCCACATTTCTCTCCATTCTGGATCCAGATTATGTAGGTATCTCTCCGGAATATGGTTGACCGATTCCTCTTGCATGATCTGAAAGCTGACTGTCGCTGAACGAGAGAAAGAGAAAGAGAATAAAGCAATGTGATGAGGTAGAAAAGCTCAGACGAGAACACTTGAATATTTTGCCATCTAGAACAATGAAGGTATTACCATCCTTCAGTCATCCTAAGACAATCCAAAGTCTTAAACTCGGTTTCTGATTGGCGGCATCCGTTTCGGTGGATGCATACTCCTATCTCTCAGCTTATATGCCGTCGTGCACCTATCTCGGAATCCACACGGCTCCACATGAATTTAGTGATTGTGCGCATAGAACAGAGATAGGCCTGTCCTATGATACCAATGAGAGTAGTAAGTCCTCATAGATTCAACAGTACAGTAGTATAGACAAGTACACTATTTAACACGGGCTTCGCTAAAATTGCCGGGGCTCTACCCATTCCTGCTCATGGATGCAGAACTCGACATGCAATGTTCTAGCAGAGCGCAAGCAGTGACAGGCGTTTCTTCAAAAGAGCAGTGTCTTCACTGGTAAGTTGATCCATGCTGCGTAACTTCTCGACCTCTTCGATATCTCGTAGCAAGTTTTCAATTGCTTCCGCCATTCCGGTGGCATGAAAGATTCGGGCAACCGAAGCGCGTGCTCTAAGAAGACCAGGACTCGGAAGCTCTGTCGAAACATCTACTGGCTTTGTGAAATGCACCAACCGATCTCCTTCAGCGTTTGGTGGTGGCAAGTGGTCATCAAGTATACCAGAAAAGTTGTCATATGTTACGACCTTATAGACATTCTCGAGGTCCTACTTTAATCAGCATAACTGACACTCGAAAAGTTCACTTAATTGATAGTACTCACGGTTTCTTCTAAGGCAACAGCAAGTGCACCCCATGCTTCATTTAATGGTGTCCAGAGTGTCATCGCATTTCTGGTTTCATTGATTTGTCTAGGTTCGATGAGTGCTTCGATGTCTGGAAATAAGGCATAGATGGTCCTCCAAACAATATTAAGGGGGATTTCCTACATAAAATTCAGTGAACAATCAGGACATGTCTCAAGACCAGTCTTACCTTGGCCCTTCCTTTGTGATTACCAAGTCGAAATGGAAGGATATGGGAAGCATGGGTACTTCCCATTCTTTTCCGAAACTCTGGCTGAGTCAAGTCTGGAAACTCGCGTTTATTCTTTGCATCTAACACTCCAGTAATCAGACATCGGTATCCATCTCTTTCCAGGCATTTCTTCTTGAGCTGTTTTTGACCAGCACGTGTGCTTGATTCATCCGGGACTTCTGCAATATCATCTGCAAGTCCCCATGGGCTTTCGCTCACAGAAGGAGTTTGCCCGCCAACATCTCTGACTATGTAAATTATCCAGATCAGCTATCTCCACAGATGATTAAACAATAATGGACCTACTATGAACAAGTACCACATCGTGTAGATGCTGAGCTAGTTCAGTAAGCTTGTTTTCGCAGTTAACGATGGCTTTGCACACAGTCATGGCTCCAGTATTCGGCAGGTGACTTATGAAACTATTCAGGATGAGGGCAGTTTGATCAAGGTTGTTTCTAGGAGGATGATTACTTATGACCGCGCTAGCTTGTGGCCGCAGCACATGGAGACCTTCAGGAATATTCCCACGGGAGCCGGTCATATCGCTCAGCAATCGACTCATTTCAGGGTCCACATCGTCATCCACCACTGGCGACTCTGTAGGCTCCTGTTCCATGGCGAATTTGACTGTTGTGATGAAAAACTGATACTCTGAAATAGAGTTAGGACGATGGTGATTGGCTATTCGATGGAGTGAGACTGGACGATTGGGTGAGTGTTGAGTGAAAGTGGAGAAAAAATAATGATTTGCGGTGCTAGCGGCTTGGTGTTTTCCAACGAGGTCACATGACTATATGCAAACTAAGACAAACTAAAGCCGGTCTCCACATCAAACAGCCGCAAGTCTCGTGCAATGTATGTAAGAGGTCAAGGTCATACCGTGGCTCATTATGCCCAGGTAGGTGAGGTCGTAAGAACTAGATGAAGCGAAAAGGTATCAAAAGTATCAAGAGGATAGAACAGATGAAAAGTAAGATAAAAAGTAGAGATCTCCCGATAGAGGAATAAGAAGAGGAAGGAAATTCGCAGAAGCCAAACTCCGGGCCTAGAGTATTAAACATGTGGATTGTGGCCGTCGGCAGCTCGACTTGAACGTCGAGCGGTAGGCTCACGGTCAGGTACTGCATTACGTTCCTCCTCTGATTGACTGGAGCTATCATCCGTTGCTGTTGCACCGCGGAGCTCTGCGGCTCTTTGGGCGCGTATCTGCTTGCGCCACATGCTGGCATAGCGACCGTTCATTTCACGGAGTTCATCGTGAGTACCACGTTCGGTTACCTGGCCATCGTTCAGAAGCAAGATTTGGTCGGCGTCTGTGATAGTACTCAGTCTATGAGCTATCACAAGCATTGTGCGACCCTTTGACAAAGTGGCCAATGCGTCTTGAATCTGCTCCTCCGTTTCTGTATCAAGAGCAGCAGTGGCTTCGTCCAGTAGAATGATACGAGGATTCTTCAATATGGTACGAGCAATAGCCACTCGCTGCTTCTCTCCGCCACTGAGTCGAAGACCGCGCTCTCCAACTTTGGTCTGATAGCCATCGGGGAAAGTTAGAATTTTGTCGTGAATGCTAGCTGCGCGGCAAGCTTCATAGACCTGCTCATCAGTCACGCCTGGGCATGCGTACTTTAGGTTGTACATCAAGGTTTCGTTGAACAGAACGGTATCTTG
The DNA here is from genome assembly GCA_023625915.1 of Talaromyces sp. PB3603. Lineage (NCBI taxonomy): Eukaryota > Fungi > Ascomycota > Eurotiomycetes > Eurotiales > Trichocomaceae > Talaromyces > Talaromyces sp. PB3603. The sequence continues at coordinate 128,290 of JAMAFY010000005.1, forward strand.
AGGTACAACACCAATGTGACGACGCAATGAGTCGATTGTCACGTCTTGAACATCCTGGCCATCGATGCGAATACTGCCACTCATGGCGTCATAGAATCGGAAGAGAAGGCGAAAAACTGTGGATTTACCGCCACCAGATTCTCCCACCAGAGCGGTGGTCGTGCCTGGTCGACATTCGAACGTCAGTCCATTGAGGGCAGGTTTTCGGCTGTCATAAGAGAAATGGACGTCCTCGAACGCAATTCCGCCATTACAATGAGTTAGTGGCTTCGCGGTGGGAGAGTCGCGGACTGTCGGTTGCTCTCTAAAGAGCTCCAGCATGCGCTCGGAATTGATCAACGCCGACTGAATCGACCTGTAGAAAGTCCCGAAGAAGTTCAGGGGACCTTGAAGCTGGGCCATATAGATCAGTAAAGACACGAATTTGCCAACTTGCCGTTCACCGGTGGAGACCTGGTATGCTGCAATAAAGCAGGTCACTAACAAGCCGAGCATGAAGACAGTATTTTGACTCGTGTTCATCAATGTAAGCGAGAAAAGAACGTGATATTCGGCATTTTGGAAATCGCGGACGGCGCCTCGGTATCGATCAAATTCATAAGACTCCGCATTGAAATATTTGACGGTTTCATAAGACACCATAGAATCATTCCTGCCATGGTTAGTCACTTCAGCAAATGAGTCGTTTTTTAGTGGTGAAACGTGTACTTACTTCACAGCGTCCTCCTGACGAGACGCATTCACCATCTGACGTCTGATCTCGGCTCGCCACTGGGCCATGCGAACAGTCACGTAGAGATAACAAAACGTGACGATGGCCACCACTAGAGCATAGTATGGATCAAAGAATATGAGAAAGTAGCCGATGGCGACACCGAGATCGATTAGCATAGGCACAACTTGAAATGTGACCTGTTCAAGAAAAGTGTTGATCGAATTGCCTTTGCTTAGAGCCGATAAAACCTCGCCAGTCTTTTTGCCCAAGTGGAAATCTAAACTCAAGCTATGGACGTGCTCGAACGCGGCTGTCGAGAGTTCCATGTATGAGTACTGACTGACCGGAATCCATAGACAAGATCGCAGGGATCCAATAAGACCCTGATTGCCTTGCAACCAGCGGTAGAAGATATACAGGCAGATCTGAAACCAGGGTATTGGCAGCCCTTTACCTTCGTCATCAGCCAAAATATCCGTAATAACGCCTACTTGGTAAGGCACCATCACATTGATGACCCGTTGCAGCGATATAAGACCAAAGCAAATCACCACCACGAATTGGAGCCTGCGGGACTTAGACGGCCAAAGATAGGGGAAAAAAAGTGAATATCCACTAAGATATTCCCACCAACTTGTCGAGGGCACGGTTGATGGTCGCACCCATGGGTCGACTGGTTTTTGCGATGGCGATGCATGTCCGTTAATATGTGTGGCACCATATGCGGATCCGTTGGTGCCGGCATTCGCTTCGCTCAAGAGACCGCTAGTCTCAGCTACGTCTCCAGCCAAACGCGAATCAGCCTTTCGACCATTGGCGCTTTGACTAGTCGACAGAATGTACAGGAACACGAGTGCCAAGAGCGTCAGTACGCGTATAGCATTCGATGCGACCTCCATAGCTTCCCAGCCTGTCATGCCATTTCTCCAAGGACCCCCTCGAAGATCTCCAACGACCGGCTCGCGATGCGGATTGATGTATATGATTAGAGAAGATACCCAGATTATGGCATCTAGGGGAACAGCCAGCAACCAAGTAGCAAATTGAGCACCTTGAGGCGATGGTTTGGTATCGACTAGTGAGATCAAGACCAACGCATGTACAAAGAAGCAGCCAACGATATAAATCTGTAGAAAAGCAGGAGATGAAAGTTTAGCGAGTTCGGCAACATATACAATATAGACAAGATCTACTCACCACCGTTGCCTGGCCTCGCCACCAATGCTGAGAACGGAAGATTATTGCGTGCGAGACATTGAGCGCGGCATCAACAAGGAACGTCAACAATACAGCTAAAGAGAGCCACTGGAAGACGACTCGAAACCGAGGCGAGACATTTTGCTTGTCTTTCATTATTGCCATTGTACTTCGTGTCCGCTTTGGTAGCGGACGTCCTCCGGGGCCACATGCTGGTGTGGTGGTTGGTGTCAATTGTCTAGCAGATGATATCGAACTAACGATGAAGGCAATCACAAAGGCCAATAAGAGAGCAATTGGTGAAATGATCCGTAAATATTGCAAGACACTCTGGGCCGTTTCCAAAATGTCTGAGGGCAGCGTCATTTCGGACGATACCAGCGACTCCGGTGCAGCCATTGCTTGTAGCGACTTGTTTATCCTATCCCGTCCAGGTAGTAGTGGTAGCACACCGCTCAGTGCACTTCCATGTCACTCAATCCACACTAATCAATCCTCGAGTTTAGGTGACACTCGGTAGCGACAGTAGAGGACTGTGAACGGACGCGGCGAAAACGAATGTATCAACGTCGTGACTGAGGTTGAGCCCAAATGAAAGCAAAAGAGTAAAGCGGATTCGTTGCAAACAATCCCTGGTAGCAGCTAAGGCGTCACAAATGGTACAAGGCACAGCTATAAAATCCCGAGTTATATTAATTTTTGTATCGAGAGCTCGAACGTGATGCGGACCGGGGTGTAGCTGTAGAGGCGGGCCTAGATGCAGCGCGAAGGCAAAAAATGCAGCGAAATTGATTAGACAACAGACGGCCTCCAATGAACGGGATATGCAGGATGCAGACACACAAGCAAAGCAGGGGAACAGGATAATGATAAAGAGTCTCGAGAATAATGAAGAAGAAAGAAAAAAGTAGATATGAAAAAAAATCAGGATGCAATTGACGCGGACGCACAAGCGTAAGCGAGTATTAGAAATTAAGATAATGGTGGTGGTGGTGGTAGTGGTAGTAGTAACAAGCAAAAGTGGAAGGAGGGCGATGGATAGATAGAAGATGCTGCGGCCCAGTGCAAAACAGTTACCTCGACAGCAAGTACTGGGTACTTGAGGACTGAAGGGATGGGGGGCAAAAGGGCAGCAAGTATCTGATCTTGCGATTAAAGGGAGGAAGATTTTGTTGATGGAGGGAGTGGTTGAGTGAGTGAGTGATAGGAGAGAAGAGGAGAGGATAATGTAATTGGAGGGAGGGGCAGGAGGAGGAGGAGCAGGAGGAAGAAAGAGAAAAAAAAAAGAGGGAAATGAGGCAGGTGATGATGATGCTCAAACGGAAGGAACGACAACTACGGGAGGCAAAAGTCTGGGAAGGTGCGGGACGGCTCAAGACTCAACCAAACGACTGACGGAGTGACTGACCTTACAATAACTGGTATTGTCGCAACCTCGTCCTTCTCTACTTCCTTCTCTTCAGTCTCTCTCGCTCTGTCTCTCTCGCGCGCCTCCTCAAGGCTCTTTCTTCCCTATCGCTTGACCTTGTCGGCGGTCGATCGATCGACTCTCAATTCATTCACTCCAAGAAAATGTGAAAGTCGCACGCGTACGCTGATCTGGTCTCCACACAACTGACTCAAATCGCCTGTTCGTCAGGTCGTCTGTGAAAACAATGATTGGCCGGCTGTCCGGTGGCCTGGCCTAGTTGTAGGGAGGGCTAAGCGCTATGCTGCCGTAGGTCAAGGCCTAGATCCCCCAATAACAGGCAGGACAAAGACGATTTGTGTAAAATTGATGCTTGATATTCTTTGAGTGTGCCCTCACTCAGTCTGTTTCAGCGCTCGACCGATGCTCAGACCCTGGATGTTTCTGTCGTCTGCTGTTGAAAGCACTATACGCAAATTAGGTTGGCATACCCATGTTTTAAGGCCTTTTGGTTCCTCTCACCTGGGTACCGATTTAGGCCAGTCCCGTGAACGCTGAGGAATGTGGATTCCGGGTGCGGGAGGGAAGTCACCAGGACTTTTGACCAGCTAGTCAACACCGCCCAATCAATTCTCTGGATGGGCGTTCAAGATCTGATCAACGGCAACGCTTCCAAGATGCTGGGAACCGCTTTCACACTGCACAGAGGCACTCACTCTGGTCGTTTTGAAAATGAGCTGAAATCAAGCAAATCTTGTGGCCGACGGGGACTGCAGCTTAGAAGGGAGCGGGGCGATTCCGGCCCTTCAACCAACAGAAACAGAAAGGACGGAAATCAGGTAGGGAAGGGTAGCAGAAACAAAGTCCTTGTCTCACCAGCCCAGGAAATCACAGTGATGATTCTCGAAGGCGACTGGACATATAAAACCAAATGGAGCCCAGACAATACGCGAGCGCTGGCTATACCGCTCAGAAATATATATGCACCATGCGTTAGTGCTACTGAGTCTTTTTCTTTTCCTCCTTACTGCAATCATACTAGTCACGCTATAGTCATACGAGGTTTTGAACTATATCGTCAAGCGTATGAGCTGTCCTTTGCCATTCATATTCCTGAGTGGTCAACTCCGTTCCATTCTGAACATCAAAGATGCCTGCGCGCTTCTGGTTAGTGCGGTCTGCAGCCCGAAGCCCTCCTCTTTCTTCCGAAAGGAGATCGTGGCGGAATTTCAAAGTTTCCACCCTTGGAGGTCACGATTCTAAGTACAATTGACAAGAATCAAGTCTTTACAGGATTCATCCATGATGTATCATGCATCTTAGTCGGGTAAATCCAGGTCGTGACTCGGCATAAGCTCACGTATCAAAGAGTCTAGGCTCTCAGGACCCCAGTCAGGATTTGCTTGCGAACAGGAGGGTATCTTGATCCTTACTGTGCTCCAGGTTTTGACTGATAGGTACACACAGCCAAACAATGTGTCCCCCCTACAGGTATTGGCGACGTGGAGTTGTACCCCATGGATTTGAATCCAGTCCACTGCCCTTTCATCATGATCTTATCGTGCCAGTTGATAGGACGATATGGCTCAGCCCTTTTACAATGCCTGAGCTGTCTGTCCTAAGCACAACGCTAGTCCCCGATATTCCGTTCATAGCTGTTACTTAAGCATGGATTCTCACATGCGAGTCAATTTCAGGATATATTCTCGTGTCATTAGGTCTAATTCGGCAAGCCCAGCACATCTACAACACTAAACGCGGAGGCATGATTGCATGGTACCTGGGAAGGGCAATCGAGCAATTCCACTCTTGATCTGTTCTGTCCAGATAACGTTAGAAAGCTTCTAGAACGTGACCGTGTGCTACTCGAGAGCTAAACCAAGAAAGAAAAGAAAGGAAGAGCCAAGCGAGAACTAGGCCGTACTCATGGCTTGTTTCAAGAATTAAGGCGATTGCTTCACCGTTACCCAGGATGCAGACGGTGCGGAACGTCCCGCCAACCCTAGGACTCTAGGACTATCACCCAAGCTGCCGGGGTTGCATGCAGTCCTGAGGTCGGTCACCCTGGTCCAAATTGAAATAACCATTATGATACTAATGGTAGCACTATTGCCAACCCGATCCACATGGGTACAAACTTGGAACTGTCGAAGAGAAAAACAGAGATTGGCCGGGGCAAATTGGTCTTCTGATCCTTGAAAGATTAAATGATGCACGTAAGCGATGCGGTGAGTATAGATGGTATACAAGAGAGAAAAAAAAGTAAAGAATCGGGGAATTATGATAGATTGGGAGTGGATGATGACAATGGGCATTATTCTTTCCAGATGATCAAAAATTGAATATGTGAGCGGTGTGGCTCAAGCTATCGACCCGAGAAGCTTAGCTTCTCCGTCGATACATACATTCAGAGAATACCGAACGGAATTGCAACTGATTGAGATCTGAGAGATATCTCACTTGTCGTTTGTACTCCGTACTCCATTCCTGTAGCAGGATCTCCCCTTTGACGGGAGAATATCCCGGGATATACGAGAAGGCGGGAATTGACAAGGATGCTGTTGTTTTACGCACGCGATAACCCGTCGGATGGAAATGGTATATACATGGTTGTTGAAAGTAATGAAAGTCAATGGAATAGATCCAGAACTTTATGATGTGGATGACACCCCCTGGTAACTACTTGAGTTGGTGACTTGACTGCATCCCGTTTCACACACCGCTTCGTTTTTTTCAATCAACTCGGAATTTGGAATTACACTACTACATACTGCGTATCTCATAGTATCCCGACGTAGTACTCTGATTGATTGTTCCTTTCCGGGGCAAAAGGAAGCGACTAATCCTGCAGGCTATCCTCTTCATTCACATTCAGTCACATACTCCGTATTACATACGGCATCTTCGGATGTTCTCCGAGGCACGGCTTACTCGGTCAATGATCCACTTATTGTGTACTTTGACCAAAGGAACGGTGAAAGAATTGAGAATATGCTTACCTACTTATTCGGGATTATAATCCAGCGCTACGGTGATAAGTAAATTATCTGCAGCCTCTCCTGCAGAGGCAGACGCAATGCAGCGGGTCAATGGGGCATGATTTGGTATGTTTACTACGTCTGCTATACCTAGTCAGTTAACTGGTGTGTCCAGAAGTATGTCTGGATGCATTTCAAGTGGTTGCGATTTGCAGGGCAGTTTCCTCAAAGAGAAATCACACAATGAGTTGAATGAATGTAGTTGTAGAAGTACGTGTCGGTTAGCTTGAGTTCTAGACTGGACTCTTGCAGGGAACAGTATACACAGGAGGGGGGGGGGCGGGGGGGTGGTATGGATGGGGAGATGCAACAGGGATCTAGAACTGTACCCTAGGTACGGATAAATGGCGGACCAGGTACTCAGTGACAACGAAGTCAAGCCCTCTGAGCCCTTGTGTCAGTGTGAGACGGAAGAAATAGGGCTAGGAGGGAAATGAGGTCATTGCACAGGGACACTGACTGCACAGGGCAGCATATCAGATCCGAGATTGAAAAGTCCCTTTTCATATCCATCGAAATTGTCACATACTTATGACAAATCTTGTAAGTTAAGTTACTGCTCTGGTGCGCCTGCCCTCTGTCAGGCATCCATGCTGTTGCCGAGCTCGTCCTGTTCCGCAGGCGTGATTTGACGTCTCGCATTTCGATCAGATCTGATCGCGACTCTCACATGAGCGATTTACTCGTTGGCTTTGTGGCTGATAGTCTTCTCTCTAGTGTAAACATACCAGACTTGATAAGTTCCGGGAGATTTTGGCCTTATTTGGACATTGGACGCACAGGATTATGCTTATGCAATAGATGTTGGCGTAGCACGTCCGGCATATACTTGGAATAGACGTATATGTGGCTTGCGCACGGTACAGATCGCTGCTGTATCATCACTGTGATGGTGTTGCTTTACGAGATCCTGTATCCTCTCGCCTCGTTTGGACAGAGATGTAACGATCTGAGCACCATGCAAATACAACTTCTTGCCTGAGCATTCACATGAAGCGATGCCACTCGGTAGAATACCTAGGGCGAGGGTTTTCTTAAATATCCCGATTCGTCCGATTCAGAGGGATTCCGGTGTATTTTCATTCCTTGTAGTCGAACGACGGTGCGGACGTTGGATTCCATGAATGAGGCCAGATGCTCGTAGAGAAATCCTGTGATTATCGACTCTTTAAACAATCGAATGTAACAGTCCAAGTGCAGCTGTCTGGACATTTCGAAATTCATGTCAGTAGAAAGAGCTCATTGTTCTCTGCATGCAGCTGTAGCTCAAAGCTGGCATGTATATGTGTGTACATGCCAGTCGGACTCTTCGACCTGTTCGGGAAGTCATACTATGCGACTAGAATCTATCTAGCTTCTCCCAGTAGGGCGAAGCAAACGCAGCTCTGAAATGTCATGTGAGCATATCAGCATGGAAGGAGGGATTGTTTGAGTGGGGCACGCGCTGATTGCCTGCCTTACTGCCTCAGGATCCACCTCCGCAGTCCAAGCTCTGCGAAATCGATCAACCGCAGCCCTGGGAAAGCTTCCCCCATCGTCCCCCATCGACGAGCTGCTCAGGTCAGTCTCTGTCGCCCTAGGCCCGATCGCGTGACCTTTTCGTGTCTCTTGTTTACGTCTCTCCAGGCTGAATCAAATACCGCTAATGGACCGGCCCTTTTGATCGCGATCCCTGCACAGCCGCCATGAGAGATCACAATGGTTGATCCACCGCTTACTTCAGGACCCCCTCAATCGCCACGGCCGCCCCCGCCAACATCGCAGGGTCAGGCGCCCAAGGTCTACCAGAATCGTGCAACTAGCGCTCTGGCCCGGTTAACGCAGCCTTTTTTTACCGGATCGCGCTCCCCGAGCCCATCAGACGTGTCTCATCGCGTGCCGGAAGATGATCACCATGTCAGATTGACGAGGTCAAAATCCTTGTAAGCATGCTGACCGATCTTACTCCTAAAATCTCGACCCTAAAATGCCGTTGGAACGCAGTTTTGCTGACTGGAAGACAAGGCCTGGTTCCTCGCAGACAGTCACCCACCGTACCGGCCTATCGATTGCATCCCTGGACATATCGCCACAAAAAACGCACGCCGTTATCGCCGGCCGCGAAATTTTCAAGACTATCCGCGTATCCCAAGACGGCTCTTCCGAAGAATTCAACCTCCGCGACGCGATTATCAAGGCTTCGTCAAAGAAACAGGCTTTGACTGGCTTAGCCTCGAAATTCAAAGACCAATTGGCTATCAAAGACGTCAAATGGTCTCATGGCGATTTCGATACAGTCATCGCAACCGCCGCCGCCAATGGCCGTATCATCACTTACGACCTGCAGCGAGCAGGCCTGGAATTGTCCAGGCTTAACGGTCACAACCGCCAGGTCCACAAATTAGCTTTCAATCCGCATCGTCCGGCTTGGCTTCTATCAGGGAGTCAGGATAGCACGATTCGCATGTGGGACTTGAGATCGGCTTCTCCCGCAGCCACCATCCAGAGTAGTTCGCGCTATAGCAGTAATAGCGATGCCGTACGCGATATTCGATGGTCTACTGGGGATGGCACAGTATTTGCAACGGCAACGGACAGTGGAGCAATACAATGCTGGGATTATCGACATACCAAGGCCCCGCAGCTGAAGATCACCGCGCATGAAAAGCCATGTTACGCTGTCGACTGGCATCCTGATGGGAAGCATCTCGTGAGTGCCGGCACGGACAGACAGGTCAAAGTCTGGGATTTCTCTTCGTCAGCCGAGCGCAGACAGAAACCGACTTTTCAGTTTCGGGCTCCTCAGCCAGTGGTTAACGTAAGATGGCGTCCACCCAGTCGAGCGTCTGATTTTACGAATGATAGGAATTGGCAATCGACACAAGTCGTAACATCTTATGATAAAGAAGACCCCCGCATTCATCTGTGGGATCTTCGCCGTCCACATATTCCCTACAGAGAAATTGATCGCTACGAGACGCCCGCTGCTGACCTTTTGTGGAGATCAAATGATTTACTTTGGACCGTTGGCGAAGCAGGAGCGTTCACGCAGACTGACTTTCGATTCGTTCCCGAAGTCGTTAGCCGACGACCAATGTGTGCAGTCGCCTGGAGCCCGACTGGAGAGGTGGTCGCAACTGTACAGAAGCGGCCTCGGCGCCGGCCTTTGGCCACCAAAAATCCGGAGTTTTTTGGCCTCGACGATGACAAGGATCGAAGCTTCGAAAGACTCCAGAGTTTTACGGATAGCAGTGCCATAGACGATATGGCAACAGTGCAGCCAAGACAACCGCGAGGGATGATATTAGGTATTTCAAAGTCACTGGGGAATACTCCTCCAGACCCAACAGATAAAATCACGGTCATGCCTCTTGGCGATTCCTTATCAGGAGAGCTCCCACTACCGCATCAACTGGGCATCGTCGGACGAGTCGAAGGTGTTGCTTCCGATGAGATGGTCTTCCGCTACCTGGCTGAGCAGTATGCGGCATTGATGAAAGATACAGAGGTCACTCTACGTCCAGCAAATGATATTCAGGCGGTTCTGTCAGATTTGGACTGGAATGCAGCACAAGCGGAAATGGCAGGTCAATACAAACTTGCTCAAACTTGGAGCATCGTGAAGTATACTGTTCTGCAAGAAGTTGAATTCCGAGCGGAGGAGAGAAGCCGACAGCCCAAAGAGAAGACGAGTCACGGCCTTAAAACTTCACATGCACATTTCAGTGACCGAACGCGTGTGCCTGACGGTTCCAAGTCAGCCAAAGTGAAGTCGCATCTCTTTAAAGGTGTTATTGAAACGGAGGGTCAGCGTCGGGCGCCGGAAACTGAGAGTACATCAAACATGACCACTCCTCTCGCCCAGCCACTTCCAGATTCTCCTGCTGGTGTTCATTTCTCCTCGGTCATTCGTGGAGACTCCGTGACAGACGACCTCATTGACATACAGCCCTTACCACCTTCCGTCATGAGCTCCCATTACAGCGCTAGAAATCAAACTGATACTACAAATGCACCACGGATGCTACGCCACGAATCGGGTTCGAGCGAATTCATGCCCTTTTACTCCGGTAGTTTCAATTCTGATCACGCCAAAGAAGGTCGATTCGGCGACATCGAAGACGACCAGAGGTCCGCGCCTCGAGCTATAGCGGGCCGTGCGGATTGGCATCGTCATAGGCCAGGCGATGTCGCGGCGAAGGAAGGATCTGGAGATGATTATGAGCAAAAGGTGGAAAGTCGCAAAGCTCTTCTGCGTGACTACAAGGCTCCACCGAGAAGAGTTTTGAATCTCGAATCCCTTGCAAATGAAGCAAGCCATTCGACACGCCCCGGACCGTATCTTCGACATGACTCTACTGAGAGCTTTCCTATGTTTTCGGCCTCAACAGACAGCTCGCAACGTACTAAATCTGTCGACATCTCATTGTCTCCACGAACCAGTGCGCTTGCCTCGTCAAGAAGGGATAGCGCTGGATGGGACACAGAAGAGGATGCTATTCTTGAGGAAGATGAACCGTCATCCTCTGATGCTGCCAGTATCAGTGCTCCAGATTACGGATCATACAAAGATGAAACCATTTCCGAAATTGCGTCTCCGGACGATCATCAAATCCATCTTCAGCGCCCATCCAGTCCTGCTCCAATCCTTCCGGAGTTGGATAAAGTTGAAAAGGATCAGCAGCAAGAAACTCTTGTCGATAATACCACAGAGCACAATGAGGATTTCGAATTACCACTCTCTCCAAGATTATCTGCGAGCAAGCCTTGGGGCGCTCAAGTCATTTTGCGAGAGGCAGTGCGGCATTATCACAGTACTGGCCCTGTCGATATTCAGATGGCGGCTCATCTGCTCCGGACAGTACATTCGCTGTTCTACGACTGCGAGATTATCTTACCGTATCATGAGACCGAGCAGGTCTTTAAAGCGTATAATGAACAACTCATTCGACATTCTATGCACGTGGAAGCTGCAGAGCTTCGAAATTTTTGTGTACCATTATATCCATCGGTATATGAGTATGCGCAGACCGATACACATATCAATGTCTATTGCTATACTTGCAAGAAGCCTTACGAGAATCCCGTCAAGGATAACCGACGATGCCACAGATGTCGAACGCCGCAAAATCCCTGTCCTGTTTGCCTCAACTTGGAGCCGCCCCTTGAATGGGTTGTACCTGAAAAAGATGCGAGTAACGATGACAATGTGGAGCACAAATCCCAAGACTCCCTGCTTTCTGATCAGACCGAATCGATACCAGGTCTTGAAACAGAAGCTATGGGTCATCACCTTTACACCCCATATCGTACTCCAGGTTCAGGCTTATGGTCTTGGTGCCAAGGCTGCGGGCACGGTGGCCATCTAGCTTGCATGAAGAAATGGCTCGGCGATTTGGAGGCTAGCGAAGGCGGCTGCCCTACACCCGGCTGCATGCACGACTGCGGACCCGGCCCGCGACGGCAAGAGCATCGCGAGATCATGCAAACCGTAGCCTTCGGTCGCAGAATCAACTCAAACACCGCCAAGCGCGATTCCTGGGTAACCGGCGAAAGCAGAGCAGTCGAAAAAGTCCGTGGGATGTTGGCATCAGCCGCGACACCAGGGTCATCTGGTGAGATCTCGTTGGGAGGCGGCGTAAGCAGCGGCGGTAGTACTGCGCTCAACACATCATCTGGTGGAGGTGGAACGATGGGTTCATCAAAGAAGGTTAGACTCGTGACCCCCATCGAGGAAGGGCTACATAAGGATATGGATTCTTTGATGCGCGACAAGGAGTCTACATCAGATCCTTTTCCAGGCTAGATTATGTTTGTTTCTGCTAAATTCGGGTTGGGCTATGTTTTTGTACTTATTTAATATACCCCTGTATTTTATACGATATTTTAAATGATGACTCATGCCAACGTCAACTCCTATATCCAGAATTGAGTACCTAATTCTCGTACATGTCGACACAGTCACTAGTCAAAACTTCCTCTTCTTCTTCATCGGCACTTTACTCTTCGCATCTAACTGTCGCTTCAACTCTTCTCGTTTCTTATTCGCCTTCTGTTCCGCAGATAATTCCGGTCCTGGCTCAGCTTTTGCTTTGCGATGTGGTATAGGCGAAGGAGACCTTGATATGGCAGGTGGCAGTGTTGGTGATGTCGGTGGTATCTTCTGCTTTGGTTTTAGATGACTAGGTCCAACGTCCAGATCTTCGTCTTCTTCAAGTCCGGGCTGTGGGGTTGCGGCTGGAGGCTTCTTCTTCTTTCCGCCGCCGATAAGTCCTAGCTTCTTGCCCTTCTTGGGAGTGGATTGGAGCTTGGATGGGGCATGTCTTTGTGGGAGATCATTCTCATCAGAAGTAGTGTGTTCAATATCGTTGTCACTGGGCGGCTCTAAAGCGGGTGATCTCTTGGGCTCTGATTTCTTGTCCCCCATCTCTCCCAAGACTTCTTTCTTCTTGAGAGCGGTTTCAGTGGGTTGCTCTTTCTTGGGTTTAGGAGGACTCGGTGTCGGTATTCGTTCAGGTTCAGAATCTGATTCGGTGCCAGAATCCATGTTATGCTCCTCCCGATTTGGTGGAGGGCGTTGGCGTAGCTTAGGCTCAATTGGCTCATCATCGGAGTTCGTCTCGTCCGCAACTGTCTCTTTTTGTGAACGGCCCAGAGGAACGGTTTTCGATCCTCCAATACGGCCCATGGCCTTCTTTGCAGGTTTCTGAACAGGCGCTTTGCTGCTGTCTAGTCTATTATCCGGCTCGGCATCTTGAGATGACTCGGTAAAGATATCAAATTCCTTATCTTTGGCCGAACTTTTGCCTTTCTGATCCTTTTTCTTTTTGAGATGTGGAGGCGTCGCTTGACGCTGTATGCAAGGATCAGTCATGGATTTTCTTAAGATTGCAGCAAGGTATTATTACCTGAAATTCATCGTTGTCCTCGGTGCTCATATCCTCATCTTCAGCTGCTTGTTGCTCAGTGGCTGGTTTGTGCCGGATCTCTTGCTTTATTACTGCTCGAGATTTTTCGGTTGATGCTAATCTTGTATCATCGAGGTCGTCGAGACTTATCCACCATGTGGCATCTCCTGTATGTGTCTTGTCCAAAAAAGTAAGCTTGCTCTGTGCATATACAGATTCCGTAAGACCCTTTGCATGATTGTTCTCACTGTCTGCGTTGTCTCGCCACTCTTTCTCATCAAAAATGGTAGCGCCTTTTATGTGCCTGATCAAATCTGATGTTTTCGGCTTTGTATGACGGACACCTGCTGTACCAGGAAACAATGAGATCAATTGAAAGGGATCGATCTTGTCAAAGATCTTAGATAGAACATTGTCCTTTTCTTGAATGTGCTCCAGTAACGATAGCTCCCGCTGTTCGTGGTCCCTTTCACTCTGCAGTAGCGGAAGAAGCAAATGTCGTGTTACTGCTGATGGAGGCTCTTTTGATAAGATAAATGTCCATGACAACGGACTCAATCCCGTAGGCAACTTTGTACTAGTGGTCACTTCAACCGAGTCGGATTTTTGACCTGGAGCGATAGTCACGCTAGTATGCTTTGCACCATCGAGAGCATCTTGGATCTTTCGCATGAAAACGTCATACTGGTTTGCATCTTCGCTGGGATCTATACTGGTCCCTATGTCTTCAGCTTTTTCTATTATATTTTTGTACTGTAATTTTTCATGCCATATGTGTGTCAGGTCTGTGAGAAAGAACTCGTAAGATTGTGGTGAATGTATGAATTTATACGATAATGGCGGCGATGATATATTTCGCGTGGAAAGGCTATTCCACCGCGGTGACATTTGCGCTATGAAAAGGGTCCTCCACACCCGGTAACAATATCACGAAAGATGAGTATGCATGGATTTCAATTGAAACAGTGAAGCAAATGAAGTATTTTAGAACGAGATGCAAGGTTGGTGATGGAAAGAAGTAAACATTGATAGTATCGACCCACTTTGAGCGCCTGTTTGAGGAAGGAGCCTAGATTCGCGGCTATTGTCCAATCAAAGCAGACTGAGCTATTGCCAGCCGCCAACGTCACTAGCAGCATCTTCACTCTTTCCCTGACGATATCTACAAATTTTTTTCGCTACACGAAGGTTGGCGGGTTTCTACTGATTCCGGTCGATACTGTCATGTCAACGTATCATTCTGATCGTGCAGGCCATAAACGCGGCAGATCTCGATCTCAATCGCCGCCATGGAAACGATCCGAAAAACTCCCGCGCAGAGATGACAGACGACAGCCCGGCCCTTGGACTGATGAGAGTGCTCGGTCCGGTCAGCGAGACAGAAGAGATCAGAATCGGATAAATCAGTTGCAAGAGGACGAGCAAGTGCGCGAGTGGGTCGCTCAGGAAGATGTTTTCGTCCTGAAGCAGGCCAAGAAGAAGGCCGAGATTCGTGTTAAAGAAGGTCGCGCAAAGCCCATCGACTGGCTAGCTGTCACACTGCGCATAATCGACCCTACGAGGAACCCGCTAGAAGATGAGACTTCCGACTCAGATCTGGATCTCATTGATCCGGAGGGCGTATTCGAGGGTTTATCGCAGGCTCAGCTAGAGGAACTGGAGAAAGACATCGATACCTTTTTGAGTCTTGAAAAAAGTCAGAAGAATCGCGATTTCTGGAAGGTGAGTGACTTTTTAAATGTGGAGCTACCTTTCGTCACAGTCCCTGATATGAGATTAGACCATGAAAGTTGTATGCCGTGATCGTCAGAAGATATCAGCTCCAGAGGGCCGTGTTTTGAGCTCGGTGGCAGCCGATATCAATAGAATACTCAGTCCAAAAACTTACGAGCAGCTTGAAACGCTCGAGATTCAGGTCAGACGCAAGCTAGACTCTAACGAGCCGATTGACACAGATTACTGGGAGGAACTTTTGCGCAGCCTTACAGTCTGGAAAGCAAGGGCAAAACTGAAAAGCGTCTTTCAGGCGGTCATAGAAGGGCGAGTACAGACACTTCGCAAGCAGCAGAAGGAGGAGGCAAAGTCTGTGCGATCCAAACTCGCCCCAATTGCACCTGTCGTCGGCGAGGTTGTGGAGACTCGAGACTTAGACCTGGAACTGGACCCGGAACCTTTACTTCAGCTGATGCCGGAGGATAAAGCACTAGAAATAATGGACGAATCGGTATTCTTGAGTCGAGTGGTGTGTTACAAATCCCTTGAGTTTGCAAAGATTGACGCATCAACTGACCTCAATCAGGCCCAAGAACGGCATAAAATCTTGAAAATGGGATTCGTGCCATTGCGACAACGAGGCGCAGAAAGGCCCACTCAATCAACTACCATTAAAGCGAAAAAAGCCGATTTGGTAGACACTCCTGCTGACCGCTTCTCCTCACTGTCCAATGAGGACTTCTCCCAAGCCACAAGAGCCTTGTATGAGCGTGAAGTTGCAAGAGGCGTTAGCGAAAACGAGGAGATTTTCACAGCGGAAGAGGCTGTTAGCAGCAGCACATCGCAGCTCACGTGGGCCAATAAATACCGTCCTCGCAAGCCGCGCTATTTCAATCGTGTGCAGATGGGATACGAGTGGAACAAATACAATCAAACACACTATGATCATGATCACCCCCCACCAAAGGTCGTGCATGGCTACAGATTCAATATCTTCTATCCTGATTTGATTGATAAAACAAAGGCCCCAACGTACCGAATCGAGCGCGAACACGGGCGGAAGCGTGGCCAATCTTTCGTCAAAGCAGGAGAAGAAGACACTTGTCTTATCCGATTCATCGCAGGTCCACCTTACGAAGATATCGCATTTCGTATCGTGGATCGAGAATGGGACTACAGTGCCAAACGAGACCGGGGTTTCAAGAGCAGCTTCGAAAAGGTAAGTCTAGTCTATGGCTTTTTAAGATGTCCATTATTGAACAACGACTCACCGTCTTTTCAGGGTATTCTGCAACTTCATTTCCAATTCAAGAAGGTACGCACTGATTGGTTCCGGACTCTTAACGTTGATGGTCTTTGGTCATACTTATATATTCTACAGATATACTATCGGAAATAAGACTGTGTCTTTGCGCGAAGGGCAGCGCTCCTCAACGGTAACAACGCAACAGACATACGTAATTTCAGCTATTCGAATTTTCTACGCACAATCAACGGAATACTCTTCTACGTATGGTTCTTCACTCAGTCCGATCCGAAGCCGGTATGAGAGTAAATCTATGCAATTGCGGACGAGCAGCACGCGTGTATACTGTTCAGATTGGGAAGTAGGAGCGCAGTCTACCTGACATCGTGTGTCCCTCCGATTTCCTTCTTCAGAGATGTCCAATGTGCCGATCTTGTCTGAGCTTATGAGTTAAGCTGAATGCTTTTGAACCACATCATTCCATAATCGACTACATTCAAAGTCGTGGAACACGTTGTACAATGCCAATCTAAAAGTTCGGAATGCTGTTTAGCTTCATCCGCTTATCAAACTACTATTGCTTCAGTGCTCCAGCCAATCGGGTAGCGGGCTGATGTTGACCGACTATCCACCCTCTTGTCGTTGGGGACTCCAATGTTCGCATCTGGCCCGGTTGTATTTCATTTCAAAGACGTGGCCTTGGAGGATCTCTTTAGCGTTAGTATGTGTTGTGGGGAGCCTCGTGCTGCGGTGCTACCAGGCTAACTCGTGAGTCGCATCACTTCCGTTTACGGTTACCCCATCACTCAATCAGTCGTTTTCTACCTTAGAATTTCGCTTGCCTCTAAACACATTCCAATCGTGCAATATGATTATGTAGACTATCAACGCCCAATTCCTTGGAAAAAGACCTATGCTCTGCTCAGCTGTGTGTGAAGGTTCAGAGTTGACGAGGCTTATACGATCTGCTACGCACGTAATAGTGATATGCAGCGATGCAGGTATCCATTAGGGCTAGGCTTTCCTACCATGTGGAAAGTCAATCCAACTCCAGGGCTGACAATGCCTCCTTAAGCTCGACTTGGACAAGATATCTTCTGTTTCTGTTGTGAATCTTCTTGATTCCCTTGTCAGCAGGAGAGATCATCCGGCCAACCACTAGTTCCCCCATTTCAAACATAAGAATTCTTTTAAAGCTCGAAGATGATGGAAATTAACCAAGGTCGGGATTGTGGTAATCTCCGACAAAGAAGTAACAGGTCAAGTACAGGTACCGCGTCGATGTTCAGGAGCAGCTCGTCGAATTTCCCGGCAATCACCGGATACAGCAGAGCGCATCTGGGTGCGAACGAATCCTTATCGAGCATGTACTCGCTCGCGCGGCCGGGAGTTGCGTCTAGCATCTCCATGGAACCATCATTGTTCATGGCAAGCTCATGGGAGCCCTCTTTGCCTGGTCTACACCCCGACAGACAGACCATGGCGTCAAATCGCGCATGCGTTACGAGCTCAAACGGCTGTTGTCCGGCACAATATCAACAGCCTTGGATTACTTCTTTTCAACACGATTATTCTACTCAGGATAGCTTCTTGAACCCCAATATAGCCACATACGATTTGCCTCTGCTTGAAGGCCACATCGGCCAGCCACTATCGCGCAGACAGACCTCGGGTCTGAAGCCCGACTCTCACTTCTTCTCACACGCTCAGATATCACATGGCTCGCGTTCTTACCCGACAAGTCGAATACCAAGCAGAGAATTAGCGATGAATTCTGCAGTGTTCAACTATCCAGAAGAAAGCACTAGCCCTGCGCGTCTTTCACCTGCGGTCATGCGGTCAAAACGGAGTCTTGTTCGGCCTTCTAAAAAGTCCTCTGCAGATTATGTTGGGAATCATGACAAACCTTACGCGTATCTCTTATATGAAGCGCTTCGTTTTGCGAAGGAGTACAAAATGTCCCTACAAGAAATCTACCGGTGGTTCGAGGAAAATACAAATAAAGCGAATGATCCACAGTCCAAAGGCTGGCAAAGTAGCATTCGTCATAATCTCTCTATGAATGAGGTGAGTTCAAACCCAACAAACATTCAGAATGTTGCGAAAATTAAGCCTCGTGCGACAGGCTTTCATCTTGCACAATGAATGTCCTGCCCGAGGGAGGTCGAAATACAATTACTGGACACTAACAGAAGAAGCGCTCAAGAATGGAGTTCAATCGACTACTCGCTATCGCAATACCAATCTGAAAAGGACCATGACATTCGATGAGATGACGCCAGAATCAAGCGAACCTAGAAGGCGAGGTGGAAGCCAGTTGGGGCATGCGGCAAAGTCTCGCCGTATCAGTCATTATCCGGACGCTGATCTCAATGAACGATATGGGTCGAGTCATGGATATTTTATTCAGCAGCAGAGGGCACAGTCAACATCGGTGGATTACAAGTCCAAGCACAATGTGTATGATCATGATTCAAGCATGTTCATCACTCAAGACTTGAGTCCGAGCATAATCATCGCTTCGACTATCGCGTCTGATGGTCCACAACATGGTTTTACAGAGGCTCGTCGCCCTTCTCATCAGTTCAATCATGATTTTACACAATTCGATACATAGCATATGTACATTCTCGAGGTTCTTATCAATGTGTATACTTTCTTTACGATTCTGAACGTCATACCTTGTAGACTGTTAACTGTGTGACCCTAGTTAGGCATTTATCTTGTTCAACAACTACGTATAACTCGTCGGTCATAGAGCTCTGTACCTATGACTTGAATTGAGCTGGCAACATTACTTTTTTGCGTCATTCTCACACTATGTTTGATGTCAATGGCTGGTTGAACATGAAGTTAGTTCTGGTCTGCAGCAAGAGCGTTCAATGTTGATTAGACTACTTTGGCGAGAATGATTGGTCTACGTTGATATAGAGGTTAAGAATTCATCAGCTGATATTTCACTTTTCATACCCGTAATAATTGTAGACAATCGGCCCCATGAAAAGAAAATCCGGAGACCATCGAAAAAAAAACTCGCCCAGATTCGCCCGGGGTCATCACCACGCATACAAACATGCAGAAATGACCCGTTATGATTTCAAAAAAATCTGTAGCAAGATGAGGGGGGTATCATCTTGTCTGGTTGTGACCTTAACAATTATCCAGCCCACCAAAGGACTAGTAACGCCCCTCTCACACAACCATATCTTTATTGCTGATCTTTGTTTCACATCAAATTTTTCAAGCGCAACAACCCAACCCCAATAAAGATCTCATTTCCTCGGGTTGACTGATTTAGCGCTTGCGGGTAGCGGACTTCTCCTTCTCTTGGGACTCCTTGAGCACCTTCTTGACGATCTTCTGCTCTTCGATCAAGAAAGCACGGACGATGCGGTCCTTGACGCAGTTACCGCAGCGAGAACCACCATAGGCACGAGAGACGTTCTTGCGAGGACGAGAAATCTGAGCATATTCACGAGGGCGGAGGGCGGGAACCTGGATGTATTGTTAGTCCTGTTCCCATGCTATAGACATATGATGCGATATTCGTTCAATAAGACCGTCTCGAGATGTACTGTCGAGTGGTGATCTCGAAATGTACGATAATCCGCTAGGTAGCACTCACACCAGGGAGCTTGACACCGCAGTCACCGCACTTGGGAGCGGTACCCTTCTTCTTGATGTGCAAGTAACGGAGATTACCACCGGGGGTCTTGATGATGCGGACACGGTTGGACCTCGTGTTGTACCTATATCACAGGAAAATGCATGAATTAGCATCGTTCTCCTTCGCTTCGCTATGAGTTGAGTTTTTGTATTTTGAGGACGTACGGGTTCCGTCGGCGCTGATAGCAACAGTCAAATTAGCACTCGTCGTTCATTCAAAAGCGACAATTCGAATTTTGGAGAAAAACTCACGTATTGCAATCTAGCGTTCGCCATTGTGACTGTCCTCGAATTTGATTGTCGAAGTTCAAGGAATCAGCGGCGTTGTCGTTGTGTCGTCGTAGTTCGTCGAAAATTCAAGATCGAGAAGACGAATTGTGTGGGCTTTTTCGCGACCGCACTAGGGCTCTTTGGCGAGTGCGCTAGCCTGAAACGGACTAGCGGATGATAAATGCCAAGGGTCGCAGATTTATTCTCCCAGCCGCTACCGCCTACTGTACTAGGACTAGACTAAACGCCAGAATCGCGACGGTCCAGAAAGGAAATCGGAGGCTTTTTATCGACGTTTTGCCATCAAACCTGCCCGCAGCCGAAAAGGAAGTTAGCTATCCCTTGGAGTGTCTTCTTCCGGGCAGTGTGTACAGTACTATCTCGTCCCCTTCTTCCACTCATCAATCTGTACAAGCGACAACTTGAAACGCCAAACGCTGTCGCGAGAAGCCGAATAGCTTCAAAACCTTCGATGCAGCGGATCAACCCTGCTTGATCTCGCACTTCGAAGAAGCTTCGGCTTTCCCTTCGATAGATAGTCATCATGGCTTCACTACCCCCTCCTCCCCCTCCAGGATGGGGTCCAGCACCTCCTCCTTCCATACCTTCGGCACCGCCGCCTCCCGGATATCGACCTCCCGCTGATCCCAAAGTCGCTAAGTTTGCTCAGAAAAAGACAGATTGGTTGAGGACTCAGCGTAACAGGTTCGGCGAAAAAAGGAAAGGCGGTTTTGTCGAATCTCAAAAGACTGATATGCCGCCTGAGCATTTGCGAAAGATTGTGAAGGATATTGGTGATGTGTCGCAGAAAAAATTCAGCAGCGACAAGCGCAGTTATCTGGGAGCTCTGAAGTTCATGCCTCATGCTGTGCTTAAGCTACTTGAGAATATGCCCATGCCTTGGGAGTCGGCCCGTGAGGTTAAGGTTTTGTACCATGTCAATGGTTGTCTTACTCTTGTCAACGAGGTACCCCGAGTCATCGAGCCTGTCTATCATGCTCAGTGGGCGACCATGTGGGTTTGCATGAGGAGAGAAAAGGCAGACCGACGTCACTTCAAGCGCATGCGATTTCCCCCATTCGACGACGAAGAGCCGCCGCTTTCATGGTCCGAGAATATCGAGGATGTTGAACCTTTGGAGCCTATTCAAATGGAGTTGGATGAGACTGAAGATGCAGCCGTCTTAGAGTGGTTTTACGACCATAGGCCCCTTCTTGATACCCCCCATGTGAATGGACCGAGTTACAAAAAGTGGAATCTGTCGCTACCACAGATGGCAACACTCTATCGCTTGAGTCATCAGCTATTAAGTGATGTTGTGGACAAGAATTATTTTCACATGTTTGAGCTGAATAGCTTCATTACAGCCAAGGCCTTGAATGTGGCTATGCCTGGAGGACCCCGATTTGAACCTCTATACAAGGACATTGATCCGAACGATGAAGACTTTGGCGAATTCAATGCGATCGACCGGATCATTTTCCGATCGCCTATCCGCACAGAATATCGTGTGGCATTTCCTTACTTATATAATTCTCTTCCACGAAGTGTTAAGCTCTCGTGGTATTCGCATCCTCAAGCCGTTTATGTTCGATCTGACGATCCCAACCTTCCAGCTTTTTATTTCGACCCCGTCATTAACCCCATTTCCTCACGATCCGTTGCACCAAAGAACATCACCGTCTCTCATGAGGATGAAATTTTTGGGGAGGGCAACAACGAGGATGACAACTTTGAACTCCCAGACGATATCGAACCTTTCTTAGCGGATGAAGAGCTCTACAACAGCGATACCGCGTCTGCCATCGCCCTCTTGTGGGCTCCGTATCCATTTGACCGTCGCTCTGGTAATATGGTTCGTGCACAAGATGTACCATTAGTGAAGCAGTGGTACCTCGAACACTGTCCACAGGGTCAGCCTGTCAAAGTCCGGGTGTCGTACCAGAAACTTCTGAAGACATACGTTCTCAATGAGCTGCATAAGGCTAAGCCCAAAGCTCATAACAAACAGAACCTTTTGAGAACGCTCAAAGGTACCAAGTTTTTCCAGACTACGACAATTGATTGGGTCGAAGCAGGTCTCCAAGTCTGCAGACAAGGCTTCAACATGTTGAACCTACTCATCCACCGAAAGAACTTGACCTACCTCCATCTTGACTACAATTTCAACCTCAAGCCTGTGAAAACTCTTACCACCAAGGAACGAAAGAAGTCTCGTTTCGGTAATGCTTTCCATCTTATGCGAGAGATCTTGCGTCTGACAAAATTGATCGTCGATGCGCAAGTGCAGTACCGACTCGGCAATATTGATGCATTTCAGCTCGCCGACGGTATTCTCTACGCTTTTAACCATGTCGGTCAATTGACTGGTATGTACCGTTACAAGTACAAGCTGATGCATCAAATTCGATCTTGTAAGGACTTGAAGCATCTGATATATTACCGTTTCAACTCCGGTCCAGTCGGTAAAGGTCCAGGTTGCGGTTTCTGGGCTCCAGCATGGCGGGTTTGGCTATTCTTCATGCGCGGTATCATCCCATTGCTTGAAAGATGGCTTGGAAATTTGCTTTCTCGTCAGTTTGAGGGCCGTCATAGCAAGGGTGTTGCCAAAACAGTGACCAAACAACGGGTTGAGTCTCATTTCGACTTGGAACTCCGGGCTTCAGTCATGGCTGATCTCATTGACATGATGCCCGAAGGAATCAAGCAAAACAAAGTTAACACCGTTCTGCAACATCTATCAGAAGCATGGCGATGCTGGAAGAGTAACATTCCCTGGAAGGTGCCAGGTTTGCCAGCTCCTATTGAAAATATCATACTTCGATACGTTAAAGCAAAGGCTGATTGGTGGATTTCTGTTGCCCACTACAATCGTGAGAGAATTCGACGGGGCGCTACGGTTGACAAGACAGTCGCAAAGAAGAACTTGGGACGTCTGACTCGATTGTGGTTGAAGGCGGAACAAGAGAGACAACATAACTATCTCAAAGACGGTCCTTACGTATCGTCGGAAGAAGCTGTTGCCATCTATACCACAACTGTTCACTGGCTAGAATCCCGGAAATTCTCTCCAATTCCCTTTCCCAGTGTGTCTTACAAGCATGACACCAAGATTCTGATCTTGGCTCTTGAGCGTCTGCGGGAGTCTTACTCGGTCAAGGGCCGCCTCAATCAGAGTCAGCGAGAAGAACTTGCTCTCATTGAACAGGCTTATGACTCTCCTGGAACTACATTGGCTAGAATCAAGCGGTTCTTGCTAACACAGCGAGCTTTCAAGGAAGTAGGAATTGATATGAACGACAATTACAGCGATATCAATCCTGTTTACGACGTCGAGCCAATTGAAAAGATAACGGATGCTTATTTGGATCAGTATTTGTGGTACCAAGCCGACCAGCGCCATCTGTTTCCTTCCTGGATCAAGCCTTCAGATTCTGAGGTTCCACCTCTATTGACGTACAAGTGGGCTCAAGGTATCAATAATTTATCCAATGTCTGGGAGACTGCTGATGGTGAAACCAACGTTATGATTGAGACGAAATTATCAAAGGTCTATGAAAAAATCGACTTGACTCTGCTAAACCGACTTCTTCGTCTGATCATGGACCATAATTTGGCTGATTACATCACTTCCAAGAATAACGTTCAACTGAACTACAAGGACATGAATCATACGAACAGCTATGGTTTGATCCGCGGTCTTCAATTCTCTGGTTTCGTTTTCCAATACTATGGTTTGGTCATCGATCTTCTTCTTCTGGGTCTCCAACGAGCAACTGAACTGGCTGGCCCACCCCAAAGTCCCAACGACTTCTTGCAATTCAAGGACCGTGCTACCGAGACACGCCATCCTATCCGTCTCTATACACGTTATGTCGACAAGATCTGGGTCTTCCTCCGATTCAGCGCGGACGACTCTCGCGATCTTATTCAACGTTTCTTGACCGAACAGCCAGATCCTAATTTCGAAAATGTGATTGGCTACAAAAACAAGAAGTGTTGGCCGCGTGATTCCAGGATGCGTCTCATGCGTCACGACGTCAACCTCGGACGTGCTGTCTTCTGGGACTTGAAGAACAGGTTGCCGCGATCCATCACTACTATTGAATGGGATGATACATTTGCCAGTGTATACAGCAGGGACAATCCAAATCTGCTCTTCTCTATGTGCGGTTTCGAAGTTCGCATACTTCCAAAGATCCGCAACCAGAACGAAGAATTCCCTATAAAGGACAGTGTGTGGTCTCTTGTGGACAACACAACCAAAGAGCGAACTGCATATGCCTTCCTTCAAGTCACGGAGGAAGATATCCAGAAATTCAATAACCGCATTCGTCAAATTCTCATGTCTTCTGGTTCGACGACATTCACTAAAATTGCCAACAAGTGGAACACCGCTTTGATCGCCCTTTTCACCTACTACCGTGAGGCTGCCGTGTCGACCGTCAATCTTCTAGATACGATTGTGAAGTGTGAAACCAAGATTCAAACACGAGTCAAAATCGGCTTGAACTCCAAGATGCCTTCCAGATTCCCTCCGGCCGTCTTCTATACACCAAAGGAGTTGGGTGGTCTTGGAATGATTTCTGGGTCCCACATTCTCATTCCTGCGAGTGACAAGCGCTGGTCTAAGCAAACCGACACTGGTGTTACTCATTACCGTGCCGGTATGTCGCACGATGAGGAGACCTTAATTCCGAACATCTTCCGGTACATCATCCCTTGGGAGGCCGAGTTCATTGACTCGCAACGTGTGTGGATGGAGTATTCTCAGAAGAGACAGGAAGCCAACCAACAGAATCGACGCCTGACATTGGAGGACCTGGAAGATAGCTGGGATCGTGGTCTTCCCCGTATCAACACCCTGTTCCAGAAAGACCGAAGCACGTTGAGTTTCGACAAAGGTTTCCGCGCTAGGACTGAGTTCAAAATCTACCAGATCATGAAGAGCAATCCATTCTGGTGGACTAGCCAGAGACATGATGGCAAGCTCTGGAACCTCAACGCTTACCGAACCGACGTGATACAAGCACTTGGTGGTGTTGAGACCATTCTTGAGCACACCTTGTTCAAGGCAACGGCTTTTCCATCATGGGAGGGCCTATTCTGGGAGAGAGCGTGCCTGGCCAATGGGACGCGTCTCCTCCGGTATGACCAGACGGAAGTCCAAGTCCAGGACGTGAAGGAGGGAGACCTGCTTCTGGGACCGGACGGAGGTCCACGACGCGCTTTCAACGTCGTCCATGGACGCGAACGTCTTTTCCGCATCAAGCTCGGTGGACGAAAGGAGGATTTGGTCGTCACATCCAACCACATTCTAGTCCTCCACCGTGTTACTCACGCCAGAAGCGTCTATTCCGACCCGTCCATCCAAGGACACGCTCAACGGTTTGGAGACAGGTTTAGCGAGCTCCCCGTCCCAAGTTCTAGTCCAGCTGCTGCCGGCCGGCCCAACAATGTGACGAAACAGCGTGGAGACTTCACGTCCGCTTTGAAGAGTGCTATTGCCGGGATTCTTCGGGCAGAGCGGAGTGCCACCGGAGCCGCTGTCATCCGGAACGTTTTGAATGGAACAATTGGTCTTACCACGCTTCCAGAGTCTTATCAAGTCAAGAATCCACAGGACAAAGGGACGTACTTCACATACGCTTGGGGCAATCCGGACAGGACGAATTGCAAAGGTCATTCCAGGTACCCCGTTGTCTTCCTGCCGAGCAAGTCCGCTTGTTTCGAGGCGGCTGTAGCCAAGAGTCGCGAGCTTCATGGTCAGGACGAAGTCACTTTAGCCACACTTCGTCAGCGATTCAATGCCAAGTCCGCCAATGGAAAAGGTGGAGAAATTCGTGTGGACGCTAACTTGCCAAACCTGTTCCTTCTCTGGAATAAGAACGGGTCCAATCTGAAATTCCGGGTTTACTGTTCTCGTAACTACAAGAAGTACGCTCGTTCTTACGCTATCGAGAACTTGCCAAGCTCCGACTGCGAGCAGCAGATGGACGAGGACGTGGACGACTTGCCTGAGGTATCAGCTGCCGAACGCTACGAGACAGTCGAGATGACTGCTGCGGACTTCGCTGCTCTTAGTCCAAAGGAAAGAAGCTTGTATCGCGTCTTCAGATCTCCTGGTTATGAACTGCCTCACCAGGACGTCCCGGTAGACCCATATTTCCTTGGACTCTGGCTTGGGGACGGAAGTCGCAAAAGTACTACCATAACCAACAACCACGAAGTGCCAATTCGCGAATTTCTCTTGAATCACGCTGCCGAACTGGATATGCACCTTTCCCATTATGCCCCTTTGGCGTATGGGAATGTAGCCCGTCAGATTGGCCACAGGTCCAGTGTTTTGCCTGAAGCTACCGAGAAAGAGGTCAACCGTCCGCTGCATCGTCAGGCGAGACAGACTTTGCGGAAGCAACGTCTTGCTGCTCTGGGCTTCGCTCATCCTCAAGCATCTACTCCGTCACTTGATGTTGAATCGCAAGTCCAAGCGAAAAGGTACCTGTCTTCCAATGTGGAGAGTACTCCTCGTCATAAGCGTCCAGCTGTTCTTGTGTCCCGTAGTGTGTCGAGGGCTCCTAGCTCACTTGCGTACAGTGTGTCTCTTCCGAGAGACGACATTTCTGTCGTCCCAGAGTCGATAGGCAACGACTCCCAGCTGGAAATTGGAGACCTCGGTTCCGATCTATCTCCAGACCCTGCTTCTGACGTCGAGTCCACCCCGATTCCCACGTCCCAGTCCATCCCAATTCCCAGGTCTGATACAGTTTCCTGGTCCGTGTCTGTCGTCCAGTCCTCCCCAGATTCTGACACGGACGCCGTTTTTGAGCCAACTGAAGAGGATCCTGAGTCTGCGTCCGAGTACGAGTCCGAGTCTGACTCAGTCTATGAGTCCATTCCGGACAACGCTACGGACTTCGGATTTTCCGGACTACCGGAAGCCGATGTTCCAGATATTTTGTCTCAACTTAGCATGGATTCGGAACTCATTCGGCTGGCTGAAAAGGTGGAGCAGACGGAGCAGTCCAAGGAAGGTCTGCCTAGCCAGAGTTCAACGAAAGACGTGCTTGATGACTCGCTGGAAGATCTGGAACTTGATCTCGACATGTTTGAGACCGAGAGTGAGGATGGGGACAGCGATGACGAGGATGAGCAGGCTATTGAATTTGGCAATTCAGCTGACGTCCGCTTTGGCGGCAAGAAAGACAGTCAACCGTTAGAGTCATCTGTCCCTGGAATTTCTCGTCGCCGACGTCTCCATCGTTTGAAGACGGGTTGCCGAGCCTATGGAGTGCTGGACGCGGACGAGGAAGAGTTGCTTGTTAGCGAGATCGTCCGCAAAGGTCACCGTAGTTCCGTGAATCCGCTTCTGGGCGCGCTTAGGGAGCTGAAAGTCAGCACCCGTGAAACCGGTCCCAGCTCCGACACCAAGCATATTCCTCAAATCTACTTGAAGAACTCTCGGGACGTCCGCCTTGCTGTTCTTGCCGGACTCATTGACAGTGATGGTTGGTACGTCTATCCCGAAAACATGATAGGCTTTGCCCAGAGTGAGGTATGTCACAAGAAGCTCTTCTGGGACGTTGTTGGCTTGGCACGGTCTCTGGGATTGAGCGTCTGGACGAAGCGGAGAATGATGTGGCTTCCTTCTCGCGAGAGACGTACACCTATGCTCGTCGCCCAGATTTTCGGAAATGTGGCTGAGATTCCCTGTCTTCTTGCACGTAAGAAAGCCTCGGAACGTTACATCCCGCAAATGCATAGCTTCATGATCAAGGATATCTCTCTGGAACCAGTTGAAACAGCCTGGTCCGGTTTTCGGGTGGACAAAGATCAGCTTTACTTGCGCCATGATTACCTGGTCTTGCACAATAGCGGTTTCGAGGAGTAAGTAGTCCTCCCTTATTTCCATCTACCATTTATTCGTCCATTTACTTCCTATGCTTGCATTCTCTTCCATGTCCAGTATGCTAACATTTCTTTCTTCTAGATCGATGAAATTTAAGAAGCTTACCAATGCTCAACGTTCTGGTCTCAACCAGATTCCAAATCGCCGTTTCACTCTGTGGTGGTCACCGACAATCAACCGAGCCAATGTCTATGTCGGTTTCCAGGTCCAGCTGGATTTGACTGGTATCTTCTTGCACGGAAAGATCCCGACCCTCAAGATCTCCTTGATCCAGATTTTTCGTGCGCATTTGTGGCAGAAGATTCACGAGTCTGTCGTTATGGATCTTTGCCAGGTCTTTGATCAGGAATTGGAAGCTCTGGGTATTGAGGCTGTCCAGAAGGAGACTATTCATCCTCGTAAGTCATATAAGATGAACAGCTCCTGCGCAGACATTCTGTTATTCGCGACAAACAAGTGGAATGTTACCCGGCCATCTCTACTTTTTGACACCAAAGATGTCATCGAGCCAACAACGACGAACAAGTTCTGGCTTGATGTTCAGCTGCGGTATGGTGATTATGATTCTCACGATATTGAACGTTACACACGCGCGAAGTACCTTGACTACACCACAGATAGCATGAGTATTTACCCCTCCGCTACTGGTCTGATGATTGGTATCGATCTGGCCTACAATCTCTACTCAGCTTATGGACAGTACTTCCCCGGTCTGAAGGCGCTTGTTCAACAGGCTATGGCCAAGATTATGAAAGCAAATCCGGCTTTGTATGTGTTGCGTGAACGTATTCGCAAAGGCCTGCAACTCTATGCTTCTGAGAACAACCAAGAATTCCTCAACTCTCAGAATTATTCCGAGCTATTCAGTCCTCAGATCCAGCTCTTCATCGATGATACAAACGTTTATCGTGTAACGATCCACAAGACCTTTGAAGGTAACTTGACAACCAAGCCAATCAACGGTGCTATTTTCATCTTCAATCCCCGTACCGGTCAATTGTTTTTAAAGATCATCCACACGAGTGTATGGGCTGGTCAGAAGCGCTTGGGTCAATTGGCGAAATGGAAGACAGCCGAAGAAGTTGCAGCTCTTATCCGTTCATTGCCCGTTGAAGAACAACCTAAACAGCTTATTGTTACCCGCAAAGGTCTTCTTGATCCCCTTGAGGTTCACTTGCTTGATTTCCCTAACATTTCTATTCGTGCATCTGAGCTCCAGCTTCCGTTCCAGGCTGCTATGAAGGTCGAGAAGCTCGCAGACATGATCTTAAGAGCAACAGAGCCGCAGATGGTTTTGTTCAACCTTTATGACGAATGGTTGAAATCTATCTCTCCTTACACTGCGTTTTCCAGATTGATCTTGATTCTCCGTGCACTTCACGTCAACACCGACAAGACCAAGATCATCCTGCGGCCTGACAAGACCGTCATCACTCAGGAACATCACATCTGGCCGACACTTTCGGATGACGACTGGATCAAGGTTGAAGTTCAGTTGCGTGACTTGATTCTGAACGATTATGGCAAGAAGAACAACGTCAACGTTCAGAGTTTGACCAGTAGCGAAGTTAGGGATATCATTCTCGGTATGGAGATTAGTGCGCCATCTTTGCAACGTCAGCAAGCCGCCGAGATCGAAAAGCAGCAAGAAGACCAGAAACAGCTCACAGCCGTTACCACCAAGACTCAGAATGTCCGCGGTGAAGAGATTATTGTGACAACAACCTCGCAGTATGAACAGCAATCTTTTGCCTCTAAGACTGAATGGCGAACTCGTGCCATTGCTACGTCTAACCTCCGAACTCGTGCCAACAACATCTACATCTCATCCGATGACATCCGCGAAGATGGGTTGTACACGTACGTCATGCCCAAGAACATTCTCAAGCGCTTCATCATGATTGCCGATCTTCGGGTTCAGGTAGCTGGTTACCTTTACGGTAGATCGCCACCTGACAACGACCAAGTCAAGGAGGTTCGTACCATTGTTATGATCCCCCAAGTCGGCAATACCCGTGATGTCCAGCTCCCACAGCAGCTGCCTCAGCATGAGTACCTCAACGGTCTGGAGCCATTAGGAGTCATTCATACCATCTCAGGTAATGAACCTTCATATATGACTGCGCAGGATGTTACTCAGCATGCTCGTCTCATGAACGAACATTCGTCATGGGATAAGAAGACAGTGACCATGACCGTGTCTTTCACTCCTGGATCTGTCTCTCTTGCAGCATGGGCTCTCACTCCACAAGGTTACAAGTGGGGTGCTGAGAACAAAGACAACAGCTCAGACCAACCGCAAGGCTTCTCCACGAGCATGGGTGACAAATGTCAACTGTTACTCAGTGACAAAATCCGCGGATATTTCCTAGTGCCTGAAGACAACGTGTGGAACTACAGCTTCATGGGCAGCTCCTTCAGCAGCGTTGAGAAGCGACCTGTCTACGTCAAGATCGATACACCGCTTCGCTTCTACGATGATCAGCACCGTCCTCTACACTTCCAGAATTTCGCTGAGTTGGAGGATATTTGGGTCGATCGCTCTGATAACTTTGCTTAAGATTGATGATGCTCAGGGAAGAGGGGGGATCCTTTCAAGGCGTTCAGGAAAGCGTGATATTCTATTCCTCATATTGTGTTATTTGCATCGGCTTTCGTTCATCAAAGACAATCATGTTATTATTAGTGTAATCAGAAGATAAAAGAATAGGTGTTGTACAGTACTATGAACAAGATACAAACTCTTTCTCTGTTACTTATTTTTATGTGTTGTAGACGGTGCCTCATTTCGGCGTGTCAGCGGCGTAGCGACTTGACCCCACATCCGCTGCGACTACAAAAAAATGTCACCCCGCAGTGCAGCTTGACTGATTCAACTTTCTCCGAAGACCACAATCTCAGCCTATTCCACTGTCGCCAAAATATCGGAGTCGCGATAGCCCAACAATTGAGTTGCGCTCATCTGATCGCCATGGCAGAGCCCGGAGCTGAGACGGTACTCCCGATTCGTGAAGGAGAAGAGAAGAAGGCTGCTGCAGAGCAAGAGATCAATCCTTGGGACGTCCAAGCTGCAATTGATGAGCATGGAAACGCTCTCGCGTTCGATTACGAGGCTATCTCAAGGTACGACCACCTTATTGAGTTATTGCGCGGCGAAAGTGACGAGAATCCGATGACT
The DNA here is from genome assembly GCA_023625915.1 of Talaromyces sp. PB3603. Lineage (NCBI taxonomy): Eukaryota > Fungi > Ascomycota > Eurotiomycetes > Eurotiales > Trichocomaceae > Talaromyces > Talaromyces sp. PB3603. The sequence goes on from JAMAFY010000005.1 coordinate 159,517, forward strand.
GACGAGACTAAAGGAAGTGGGCGACAAAACTCATCGACGACGAACTCCTTCAACGATTCGAGCGTCTTACGGGCCACAAACCTCATCGCTGGTTAAGGCGAGGGCTCTTCTTCTCCCATCGGGACTTTGACAGAATACTTGACAGATATGAGTCGGGCGAGCCTTTCTTCATGTACACCGGACGAGGACCTTCGAGTGATGCGCTACATCTGGGACATACGATTCCTTTCTCTTTTACAAAATGGTTGCAAGATGTGTTTGATGTTCCTCTAGGTATGTGGCTGGCAAGATTGTTTTCTCTTTCGTTTTCTTAAAACATGATGCTGACAATGTTATAGTGATTCAGCTTACAGGTGAGACAAACCCAAGCTCGGATATAGCTCTCGTCATCATGTTGAATTCGTTTACTAATATCAAAAAGACGACGAGAAGGCTCTCTTCAAGGAGAAGCTCACATTCGAAGACACCTACAAATTCGGTCTACAAAATGCCAAGGATATCATCGCGCAAGGGTTTGACCCCAAGAAGACATTCATCTTCAGCAACCTGGAATATATGGGTGGCGCATTTCTGATGAATACCTGGGAATTTGCCAAACTCGTCACTTTCAATCAGGTGCGAGGAGCCTTCGGATTCAACGAGAGGTAAGACCGTCTGCTGTATGTCTCGTACATCGCCTAAAGATTCTAACGTCTTGTGCAGCACCAACATTGGACGAATTATGTTCCCGTCGGTACAGTGGTGAGTCTCTACCTCCATCCAGGATTTAAATATGCTGTTTCTCACGCGGCGTTCCAGCGTGGCTTCATTTGCGACCTCCTTTCCCGAAATCTGGTCCGATCCGCCTGCAAAGGATCGAACAAAGGCAATCGCAAAGATTCCCGTCTTGATTCCCATGGCGATTGACCAGGACCCATATTTCCGACTTGTGCGAGACAATGCCCACCGCATGCGTTTCCCTTCGCCTAAGCCCGCCTTGATTCACTCCAAGTTCCTGACAGCTCTGCAAGGCGCTGGTGGCAAGATGAGTGCTAGTGATCCCAAGTAAATTTCCCGCAAATTGTTCCATTTTGTTACAGCCTTTGACTTCTGAAATAGCTCCGCGATCTTCATGTCGGATACACCGAATCAGATTAAGGTGAGTTTGGCGGCATTTTGCGGTCGATCGGGCGTTATAAACTGACTTCGGCCCTAGAACAAAATCAACAAGCACGCGTTCAGCGGTGGACGAGAGACTCTCGAAGAGCATCGAAAACTGGGCGGTATCCCAGAGATTGACGTCGCATTCCAATGTTGGTGTTACCTATCCTGGGTTCCAAACTTTGTCAGCCCGATCATATTCAACTGATATCGTGACCGAAACAGATATTTCCTACTTTGAAGAAGACGATGAAAAACTCAAGAACATCGAAGAAAGCTACCGACGTGGAGAGCTGCTCACAGGCGAATTGAAGAAGATGGCCATCGAACTGATCCAGCAATACGTCAAAGAATTCCAAGAGCGAAGGAAACAAGTCTCGGACGACATCATGAGACAGTTCATGACACCCCGAAAGCTGGAATGGAAGGGTAACCCCAACCCGAAACCGAAGGAGGCGGCTCAAAAGGAGAAGAAGTGACTGGAGGAAGGGCATACGTACATAGTATTTGAGTCATGTTACTTACTACGTAGTCTAGTTCTACAGATGAAAATGAAAGTGAATGCTTTCAAGAACAGTTCCACGTCAGTGACTGATCGTCTCATCGGTATGTCACCTGCATGTTCGACATGGCGAAGTCATCAATCACTGCATTCCATGTACATGAGCAGTGACTATGTCTCACCAGCCTCACCCAATGTCCAGATCAGCCGGGGACTGAATGAGCGTTTCTCACCTCTTCATTCACTCTGTTGCAGTTCATCGTTGCTGCCAGTCCAACACCCGGCACAGCATAATCCACGCTTGACGGACGTCGGCCAAACAGTAAGCATTACCAAGGTAGGTCCAAGTTCCTGACCAAGCTAAGCTACTGAGGGTAGTAACTGGTAACATACTGTACGAACGACCCAAAAGCTCACTGGTGTATAGCATTGGATTCTAACTCCGCAACTGCCGTGCTACTGGCTCCTGAAAGACTGACGACTAGTGTGCCTGTGTTGGAGAAAATCCAATGGAGGAGCCGCTTCACAAATGGGGTATTTTCTGAAACAATTGCACCGATGTAGTCGTACTCGTACTCGGGCAAGCCGGGCCGAGCATAATTTTCCGAGGTAGCACCCAACCAAGTCGAATCCAAGTTGAACTTCTATAGACAGACTCCCACCATCATCCATGGCAACCTGGAAAATTTGAACTCTCTAGAAATGTGGAAATACTCACAAAGTGAAGCATAACAAACTTTCCGAGGAACTTCCAGCATTCATGCACTAGTAGTCATGCAACGTGGGTTGCGTACTCGGTAGTATATTATGCACGGAGTTGAGTACAAATCAGTCATAGTGTCAGCCAGCATAGAGACTCTGAAAGTCTAAAGAGTTGGTGCTGTGGAGGAGAACAGGTCCTTCAGCCTTGAACTATAATTCAGTGCGCGTACGAGCGTAAATGCTACCCAAAACCGAACGATTGGAATCAATTGATTAGTAAGTTGATGGAGACTATACTCTGAGCTAACGTGAGGGCGGAGTACGGATTGGTTCAATGTTTGGTGAGGATTTAGTGCTACGTAGTGATTGATATTGCTATGTATTATACTTCAATGTTCGTTTCTCATAGACTTGGCATGAGCAAGACTGGATTGATTATTAATGAACGACTCTTGTTGAATAGATTGACATGCTAAATACCAAGAGACATGAACAGTCGAGTTCACACTATCTTTTCCATAGAACATTGTGAATTCAGTAATCATACCAATCCGGGATCACCTGGTTATCACCTGTACGAGGCGAAAAACCCAAGCAGTGAGGCGCCGAAATGGTACCCTTGCACTAAATCCTTTGATTCCACGTGTGAATTTTGACTTCCTAGGGTACCACTGTTGACTGATGACCAAGTTGGGTACTCCAAAAAAAAAAGCGTCAAAAATGGGCCTCAGTTAGGGCAAATTCTATAGCCAACCTTAATTCGGTCCCGAGGGAGTGGACAGTCACAACATGACATTGAATAATGAAACGTTTTGGATGTTGATATCGTTAGTGATGCCTGCTATTATATTCGCAATTATTATTGCAATAAGCGATCATTTATTGAGATTGACTTTCGGTTCCTGGCATATCTTAGGTACGGATAGCAGATATCGTAGGATTTCGAGATAGATTGTTCAATCATTGTCGGCTGGCAAATTAAAGTAATCTAAGTTGGAGCAGCCGCGGGACATTGCTTCCGAATTGGGGACGTTCAACCATTAGGGCTTCGCATGTGACACAATCAGGTCTCGCTCGATTTTCGATTCAAAGCATCGCAGTAGTAACTACAAATTCAAGAGTCTACTGCGAACCACGCAGTTATCGTGAATCGTGGCTCGAGGTATCTGTTGTTACGACATCGTTAGTGCCAACATTTGTTTCCTGTTCCACGTTCCAGGCATCCGGTTTATTCTTTAGCTACTACGTGGTGAGACCATAATCAAATTGCTGGAATAGTTCTTGGCCCATGCTCATAAAGACCCTCGCTAGCCGCAAAGACGGATGCTTGCTCTAATAAGGTGCTCACTCCTGTTCGTTTGGTAGCTTCCGTGGTTTCGCGGTTCGATAGCCTCATTTTTGTCTCACAAGTCACTTATCGAAAGTTGTGATTGAAACTAAGACCGACAGAAAGATCTGCGATGATGACGAGGAACGCTGGCTAGATTGTACAGACATCACTCTCACTGGTAGAGGTTATGTTTGCTGATAAGTAAAGTGGAACACCAACAAACCCTATCCGCGAAAAATCCACTGCAGTTCGAGATTCAGCTGCGCCGCACGCGGTTCAACAGCTTAGACACGGCTGGATGTCCTCAGCGTCGCGCATCTTGAGCTCTTGCCGACGCGATCGCTCTTCGATTCATTTCGAAGCTAATTACAACAAGTGGTACAGGCAATGTATCTAGACTTGACAGATATCTCTCGAGTCAATTCATTCGATCCTTTAGCTAGCCAGAGGGCGATCGCGTTCTAGGCAGGCAGGTCGTAGCAAATATTTTGGCCCGCATACGGTGAGGTTAGATTGTCAATCACTAACAATCTTGACCTATCTCAACGTAGTGGCGTGCTTGTATTAGCTTTGTGACTAGTCAACACCGGCAGTAATAAGCTCTGATCCAATCATGAGGTGGGATGAGATCGCTCTGTTCACCACGTCAAGTCTGCTGGAATCGACATTCCTTGTCATGGGAAGTCGGGACTCGCATGAAACATATCCGCAGTTCCGGAGGGTCAGTTTGCTTCGCAGATTGTTCAGGAGAGAGAGAGACATGATTCATGAACCGTTAGGCGATTTATTCGTCACGACTTACTTAAAAAGAGAGAGACAAAACCCTTGTTCTTACCGAATTGGTAAGATCATTTGCACGTTCCCAACAACGATATGAAAGAGGAAAAAAATAAGCATACATTGCATTGCATCGTCTTCGACTCTTTCGAGTAAAGTGCTGCACCCAAGTGGAGCGAAGCAGGCCGACGGTCCAACGGGCAAAGAAAAGTAGGCGAAAGACGTTGATCTGAACGAGAGCTTGCTGATTATCACCACACCGTAGTAGTTAGACAAGGTACGGAGCAGCATATCTGATCCGGTTAGTATGGGTCTCGACTGTTAGCCAAACCAACACCCCATGCTCCGCGCCTTGCCGTGTATGGGAAAGACGCCGCAAATGGCCGGGGAGACGTGGAACAAGATCATAGTGAGACGGTAGGACCTCTTCAGGAAGATCCCTGTTAGCGGCATGTAGAGCACGTTCGTGACAAGCGTTCCTTTGTCATGGTATTGGGGAAGTCGAAAGGACGAGCAGGACAATCCGGAGTCGCCGGATGGTAGTCACGGTAGAAATCACTTGATTGTTCGGCAAGGATGAGAAATCCTCCATGCAAGAGATGGTGGCCTGGGATCGATGGTCGTCATTGACTCCATCGCATAAAGGAGAGGGAACGAGAGGAGATTGATCATCAAAGGGAAACGGCTGTAGTGGTTGTTGACGAAAGAACGAAAAGCTAGTGACCGGTTATGGAGTGAGAGTAGTTGTGGAGTCGTCAATTAGGCAGGTGGAGTCGCAAGACGGCAGTCGCGCACCTGCCACCCGCTCCAGACCCGCGCACCTTCCTGAACAGCACCAGTGCTGAGTGGGCCCCTCTCCTTCTCCTTGCGTCCCGACTCCGTCAGAGTCCGTCTTGACTTTTGACTCTTGCAATCCTTTTGACTCTTTCCAGACGCTACTCCAACATCCATCATCAAAGCCAAGATCACTACGTACTGTCATGGCCTAGTAGCTAGCTGAGAACGCAGCTTACTGGCCCGTGATGTGCCCCGGCTGTAACTCGGCCAAATTGCTCGGCCATCCTCCAGACCTCCACGACCTGTGACGATGTCGCCGTCGAAATCTAGGCCCGTCGCCGTCCTTGTGTTGACTCTGTTCCAAATGCCTTCATCTCAAGGTCCAGCCTCCATCGAGACTAACCCGTACTAGACGTCACTTCCAGATTCAAATTCCCAACGCTCGCTCCGTCGAGTTGCGCACCGCCCATCGTGCCAATAGCCGTGCAGCGGAAAAATCCCATACCAAGAGAAATTAGCCGGCGCCGCCTATCACTTTACTACGTAGTATGCAAATGTGAAACAACGGCAGGTCATTGGAGGGATTCGACACAAGCGACTCGCATGGCAGGCCACCACTAACGGCGCCAAGAAGTCAGAGCGGATGAGCATATTTCCCGGCCGTTGATTATCGCATTAGCGCTTCTGTTTCGCTCCAACGGCACCCCTGCAGCTTCATGCCATGGAGTCGTCTGCGACCTATCCACTGTCGCGTACGGCGTAGTGCGTGTCCACCTACCTAGTGAACCCCAATGCCCCATGCGAATCATGAAATGGCCGGCGTACTGAGCTAACTTGTTTCCCTGCCCTCTCACTTCGTCACCAGCCAACTTCCAATCACGCCGCCTCCAGACCAGCAACTGTCGCTTGGATCGGGCTTCGGAATCTCCCGTATGGAGCACTCCGTAGTCATATATCTTTTTATTATTGTTGGCATTAAGTTTCCAAAAAGTTGGACTCCATGATCACCATTGCCTTTCGGATTCTGATTCATCCATGATCCCGGCATGTGATGCTACCGAGGAAAGACTAGACGATAGCTCTCTCCAACGCCCGGGGTCCACGCGAATGGTGAGAGTGGCTCTTTACACTCGAGGAACAATGATCTCTCCACCTCCAGCTTTCCTAGGGGCTGGATCATACCAAAAGAATACCAAAATAGTGGTAACAAAATAGTCGACATGTCAAGCGGGAAATAGGAGCTGTACACGTGCGAAACCATGAACGGACATCATTGTGGAGACGGGGGAAATTGGAGGAAATTAGGGTATTGATTGTGCAGAGCGATCGGGATACATCGTCAAGGGAATCGATCGCACTGCCTGATTCAGGAACAACAGGTGCGAGATGCAGACACAGTGGTTCAGAGACAGCTCGCTATCAATGACGATACGTACTCAGTGCTGCTGCTGCTGCTACTGTTGCCGATTCTCGAACCGTTTTTTTCTAATTGGAGACCCACCTGTCAACTTTTTAGTTAGCTGTCAGACTCCCCTCTTCTGGGTTTGGCTCGCAGAATTGGCGCAAGCACTAGCCCATTTCTTTCATTTCGCAGCTACTTGCAGGGTGCAACTGCAGTCCACTCTCGGAGTGCGCAAATACGATTAGGGACAAGACAGCCTGCTTTCGCTTTAGCTCACTTTTCTTGACCCGAGTACGATCATTCTTTGTCCAATGCCTACGGATAAGAGCTTTTCAAACCCCTTCACTGGTCAGCCATTGGTCTACTGAGGCACGACCAGCGGGAAGGATCCTCAGCCTGTCCATCTAAAAGTCTAGGACACATCTTCCTCATTTGCTTGCTAACCCTGCTTTTCTGTCTTCCATTCGAGCCGGAGCCCACATCCCCGTTAGAACGCCAATCACAACTCCACCTTACGACTCAGCCAGAGTCGATCGCTGTCATTTTATCAGAATGCTATGAGTAATGTCTCTCACCTATCTCGCTGTCAGGAGTAAGCCTCACATACATGATCGCAGTGACCACACCAGTGGAAACTCTTCTTCTTCTTCATCTCCCCCTTTTCTATTATTCATGCTTCGGCAACGTCAGCTCGGCTTGGCAGCCTCCATAGAGACTCAGGTCCAGTATAAGATTCGTTGAGCGACCCGGACCAGCGATCGTTAGAGCTTATTGGATGATCTCAGCAATCTACTCCAAACCGTTTTCTCGGTCTGTCGGCATCCCTCTGAACAAGCGCACTGAGCCACAGTTTCAGTTTGTTCAGACAAGCTCTCTCTCGCCGTTACCGGGGAATTCACAACTGGGTCGCAGATAAACGAACCCATAAAGAAAGCGTGACGGGAAACCTTAACATCGTCCTCCTATACTTCACCTACTTCCATATTGGTTTAGCGTTGTCTTCAGGGCGGGGTCTCGACCTTTTATGCTTAATATCTGCAAGGACCGTTTCTGTCTTCAATAATAATAATAATATTCCTTCCGCTTAGAAGAACAGCCCTGCGAATCAGACGCGAACAACCAACAACAACACAACAACACAACACCAAAACATCGTCTCAAAGGTCTGTTCATCTGGTACAAGCAACCGACAACCGTCCCATTTTTTCTCCTCTTGAGTATTCGGAAGTTTATGAGGCCTGCCAGAGCTTCTCCAAGCTCTAGCAGGTCCTAGGGTGAAAGCCGCGACGCTGGCGGATCCATATCGTTATTCGCTCGACTACTCCTCGCAGGACCACAGCAAATCCCAGGAAAAACCCGGTCTGCTTGTCTACCACTCAAGCCAACCGCAGGTCGTGCACCATGGGGCCCCTACCGATATGCCATATGTGCCCCGTGGTGCGCAGCAACCTCAACAACACCAGCAGCATCACCATCACGTCGGTTCTCCAGCTCTGAGGGAAGCAGGAGGTCTCCACGATGTTCACCATCAGCCGCTGCTTCTCAATCCACATCAAATGATTCCCTCTCCGATGTCTTCTCATTACGGCTCCAATCCACTTCATTTCCAAGCTCAACGTACCAACAAACGGCCTAGATTAGATGGGGGAGACGGAAACGAAGACGATCATCGGTTGGACCTACATCTTGGTATGCTCAAACCGGACGCCCATACGGAAGGTACTCCGTCACCAGACATGATGTTATCAGCGCATGGAGACCAACAGCGCGCAGCGGCACATTCTTTTGCGCTGCCACCGCCTATTCACCAGCAACAGTCGCAGCATCACCATCATCGATTACCGAATCAAGCGGTCATGCACACGATGCAACAGGCTGGTGGCGATGTTAATTCGACTCCTGTACCTACGGGCCTACCTAGCGTGGTAGGCCAAGCAGGCATGCCTGATCCAGCGCCTCGCCCACGTGGGCCAAAGCTTAAGTTCACGCCGGAGGAAGACGCGCTATTGGTGGAGCTGAAAGAGCACAAGAACTTGACGTGGAAGCAAATATCGGATTTCTTTCCCGGAAGGACCAGTGGGACTCTACAGGTGCGATACTGCACAAAATTGAAAGCCAAGGATACGGTGTGGACAGATGAAATGGTAAATTAGCATTCTCCTTGCACCATCGGTCTATCGACTGACGAGCAACCACAGGTTCAACGATTACGCAACGCGATTCAGGATTATGAGAATGACCGCTGGCGGATCATAGCAGGCAAGGTCGGGCACGGCTTCACTCCGGCGGCCTGTCGAGAAAAAGCAACGGAGTTATAGTCAGCCAATATTTTCTTTAAAAATGATCAAATTGTCTACACGAGGGTCCTCGAAAACACCACGAATTATTGTTACCAAGATGTCTAATGAGGAAGTCCCAATCACAAACGAGAGGGATGCGACAATTTTATGTCTTTCTTCTCTTTCATTCCTGGTTTCCTGCTTTGGCTATGGAGTTTTTCTGTTTTCTTTTTTTTCCTCCTGGCTCTCTATGTGCGTGTTGCCATGCTATATTACTATCTCTCTGCTGCGTCTCTTTTGTGTATTATCTGAAGGGGAATAACGCTGTTTGCTTGTGCCAATAACTTTATCTCTCTCTCTCTCTCTTTCGCTCTCTCTTGGCACCTTTCTTTCTTTTTTCCTTCTTCTTCTATTTCTTCATCATTATAGTGTCTTCAATTCTTCTCCCCTTTTCCTATATGGTTTCCTTCTGGCACGGGTGGTATAGCATTAAGAACTTTGCGGATTGTTCACGAGGTTTTGAGAGCGTGATAGCATTCCTTGAATTTATCCTTTGATTACCCTGTCCTATTTTTGCATCTTAATTGCGTTTCTCGAGTTCTTATTGCATATTTCGACCTCGGGACTCTCAAAAGACGCCTGAGTTGATGGTCTCGACTGAAACATATCGTGCTAAAAAATCGACTTGTTGATAGGGAAGATCTCGGACCAGTCATGAATACTGATGGAAGAAGCGCTGTGCTACTTAGCCTTGCCCATCCATGCATGCTTATGTTAGCGTCAAAAATCAAAGCCTCGCTCCACCATTGTTTGTTTTTCCCTTACATCCCAATCTTGTAAACTTGTGGTTTGATGCCATATGAGATTACATTACGGCACCGGTATGATTCTCCAGGTAAACGGTACCATCGACTCATGACCAAAATGGAACGGCGTGACTGCTGCCAGTTTTGCGGCTACCATACTCATCTTTGTCGATTTCTCATGAAGTTTTGTCAAAGGATCCTACTAGATATACAAATCTGCGACCAGCACAACAGTTGATGATGCAAGACTCAACACGATCCTTGCTAATCTAGCAAAGGTCACTGACACTTTGCATGATAATGTAACAGGGCATGGTCCACACCTCGATGATCTCCGGCAACTCGCCGCCGGCTGTTTTGAAATCTCTCAGGAGCTGTCGTCGACGCTGAAGAAGCTAGGAAGGAAGAAAACAAGGCGTGGCGCAGTCTTGAAGCAACATGGAAGCATATGCGGAAGAGGAAAGAGATTGCTGCCATTGAGCAGAGGCTTCACACCTATCGATTACAGCTTCTTCTGAGATTGAACCTTATTTTCAGGTAAAAGTGAATTTGCTTATCACATCCTTCCTGACTAACAGGTATTGGAGTAAGCAACAGTCATCGGTCAAGGGTCAGCTAGATGAAATCCAGGACGGGGGGCTCTTCTATCCGAAAAGAGTTTGGATAAGTTCCCGAACTTAGCCAGGTCTGTGGGCCATCTGGAGAACAGTCTTGTCAAAGAGCTTTCCAAATTGGTGAGGGGTAATGAAGAAGAAAATCTAAGCTCGTTGACGGAGATCCGCCGGTCTCTATCAGCGATTCTCTGGCAAATGAAAGCCATTCAAGGCTCAATTCTGCAGAGGAGTGTATCCTTCGACGACTCTGTTTCCCCTACGTGCATTCCCGCTAGGACACTGTATCTGAGGCCGAGATGGGTACATTTACTTGGCTTTCGGAGGACGAAATGGACAGGAATAACACATGTTCGAAGAACTCAACTGCGGCAAAGGTCATTTCCAATACGAGCATTTCTCCTATCACACAACAGACTGAAGCAAATGATACTCAAAACGATTTAGAGACACAAAGTGACACAGAGGTCATACCTGAAGAATTTCCCATCAAGTGTTCAGACGAGCAGAGAATGAAGCAAAGAGTTCGTCAGTCATTCTTGGTATGGCTGAGATCAGGAAACAGAATCTATCACATTTCTGGTAAAGCTGGCTCTGGAACATCCGCGCTCGTGAAACTCCTCTATCAAAAGCCGCGGCTGATCAGCGAACTCGAAGAGTGGGTGGGAGAATAAAAAACTCGTCTTTGCAAATTTCTTCTTCTGGGCTTCTGGAGATAGACTACAAAGACATCTAGAAGGTCTATATAGATATTTGCTCCTTGAGGTTCTGAGCCAATGCCCTGAGCTCATTGAGGAAGTTTTACTGGATCAGTGGGCGAAAATGAGATCCAACCCTACGAAATGGGAGGGCATGCCGGTTTTGTTTTCTGATTCGAGACAAGCAGTGAAAACCCTAACATCCAGATGCAGCTTTCCATGTCATCGCTTCTTCTTCATCATTGATGGGCTTGACGAATACGAAGTACAGGGTACTGATCACCTCGACCTGGCTAGAAGTCTCAAAAAATGGTCATTTTCAGCCGACATGAAGCTGTGCGATAGTGGCCGGCCCCATGCCGAATTTATGAGTGTCTTTGACAGCAATCTACAGATGCATCTCCATCACCTAACACGTGCAGATATTGACCTCTTGACTATTGCGATGTTTGAAAGGGAGCCACACTTCGATAACACAAACGCGGAATGGCGTGACTTTGTTCAAGAGATCGTCAACAGGGCTGATAGTGTCTTCCTGTGGGTTCGCCTTGTAGTTCGCTCACTTCTCGATGGTTTCAGGCATCGATATTCCATGGCATATTAGAAGCGGAGACTCAAAATAACCCCAGAGGAGCTCGATCACCTGTTTGAGAAGTTCTTCAATAGCATCGATTCAGCTGACCGGGAGAAATCTGATGAAAAGCTCCTTCTGGCTGCTAACTATCCACATCTCAAGATGCTTATGTTCTTATGGCTCGACGATCTTAAGGATGCAGACTTTCCGTTCGATGCACCGATCGAAGCAGACTCTGACGTTGAGATACAAGATCGAAATGCTGCCGTGCGACTTCGATTAGATGGCCTATCTAAAGGCCTACTGGAGATGGCTTCCATTCGATATAAAAGACAGCTATTTCTGTTACGTGGTTCAATTCTTCCATCGTGCGGTAAGAGACTATGTAAATGAACCTGCCAGATATGCAGAAACTGAAAAACGACTTGGATGTTTTGATATTGAGGGTGCATATCAGCGCCTTCTTCTTGCGGAATTCAGATTCGCAAGAACATGTGAGAGATACTTCGGACGCCAAGGAACGGGACAGATCGCATTGGTTTCGTGTTTTTGGGCTTTTTTTGACCGTTTTGACAGAGCTGAGGCACCCTTACGATTTTATGAAGAATATGACAGGATTCTCGATCGTCATAGACGCCAGCCATTCTCCCTTCCGGGTGAAACAAAAGATCATCCTAGTCCTATTGCTTGGGGTCAGTGCTTTAACTCAAATGATTGCAGTGTTGACGTATCGGGCGATGATGGAGGGTATATTATTGATCAGGTGTCGTCTAGTCCATCTTTACTCAAAACCACCGAGGATGGGCGGAATCTTCTGTTAACAGCTGCTATATCAGACCGGAGCCATGACTTGGTTCGTGATCTGTTAGAATACGGGTGGTCTCCAAGACACCAGATTCCAACAGCTTATTCAGGCGATCATAAAGAGGAAGAAGAAATTGGCAGCGCGACAATATGGGCAGCGTTCCTTTTTATCATGGCTCGAACAAGGGAGCTAAGGCGACAGGAAGCTGTTGAAGAAAAGTGTTTGGATAATGGAGAAGCTACTGAAGTCTGGCGCTGACACTGATGTCTACTTCCTTTACCGGCTACTCGGCGAAAGGCCAGGTCCATACGATGCGGACAGTGATGATGGCCTTTGTTTCACGTCGTTGGAGGATTTCTTGTAACGGCATGCCCGCGCAACATAGGTACTCTTTTACGACTAATAATTGATGCAAAACATCCTGGACTGTGGACTGGAACTCCCAGAGCGTTGAGTACCCTCAAGCTGCGGACTGGAAGCTCTAATGATGTGCCGTCTCGCTATAAACGTGCCCGGATTGATGAAATTGATTTGGACTATGTATTGCAGAGCGTTTTTGTTGGAGGGGAAGGACTCGGAGAAGGATTCAGCGTGAAGTGGTTCTAGAGCTATGTCAGTGCACCTGATCTGAGATCTCATGAAATGTGAAATATTATGATAACTACTGTTATATCAACATTTGAATTGAGCTGTAAGACCTCGAATAGATGCTAACAAGACTTTAGACCAATCACAGCCTGTGCAATATCTGACTAAGCCCTACATCAATTTTTCAGCAATCGGAACCAATTTGATTTACGCTAAGCCCCTTCTGGGATAGATGACGGGCCGGAGCGATGGGAAACCTCACGCAACTCGCACCTCACCCGATCTCTACTCAGGCCTCTCTTTTGCACTCCTCGCCAATTGCTCTCCCCTGCACCACTTCCTTAACAACTCAATTGAGAGGTATTCACACTGCTCTCTTGAAATACGATTGGCAAATATGTTCGCTACTCGCGCCGCCTCCGCTCTCGCCAAGCGCGCTCCTGTCCGGGCTTTCACCAAAGCTCGTCCTTTCACCTCGTCCGTGTCTCGCTGTACGTAACCCCGTTGCTACCTGGGCAGATACATGCTATAACATGCGTCAACTGGATCCACGGAGTCAATTGAATGACGAGGAGGATTTTCCTGTGACGTCAAGTGCGCTGTATAGAAGGCCGGTCAGCTAACAGATGCTTTTCTGTGCAGTCGATAACAAGCTCAATGTCCCCGGAAAAATCATCCCATACGAAGGTTCGCCGCTTCCTCGGTCCCTCAGCCTCAATACTCTTTGTATCGGATCGGTCATGGAAGCTTTCTAGCTTTTCAGACATGAACCTGTGCTCCCGAAACAAAGTATCTGAGATATCACCGTGCCGAAGTGACGTGACCCGAGGCTAACCTAGAACTTTCTATAACTATACAGAAGTGAAGACCGAAGATGACCTCCTTCCCCCCGGTGGTAAGCCCGGTCAGGTCCCCAGTGATCTCGAGCAGGCTACCGGTCTTGAGCGTTTGGAATTGCTCGGAAAGATGCGGGGCATTGACGTGTTCGACATGAAGCCTCTTGATGCTTCCCGCAAGGGTATGTTCAAAATTGCCTAGATCCGACATGTGATCTTGAGAATTCAGGAGACTAACGTGCTATAGGAACGTTGGAGGACCCTATTCTCGTCAACGGAGCTGGTGACGAACAATATGCCGGTTGCACTGGCTACCCTGCCGACTCTCACATTGTCAATTGGTTGACCGTAAGCTTTCTTCTCGACATTACTGAATATGGCAAGCATTGCTAAATACCGTTCAAAGGTCTCCCGTGAGCGCCCTATTGAGCGCTGCCTCGAGTGCGGCAACGTCGTCAAGCTCAACTACGTCGGTCCTCAGACCGATGCCCATGCCCGTAAGCACATTCTACCTAAAAATGAAAAACTACACCCAAAATTAAGTCGCTAATCATTATTCAGACGACGACCATGGCCACGGCCATCACGCCCCTTACGAGGAGCCCAAGACCTTCGCAGACTACGTTAAGCCTGAATACTGGTACCGATAGATTACCCACCACCACCTCATAGTCAAACCAGACTTGTTTTATATTCTTCGAAATGATCATCACTAGTTTAGAGTTGCGTTGAACATGTCAAGATTTTATATCTGCGACGATAAACTGTCAAGACACAATCGCATCCTATCTTATTTCATTTGTTTGTTTTTTGTGTTACCATTTTTCTGTTCAACAAAACCTTTTGTAGTATAGTCGAGCGAGGGGATGAAGAATAGAGCAGATTCTTGTTAGATCGATTTCTTCCAAGGTTGGTGACTGTGACGTCTGGACGCCTGGTTCGAAGCGGTCGATGACTGGTTATGGTGTGCCCAATTCGCATCTCGGAGACATCCACGAGGCAAAATAGTATTAGAAATGTCTGGTCGGATCCCTGAAGTTCATGTGACGAGTACCCGACCAGACGCTATCAATAGAACATTGATTGATGTTGGCATGTCTAGGTATAAGTCAAAAACGTGCGGATATTTAGCCTGGTCCGTTAAGGTGAAAGTGGAACATTCATACACAATTTCAATAGTACTAATGTAGTACTCTCTTTATATATCGGAATGTTTTGTGTGCCCTTCAAACATGCGAGTAGACCTGGACACATAAGACTTCTACCTAACGAGCAATAACATCTATCAACATAAACACGTTATACAACCAACGGTGGATGTAAATTTACACGATCTGCTCAATGTGGGACGAGTTGACGCCCATAAGGATGGCACTTTCAGCATGGGTTGTCAGACTCATCCCAATCATTTATCTACCGTCCAAAATACCGAAGTTCGAGCCATCGGAGAGGAGGGTAAACCAAAGCTGCCCACGAGAATCCAACGTAGTTACCCATCTAGAGATAAAGTGATTAGTCTATAATCAGAACAACCGACACAAAGGCACATACGTCAGCTCCATAGTCACCAACCAATTTGGCAATTGGTCCAATATACCAAACCTGAGCCATACATATGACGGCGCCAGCCCAGCCGACCACAAATGCCGCGAAAGCAGCAAGACCGATTGGCAATTTGCTTGGGTCATCCCACGCTGCCCAGTTATATCCAGTCTGGCGACGGAAAATATATCTCTCTTCGAGCAAGATGGCAAACCAGATAGCAACCCAGTAACCCATCAGAGCCAGAAAATTGGTGAAAATCTCCGAAAGATGTGCTTGGCCAGCGAGAGCGCAAACGGTGTATATCACTACTGCTATCGTATTCCAGATGATACGGGGTACCATTTCGGCGAAATGGCCCAGAATCTGGAAGTCAATACCGGCGGAGTATGTGGGTGGGATGGTGTTGGAGATAAGGCCCAGAGCTACTAAGACTGAGCAGAAGTTGCCAAAGTCACCGAGAGGTCTGAATCCTTCGACGATGAGGGCTCCAGCGCCAGCATTGTATGCGTCGGCATATCCGGTGTCGCTAGGAATGCCACTGGCCAGACCAATGCCGACGATGAAAGCCATGGTGAAGGACAGAACCAGTCCGAGGAAAGTCAAACCAAAGCTGACTACTTTGGGAGTGTCGGGAGGATAGTAGACAAAGAAGTCGGCGGCAAGAGGGGCATATGTGATGGCGGCACTGAGACAGATGGAGAAGAAGCTCAGCCTGTTACCAGCAATTGTTAAGCTGTCTCCGATAGACGCGGTTACGAGATCGTATTTTTTTGCCGAAACTCCGTAAAGAACACATACAACAACGACTTGGGGGAGGAATGCATAACTGAAACTAGCGTTATTTTTTGTCCATGAGGGGGATAGGACATAGAGCATACCGTTCATAGTGGTGGAAGAATTTGATTCCAAATGTAGCGATGAACCAAGTGATGACGGCAACGACGACAATGCCTTCGTAAATGTCAGTATAACTACATGATCTTTCGGAAAAAGCAAAAACTTAAACACACCAACTGCCACCGACATGTGGTGATTCGGGGATACTGCAGACAGAATCTGGCCGCCAACCACACAGTCAATCAGGCCGTACCCGATCATTTGGACAACGTTCAGCAGAACGATAATCTTGCTAGGCCACCATCCCATTGCATAACGGCCGAAGACCTGTTTACAAGGCGAGTATTAGCAATGTTCTGGGGGCTCTGCTTTCAATTCTTACCAGCGTGCGGTTGCCAGAAATCGGGCCCCAGGTAGCGGACCATGCAGCGGCTAGAGAGCCGACAATGGCACCAAAGACGGAGCACAAAGACGAGTCCAGGAAGCCGAGTCCATAGATAGACGGACCGAGCATACCAAGAGTAATATTATTCGCTGCGAGATTGATAGATACCCACAGGAGGAAAACCTGCAGATAAGTGACCCAGGTGAGGGCATGGCGCTCCTGCTCCTCAACACGCTGTATCCCGCGAGCTTCGATGTTGTACTCGACGAGTTGGTGCTCGAATCGTTTCATGTAGCCAGCGAGACGCTGACTGACGTGAGAATGCCAGTGTTGAGCATTGTCATCATCGGTGAGATTTCCAGTGGGTTTGATGTCAGAGTTGTTTTCGATTGATCGACTTTCTTCGGTCGGATCAGCTACGCTGATTTCCGGGCGTTGTTGTTCCATTCTGCATTAAAGACATATTGTTAGTGATCACGAAACTGACGAATATGCCGTATGCATTCGATTGATTATTGGACGAAGAGATAATGCCGAAGCATCAATATCCCACGCCAGAATCACAGAAAGGATGCGAAAGAATAAGAAATTTAAGCGTGCACGAGTTCTTTCGCTGGAATTATCCAGATCAAGTTCAACCGTATACTCTCAGAACGGAAAGGTCTGCAGGCCACAACAGGAAACCGGCCACATCCCCGAGAAGCACGGCAATTGAGCTGTTCTCATTGCTCGGCTGTTCTGCTTTGTCCTACACACCCTTACCGAACACCGGTCTTCATGCATGCAAGTTTTACCTTGATACCTTGATCTCGCGTTGAACCCGAATATCTGCTCAATCTCATATTTGCGTCTTTTCTTTTCGAGGTCCTCTTGACGAGAGGAAATGAAGGCAAATCGAATGGAAAGAAGAGGTGAGAAGTACTGAGAACGGGTGGATATCTGATCTGTAGGTATGGCACGCCGCGGGGTGAGAGGCAAAATGAGTCAGTGGGTTGCAAAAAATGACGGCTTGCCGGAGCTTCCACTGAGTCGATTGATTTGGATAGCTGAACATACCTCTGTAATCGTACAGCCAATTGATCTTACGTGTATCGCGTGTCGTGAAGGATTTTGAGAATGCCGCCAGGAAGGAAGGAGGCCCGGCGAAGAAGAAATTTCTGCCTCTGCGTTTTTTCTGAGAAGGAAAGAGGTCCAAGCCCGATAAGAGCGAACCCCGCGGAAAGCTTATCCTTCCATCCCGATTGCCTTCCTTATCTCACTACCAATCACTACCAAAGACGCTACCCTTATAGTATCTCTGCGAGAAGAAAAAAAAATACTTGAAGTATATTCAGCTTCATTTCTGCAATCGCTCACTATTGCTAGTAATTGTCAGGTATCCTAGTCCCAAGCCCAATTCCATTGCCATTCGGAGTACACTCAAAAAGAAAACGCCATGATCCTGGATGCGAAACGTTGCATCCTCAAAACGCCCAAAAGATCAGCCGATATCCCCCCTTGGCCTCCTGTGAGGTCCTTAACTCATTGAGCTGCATGCTTGTCATGACCATGAGCCCGCAGTCGTCGTCCATCATTTCCAGCGATCATCGTTCTCGTATTATCGTTATTGTCAGCGTTCGCGTGGTATGCAAATTATTCTCGTCCGATGACCGAGTTGTGCCAATCACCTGAAAACATTCAAAGATTCTTGAAGTGCTCCTTGGCGTATTGTTCGCATGCCTGTTTGAACACGGTAAGTATCGACACAGCGATTTGACAGAGAGATGATTGACCTTTGCTGGCTTCCCGATTTTCTGGCCAATGAATTTCCACTTGTTCGCCTCGTATTCCTTGATAGCTTCGCGCAGTGCTAGGCTCTATGCGTTATTAGCAATCGACAATGAACACAAAGATTGTGGGATCTTATGGGATAATTACTTCATCTTCACCAAACTCCGCGTAGTGCATGTCCTACTCAAGTTCTCGTTATTCATGTATCGAGCATAGGAGTCGCGCGACGGAGGTTTGCACATACCTTGTACCAATGCTTCTTGACGCTCCCTTCAGTTCGAGCTGGAAAGGTCTAGTAACTTATCAGACTCTGGTACATTCCCAAAGAACTCAACGCAGCTCACCTTGGCTATCTCACTCCAGCTCTTTCCCAAATCGCGCATCTGTTTGAGTCTCTGTTCCTCCTCCGCGGTCCATGGGGTGTTGGTCCTGCCCTTCTTCTTGGGTGGAGTCTCCACCATGCCTCCAGAAATATCAGACATGGCTGGCGCGACAACGCCTGACCCAGGAATGGCTTGAACACCCGTTGCTGTCGTGGTCGCTGATGGGGGTGAGCGTCTTTTTCTGGGATTCACCTGCTGGGGTTGAGGCTGAAGTTGATGGTGATGAGGTTGAGGTTGAGGTTGAGGGGGAGTCTGCGCAGTCGATGTAGCAAGAGGATAGACTGGTGCTAAGCCAGACGCAGATAAAGCTGCCTGCTGCTGCTGCTGCTGTTGTTGTTGTTGAGCTGATGACCGATTGAGCACTGCCGAGCCTTTGACGCGTTTCGACATAGGAGAGGATCTAAGTTGGAACCAAAAAAAAAAAAGCGAGAATTTGTTAGTGGTTGAAAATTAAAGTATTGTGTTGATATGTTTGGTTTCGGCATTTGATGAGTATACAAGAAGACTACAACATGAGTCGAAGATGAGAGAGTGTTGAGATGATACTCTATCGGGAAATACCATCGGAGTACATCATGTGATGTACATAACACTAAGTAAAACATGAATAAGAAAAAACAAAAACCAAAGTACATTACAAATGGCATATGCAATAAAAAAGAAGAAGAAGAAGAAGAAGGGGAATTTAGCAAAGATAGAAAAAAGTTGCACTCACGACATCATGGGAAATAACGCTGGTGTCTGGCGATGATCGGAGATCTGGAAATTCATCTGGTACATAACAAAAAAGGTAAAATAGGATTTCGGAAGAAAGAAGATACAAAAAGGCTGTTCACTTGCAGGAGCCTCGATTTGAGACTCGAGAAGGAAAAGGATTGGGAAGAGTATCCTGGCTGTCGGAGGTTACACAGGTGGCGAGCAAAGAGGGTTGTAAGGCTGACTTTGGCCTTTGACTGGCTCTTTCGTTGAGGACAAGAAGACTTTGAGGAAAGTCACTGAGCACGAGGTCTCCGACCGATCGGACAGAGGCAGCACAGCCGAAGAGGGTGTGACGAGAGACACGAACGCTTGGAGAGTGTTGGAGTAATGCGAGTTTGGATGTAAGTAACTCATGTAATGTACACTGGTGGTAATGGGCGACGACTTGCGAATATCAACACAACAAAACAAACAAAACAAGACACAGCACAGGTAACGCAAATGATCTGATTTGGGTCTCTGCACAGTCTGACAAGGAAGGCGTCGGGAGGGGTCGAACAAGAAGAGGGGTAGGCAATGTAGTTATTCTGGCTGGTTGTGCTTGCTGGTCAGTGGTCACGCAGCGGACATGGTGACTGGGGAGAGGGATTGATGCACGAAACGAAACAGTCGAGGATAGAGTTAAGGTTGCCTGATGAGGAGAATCAAGTGACGGATGGAGATGTTGCTGGAGATGTTTAGTTAAGGTTACCTGGGGACGAGAAGAGAGTCCAGACTGTTCGGCTTTATCTGGGCTGTGATCTCATTCTCTGGGGTTCCCCGGGGCGGGCCTACATAGTATGGATGGTGGGCCGGGGCGTGCCCTTAGGCCAGATTAGGGCTACGCTAGCCGTCATTGGACAGCGTTGAGAGATGATGATGGGATCCACGCGCATCCCGTTTGGGGGATACCCATCGCTACTTTCACGTCTCTGTGTGCATCATTCGACATCACCAGCAAATCAGGCCGATTCCGGGCTCTTCCAGTCCCGCGGCAGCAATTTTATTTAGTCGGCAATCCACAAAATGGCGTTTCCGCTGCGGACACTCTGCATGCCAGCCACATTGTGAACACCCGGTCAGCTCTCTGTATCCTGACAGGACCCTTCTAGCAGGGCCGTTGAAGACGGATTTCCATTTCCTCGCCGGGTTTAATGACTCTTTGGTTCATCTCGTATTACTCGGTGGGTGGGCAACCCGAGATGACAAGATAAGGTCTCCGCGATGAAGTGCTGCTGTCATTGGTAGTCATCGCACTCGCTAACCCCACCAAAGAGGCTCGAGCATAGCTCCTGGAGCGGCCATCTTCACAGTCCTTATATCAGCTGGAACATAGTACGTCAGATCGAGATCGACGATGACTAAACGCAAGGATTGATCTGGTTTCAGAGCCATTTCTTAACCATGTCCAAGGATTCTGGTCAAAACGCCCTCATAGAAGTCCCGACAACGTATGTTTGAGGTCAATGCATGGTCAGAACCTCGCTATCTTATCAGTAATCGTGTTAGTGTGATCTAGGTCGTGGGCGCTTAGGCAACACACTGTGTACAAACGTGCATGGTGCATCTGAGGTTCTGAGTAGAATAATGTGGGGGCATATTCTACACAGAGTGTCATCCGGTGAAACACCTTAGCGGTGATCTCCAAAAGAGCAAGGGGTCACAGACCTTGTACAGCTAGACCGTGCTGTCACTCATTGTATTTCCCAAGAGATGGACATTCGAGTCGTGCCGGTGCATCATGTGAAGTTGACTGCAAATTTGTTTGGCCGGGCCACTAACATGAACGAATTGGATCGAGGCAAGAGCTGGTACAAGCCATGTGCTCGGTCTGGCGCCACAAACTGAATTACGAAATTGAAGGTATACCGGTCGAGATTGATTCTCAGCATAGTATATAGCCTCTCGGACTGGAGGGCAGAGCAATCGTTCTCATGGTTGCTCCTCGTTCGTAATGCATGTCCAATTGGGTAGGAGTCGGCGATGACTCGGATCTACCATCCATGTAGAAGAGAGCAGCCGGGCGGCGGTATACGAAAGTCCCTGTATAGACAATTGTCTCATCTAGAAACGAAGACAAGCGACAACAGTCGAAAGAAGTCGCGAAGTGTTTGATTCTTTTTCTTCTGGCGAAGCTCAGAAGAGGATACACACTGGCAACGCTAGACCGGATGCGGAAGTTGCGGTGGTCCCGCATTTTGATTGGACAATTCGAGAGGAACGGAAATCAAAGGAAGGAGGTGAGGCACGCCTGTGTCGCACCTTCCTCGGAGGCACAGCAAGAATCAGCCTAGCCGCAGTTTCATCCCCAGCGCTAACGTCTTCTTTTGCCTCTCCCCTCAGTCTTTCCCATGGACTCTTCATGTCGCATTGTCCTTCCATCGCCGGATTGAGCCTTATCAATCAGTCACTAACCTGTACTAAAACTCCAGTACCTGCACGGTCCCTTACATTAGTCCCAGTATCTTGGAAACATGGCAAGTCGCAGCAGCCTCAGATTGATACCTCGTCGATCGAGGAAGCTGTCAGCGCGATGTCTCGTTCACCCTGCCAGTGACTATCTATGAGATACGTACTGCGCTGAGTAACAGCAAACCAGTGGGTATTCGTCAAATCTGTGCTTCTCATTATTGGTAGTCATCCGCTAACAATTGACGACACAGTGGACCATTCCGTTGATCATGGTGGGCGCAATCGAATCAAACCGAGCCGCAGCCCCCAGTCGTCTTGGAACAAGGAGAACAGACTACATGTTCGAACTATATAACCTTTAGCCTGAAGAGTCTTAGACAGGAGGCACTTCCTCTTCCCGACCTCCCAAAGAAGTAACTCGGGGAAGAGATTCCAGACTTGGCTTTTAAGCCTCCTGTTTACTTCATACACGGCTCTTATGCTACATCGTCTCAAGACATATGTCACATTGCCAGAAACGGAGAGAGACATCAAATACTAAACCGATTCAGAGATCTCAACGTTTCTCATTCAAACGCCGTATATCCAAAAAGACGGGATTGGAGCTGTCATATTAGTGGTGCCAAAAACTATAGTGTGTCAGCCTTCAGGAACACGGGGTCAATTGGTCTACTGCGCAGACTCGCCACCAGTACAACGAGCTCAAGCAAGACTTAAAAAGCGCTTGCTTGGAACATTTTAAAGCATTGTTTTTCTAGTCATCATTCAGTAGGCTGGCCCACCGTTGTTTCTTCATTCACTTCTCTCAACAAAACCCACTGGCTGGGCAATTTTAGCGCATTAACTTATCTTTTTGTCGTTCTGCTAGAAGGTCTTGACGATCCTATTGCCTTAATCACCAATTCTACTACTCTATTCCATTGTTCATCACTCGAAGTCATTCGGCACAATTATACATCATCATGTCTCCCGTCGCTTTTACCAACACTTCGGAATATGAAACCAACAAAGCGGCAGTCTCAACTATGGAGCAATCAGAACATCGAGTACACAAACACCACCGTCGGGTATCCTCGACAGGCGGAGGTAGAGCTTGGACTGAAGAAGAGGTAAGGCAATGGCAGGAGGAACCTCGAAAGAATGAGACTAATCCGCTACGAACAGGAAGCTTATCTAGTCCGAACTCGATTGCACAAAATGCCGTACAAACATATCGCCGCGCACTTAAAGAAGACGGAATTGGCATGTCGTTTACACTACCATCAAATGTCATACGGAAACAACGGCCGCCGGCGCAGCGAATCTATCTCATCAATTGCATCATTCAGCTCGATCTCTGGGGGCGGGGAGTTGTCTGATAGTATTCACCATACTCGGTTGTCTCCAGTATTGTCTCCTCGCTCCAGCCCGGAGCCCTCACTGAGAGCGTCATCTGATGATGCTTCATCTCAATCCCACCGTGCGCCGGTTCCAATACTCCCCAAACCAGACAGACACAGCACGCCGGCTACATTAGAGCCATCAGTGAACCGCAACTACGAAGCGAACTCGACTATTTACCGCAGGGAGGATAACCAGAGCTACATTGATATGTCTCGTCTTCATGCTATCTATGAAGCATACTCGACCTCGTTCTGGTCAAAGATCGCCGCCGAGTATTCTCGTGAGAGTCGTGAAATCAATCCGAAGTGGGCGGAGAAAGCAATCTTGGACAGCTTCTCTTCTGGTCAAGCTCGCCGCCATTTACCTCCGACTCCTAATGGTAGTCCAGCAGGATCGC
Source organism: Talaromyces sp. PB3603 (assembly GCA_023625915.1). Taxonomy (NCBI): domain Eukaryota; kingdom Fungi; phylum Ascomycota; class Eurotiomycetes; order Eurotiales; family Trichocomaceae; genus Talaromyces; species Talaromyces sp. PB3603. The sequence goes on from JAMAFY010000005.1 coordinate 183,194, forward strand.
CAGAGCCACAGCAGCACGAATTTACATCGAATACTTTGCCAGCAATGAGCCGAGGGTTTCGAGCTGTCAATGAAGCCAAACCTGCTGAGCCCGTTCGCCGAAGCTCAGCAGACCGGTGCTCCGTTTCTGCCCTGCTGACTGTGGAAAGAGAAGTGAGACCGTCGCATCAATAGAGTGTTTTGATATTGTTGTCATTGTATTGGAGGCAAGATTGAATTGTACGGGTTGTTGAGACAGGCGTTAGGATATTGCTATCATGTTGTTACCACTACATGTACTTCATCTCCGGGTTTAGATAAGCTTTACTTGATAAATATGACTGACCATGAAGTATTCTCTACAGTTTCCTGTAAATCATCTTGCTGAACTTATTACCACAATTCAAGTATGACTCGGTCCATGACACCGTCAAAACGTGGGGGCTGTACCGCGAATCTCTCTAGGATGGGGACTCAGATACGTAGACCAAGGAACCAGGAACCAGGAAAGAACCAGACAAAGACGTTGGGGAATTTTAAATTCGAGTTTACTTCTGTGTGGATTGTCTGATAACTTCACGCGAAATCATGGGAGTGGTCAGGTCATAGTCGGGAGGGTGCATTACATGTATGAATCGGAAGGTCAATAAAAAATATCATTGATCAGTAAAACCATTGATGATTTGCTTGAATCGACCAGTCGGGAGAGGCTGTCAATCGCACCAACTACCTGGGTACACCATTCTTAAAAATCCGTTGATAACATCATCGCAAGAAATAGTCAGGGCCAGAAAGAATGAGGTGTGTAGACAATGCAGGCGCAGTGTGGACGGCAGATACCTGTTTCAATACTGCGTTTGATAACGTTTTGAATTTGAATCGACTAGTGCAGAATTACTCTAGGAGAAAGAAACAGTGGTTGATCACACATATCCCGTTTCTACATACCCAAACGCCAAATCTTTTGGGACATGACAAAGGATAAAACACAATATGCGTCGGTCGTGTTTATGATTCGAATCACGGACGTTTTGATAAGAGTGACAAATGCGTTTGCAAAGTAAAATGATCTAGAGTGCTCTGCAACGATGATTGGACATAGTTATTTGCCAATCCGCAGTCATCAAGACGCAATGTAAATTGTGGCACAGGTATCCTGGAAATATCCCGGTATATACCCATGTCTCTCTCAGGCATCATCAGCCATGACATTTGAGTATTTACCAGATTCGGTAAATTTCTGATTGTTTTCCGTTTTGGGTCAGTTTAGCCCTAATAAGCAAATGCGGTACAATGAGTGCTCGATCATATCTGATGTATCCCCCACCCGTATGTAAGTCTTCCAGCATGTATCTCTTTGTGCCGATCCATTGCAGCGCATCCAAGAAATGCTCCGCCATTCTCGAAATATCGTGGCTATGTTGACACACCTTGATTTCACGCACCGAAACAGTCATGACTCGGTACACTGTGCACGGAGCAATATGAGCGCCAATCCCGTCATGCTGATTGCCGCTGCATGTCAAACTAGCAGTCCGAGTTCAATGGTCAAACCCACCAGTTGACAGCAACTACGACCAAGCATGCGTTAGTAGAACCAACACCAGTTTAAAAAGAAAATTAATTGGTGTATGTGCACGTGGCTGGTTCGTGCCGTATATGTACGTCGACGTAGACTGTCTTTTGAAGGGGGTTTACATAATAGGTACATGGTAATGTATGACCTTGGCTAATGCAAGACTGGCGACAAGTAGGTTATTGAAAGTGGTTGAGATGTAATGTATATATATATATATATATATATATATATACCACCTGAGTCGCTAGTTGCAGGCCGCGTCAGTCAATGGTACATGAATTGTGTAGTTACTGTATCTTGTAAGTTAACCTATAACCGGCGTTCTATAAATCGAAAGTATGTATCCATGTGGCAACGTATGACAGACCATGATCCGTGTAAGGCTGTGCTGATGGTGTTGGATATCAAATAAGGTGAAGATTGTGTAAGAAAAAGGGGAGGGCAATATCAAGCTTCCTGGATGGGATGTTGACCTGTCTTGAAGAATGAAATATGATTCTCTTGGGTCTAGTCTAAGCTAACCTACGATATCTTCAGAATTGAGACGCGATATCAATCATTTCTGAGAGAGATTGTTGGTCTGATTTCACAACTTTTATGTGTCTGTGTCGGGTCTCAATTGATTTGTAAAATTTGTGGAAGAAGAGGACGAAACACAATGTCAGATAATTTCTCGTGAGGGGTTGCTTGTCTGTCTGAATCAGGGCTGAATTAAGATTGGGCGTCGAAAGCATGTAGATGCATATACCGGTGCAGTCTATCTAGAGTGTCCCCCAAAATGTTTTCTAGAATATTGTGGGAATTAGGGCTAAGTTCGCCCTCCTTGCTGATTGCATTACACATGCTGTCATCGTCGTATCGATAGTCTAACATCTATCTCTGACACATGTCACAATGTCAGAATCTTTTACCCAATCATCTCTTGGACTGGTTTCATTGAATCGATCCGATCGTTACAAACAATCAAGCGGGTATGATTTGCCTACTCGGGCCCGAAATCTCTACACAGGCCCGAGAGGACCATAAAGACGGCCTCGGCTATGTGTGCTCCATCCGTACTGAATACTAGAATAAACTCAACCTACTCGCGATAGGTAACGATAGGTAAGAGGTGCTCTTCAAAAATGAACCCCGCGGATATTGCGCCTTGACCTGTGTACTCCGTACATCCTAATCCCTACAGGTAATAATAGGGTGCGGAATTTCCGGGTTATACAGTCATTACAGGGTCTTATGTTGCGCGTAATGATCGTATTGTATGGTAAGTAACACAAAGTAGCCAGTGAGTCAGCCTAGGATAGCACCAAAAACTAGTTACATGGTTGAATGACTCACTATGCTTCAACAAGCTATCAAATTTGTTCTTAAAAAGGCTCTATTTACGAAATTAGTCCCGGGCGGCCGTTCCGTGAGATCCGTATAAATAGCTGATTTTTGCTAAAACTCTCTATATTGCTGGGGAAATAAATTTAGTTGACGGAGCAGAGATAGCTTACCCAGTCCTGGTGGCGCAAACCCCATCTGAGCACCTGAGAACCGGCGGTCATTTCTTTCCGAAACAGGTAGTGTCTTTAGATACGAAGCTGAGTTTTTACAGGTTTCCTATCACTCTTCAATATGATTAAGTTCTACACTAAATACAGCTACGTATTGCTTAAAATAGCAAAACCGGGTTTCTCGGACACAAGATCAAGGATCAACAAGTATGTGCTTTCGGTCATGCCTTTAGTATCGTCGTTTTCCCTCTTGGGTCGGATACGGACCACAGAATACCAAGTACCGTTGTGATATATACGCTTGTATCTCGTACGTGGAAGAGGTGGGAGGAACGTAATCATCTGATACAATACGAAAACCGTAAATGCGAGCTTGAAGTCATGTTCCAATGTAAAGTGCTGTGAAGAATCATCATGAAATTGAACGTCTACATAGTATGCTGCTTTCGTAGCTTGCTCTAATAATCTTCATACTACGGTACCACTTTGACAGAGGCTTAAAGAAGGATCGATACACTTTGTAAAGCGATGATTGGTTGCTCTATACGCCAGTAAGCAGGTCATTGGAGTTTAGATTTTAATACAGGGCCCATAGAACTAGTACCTGGGTTTACAGGAATGACACTATGACAGATAATGCTGCCCACTATGCGGAGACCACTAACTCCAGAATTTGGATAAAAGTCGGTCATACCGTAGTAGGGATGACTCTCTTCCCGGTGGGGCTTCATCTCTTGTGCGTTTGCATGATCTTATGATTTATGTGCATCCAAGACTGGATACTCGTGCGTAGGCTGCAATGATGCATCAACTATCTCATTTTGGGCTCATACTGTACGACCTTGCTGCTGAGCTTGGCCAAATCTATTCCCTGCGAGGCTAATGTGAACTTATTTAAACCCCATCAACGCCACGCCGCGCCAAGTGATGGGAAGCAGATAGTATCCATAATTAAATACGTGCCCCATAAACACCCAGACTTTTTCAGCAATGTTTAATATAGAGCGAACCTTCAACCCCAATGCACACTGTACGGAGTACGTACACCGCATTGTATTGGGGGCCAGACCCTTGTCGAACTAAACCGGGTTGCAGGCTTGTAATCTGTGGATCTTCCAGCTCAGGCACCCCAGTCAGATTAGCGCAGCGTTTACGCTTGTCGATGAGTCGACGTGTTGGTATTATCCGTAGTCTAACAAGTCATGAAGCGCTTATTTGCAGGCTATAAACCTTTAGCTTATCCCTGCCTCTGGGAAACTCCTAGTAAGACTAGGTTTGAGTGACTACTTCATCCGGTACCTAAAGCATACCTACATACATGACGTTGTTGGGTATTTGACACTCGCAGACGTTGAAAAAGCGGAAACTTTACTGCTGTCCAAATCTTCTCTGAGGCAGTATTTGGTGGCACAGAACCTCCACGGCGGTACTAATTCCCACGCTTTTGCGGAATTTATCGAGGTCTCTAAGCCAGTCATAAGCAGACCGAGGAGTTCAACCTTGTGAAAACGCTCTGCCTTGCGTACAGAAGTCTTGACGCGCTTTCTAGAAATATATTCTAAAAGTGAGCGAGGGATATATGTTTTCGTGCCAATCTATACTGTCCCGCCCATTGGATTCCCGAGTGACCGCTTTGGAAACGATTGGAAAAAAGTATCAGCACAGCAAAAAATCCTATTTTTGGAACCTTGCTGAATACAAGGGGCATTTAGTAAGGGTCAGTATGCTCCATATGTTGTCCTATTTGAGTAATCGTTGCTTTTGCAGGCACATGTTGTACTAACATCTCCTCCAGGAGCGATCACTTCAAGCTCCAAGGGCTTGCGTAAAAGCCGGCCAATCAAATTTAGTCCCCTCCCCACTGGGCTCAATATATTTATACAATCTGAATGCCTGTCTCTATCTGTGTTAACTTGCTGCCCCTCGTGTACCGCAAAAGCATATCTCATCACTTTTCGTTTGTTGATTGCCAAACGCCTTGACCGGTCGAGTCCTTGGGCAGCGTCATGCTTCTATCACCATCATACTCTGATACATTCGAAATTATGTCTGGCCCTCCGGAAACCCCTGGGCACTTGTCCCGCGCCGGGAACTATATGGACCCGATGGACCCTCGCTGGTCTACGCTTGACTCCGTACGTTCAACCAACTCGATTCTCAATACCTTCTCGATGCCGCGTGTCAGTCTACTAACAGAAGATCTTCCCACAGTCCCCTTACCTCGGAATATCTCATCAATACCAAAGTTCGCAGCATGGATCGACCGTGCTGACACCCATCAGCTTAGCTGACAGCCCGTATATCCAGCCTCGTCCAAGCCCCGGACTGAGTCACCATTCTCAAGAATATCCCTACATTGACGACACAGTGGTCTCGCAGGGGCTCGGCATCACGAGTCCCTACCACGATTATATCCCCGGTCCAGCTTCATCTCCCAATTACGGCTATCAACAAATTCCCCAACATCAGCAACAACAACAAACGATGGATTTTTACAATTACGGCTCGTCGCACGGATCAGATCCTTATACGTTAGACCAGCCCAGTTCTAAGCGGCCAAAGCGGCAGATGACCTCTAACACTCTAGCATCGCAACGCAACTCGCCCGTGAGAATCCTACCACACCCGGACGGCCTACAGCGACTTGCACACGAGCGTCGCGGAAGCCATATGGTCGACCTTGCCCAACCAGAACCACAAAGGACTCGCCCGGCCGGCAGAAGTCGTCGCGACCCGCAGGCCGAGGAAGAAGATGCTTATGTCGAGAACCTTCGCGCACAGAACTTATCGTGGAAAATAGTGGCGGAGATGTTTCGCGAACGATACGGCAAGAATACTAGCGAGGCACGACTCCAAATGCGCATGTTGCGCAGGAGAAAGAGTGCGGCGGCGTGGCAAGACGCTGATGTGAGTATGTGTCACCTTATTACGTCTCCGAATTGTTGTTTTTCAGGTCATGTGTTAGCTAAATCATTGCGCTCAGATTCTACTACTTCACGCGGCACATAAGTACTGGCGGACGGAAAGGTTCTGAATAATTGCCCACAAGGTGAGCGATTCGCAGATCGCCTCATGAATGAATGCGATTGAAAGACACTAACTGTACATGGCATAGTTGCAAGACCTAGGGGCAAGCCAACAGTACACCGAAGAACAAATACACTCGCAACTGAAGCGCTCACACGATGACGATTCAGAAAATGAGTGCGCAATAACATCTCCGGAAGTCGAGCATAGAGAACTACGCAGCCCTAGAAGCATCACTGCCACGAACAAAAAGCGAAAAAGACGGCTGCACGATGAAGGGATTTGAAGACAATCAATAGCGGAGACGCAACATGGAGCATACGGAGCACACGGCGCACTCTGTATAGAAGTTAGAGACCCATGATTTGGAAATCGAAAAAGTGTGATCAACGAGGCTAGGCTAGCCGGTGCGTCATTGGTGGAGCTAGCCGCCAACGCAAAGATCAGCCTTTCCGACTACGATTTCTTTGTTGTTACGGAATTACGGCCCGGTCTCAAGCCTTACGGTTATGGCGTGCATTAGGACGCGCTCTTTGAGTTGGCTTTTGATATACGTTTATCCTTCTTTCCAAATGTAAATACTTTGATACCTCATTTGTTCTCACATTCTATCTCCATGCCAAGGTTGTATCATCTTTCAGTTCATGTAAATGCACGAGCGTATGAGTACGGGTGCCCAATATGGGGTTATATATTTGCGTAACGATATAACTTTAGCGAGTATCCATACCAAAGCGTACGTGGACTGCGTTACAATTGGCCAATGATAACCGTTAGTGATCCGCCAGGGGCCAGAGCTTAATTCAGGCAATTCCAAATAAGGTTGAAAGTGCGAGTACAAGCTGTAATTTTTGCGTATCTTACAGATAGTCCCACAAATCGCCTATTCGTACGTATGAGACGAGTAATTTACCGGTATAACTGTTTATAGTAGGCGAGATGTCAGCTTGGACGCTAGATACTCAGTGCTCCTACTACATGGTACATACCGTGTGTATCGTCCGAGGCGAATGATGTCTTGTCACTGTAACCATCTGTCAGACAGTTGAATCACCGTCGGCGATCAGGCGTCCAGTACTAACCAATTTAAGACTTTCAAGTTCGGGTGCCCCGTGCAGAGTATCTAAAAACTGAACTAAAAAGAAGCAACGATACTACGTCCATGATGGAAGCCGAGAAGCCAATTGCCGCGGAACATAGGCTAGTTGGACTGAGGGCGGATTAATTTTCGCGTAAATAGCCATGCTTCGATAACATAATCCTCCTTAAAGTCACTAGAGTGTAAGCTAGGTTTTGCCATGTGCCATTTGCATGACGATTGCAGTCGTTGATCCTGGTAAGAAAATCTTTAGAATAATTCTAGAAATCTGGGATTATACACACGTATCTACTGACTAGTCATCTTGTTTTAAAGTCTCGAAGGCAGGTACGTAGTGTGGTGATGCAGTATTCAGACATGACAATGTATCCGCCGATATGAAAATCTTCCCACCTGTAAGATGTCACTTCTGCACTTTCGATTATAGTGTTAATGATTCCCTGTTCATAGTACTATACAAGCCGAACGGCATCTTCAGTATGCACGAGTGACCGACTGATGACTCGCTGCTGATGCCTTGCAGGCGATAAACCACGTCCTGTCAGGTCTCAAGAAGACGTATGCTCGGGGCAAAGTCATTACAGCGTAAAGAAGGCTGAGATCCGAGGACCCGAGTACTCTGTAATACAATGGCTTCTGAGATATACAGGGGCTCGGAGATATTTCAATAATTTACCAGACCAATCAAGTGCAATTTTAAATGCCTTGGTAGCCACATTCGAATAAGCATCTCGAATTGCAAGTGGGTGTTATGTTGGTTTCCCTCGAGATCATGTTCTTCCATATTGTAAGACGTAGTAGTTCTTTAGATTTCGTTGGTCCAAATCCGTCAGCCCAGAATTCGCAGAAAGGGTTGATCATTGAATGGATACATACGATAGTCAGTCGGAGCACGTGCACTCACTATGAAATTGCTATTTTTAAACATCCAACTTCCCGGGCATATACGTAGTAGGCCACCTCTCGATGATCGACTCGAAGCCTTTGTCCCGCCCCATGTTGATGATAGGTTCTTCGGGATCTAAAACCTCATCCATTCAACTAGTAGACACAATGCGTATGAGTACCTCACGTCGAAGTTATACAAAATTCAAAAATAGTATTCTATCGTTTCTTGGATATCCTTAAGATCCGTAAATTCTTCGTGGAGTCTATATCAGTAATCCACGGCGAGCTTCGGTAAGAACTGTATAATCTTTGTAGGATATCATATCATAGATCCTAGCCATATCGGCGTCCGGATGATCTCGGTCTCAAGGCTTGTCTCCGAATGAGATCTCTCGTGTACACAATACATACTGATCCGCGCATCCCCCGTAAAAACAACGCATCAGACCGTATGGTAACCATATTTTACAAGTCCCAATACTGTACTCCGCAGTAGTACATGAAATACAATTCCGAGGTAGTACACCCAGTTTTCGTATTTCAAAATCCAGTAAGTCATGTCATTGGCTATTAGAGAAACAGTACCGCACATCATTGGCCCGTATGAACCGAGTACGGAGAAAGAGATCATTGGTCAGACGGTCAAGGGTACAAAAGCCAATCAATTCGTGGTCCGCAGTGGATTTTGCTTTAATTAAATCTCAGCTAGGGAATCATATATTATACGTACCTACTTTACATGGGTATGTCAAATAAACTACCAACGCCATTCGGAGAACTCCGTGCATTGCGGCGTGCAACGATGTATGCTAGACCTCAAACCACTCGTTTTGTGGAATGGCCAGATTCTGTTTGTACCCAGTGCGAACATACACGGAACTTGACCATCAGCTTCCGAAAGAGATACAAATTTGTATCTGAAACTAGCTTTGCACGATTAAGAACCGGCAGTGTCGGTTCATGGCTCGCTCATACAACCCTACCACGTAGTAATTCTTGAGTAACGCGAAGATCTCGGTTTGTGGCTTCGCACTTCAGGGATCGGTGGGTCTCCTTTGGGTCCGAACTCCTGAGCTCTTAGTTTAAGGTTCTCACGGCAGTTGTTGTCTACCATGCGACCGAAATCTACTTTGAAGTTCAAAGAGTATGTATGATAATTTGAAGCTGAATTCCAAATCTCTCCTCGCAATATGCATAGTGCATATAATCTTCGAAGCTGCCTAGAGTTCCGAAGTTGACGTCGCCAGAGAACTGGTGAGAACTGATACGTACCAATCATTTTGATCTTGTGTGAGGAATGACTAACGTATAATTTCTCGCCACGGGTTCTAGATATGAACAGAAGCCTGTAGTTCATGAGTGAGTGTACCAGTCGGGAGTGCTTCATCCCCCTGTTCACTCGAGCAACAGCTGATAAGTCTTAGATGAGTTGTGACTTTCATAGTTTTTGTGCACCGACTGTCTGGTACGGAGGTTGAACCCCGACTCTCCGATCCCCCATAAGCACACACATTGCATGTTTTCAAGCTAGCCAGCCACCAAAGCTAATTGACAGAACACCAGAGCAATCATCTTTTCTTTTTTCAATGGTGCATGTAATTAAATACACTAAAGGACGTACGTACTTCCACGTTTGGCGTCTATGGTTTGCCAAGCATGGCTACTTTAGACGAGACGTTGACAGCAGACCATTCACTAACGTTCTACTTACGTAGTAAGCAAAAAGGCCCATATGACAAGCTTTGATCCCCTGCTATTCTAGCCCTGCCTTTTCTATCTGGCACTCCGGAAGACATCAAGGAACAGTCCATGCTCCATTGATCCCGTAAGTCTTTAAGGATTTTGTCGAATCATAGACATTAGACAGCGAGAGGTAGCATGGGAATTAGACGAGGTATCCAATTAGCATAGTGGAAGAAGAGAGCTGAGTAGATGACGTGAATCTTATGATCAAGGGTAAAGACGACAGTCCAATAGGATATGTAGATCTATATTGCATTATGGAGCATCATCACTAAGTCGTGTCCCAATTCACTCAGTCAAGCCTTTGAGCTAATTAGGGTTTTAGATTTTTCAAAGTTACAGCTACCTATAATAACTTACTAGCTTCAGGCGTCCTGTAATGTCGTCGATGCATTGCGCTTGTACAAGCTAGTATCAACTTAGCCGAGCGCTGGAAATGATACACTCAGGTTGCGTCTTGATTGACCCTTTATAGTACGATTCTGTTTTGAATCTTGTGAAATACGTAAGACCGCCTCTCGATTATCACCATGTAAGATTGACTATTTCATCATGTACACAACCCAGAGGCGGATATGTACATCCTAGTACGGACGGTGTCTGTCCGTTTTTCCTCACCTGACTGAGTGAAAGTATATACGTAGTCAGAAGCTCAAAATGGGAATTCTCGAACTATTTGTCATTCATACATAAAGTTTCGCTTCAGACAGACTACGCAACGTACTTTTCCTGATTCTAGTGAAAGTTATTCCGACCACGCCGACGTTTTGATTTTCCGACCCTAATGTCAGCGTATCGCAACGATCCCATGGTCTATGGACAGACCCATGGTAGGAGATTACTTTTGTTTATCTGACGAGGGGACAACTTCAAAAGTTACTAAAGAAGGCTATTTGTTGTAAGTCCAAGGAAGGTCTTGTAGTCTTTTTGGCTGGATCTTCAATTTCTTGTTGTCAACGCTGATCCGCTGATCCGCCAAAAACAGGCACGGGGTACTGTGCAAGATCGACTACGGGTGGCGCACCTCTTCTTGTATGGAGGAACCACCTGGCTGGACGACAAAAGCTCACTTTTATGCTAACCTTGGACTGTCGGAAGTCTTCTCTGGGTTCTTTTCCGATCTTAAAGGTAAGTCCTACTGTTTGGCTTTGTACCCGGTTTAGACGAGCGGAGTGACCTGAGGCAGAGCCAAAGCCTTAGTAGTAGGGACTCAACACCATACACGGTCATTTCAGATACATGTTACCTCTTTCTCTAATAGACCTTTCAGAGTATCGTACGACCTGTTCCACGCCAGGCACGTAATCTACCAGGAACTTGCGCAAAGCAAACGACCCCAATACATTGCCAGTCCCCACAATAGCAGTCATTATAGCAGGCATAGTTATCCTTCCATATCTGCCCTCGAAATCTCTATCTCTGACAATAAGCGGAAGGAGCTTGTCAGCGCCTACGCCCAAGAGAACTGTGATTGGTGTATGGACCAGAAATGCTGCGTACGAATACCGCGGACAGAAAATCGAAGTGCCTTTTACTCGATAGTAATAAACCCGAGAAAAGTGGGTTAAAAGACTAGGTCCGATCAAGAGGAAGGAAACCTCATTCCAAATAGTGTAGAGGGAGGCGGGAAGAGTGAAGCCACCGTCGATAAGAATTATGGGACCGAGAAGAGTTGGCAAACCTGTGTTAAGGCTGTTGAAGATACTGCGGGAGATTGCTTAGAAGGGTTGCAAGGTACCACACTGCGCCGCGCACACTTCGAAGCTGCCTCCAATATTTGCAATTCGAGAATGTTGTCTTCCCGCTGCCCGTCAAGACATTGGATGCCCATTTGAATGCAAGAAGTATAGAGAAAAGGTGAATCACAATAGAAATAAAAAGCTGCCGGTAGTCCCAGATGATACCATTTGGAGCGCAGTAATGACCATCTTGATTCTTTCGTGGGGCTGTTGAATAGGCGATTTCCTGATAGGAGACCGGAGAACCAAAAAAACAGCCCCATGAGAAAATATTGATTTGTGAAATTGAAGGGTATAAGTGCTAAGAGATTCGCGGTTAAACAACTGCGATTTGAAGAGCCATGATCAGGTCCTCTCAAGACAAATGTCCGCAAGTTTGTCTAAATGGTGTCTGCGTTTTGACGTTGCGCTTTTGCCTCACGATATGGTGATGGATCTAGAAAGGATTTAGGTTTCGAAGTAATATCAAGCGGTAATGGTCACTATGAAAGTGAGCATCGAGTGCGATAACTTAGTCCTTGATGGGTTGTGTAGTTGAGAAATGTAGCTGGCTGGGGAATATGCTATCGCGACTGGGAAAACCTAGCATGAAAGCAACCGATTTTCAAAGATAACGCAAGCTAGAGCTGAGGAGGACTTGAGTTGCTGATTTATCGAAATCACCACTTCAGCAACCGAGCAAAGCATAGTACAAGGGAACCACGTCGAAATCTGAAGGTTGGACGCTTGCCTTGATCATTCCCTAAATAGGATTTAAGGGCTAGGGTATGCTCTACATCAGCCCTAATCGCGGCGTACATGATTCTCGTTGCCTGAGGTATTAATACTCGATCCGACCACTTCACGGCAGAGCTTCAATAGAATAATAAGGTAAGAAACACTGCACATAATCATTGTTGATAAATTTCTACCGGAAGAACATGTGCTTGAAACAGTGCTATAAAGACTGTCCCCGTTCCTCTTGATCTATGGTATTCGGATCACGCATCTAGCGCCACCATAATTTGATACTTTCGGACGAAACTCTGTACCGCTTGCGCATGTGATTCCAATCTGGATGGAAATCTTTGGGATAAGAGCTATGTGACCTCGTAAACCGACCCAGAAACCTGCTTCGAGCATCTAGAACCAGATCAAAGTCCTCAGCCCTACATTCTCTTCAAGATCACCGGCCCATTCAATATGCGGAGCAAAGAAGTATATTCTAGAAACTTCGGCCTCCTCATTGATTTTGTCCTTGAACCTGTCACCAAGTTCGGTGAAACGCCGCGTTAAACTCGGGTGCGAATTCCCTGGTCAGACCGACATGGCCGATATGGGTGACAAGGGTAAAATGGTTAAACGTCCCCGAGCGAGGGATGTGTCCGCTCAGTCAGAGATCGAATGTTGTCGTAACATCCCCTCTACCGCCAAATATACCGAATGCTCACCCTTCATCGAGACACTCGCTAAAGATTTCGAGGTCAAATTCCCGGGCCTCGCAGCGCACCGGGACCGCCTTCTGACATGCACGAAGGCGTGACCTCATCTAGAATAAAGAGTACGTTAGCCCTTGAGATTATGTGTCAGCTTCTCGAGTGTTTGAGAAGATACATCTGCAAGTCTTTACCTCTAATGAGGCTTTCTGAATGCCCTTCGGGTCAGCTTAGACATTTGATGCCATATGCCAGGCTGTAAACGCATCAAGTGAAGTTTGCAGATCCGTCTGAATATCCAACTGCAGTTTGAGTTGTAACTTTAAAACATTTCTTTAATGAAGATAAGCTTCGTTGAACAGAGAGTATCTGATAAAAGGAACCCTCAGAGGTCTGACGAGAAATAAGAGAACATTGAAAATTTTTTGGTAATGTGACTATCTACAGCGACCTTCATAGTCAGACTAGATTGTGACATAGGCCTACCGGGTCAGTGGAAGCTCAGCATCAGCCATTTGAAGGTCTGCGGAGCTAATCAAGGTTTAATCAGATCCGTATTACTCAGACCAAGGAACAAGGCTAGACCTGGTCGGTGCCATCACCTATTTTCCAAGAAGCTGTAAATGTCGATAGAAGTTGATTCACCTGATGAACCTGATCATGCAATTTTCAAACTGTGGCCTACGCGAGTTGCGTCAAGTCCTGAATGACCAACGATATTTGTGATTGTGAAACTTATCAGGGACTTTTTCATGATTTTAGACATTCTGTTTGAGTTTTTCAAAAGACAATGGCAAAAAGTACATGTATAACACAGTTTCGAAGGATAATTGATGTTCTTTGTTTGAGGATGTGAGACCAGCAAATATTATGGCTGTGTTGAGGTAAGCATTGCCAGTTACCCTAATTATCCATCGAGTAATCATATCCCGAAGCGACATGAATTTCGACTGTACCAGCAGTGTTTTGTACTTTGAGATAGACGAGATCCAGGTATCCATCATCATCCCAGTCAATCATTTGCCACGTGCCATTATCCTCAACAGAAAAAGTAGTCGCTACGTTTTGCACAGTTGTCTGGTAGCCTGAAGCACCAGAGACGATAGTTACCTCGACGTAGCCGGAAGAGGTGTTGATGTTCTGAATGTAGGCAAGATCGATATTTCCGTTATTCTCATAGTTGACAATTTGCCATGTCCCGTCGTTCCCGATACTGAAAGATGTTGTGATATCCTTTGCCAATGTCTTGAAGCTGGATGCACCGGTGGCAACCTTGATTTCGACTTTGTTGGAGGGCGTGTTACTGTTCTGGATATACACAAGATCTAGGCTTCCGTCGCCGTCGTAATCGATCATTTGCCATCTTCCGTTGATTTGTGCGTCAAAGATAGTCTGCGTCTGGAGAATGAGGGTCTGGTAGTTTGAAGCGCCCGAAGCAATGTTGACTTCCACCTTTCCTGATGCCGTGTTTCGATTCTGGATGTAGATCAAATCCAATGTTCCGTCTTTGTCGTAATCAGCAAGCTGCCATACTCCATTGATCCCAGGTAAGAATACAGCGTTTTTGTTGTAGACTATGTAATCGTATTCATAATCTGCTGCGGCGACTTCAACTTGGACATTGCTCAGGCTCGGATTGTTCGTCTGAATGTAAATCATATCGGCAGCATAATAGTTTTCATACCAGGCCAGCTGCCATGTTCCATACTCTGCTGGGGCCGGGAAAGCTGAGCCATGTTCCAAGACTCGAGATTGGTAAGGCGAAGCTGAGACAAATTGATACTGCCACGCCAAATGGAGCAGCACCGGGAAAAGTGCTTGCTTGAACATCGCGATTGGAAAAAGGGTGCAGTGCAAATTTCCAGCAAGGACTACACGTTCTATGGAAAGTTTTGTGAAGAAACGGGTTCAATTGCATGCGGAGGCCTTGGTCTGACTGTCAAAATCTACCGTTACTTAAGGCTTGTCACGGAGAGCTGCAGTATTTCGATATCCGTGACAATCTTTCTCGTTTCAGGGGTCACCAGAGATTGGCCCCTCATAGACTTCAATAGTCAGCTTGAAAAGACTAGGTAAGCACTCTCGGCAAAAGAAGCCAAACCAGTCATCAACCATTTCACACTGCCTTGAGGCGTTGATCGGTCTTTGCTTCAAACCCACCCAATCTATCTTGATCTTTCTTAGTATGCAATGTTATTGTGGACAAAATAAAGCCACATAGTGGCACTTACCTAAAAAGGTAGCTTTTTACCGCTGAGCTCGAGTCAGTCCCCGTGGGTCCCATCATCCCAGTTACCGTGACTAGGCATGTTATTGGTATGGTCTGACATTGGATTTATGCAGGAACCCGGAAGCAGTACAAGCGCTTCTCAATTACCAATTACAAGCCATAAAATCTTTGTAGTGTGTCCAAGTAGTACGATGTGGGTTTTTTGTCACAATACACGTGTTGAGTCTTCCGGCAGTGTTTATAGCAGGTTGAAGTCAATTTTGATCGATGGAGCTTTGATCTCCGGATGTCTGACCCCGTTTCGGTTGACTATTCATGTCATGTTGGCGCCAGGGTTACTGGCTAAGCTTCCATATAAGACGAACTTTGCTTTTCTAGGGCTGAGCTAAGCGATGCTAATCGCTTGTTTTTGCCATGTGCCAGAAGCGAGCGGAGAATTACCTACTTTAGCCCCACCAAGCTTGCGTGTCCTGCTGAAAGGGAGCCTCTTGGACATAAGCCTCCCCAGCGTACCGACAAAATTGGAGAGGGCACTAGAACTGCATAGTTAATGGATAGGGGTTTTTCATGGCCTATGCTTCTTTGGAGTCTGACGGCTGCTCCGCACTCTAGTCGAGGTCCTAGCCCCAAGCTACAATTTGAGAGTAATCAGCCGAGCGTCGAGCAGCCAAGATGAGCGCAGGAAGCTTGTTCATATCATCACTCTAGAGTGCTGCTCTAAAGATTGGAACATGAAGCGAGACTAATGCACAGGTGGTCTCGGTGACGCCGGACAGTCATCTGACCCTGAGTGAAAGAGTGAAGCTATTAATGGACGTTGCAATCTAAAACGTGACATGATCTGTAGCTCTAATTTCCGTGAGTGTGTGTCACAGGAAGAAGAGTAGCCATTTAATCAGCAATTATAAGGGCAGACGATCTGATCTTTTAGATCCCAACTACTTTGGTCGCAGGCTGATCGCTGGCAATGAGCATGTCACTGTTGTCCAGCGAGAATTTCCAGTAACACGAACTACGTAAATCCACTAATGCTAGGTGGCGCCGTGGCTAGTCTGAAGTATTTGAGCCTGTGGAGGCTGTCAGAATGCCACTAAATTGGACTCACCTCACCCTACTGGAAGTCCGATGCCCTAGCTTCCGGAAAGGAAAGGCCCATGAGTCCTTGGATGTGCCCAGTCGATCCCTTTACATCTGATACTGGGACTTACAAATAGTGATGTGATTTGGTACTCTGCGTACATTCTCACTCTTTTGGTCCTCTAAGTCAGATTTTCATTCATTTTTTCAGTCACTCATTTGCTAGCTTGTATGATTTGAACCACTTGCTATGTGGTCGTCGCTCTTTACTCCCTTGAGCATACTGCTCATTACTACGCTCGCTTCAGGTCTGTCAAAGGACAATGTTGACAGTCAGAATGATGACGACTCCTGGACCGTCACAGTGACGAGGACCAGCTACACCACAATTTGCCCCTGTACTACCGGTGTTCTTTCTCTTCCAACAGGCCTCACTGCATTCCCAACATCAGGTGGGTTCGAATACTCTTCTGGCTCAATTGCGACAGCAACAAATTCCGCAACAGATTCCGGCCACTCAACAGGAGTAACCTCCTTAGCCCCTGGGGAATCAGTTACAGCGAGCACGTATAGCCACTCCGTTACTTCACACACGATAAGACCCAGCCAATCTGCCGCGTTTTCGTCCTCGGCTGTGAACAGGGGTTCGTCTTCTGGACATCATCATACACATGTGCATACTGGCACTTCCATTCTCTCAAACTCGGCTCACTCATCGGGCTCTGGATCACATTCATCTTCATACTCTTTGCCTTCCGTGTCGTCTGTCACGCGCAGCTCTCACTCTTCGTCTTCTCTTATATCGTCTCAAACATCAGGTTCGTCTGCAAGTACGAGTTTGTCTGGGGACTCTCGGCCGTCAGCTTCTTCATCAGCCATTGTTAGAGCCAGCTCAAGTGCACGCGTCAATCCCTCTCAAACAGTAGGATCATCGAGTGCCGTACGCGTATCACCATCTGCAACACAAACTCCCTTGGTACTATATGTTGAGCCAAATCAGTTGACACGCAAACGACAAACATATAACAGTGCGGTCCTTATTGGATCCGGGCTCTTGACAGCCTCTTGCTCGGACGCGGACGTTTTCTACGTCGATGGAACAAGTCTTTACGACGGAGACCTGTTGGTCAGTACAGACGCAGGTCTTTCCCAGACTCGGTTCGTAGGATCTCAAACCACCGGGGTGATTACCGGCACGTTCTCTGTCAAAAATGGCATTCTTTCTTGGGTAAACGCGGCCTTTCCTGCAGGTCAAGCCTTGTTCTGCGTTGTGGACAGTACTGTATACGCAGTATTTGATGGAAATCTACCCTCAGACTGCACGCAAGTCACTATTGCCGCAGCAGCATACTGTAAGTTGTTCCTCAAAACAAGTAGCCTTTGATTCAAGTAAATTTCGGTGACTGATATGAACTTTCGCAGCTTCCATATGTTCGGGTGGCACTGCCTCAAGTAGCTTCCATCCGATCACTCCTACTCCCACGCCAACAGCAACAGGCATTCCTACATGTGCTGCTAGTTCTGATCCTGAGCTTAGTACTACCGTTCTCCCGGCTCTAGATCCCAGCGTTGATTTGTCGTCGCCCCTCAATTTACCCCCCTCTATGTACGCTACACTCTACTATGCACAACCTTCCGGCTCAACTATCGTGCAAGTCGTTTACACTATGCTCTACCCACAAGTGACTTTGGAGAACTCTCAGGACATCGATACCGTTACCTGCTCAGAAGGTAACACTATGACCATAGTGTTGTCGACTAGGGTGGCATACAACATTGTCAGCCAATGGCCTCAGTCCGACTTGATCCTGATTACCAACACGGCAAGCTGCAACTCCGCCTCTCAAAGAGGGGTTTATATGGTATCTTCTTATACAGCCGATGAGTCTAGCCTCACTGTTACTCTGCAGATATCTGCAAAAACCTGGGCCGACGTGTCGGAGACTATGCAAATCAGCTATGGTACTGGTAGCACAAGTGGAGGAAGTTCAGTCTCATACACGCCTTCTTGTTCGGCTCCGATCGCAACTTCTACCTCACCAAGCTCTGCTACTAGTACCGATGTCTCGTACGCTGATCTCACACCGGAGGAAAAGGAGATTGTGGCTTACCTCACCGCGAATAACACGTACGATGACAACGGCAACATCGCTGTCACGATGCCAGCTTCAAGTACGAGCATCACCGCGCCAACATACGATCCGAGTGCAGCTTCCAACTCCACTGAGCAAGCCGCTTTGGAAGATGCACTACAGGCAGCCGGGCTTCCATCGCCTGCTGACTTGTTTGGCCAAACTGCCAGTAACTTAGCTGGTCACTGCTCCAACGGTGTATACGTCCCTCCAACAACAGTCTATTCTAAGCGTGATCTTCCTTTCACTCAAATCGGTTCTGTGCGTCGTAAAGATCCAAGACATGTACTCGCAAAACGATCCGACGACATCAATGATGAATCATGGTGGGACTACCTATGGGATATTGGTTGCAATGACATTCTGGATGAGATCATCGGTGCTTTTGATGAAGAGGTGGGAGAAATCGTTGAATTGATCTGTGATATGAAGGAGCTCTACGATGATGTGTCGGAAGCGTACGCCAACCGTGATGCGATCAAGTGCGTCTTTACTGGATGTTATCTCGAGGAAACCATCGCGACTTACTGGAACTACACCTACGTTTGGGATACAAGCTTTACTATTCCTGCTCAGAATATCATCACATCCTCCGTCGGTACTGTCAGCTGCGTTGACTGTGCGCTCACGATCTCTGAAGTTCAGTTTGTCGGTAGTGTCATGATTGCCACCTCCACTGGGGCGATTGAGAGCGCATACATGACTCCTACTATGAGTTGGAAAGCCGACATTGTCATGGGCCTCGACACGACTGATGCTTGGTCTGGAGAATGGGACTACACTTTCCCTACCTTGAACTTTGATGACCCAATCACTGTTCCAGGAGAGTTCACAATCACGCCTGCCATCACCTACAGTATGGGCGTTCAATGGTCAACCTCAGCCGCCGTCAGTTTTACAGGTGGTGCCTCTATCAGTGTTACTGGCGGGACTATGTATCTCGACTTCACACAGAGTGCTGCTTCACAAGTTTCTAACTGGTCACCGAGTGTTCAGTACACATACCCTGTCTTTACCCAAGCGGCAACAGTCTCATTCATTCCAATCATGAGGTATTCTCTATCTATCGGCGTCAACATCGAAAACAGCCCATACAAAGCACAGCCGATCTACATCAACAGCGCTGAGGTGGTAGGATTCAACGCAGCTCTGATCGAAACTGACGGCGGTGCTTGTTCTGCGGGTCAACTCGAGATGACGTCGTACACAAATGTCACTAATAGTCTCTTTTTCACTGGAGGGTCTTCGAGAGTTCTTTCCTCAAGTGGTGATGCCGCTGGTCTGACAAAGTGCTTCACCGTCCCCAACGACGTGCCAACGGCAGATGAAGTCAGCTCTATGCGCAGTCAAGGTGCGGCATTCTGTACAGCTTACCTCGATTACAGTGCCCCGACAAGAGTCGTGTATGCTGTTACTACCGCCACGACACCTAGCACCACGCACATCACTGTGCCCACGACCATCTCAACCGCATCTACCGTCTATCAGTATCCTACCGTTACAAGCGTGTTCACTCAAACCACCACAGTCATCCCTACCTCGTACGTTACTGCCAGCGGTTCTCAGTCTCTCGGTGACACTTATATGCGCAAGAGAGCTCTTGAAACTGCTGCACCTACAATTCCTTTCAGCGTGAGAGGCGCCGCACCAAAGCCCACGCAAACTGGAGCTGCTCGTAAATTGCTTGCACGAACCGTCTCCGAGCCGGCGTTTGCTTCAACCTGGGACGCAAGCAAGCTCTCCCTCGCCTGTTCACAGGTTGCCACCGGCACCGTGACCAAGACTTTCTACAGTTCGACTGCAACCGCCTACTCGGGCGTCGTCACCAGCACCGCTTATAGCACCGTTGACGTGCTCGGAACGCTCTACACCGAGACCTATTCGCGCGCTGTGGTCTCGTACACGGCAACGACAGTCACTGCTTCCGCGACAAGTACAGCAACCGCCACCACAGCAAGCAGCTGCCCTCTCCAGTCACAGGTCTCTTGCTTCACCATCACCGCCACTGGCGCAGACCACATCAACGGGAAACAGCTCTACATGGCTGATGGCTACGCTTCCCCGGTTTGGGGTGGATGGGGCGCTGGCTTCGAGCTCGCGACGTTCTACATGACTTGCTCCGGTGACCTTGTGGCCTTGCCATCTATGCAGGTTTTGACAACCGCTGCAGATATGTGGGTTGAATTTGGAGACTTTACGAGCAGCAGCTCAACTACGAACCAGAATTGTATCCAGGATACAGCTGCTGGTACATTGAGTTGTGGTGCAGGATGGTATGCCATGACACCCGTCGCGAGGGATATCAACGACTTCAGGGCTTTCAGTGGATACTGGCAGCCTATCTGGAGCGATGGCTCGAATACGGATACGCTGACACCAGTGACTCTGACATATGAGACCGTTGCCTGCCCATGTCAATATTAATTGGCTATATATAGATGACTATGTATAGCTGATGGCCGATTTCCAGCGGAAAGGACTTTCAATGTACATCACACATTCAATTTGATCAGAGGATAATGTCTGTTCAAGTAATATATCTACCAATTAATACATTCCCGAAGTAATATACAGTCACGCCACGGAAATGATCTTGAGACCTGTGCAGTTTAATTTCAATCCGAACCGTAAACTGAGCGGTTGATTCAATAGCGCTCACAAGACGGTCGTCTCTGGGAATTTGAAGATTAGGATGCTCAACGATGGAGCGATACATACTCTCTCTCCGAAAAATTTCTTCAAAGAACCCTTACGAGACAAGTCATCCAGTGCAAGTATTCCGGTGACTGCTCTCCTTTTATCCACGTACTGTAGCGAGATACAAGAAGCACGGCAGTGGTTTTTTTTCAATACGTAGTATGTGCGGCGAGGGCCCCATTCTTTTTTTTTTTTGGACGGTCTTGATTGTCTCCGTATTGAAGTAGGACCTATTCAGTTGCTCTTCCAGGTGTTTCCGGCGTGGCGCTGCCATTGCGAAGTCCTTGGTGTGGTAGTCCCGGTCATCGATAAATAGACGCAATGATTGACAATCACCATACTTGCAGTGGAAGGTCATCCCGGCTAGCCAGTCTCCTGGTGGCACAGGAGCTCTTTGAGTGAATTCATCAACGTAGTATCTCAACGACTTGATGACGAAGTGCTTTACTTCGGCCGTCGGACGTCGTTTTGTCTGCGTGAGATGCTCGAAAATCCCTATCGACACGGGAAATGAGAATTCTTCGTAAGCAATGAACGTGGCATCCATTTTCGACTGCCCTGACACGCCGCCCATGAGTAGCCAGATTCAGAAGTTGATGCCGTCTGAAATTTCAGGCTTTGACCTTTGTGCGAGGCAATGACATCGCCGCCTTCGTGTCTCGAGGGCAGGCTGACGACGAGTGTCGCAAACATGCCATCTGCCTTCTCCGAGTCCTGATGTGGTAAGAAAAAGGGTCCCTTTTCATATATGAGCAGCTTCTACAACTCCGCTCTGACCTCTTCTGGTCTTGCGGTAGTAAGGCCAAGACCGGTGACAGCGTCCCTTACGAGCATGCTGATGTGGGTTTCCCAGCGCGGGTTCCGAAGAGAAAATTGATTGGAGTCGAACTGCCAACTCTCGCGCACTGCTTCGTGAACCAGGGTCTCGGTTCCCTTCCCGTAAGGGCTCATCTGGGATAATCTGATCAGTGCCCTTGCAGTATTTCCAGAAATAGGAAGTCCAACGGGTCCAATGCCGGGTATGTTGAGACCAGGATTCACAGCATCAACCTTTGATCTCTGAGACATAAAAGAACCACTTGGTTGGATATCTGACAAGGTATGTAAAGACTTCTTTCTTGAGATCAGTGGGATCGTACTCCTCGCTCTTTTCGCTTTCTTCGCTTTCCCACTTATCATTCTAGGCGGCACCCTCACTCTCATCGTCAGAGCTGACCGTGAGGTCGATCACCTCTACTACCATTCTCAGCGTGCTCCGGCTGTGTAACTCAACTGAAGTTGTAATCCTCAGAGAAGAACTTACTGAGCGTGATAGATTGTTCACGGCAAGAACCGTCGCATTTCCCCTTTTTGCCCGCGCTTTCAAAACGCGAGTCAACGCGTCGGTTACCCTAGGATTAGGGTAACACTATAGCTCCAATCATATCACGAAGCAATCATCTCTGGTAGTACGTACATTATCCATGCTAAACTAGATATCAGTACGGGTAACGGTCCGTCCCACGATACTGAACATTCGAATTAGTGCTTTTTACTAAAATTGAGTGGCTATCAGGATCAAGTGATATATTACTATGTATGTACCACGAACGTGTCCAGGCCCGCTCGCTCCGTGATACTGGCTACAGTAAACCCTGGATACAAGCACCTTTATATAGGAGATTTGAAATTTGACGTGCTTATTCTTATAGCTGAGCGTAAAACGCATTTGCATGGATGGAAGCGGAAACGAAAATTATTCAGATTTCTGGTGCTTGAAGTCAGGTTGCGCTTTTATCCAGGGATCTTATATCCAGGGTTTACTGTACTGGGATCCCTGGGAACATATGGTGGATGCTATCGGCTTCAATGCAACCTAACGTCAACTATCTGATCTGGCCATCTTTCGAGGAAGGCGCTCTAGACTGATTTATAATAATAAAACGTGTTACATATTACTAATATGAAGAACCGATGCTCTAGAATTCCTTTCCGGTAAGAGGAAGATTTACCTTAAGAAAGCTTAAACATTCACGTAAGATTCAGTAGGGCTACTTAAGCGATGATTGTTACTATTTGTTAGTAAAATTTCTATGTAAGTTAGTCAAGTACGTGGTATGTGACTAAGGATTCATGGTTTCAAATCAGTAAAGAGCGCGTTTCTGAAGGGAGATGGCCAGATCGCTTCTATAGCCGGTCCGCTTACCAATTACGATGGCCAACTTAACTAACTTAACTAACTTAACTAACTAACTGGTTAGAGTCAAGATAGGAGAGCTACCTCAGATTTCAGTTGACCCCATCCCGGACGTACGAGAGAACTCCGGGTCAAGCTCTCTTCTAGTAAAATCATATGATCATTCGATGCATCCTTCGTTGCTCGACGGAGGAAAGGAGTGCTGTCTAAAAATAATACGGACTTAATTGCGAGAAGCTATACGAAGACGGAGTACTATGTAGTATGTAGACGTCATGCTCTGACCCACCCTCACATTCGTCAATATTAAAAAGTAACTTATTTCTCCCTCTCCCACTCCTACTTTGATCGCGTTTCTTCGACTGTCACCCGAGCAATCAGATCTTTCCGACATCACTGACACAAGACCATCGGATTAACCGGTCTCCACTACACAATGGCAGACTCTACCCTCGTCAAGACAGCTCAAATCTCGGCTATCGTGACAGCTGCAGCTGCCTCCGGTATGTCCTCGACACATCGCCCACGAAGCTCCAAGCTCAACGTTACTGACCTTTGTTTCTGCCAGGCGGGATCCTTTCCCTCTCCATCTTCACCATACCAACCCTGCTCCTCCAGCGTACTCCACAGACCACTGGTCGCACCGCAGCCACCCTCGGCGCCCCTCTCTCCCACACCGCGCGCCAGTGGCAGTATGCCTACGATGTCGGAAAGAAGCTCTTCCCTTCCATGGCCGTGACCTCGGGCCTCCTCTACTCGTTCGTCGCATACACACTCGGAAAGCAACGTGGCGCAACAGGGCGATCTGCGAGCCTCCTATACGCCGCAGCGGGATTGGACGTGATGATTGCGCCATTTACGCTTTTGGCCATTGTGGCTGTCAACAATGTCATTGCGCCGTATACCACCGGGAAACACGATCTTCCCGCCGATGGCAAGGAGGATGCGCAATATGAGCAGACCGAGAAGGAATTCATCGGTCATTTGGAGAAGTGGTCGTTGCTGAATGCGATCAGAGGCCTGTTCCCGTTGGCGGGTGCTGGTCTGGGTGCTGCTGTCAGCTTTGGATTGTTGTCTTGATGTTTTTTTTTTTTTTTTCCCTTCTCTTTCATGGTGCTATACGGGCAGTTGACTGGTGTACGGTTGTAACGACATCCTCTCTACTCTAATCAGTTTTTTTCCGAGTGCTATGATCACGCGGATACCCCCTCAATGAACTTCTAGATCCTAGTTCCAATAGAGTCGTCTTGACATTGTACAAACTAGGTTATCATAACATCAATCGATGTCGATTGGTCAAAAAGCATCAAGTGTTGGGTTTTCGGCACCTGGGATTTGCGACCAGCTCGTCACCACTGACCAAATATAATTTATTCACTAGTTGCCAGGGTACTTGCTAATTGTGAAAATGCAGGTACAATATTTTTTAGTGAAGAACCGCCTTTGTATAGAAAATGGAAGGATAGGTGTTTCTACTCTGTATCTTCACCAAGACAGGATCAACTTTTCTCGCCGTCTCCCGAGAAATAATCGAGAGTGCCGAAGTCCGCACTATGTACCCCGCATATCAGCCAGACGGGCCGGGCTTCTGGCCGATCTCTCCAATATCTGAATATTTGTCTGTTCAATATTGTCAATTAGGTACTCATACCACTATTCAATTCAGCCGTTCTTTCATTAAAGACTACATATCAATATCAACAATGCCCGAGGAGGCACAATACATCGACTACTCCCCCGCCCCTCAAGGCTCAAAACACGAGGATGGCACCCCGGTCCTAAACAGATACTCTACCGTCCTGACTCGCGGTCATGACTCCCCTGCAGCTCAGGTCTGTTCCTTACTCCCAAACTATTTTGATACTCGAGCTGAAAATATGTCGCAAGGCAATGCTCTACGCCGCCGGCGTCCCCGATCGAAAAGCCATGAAAAAGAGTCCTCAAATCGGAGTTGCGTCGGTCTGGTGGGAGGGCAATCCGTGTAATATGCATTTGTTGGATCTGGGAAAGACTGTGAAGAAGGCCATTACCGATAGGGGATCGATTGCATGGCAGTACAATACAGTTGGCGTTTCGGACGGGATTACCATGGGAACTGAGGGTGAGACATCATACAGACTGGGACAAATTGGAGGTGTGCTAATACACGAAAAAAAAAAAAAAAGGAATGAGATTCTCGTTGCAGACTCGCGAACTGATCGCTGATAGTGTTGAGACGGTCACCTGTGCGCAATACCACGATGCAAACATCTGCATCCCCGGTTGCGATAAGAACATGCCCGGTGTTATCATGGGCATGGCTCGACACAACCGACCATCCATTATGATTTACGGCGGAACAATCGCCGTCGGGTATTCTGATATATTGCGGAAGAGAATCAATATTTCCAGCTGTTTCGAAGCTGCAGGAGCTTATGCCTACGACACGCTTCGCCAACCAGACGATGGAGGTGATACGAGCAAAAACAAAGACGAGATTATCGAGGACCTTGAGCGACATGCTTGCCCTGGCGCGGGTGCTTGTGGTGGGATGTTTACGGCTAATACGATGGCCACGGCTATTGAATCGATGGGATTGAGTCTTCCTGGCTCATCATCTACGCCGGCCGAGTCACCCGCGAAGATGCGCGAGTGTGTCAAGGTAGCAGATGCTATTCACGTCTGCATAGAGCAGGAGATCACGCCACGTAAACTTCTCACTAAGCGATCCTTTGAGAATGCCTTGGTCATGACCATGGCTCTGGGTGGTAGCACGAATGCCGTGTTGCATTTTTTGGCGATGGCGCGTACCGCCGAGGTCGATTTGACCTTGGATGACTTCCAGAGAGTCAGCAATAAGATCCCGTTCATCGCCGATTTGGCGCCGAGCGGGAAACATTACATGGCCGACCTGTATGAAGTTGGAGGGATCCCATCCGTGCAGAAACTCTTGATTGCTGCTGGGTTGTTGGATGGTGATATCCCTACCGTGACTGGCAAGACTCTTGCTCAGAATGTGGAGTCTTTCCCTTCCCTTGCTCAGGACCAGGTTATCATCAGGCCCTTGGATAACCCCATCAAGCCTACCGGACACATTCAAATCCTCCGTGGTAACCTAGCTCCCGGCGGCGCGGTGGCGAAGATCACCGGCAAAGAAGGATTGAAGTTTGTGGGCAAAGCTCGCGTCTTCAACAAAGAACACGAACTCAACGACGCTCTCGCCAAGAGCCAGATCCCTCGCGACGAGAATCTGGTGCTCATCGTCCGTTACGAGGGTCCCAAGGGCGGACCCGGGATGCCCGAGCAACTCAAAGCCAGTGCAGCATTGATGGGCGCCAAACTCACCAACGTAGCTCTACTCACCGATGGACGATACTCTGGTGCTAGTCACGGATTCATTGTGGGACATATTGTTCCCGAAGCCGCGGTTGGCGGTCCAATTGCCCTGGTACAAGACGGGGATGTGATTACGATTGATGCAGAGACGAACGAACTCAAGATGGATGTTTCGGGGGACGAACTGGAGAGACGATTGAAGAATTGGCAGCCACCCAAGCCGCAGGTGACACGGGGAGTGATGGCCAAGTATGCTAGATTGGTTGGGGATGCGTCTCACGGGGCGCTGACTGATTTGTTCTGATGTCAGCCAGCTGATGTGATTCGTTGTTGACTGAAAGTCAGTGCCTCTCCGTGGAGAGAATAGAGCTGGTAGAGGTCGATGTTGTTCGAAGGGGTACAAGGGGCGAGACTGACCGATGTTTCAGCCATTGGCAGATCGGTTCACGTGGCTGCATCGCGCTTGGTTTATTCCCTGAGCGATTGCCTTGAGTCATTCAGGCACATATACCTAACTATCAAGTTTGAAAAAGGAAAAAGAAAAAAGAGAAAAGGGAAGGAGCAAAGAAAAGTATAGGACGAATAAAAGACATTCTGATCACACATGGGCGGATAAGTGCGCCGCCACAGGTCCGTCTCTAAACATGGAGAATATCCACCAGTGGCTCTGTGCCAAACAAACATTCAAGCCGATATTCTAGAAGCCCGGAACTTGAAGCTGGCGTTCCGCAGGTGATCGACTAGCAAACGCCATCCAAATAGACTAGTTACTAGTTAGTCGACCAGTATGTACTATCTACCTATTGATTGTACGTGTAGCCAGAATCAAGGATGCTAGAGGAAGCAACGTTTCACCCACTCTTGCGTTACGCAGTCGATGGAATAAGCAATAAGCAAGGAGTCTCTCGTCGACTCAATTCAAGGCGTGCATGTCTTGTTGATCTGGTGATGCGCTGAATTGCCCGTTTCGGTAGAGGCCGGTAGGTGATGGTCGTACAGGTTGGCCATCTACTTACCAGGCATGTAGCGTATGGAGGAGAGCGAGCGCGAGAGAGAGAGAGAGAGAGCACATAGTATGAAGAAAGAGGGAGGGTGGGACAGAAACCCACTGACGCAATGGCAGAGCTAAAGTGCGGCCCGAACGAGACGACTCGCCTTTCCGCTGATCACACTAAAAACCTTTCCCTCTAACTATACATTAGTAACATTACACACATTCTCTACCAGCGACTCCATCACCACCCTCGGACTACTCCCGCCATTGGTCCACCGATTCGTGAGTGCAGCTACCTACAGTACATTAACTACTTAGTACCGCGTACAATGCGCTGGCCATCGCGTGGGGTCTGTCGCTCATCCTGATTCACGCCTCACTCCTCTGTCATTCTGTGGTCGTCGTGGTACTGCGTACCCGGGACTTTTTCTATCTGCCGGCAGGAGCGAAAATTGATCGAGGCTCGTTCGCTCCTTTAGAGTCGCTCGCTATCCTCAACCACGTATCCACTTACGGAGTGCTCTGTCTGTTCTTTTGAATCATATCGATACATAAAAAAAAAGAAAAGAAAAGAGATCGGTCCATTGGACGAATCGCATTGCGCAACTGCGAAACGCTCTCCCAGATCTATCGTCCGTCCCGCACCCGAGCGCGCCGGCGCAGACGCTATCACAAACCCAGTTCGAGGGTGACAGGTCTGGCCACCACTCGTGATCCCGACTCCTGGGTGCTGGGAATCCTGGAGGAGAAAACGGAAAACTCCATGGTCATACCCTTTAGAGGCCGCGCCGCTAATCGTCATCCTCCGCTACATTAGAGCTGGGCTCATTCGGGTTCGGTCTGACACATCAATTCTATTCTTTGCTTTTCTGGGTCCAAGGTTCGGGTCGCATCACCCTGTCTTAGGGCTAGGATCGATATGCCTGAGATCAGACAACTTTCCTCGTCATATAGCCCTTCGGTCTCCCTCCCACCCCTTGTGGTATACTTTCGTGACCGTCAGAATGATTTATATAACCAACTGACACGTCTGTGGCTTTATGACGCTGATGCCAATCATGTGCGAATAAATCTGCCCAGTCTTTTGTTTTGGACTACCTGTGTTGCTACAATGGCCGGCTGTGGATTGCTCTCCAGTCGTCTGTTCCGTCGGTCCGAAGCCGGTCGGCCATTTGTGAGGGAACGACACCATCGCAAGAATACGGCATTGACGGTAACTTCGTCAGAGGATGATAGCGATGAGTGCTCGACACCGACCCGAACGGCCGCTGTTATCAGTGAGAAACAGTCTGCGGCTGGATACCGACGTTTCTCTCCCGATGGTGAGCAATTCAGTCCTCTGAGTAGGGGACTATTGATGCTAATATGATTTTCTGTAGACGAGTATATTGACCCCGGTCTGTTGAAGAAACACTGCTCGCATCTCTCATACACCACCTCCGTTGCGACATATCCAGCCATCAGAACGTTCTTCAGCCCGCATCCTCACATGGACAAATTTCCCTCGAAACCTACTCCTCTTCCCATGCTCGTCTTCATCCACGGTCTAGGCGGAAGTCTTGCACAATTTCACCCGCTGTTGACAAGTTTGTCCAACGTTGGACCATGCTTTGGGATCGATCTGCCCGGTTGCGGATTGTCCTCGTTTGCTCCAAAGAACTGGGGAGCCTACTCAATTGAAGCCCTGGCGGAACTCGTCGCAGTTGCAATCGACGAACATCGTGATAAGGCCGCGAACCAAGGCGTGATCTTGGTTGCGCACAGTCTTGGGTGCTCTTTGTCCGCACTATTGGCCTCGTCTAGCACCACAATCGCAAAGGAATTGAAGCCTTATATTCAAGGTGTGATCGCCATCTGTCCTAAGGCGGGCCCGCCGAGTGCACAAGAAACAGCACTTGCTCGAAGATTACTTCATATACCGACACCCATATTCAATATGTGGCGTCTCTGGGACCGTCGAGGCGGTGTTCAGAGCAAGAGTGTCCTTCGATTCGTCGGCGAGAAAGCAGACCCAGACACCAAGCAGCTTCAATTACGATTCAACGCCCAGAGCCGAAGTGACGTTTGGAGGAGAATGGCATGGGGAAGTCTTCCTGTGTACAACAGCCACGGAGAGGCTGTTAGTGGCATGCCTGGTCAGGCAGTATGGACAAATGTCCGAGTACCACTTCTGCTCGTCGCTGGTGACTCGGATGCAGTCACGAAAGCTGCTGAGGTAGCGAAAATAGTTCAATTCATGGAAGGCTCGGACGTTGATTCGACTATGCGGACTGGATCCCAAGATGCAATCATCCCCGATGCGACGGAGGTGCACGACACTCGACACTCAGCATCTACAGACGCTCGCGCTGACGAAGAGTTGTATGGACTTGACGTGTCGGAGAAGCAACAGCCAGATATTCAGTCTACTAAGGGCAAGGTCGTCAGAACCAGGATCCTGCCAGCTCCAGCTTCTCATGCGCTTCTCTACGACCGTGCGACCTATCGCACACTGGCAGGACTCATCCAGGATTTTGTCCAAAAGTACATTGACCATCGTCTCAGTCTTGGCTGGCAACTACAGCATCTCAATACTTCTGGCAAGTGGGATGTCAAGAACCTTGCCAAATGGCAGAAGGTTCCCCCTACTTCAACACCTATAGCCAACACATTCATGGCCATGAAGATGCTGCGCGGAGTGGACGAGGTCCACAATCCAATCCAATTCTCCGCGAAGTGTAATGGTAAAATTCATGCCGTGATTGACATCAGTCACGAGAATCCAGTTTATGATCCTCAAGAACTTGAAAAGGGAGGTATTCATTACCACAAACATCCCACAGTATCCAAGATCCCGCCTACACCCGACGAAACCAGGGACTTTATCGGGCTGGTCGACCAATTGGAGAAAGAGATTACTGAGAAGACGGGCAATGACATCGACGATCCTACTCGTCCTTTGGTCGGGGTGCATTGCCACTATGGCTTCAACAGAACAGGATTCTTGATCGTTAGCTATTTGATTGAGAGGAAAGGGTATGGCGTCCAAGACGCCATTGATGAATTCCAACAGTGCCGGCCACCGGGTATTCGACATGATCATTTTATTGATACTTTGTTTGTTCGTTATTGCGTTGGGCTCAAGAGGAGCACGACGCTGGAGTGATTGTTATGATCGGGCATGTTTAGCTCTGGCGTACGGTTTGTTAATAGACGTTGGCGCGAGCATAGATGGTATGGGATATTGGACGGGTAGCCCTAGGAAGGATTCTAGGAGGGTTGGCTTGGTGCTTTGATGATTGTCTAACACATTTGTACACAACAACTTTACATAATGCATGACTACTATTCTTAATGACTCATTTACCGCCAAATATATCATTTTTCACTCAACAGTACACCTTTTCCATAAATTGGTCCAGCACCTGACTGTAACAATGCTCATCTATTATCAACGAGCCATACTACGTAGTACGTAGTACGAGTCAGAATTATGGATGCCTCAGAACCAAGGCCCCAAGTCACGGGAAGCTGGAGCCATCAACCAATCAAAGCCACGAGTATCCGATCTAACTCGAACAGGACAAGCGAAACCCGCTCCCGCACAAAATTGCTACCGCTTAGCTTAGGTAATCCCACAAATCTTCGACGCTCATCGCCTAAACCAGCAAACTTCGGCTCACCCTCTGCGAATCTTGAATTCTGAAGACGACGACGATTTCGACCACGCCGACTCCCGCCCTTCCTCGTTATTACTTCCGACAACCGTTTAACGAAGAATAAAAAATACCCGCAATTATGGGTGGTGTCACAGTCCGGGACGTCGATGTAAGGACATTCTCTTCTTTCATGAGTTGGTGTTGGCATTGGGGCATTGTGGATGGGACTATGGCGATTCGATTCGTGGCGATGCGCCTCTCTATCGGTTTCTCGACTCTCGTCTATATCTGGGTTTGCGCAGTATGAGCGAAGACAAAGCCTTTGGACGTGAGGCTCGGGTCGTTGGGCACGGTTATGGGATGTGTTCATCAAAGAAAGTCTTGATATCACGACGTGGGATCTACGAGTTAACGGAGAAGGGCACCTACGATATAGACGAGAGAAGTGGAATGCGATTTTGACAACGAAGGACATGCTTGGTCTATTTTGTAAAAAGTCGAGACTAACAATCACGTTTCCCAGGCCCAAAAGTTCATCGGCGCTTACTCCGCTTTCTTGAAGCGTCAGGGAAAGCTCGCCATCCCTGGTGAGTTACATCGATACCGGAAAATACGAGACAGAGTCTAATTGCTGCAGGTTGGGTCGACACTGTCAAGACCTCCGCTTCCAACGAGCTTCCTCCCCAGGACGCTGATTGGTAAGTCATTCACGCACTGTTCGGCACCAACATAGTTTCTCATGGTGGGTTATAGGTTCTACGTTCGCGCCGCCGCTGTCGCTCGTCACATCTACCTCCGCAAGACCGTCGGTGTCGGCCGTCTTCGCAAGGTTCACGGATCCCCCAAGAACCGCGGTTCCCGCCCCTCCCACCACGTCGACGCCTCCGGCCAGGTTGAGCGCCGCGTGCTCCAAGCCCTCGAGAAGATCGGTGTTGTCGAAATTGATGAGGAGAAGGGTGGCCGACGGATCACCCAGAGCGGTCAGCGTGATTTGGACCGTATTGCCAAGACTACCGTTGACGAGGAGGAGGAAGATGACGAGTAAATTATCTAATTTACATCCACAAAACATGCTGTGAATGAATAACTGGTTTTTCTCGCATTTTTCTTTTCTTGTCCTCGTGGAGTTTTCGTTCAATTTCATGGTCACCTTTTCTCTCTTCCTTTTACGCCAGAAGGAAAGTTCCGCCAACCCCATACTCTTTTAAAACCTTTATTCCCTTTTCATCCGCTATCTTATCAATTGATATTCAGTTGATCAAAAGTCGGTGGACGGTTGTGGACGACTACATAGACGGACTGCTACATGTTTTGAGCTTGGAGAGCGGTCGCACGATATCCATCGAAAACTGTGGCTACGTGGTTACGATGTCGAATGGGCTACATGCAATGCTATTCAAGTGAACACTACTTGGAGAAGGTCTGATGGTAGTCTCTGAATGTTGTATCGGGTTTCCGTTCAGAGCTTCATTAGACGTTTGGTATGATGACTATGTCGACAAACAAAACAGAAGTGCAAATCTAACTTAAATATTCAAAAGAATATCCTTTGTAGGACTGTAGAATTGGTAGAACTGCTTTGAACGTTTCATGCAACCACGGTGTAAAGTCACCTTTGTTGATACTTACGGCATTCACCGCCTGAATTTCTGCCATATGCTTCGGACGACATTTGTTTACAAACATCCTTTTTCGGTCTGCTGGTATAACGTCCAATGTGAAATCTACTTCTAATTCAACATCACAAATCTATACATCTTTCGATGCCTCGTCATATCGACCCTGACGTCGCTTCTGACGCCTCTAGCGACACACCATATCAAGCAGTCAACTGCTATGCCCCAACAACAGCAACCACGACGCACCCTCGAAAAGTCCCGGACAGTGCGCCGACGGTATCAACGCTCGAACAAACGTTTCGAGTTCAGCGCCTCGCAAATCCAGCGTATCGAGAGGGAAGAAGAGCGGGAAAAGAAAGCCAAGCAACTCCGTGAGAGGGAAAAGAAGAAGTTGGCGAATAAGAAGAAGAGGGCGGAAAAAGAAGCCAAAGAGCGTGAGGAGAGGAGACGGTCGGGGGTACCGGAGCCGAATGCATTTAAAATTCCGGCTAGCCAGCCGTTGCTTCTGAATTTCTTCGGGGCCGGGAAAAACAGGGGCAGTGTTGTGAAGGAACAGAGTGAGGAAGAGACGGAGGATTCTGCAATGACGCAGGAGAGTGAAGCTTCGGAAGAAGAAGATACAAGTGAGATTAGCGATGGGAGGAAGCAAGAGAGCCTGTTCCCTGTGCAAGAGGAGGAGACAGAAGTGATCCCTCAGCAGGAACAGCACCAACATCACAAGACAGACAATACAACTAGTTGTGTATTAGAAGATATCCGCGATCTTCAAAACGAGTTTGGAGATGACTACTCCGTTCAGAAGGAATTATCGGGTGCGATGCCTCAGCAGGGACTAGAACAACAAAGCAAGACAGACGCAGACGATATGACTGACTGCATATATGTAGAATTCAGCGACCTCGATACCGAACTTGGAGATGACTGGCTAGATGACCTCGAGTTGGAAAAGCAAATGGCAGGCATGAAAAATACCCAGCAAAGCTTGAGTCCCTCTGCGGTGACGCATGAGTATGGTCAGCCAATGGAATTGGCGCGATGTGTGACCAACCTGGCCGGGATGGCCGAGTCTTTTGAAGACGATACTTCCCTGATGCTGCAGACTCTTGATCCCACCGTGCTTGAAGAATTTGAGACTCCTCGGCAGGTAGCAGCTTTGCATGAGACCAATAAGATGGCACCTTCAGATGTGGTACGAATGTCACAACAAAGTGCTATATCTCCGCCTTTTGTGTCGGAACACGTTGCGTCAGATGTCAGAAAAGATAACGCCCAACATCAGATTTCTCGAGTCAATTATATGACTCCGACGAACTGCCGAAATGAGCCGGCGTCCACCGACTTGCACACTTCTGCCCGTCAGCCTCCCCGTGAAGTCAAACCACAGAACCAGCAAATTGATGAAAAGCAGCAATCGAGAACCACTGCTATCAGTAGCCACATGAATGCTCCAATGGCTCACAATACTTCCGCTACATTCAGAAAGCCGATAGTTGCAGCCTCTATGCAACCAAGAAGACTTCACTCCTCATCAAATAAATCAGTCAGTCACAGTCCCAAGATCTATCCACACTTCGATGCAGAAGACGAGTTTGGAGACTTGCCTCTATCAACGCAGGATGTGAGATTGCTTGACAGTATGGTTGGACTTGGTTGAATACACTTGAGATGAAGAGTGAAGTTTGCAAAATCCGGCGCTGGAGACCCGAGCACTAGCAGCGTGCTTGCTTTTGGTATATGAATTGGTTATGTATCTATCCAGTATCGCTAATGCGCTTCGATGGCATGCTGTTCATCATTATGCAAGTCATTGTCATCACCATCGGAGCCAAAATCCTCTTCAGCAATCGGGAAGGTCAAAAGTGCAGCGACACCACCCAGACCCTCGAGTCGCTTCCCACTTTCATGATCCGAGCTCAAGACACGGACTTCGCCGCCTTCGACTTCGCGAACCCGATCAACTAAGCCAACCCAACGTTTCCTTTCAGCGACATCTTGCGAACGGAACAATCTGTTTGAAATTATGAGAACGCCGCCTCCTCTACCCACAGCGCCTTGGTCTACGGCGTGTTCAACTTCTCGTGGTCCATAGGTTGCTTTGTTGGTGTCTTTGCGGAGATGGTCTAGAAAATCGTCCATCAATCTGGTCTCTCGTGCGTACTTCGTATCTGAAAGTAATGTCTTGACGGACGGTGACTGGAGCACTTCAGAGAGGGAATGGAGATATCCAGAAGCCGAGTGCACGACCACAATACTCGGCAGTAGCCTCTTCAAGGCAGGCGTATTCGTTGACGCTGCTGACTGTATATGTTTTTGGAAACCTGCCGCAACAAATCCTGGCGAGGCTAGGAGAATCGGCCTCGAGGTTTCGTCATTATTGTTGCTGGCTGTAATACCTGTGTTGAAATCTATTTGGCGAAGCAATGTATCTAGGGTGACTTGGAAGAATTTCGATAGCCCCTGGATTTTGTCAGTCGAACTCTTGATTGAGCAATCGAATGAATGCACCAACCTTATCATGATCCCCTCCCCCAGCTCGTTTTCGTGGAATTGACATTTCAACCTTTTGCTTCAATATCGTCCGAAACTGCGTGATGAAACAAATATGCGCCAACCCCTCTTGCATCACAACAGCGACAGCTTCCGCCCTTCTTTTCCCGCCCTCATCCACTGCGTCCTTAAGCATATCAATAGCAATACTATCCCAGCCAATCCCTTCCCCCTCTGCGCCTACTTCTTTCTCCAGCGTGAAATTCCGATGCAGTTCCAGGTCGAGAGTATGATGCTGCCCTATTCGCGTATGTTGTGTCTCATTCATGATTTGTCCGCTGACGTGAAGCTGGGAACTGTTTGGGTCGAAGTCTAGCCCTTTCACACGGATTTGGAGCATGAGATGGACTCTTTGCGAGACTGTGGTGCCGCTGTCTTGGGCAGTAGTGACTTTGCGGATTGCGCTCGCTCGGAGGAGGTCATTTGGGCGGATGAGGTTGTAAGCGTGCCACTAGGCAACCAAGTTAGTTTTGGCCTGAAAGTTGTCCTAGTTGGAAGGACATAATACCATATCTTCTGGCTCTTCGGGGCATAATGTGACAGCGCCGGAGCCATTGTGCTCGATGCTGCTCTTAATGAGCCGCATGATGTTATTCGAGCTTGTTTCTTCGCACAATTGTAACGATGATCGGGAGCGTCGCAGACAGATAACAAGTCCGACGAATGTCCTTTGTCCGAATAATGGTACGGTCTAATATCGTACGAGTATAAAAAGCTGTAGCTCGTGGTAGCTCTGGTCGAATGACGCGGGGAATAGATCCCCTCTCTAGAAGCGGTTAGACCGGGCTTGATTTGGTCCCGCTCCATCCCAACCAATAGAAGTAGAGACCCACTCAACTCTATTCAGCACACAAAAATACTTCGCGCTAACCTAATCAGGACCTAAGCGAACAACACACAATCCAATTCGACCTCGCGGCTTCCTTCTTGCTTCTTGCAATCTGGAAGTCGACAACAACAGACAACAACTGCCGCCATGCCTACCAGACTCACCAAAACGCGGAAGCACCGCGGTCATGTATCCGCCGGTCACGGTCGTGTCGGAAAGCACCGTAAGCACCCCGGTGGTCGTGGTATGGCCGGTGGTCAGGTATGGCTTTGAAAGACAACGGAAAAGAGGCAATCGAAAGAGATAGCTAACAAATTGGGATAGCACCACCACCGTACTAACCTCGATAAGTACCACCCTGGTTACTTTGGTAAGGTTGGTATGAGACACTTCCACCTCCAGCGCAACCACTACTGGAAGCCCACCATCAACCTCGACAAGGTAAATATTGCGACCTGTCAATTCTCGAAGCATTTTAAATTCGAAGAATTCGTGAAACATTTGACGGACTCGGGCTAATCAAATCCAGCTCTGGTCTCTCGTCCCCGAGGAGACCCGCGAGAAGTACGTCGCTGGCAGCGCTCCCTCCGACAAGGCCATCGTCCTTGACCTCCTCTCTTTGGGATACGCCAAGGTCCTCGGAAAGGGCCGTCTCCCCGAAGTCCCCATCGTCGTCAAGGCTCGCTACGTCAGCAAGGAAGCCGAGCGCAAGATCAAGGAGGCCGGTGGTGTCATTGAGCTCGTTGCTTAAAGTATCGACCGCTTGAAATCCTGGTTACGGGTCGGAATGTCTGGAATTACAGAGGATGATCAAGATGGAACTGAACGGACATTCGCACGATTGAGAATATAGGAAACGACTTCTTCAGGCAGAAGAACAGATCATCCTCTTACGTTTAATGAACGAAAAGTTGCCTTGTTCGATAGGATAGACTGCATGGTTACAATATGATCACCGTCTACCGAAGCTGCCCGGATGATCTCCTTATGGGCTGTCAAAACTTTACAGGTCTCATAGCAATATAAAGACTATTCATCCTGTCCACTAAATCTTTTCCTTTTCAAAGACTAAGCTTGATAGTCAGAGCCCGCCACACGATGGTGCAGTTGCATCGTGAGCATCACGCCACCCTTGCAAGTATGTCAAACACGTCAATCGGCCAAGATCAGTTGTTGACTGATCAACTACCTCTGTAGATAATCCTTTAATTGCTTCCTATGGGTCACGTGGTAGCTGCAATGATGGCATTCCATTGGCTCGAATGATTACCAATGACGTGGCTTAGCCCGCGGGCCGCTAGGCTTCATCCTCATGCTACCTTCGTCTTATGAGCTTCGTGTCAGCCTACCACTTGTGCAAAGAATAGGATCTTCGAACTCCTTTACTAAAATCCAATTTGCGTTTATCTCTCATTGTATTAGATCTCGCGGCAATATTGTCGGTTTCAAAAGCCTCAACTCAGCGTCGCTGTTGATAAGCGCAGTCGTTATCCGTCATACGGTAGCGCCCCTTCGGTCAAGCTACTCGTACATTCGAACCGTACCTTTGGATGGGAGACAGAACAGGAAAACAAGATGAACTTGAACATCTTCCGAGTGGTTGCTGATCTGGCGCACATCTCGTCAAAATGCATCTTGATCTGGGCCATCCATCGAAATAGCAGCTCCGAGGGTACGAGCTAAACATCTCTTCTTCCACACGTTTTGATATAAGTCCCAACTTTGCTGACCTTGCTATTATAGGAGTATCGCTTC
Source organism: Talaromyces sp. PB3603 (assembly GCA_023625915.1). Lineage (NCBI taxonomy): Eukaryota > Fungi > Ascomycota > Eurotiomycetes > Eurotiales > Trichocomaceae > Talaromyces > Talaromyces sp. PB3603. Next base: position 221,167 of record JAMAFY010000005.1, read on the forward strand.
TTACACAGATTCTATACGCTTTCGTCTTCCTGACTAGATATCTCGACCTCTTCCGTGCCTCGCAATGGACATCCGATCACACATACAATATCTTCTTTAAGCTATTCTACATATTCTCATCTATCTATATCATCGTCGTGATGACATATGTTTTTCCTCGAACACGCGAAAGAGAAAAGTCATGGAAGCTGGCAACGTGGTGTGTTTTGGGCGCGGTCGTTGGCGCACCAATTGCACTAGGACTCAACGCAGCTGCAGTTAAGGGGTCATATCCCCATTATTGGTTCACAGAGGTATCACTCTCACTATCAGTCCTTATGACAATTCCGGCTGATCCACATCGTTATAGACATGCTGGGCATTTTCCATTATACTCGAATCCGTCTGTGTCCTGCCGCAGCTTCTTTTACTACGCCAAACGACCGTGCCAACGGTAATTGACTCGTACTACTTGGTCGCACTAGGCTCGTACAGGGCTCTCTATTTACTTAATTGGCTCGTCCGCGGTTTCGGCCCTGAGCATTACTGGGATCCGATTGCGGACGTTTTTGGCGTTGTCCAGACTTTACTCTACCTCGACTTCGCTTGGGTATACTACACACGTCAGCGTGTGAAGCTCCGCCGAGGCGGCGTTGTGGACTCAGAGGACCTTCGAAAGAGTTGGCTCGTGGGTAAGATATTGAATTCACGAAGAATCAACACGCATGACGACGAGCATGAGCCATTGGACCCTGAGGCGGCCGGGGAAGAAGAGGCTCGTCCTCGCTGGGGTGGAGGAGGGATTTCGGTGTCGGCGGATGATACGCTTGAAAATCATGGCCGACGTTCACCTGAATCGTAAACCATGCTCAACGAAGAGAGAATGGAGTCGTTTCTCCGAATGTCGCACAAGCATGGCTTGATTAAACACGTCTGCACTTTCTCGGAATTCCATGTACATCATAAAGATATTATTTTTTTTTGCATTGATGTACGATTCCATGATTATTCGCAGACCCATGAAATAAGTTGTCCAAATGAGTAACTTATGAAAGGCAACCTGTTCTAGCATCAAGTGATATTTTGGGTTTGGAGTAACCCGAACCCTTATCTTACCAACGCATCGCGTTACGAGTAAGAAAGGAAGAGAAGTGGCGTAGCCTCAATCGAGACAACAACCTCGCTATCAAATCATATACTCTGTGACTGGAGTGTTAATACACCGCCAGGCCGAGTCTCTTCCAAGGTCTGATGCACCTACTCCGACTGTGCGCGCTTGCGTCGGACCCTCGACAATGATGACAGACATATTGAAAGAATATACCTCTCCGTAGAAGCGTGGAAAGCACCATGGGGAGCACCTCATACAGCAAATTGACAGTGGATACTTTACAGCGGACATGATCAAAGAAATACGAACTGCCGGTTGAAGAGGATTACGTCCAACCACGCAGCTTACCTGAAAAGAGTAGGTATCACGACAAGGTTCATGGACTAATCAGCAAAAGAGGGTGTATCACTGACAGAAATCCGCGGAGAAGCCAGTCGGTCTTTTCACGAGCATACCAACCTTCAGACTGATCCTCGTTCTACAGATACTTCCCAGCCCAGCAGTGATCCGGGAGCGAATACTCGTAGATCCCGTTCAGCCAGTCTACGTCTAGGAGCCAGGCTCGAAATACGGCACAAAGCACAGTACCAAGTAATTCCTTAGTTGGCCTTGCGCATCGCGAATAACTGGGCCACATCATATCGTATCTCGGCTGCTGTTTCTTGCAGGGGTGACATGTTGGACCGCCTTAGAGAATGACGGCGCTCTTCGGTCTATTTGTTCCATGTAGATACCCGAATAGACGTTGATTGCTATCACAGACGACGAATGAATACGGCCACACACGCATAGCAGAGATCCACGCGGAAGAAATTTAGGATATCAATCATATCATATGCAACCCTAGTACGCCGAGAGATTCTACGCGTCTTAGTGCTTTCCTGTTGATGTTTAATTTTTAATTGTTCTCGATTGTCCATATTGTATACTACCTAAAAATGGGTGATCAATCAAGTCATCGGTTAAAGCGGTCAATCCGTCTTATGAAGCTTCCCTGTCTATTGTAGACCACGTCTTGGAGCTTTCAAGTGTATCACTAGCGACAATATCGCTCAATTGATCTTGATCATGTTCATCGGCGTCGGTTATCGTCTCATGTTCCTGTTCATCTATAGTCGGCGGCTCCTTGTCTTCTGCGACTGCGAATCCGACCACCTTACCGCTCGAACTTGACCGGGGCGCCTCCTCAAGTACATCGCCGTTCCAAGGCTTGCATTGCTTCACAAGTTCACCACAGCGCAGACAGGACCAGCCTTCGCCTTCTTCGGCCTCAAGTTTTTCTGTAATACAGACGAAGCAGTATATACACCCGCAAGGGGTCGTTTCATATGGGTTTGTGATATCGGTTTGCGCTGAGCCAATGATACCACCCGATGCTGAACCAAGTATGTCAGCCTCGGTTGTCGAAGTTGGATTCTGATCTTGGTAACAAATTGCGCAAGTCCGTTCTGGAAGAAAGGCAAGTTGCCCCTGCTTCTCTTCAGTTGCGCCGTTACTGCCATCTGATGCTTTGAGTGTACTGATTGTCTTCTTCCATGCTCGGGCAATCCAGCGTCGCCAGCGACCAATTCCGACAAGCGGAAGAAGGAACAGTAAAAACTCCGTGAATGCGTGCCAAACTAATTGACGATTAAGATATTCGAAGGATACTTCCCGGCTGACTTGATTAGATGGAGGTGCAAGTCGGATGCGGAGTAGTCGATCGATCAATGTGCGGTATCGACCATTTACGAGAAATACTAGGAAAGAAACAAAGGCTGCGATGGAATGGGTCGTTGATACGAGATTCGTTATTCTGGATAAAAGTCGAATATCGGTCGATGGCTGTAAGCAAGGGTTAGGGGCGGGTACGGAAAGGAATTGGTATTCAACCTACCTCATCATAGCCATTTTCACGTTCAATCAACCAGCTTTCCCATTTTTCCCAAGCATAACGCCCTCCCACCGTGAATAGACCATACAGTGATTTTTGCCATGTCGTAGGTGGCGTGGAGACGACGGATTTGGATCGACTATCAACGTATTGAAGACCTTGCAGTGATGCGCCATATGAAGCATTGTGGTCCCAAATAGAGAGTTTGAAGAGTATAGCTCGTAATGCTAGTTGAATCTCGCTCGACCATTCGTCTCGGGCGTGGGCCTGACAATTCGATATCAGAATGAGTGCGGATGCAGAATGAAACGACTGTACATACCCCGAAATATTTTAAGGCTTCCCCAACTTGCCCTTTGAGCAAGCCGAGTAACTCTTCGTCTAATAGCTCTGCGTCAACCTGGCCAACCCGGAAAATAGGCTTTGTTCCATCCCGACCCTTCACCTTATCCCATACCAGATATCCAGATGATGTTAATCTATTCAGGGGACCCGGTAATCTGTCGAGAGCCGCAGAATTGATACGCGATGCACGTTGCTGTTCCGCAAGGCGGGTCTGGGCTTCCAACTCCAGACGCTGTCGACGCTCTAATACCCTCTTCTGAGCGGCAGCGAAATTGGCGGAAGTCATTGCTGTGTCATAGCGAATTCAAGTTGCGAGTTTCCCAGGATTCCTGGCAGACGTCGTTGACATTGACGAAGTGTGATGCGAGGCTCTATTTTCATTGCTATGACTGTCACTCACGGCAGGGCCCATGAGCCGCGTGCGGGCCGAGGTTCATTGTGACGCTCCACGTGATCTAATACATTCGATTGGGTCAATGCAAAGAGATGCAAAATATGCAAACACATCTGATATCGGATGCTTCGACTCAGTGAGTCTCATGCAGTGTTTCGTTGTTTCTGACTTGCAATCATCTATTAAGATAAGATTATCCGCGGAAAAGGTCTACTCCTAGGTCGATGATGACCATTGTGACGGAACCGTTTGGGCGGTAGGACAAAGACATCATTATGTGATATCAACAAGACAATATGCACCCAGTTCTGAATGGGCGAAGAGTCACTGACTTGACTCTCTGCGCACTGTATGGACTGAATGAAGTCTGCCTCATATAGGTCGAGTCGGCTCCTTCCGACTCGGTCGAATGATGTTGATTCAAAGTTCAAGGTCTGCTCACGGTTCTCTCAGCCTTCTACGTACAAACCTACACTCCTTGGAGGAAATTGGAATCCGGTCCATGCGCCGGTGCGGCTGTCGTTAGTAAAGGTTCCGAGTAAGATGCAACTGGGCAGACCGTCGGATCGAAGTCGTCGACTGCAGGGTCCATCTAGCTAGTACCCACGCTTCCGCCAGGTATGCAGTCTTTGATTTCGGACAGAGTTCCGTGATCAGGTTTGACAAGCAAAGCAGGCACCCACGTGGACGGCAGTAAGGTGGTAAATTCACGTCCGAGCCACGCGTCGCGTCCAATGGTGCCTGGCATCCAGCAAAAAAGGTTCCTGGATCACAGCGAGAACACGATGCCAAGACGGGGATATAATGCAGTCTAGTCAATATTGCGCTGCTGCCACTTCCTGCCAGCCGGTGATTCCGAGATCGTAAAGGCTCTTGCCAACAGCGGTTGCACAGAGAATAGTACGCGATGTGACTGTGGAAGGCGGATTCGCAACGAGACCTTTCGTGAGAGACAGCGGGCGCACGTGTAGACCATCGCTACGTTGGCTGCGTCTCATTCGACCGCTGAGCCGAGCCAACACGAGCTGTAGTCGAAATAAAATACATAGAAATCTCTGTTAAAGTCGTTAAAGGGAGTGCAGGCTACGCGTTCAAGGTTAGTGCTCTCTCCAGCAGAATATAGACCCACGAGACGATATGGGGTCGCTGTCTCTCGTTCCGCCAATCAGACTGGATCGATTACTACAGTTGGCTGACTAAGCCTCACTAGCCCCAGCGAATTGACGAGTCACATGCCACCGCCACGCAGCGTGATCGCCTGGTCTGCTCTGATTCCCCGGAGCCTGCCTAATTGCGCCAATCAGCCTTGGTGGACGGCTAGTCATGCAGAACATCAAAGAAGCTTTCTTGCTGTTGCGACTCCAACGTTTCTCGCTGCTCCGTACATACTACATAGTTTTCAGTCCCTGGACACGCTGGGCTTACTGACTGTACGAGGGTTGGATGCAATACAATAAGCTGCCCCGTTATTTGCTGGGCCGGGTCCTGCCTGCCTTTCCAGAACGCGGAAAAGATCGAATCCAGTTGGAAATGGCCTAATCTGTACATCCCACGTGCAGAGGCAGGTAGCTGTACTACTCGCCATGCATGCAACCTTGGGGAAACAATAAAAGGAACCTCGACTCGCCCTTGCTGATCTTTCCTTCCCTCCTTCCTTCTTTTTCCTCTCTCGACAACAACCCTCTTCTCAAGAAGCAGTATTTCATTTTTCAGTTCATTTCCAGATCAATTGAGTGAAAATGCAGTCTGCTGTTCTGTTGCTCGCTGCCGCTGGTGCCGCTTCGGCGCAGCTCATCTCCACGTCGGAGCCTGCTCTCTCTGCCATCAAGGCTGCTGCCGCCACCGCCGTTCCCTCTTCCCCCGTCTCCAACGTCCAAGGTGTGGCTTTCAAGAACTTCTACCAGGTCTGGTTGGAAAACATTGTACGTGTTTATGCCTGTTGAACTTGAATGAGGCGAGAAACATTTGCTAATTAGCCTAGGACTACGGCAATGCTTCTGATGATAGCAACCAGCAATACTTGGCCTCCAAGGGTATCACCTTGACCAACTTCTGGGCTCTCGCTCACCCCTCTGAGCCCAACTATGCCGCTACTGCTGCCGGTGACCTGTTTGCCATGGATAACGACGACTTCAACCAGATTCCCGAGAACATCTCCACCATCGTTGATGCTTTGGAAACCAAGGGAATCTCCTGGGGTGAATACCAGGAGGGTCTCCCCTACGCTGGTTTCCAAGGTTACAACTACTCCAACCAGGAGACCTATGCCAATGACTACGTCCGAAAGCACAATCCTCTTATCCTCTACGACAGCGTTGCCGGAAATGCTTCCCGTGCTTCCCAAATCAAGAACTTCTCCAGTTTGTGGTCTGATATTGAGAACAGCTCTCTTCCCCAGTGGGCTTTCATTACCCCCAACATGACCAACGATGCTCATGACACCAACATCACCTTTGCTTCTGTCTGGGAACGCGGCTTCATCGAGAAGCTCGAGAATTACACCGACTTCTGGAACGAGTCTCTCATCTTGCTCACCTTTGACGAGACTGGTGACTACCCCATCCACAACAAGGTCTTCTCCGTTCTCCTCGGTGGTGCTATTCCCAGTGACTTGGTTGGCACGACCGATGACACCTTCTACACCCACTACTCCACCTTGGCCTCCGTCGAGGCTAACTTTGGTCTTCCTTCCCTTGGTCGCTGGGACTGCGGTGCCAACATCTTCCAGATTGTCTCCAACAAGACCGGATACACCAACTACGAGGTCGACACCACCAACCTCTACCTCAACTCCTCCTTCATTGGCCCTCTCTCCAGCAACATCTACTCCAACTACTCCTCAGTCTGGGCCGCCCCTGCTACTGGCAACGAGACTTGCTCCGCTGGCAACGGCATTCTCGCCTCCGTCAAGTCTACCTGGGGTTCTCTTGCTGCCTCCTACAATTACACCAGCCCCTTCCCCTTCGACACCACCTCCAACAAGGACGTCGGCGTTTCTTTCTCCCGCAACGGAACCACCTGGGTCTCTGGTGTCAACAACACCGACTTGACTTCTAGCAAGACATCCAACTCTACCGGTACCAGCACCAGTTCTTCCACCGTCCCCACCTCGACTGGTGCTGCCTCCGTCAACGGTGCTTCCGGTATCTTGGCTCTTGCCGCTGGTGCTGTCTTGGCTTTCGCCATGTAAATTAGATTTACGATGAGGGTCAGTAACAATATTCTGCGGAATAGTTGGACTATGCGGCTGTACGAAGCCATGATAAATATTTAATGATGACGTTCAGTCTAAAATGAGAGAACCACAAGACTTTCTATGAAAACGTTCAGTATTTCATGTAATATCGTACACGGCCGTATGTATAATGATTATCTAGTTCACGAAACTTAGTAATTAGTCCTCTGAACAGGAACCCCATCATCACCAGGCCGTCGCTCCTGAAGGATCTTGATCTTATCCTCCGGACCGCCCTTTCCTTCGAAGTCTTTTGCTGAGGTCATTCTACAGCGAGCCATCGTTAGTTAACTCATCAATTTTTTCCACATCAGAAAAAGGATGAATCTCACCGTCCCCTTGCATCATAATCACCGCCTTCCTCGGGCGGAATCTTCTTGCTCCCACCGCCACCATGATTTGCCATCTCGCCGTACCGTACTTCGGCGCCGGGGAAGTCTCGGGTCACATTTTCGTTGACGCCTGATTCATCGGCTAGAGAGTACCAGCGATTAGAACAAAGTTGTTTGGCGGAAGGAAAAATATAACGAAAAGGATTGAATACTTGATAAGCTCTGGTGGCCGCCTCCTTGCTTTGCCTGGTGGGAGTTGAGATCCCGCTCGGCTTTGTAGGCGATATCTGTTAGATCTGACATTGTGTTGTATAGAGGCAAATAATGATCTTAAAGGTAATCAAATAGAATTGTGGTATTGAGTTCAGGTTGTTCGTTCTGGGAAGAATACAAAGGAAGGTCCTTAAGTAGGTCGCATGCAAGATAATCGGTTGTTGCATCATCCATGAATGACATCTTGCACATTCTGGGTATACATCATGGCGATGTCATTCTCCACATAGCTATTCCATAGAATGAATACGACGAGTGATTACTTATGGTAGAGTGATGACAAACCAGTTACCCCTTAGTAATCGAGACTGAATTCTGGATTCTGGTAAAAATAGAGAAAATACAGCAGAGAAGTAGCAGGTACAGGGGACCATGTACAGTGGTCAGTCAGAAGTTCCGTTCTATTTCCCTAGACTTCCGCAGCGCATGTAGATGCGTCAACAAATTATATAAGTATCAGCAATTGATCGATCCTACTCAGTATTTCTCATAAATATGTTTGCATTTTATTGTTGGCAAAGTGGTTGAATGACTGCATGTCATGACCAAGTAAAAATTGGGTGACTTCACTTCTCATCATGCCCTAATCTATAGCCCTAACTCGCCAGATCAGGCTTGGTGCCTCGTAGGAAGAACATTCATCCGCACTCCCTGACCGCCCGCCGATCATGCGCGGGGAACAATTGTTTTTGTCACTCGAAAAGAGAAGGGAGGATGAAAGATAGCTTCCACCGTGCTGTTATTCTGGATCCACGATTTTGTTATCTCGTCAAGATTCAAGCTTTATAATAATCATAGCTCGTCTCTCCTCCAGTGTTATATTGGTTTACACAAATGATCTGACCAACCTTTTCCCGATTCAACTACTGTCTGATTGCTGGCAAGCAAACATGAACGTTGTGGTAGAGGTCCCTGGCGAGGCCAATCCTCTCACTGCTCAAAATCTGTTCAATTCACTCGCAGCGGCCGCAAGCTCAATTCAACAACAAGTTCAGATTGGTACCCAACAGCTTCAACATTGGGAGAAGCAAGTTGGATTCTATCCCCTACTCCAGGTTTGTCCCGATGTCGTTCAGGATAGATGACTATTGGCTTTTACTTACCAAGAGAGGTGTGCAGGAAGCTTTCTTAGATCATTCGCTACCTCTTGAGATCCGTTATCTATCTATCATACAGCTGAAGAATGGCATTGACCGATACTGGCGAAAGACAGCTTCCAAGTATGTCACTACACGAATCTCAACTCTTCTGGTGCTAATAGTCCACGCAGTGCGATCAAGAAGGAAGACAAGGAACGGATAAAAAATAGGGCTCTTGAGGCAGGTGTCGTGGAACCGGCACCTCTGCTGGCTCTGCATAATGCATTGGTCATAGCTAAAATCCTGCGATATGAGTTTCCTAGTGACGAATGGCATGCCCCCTCAATGCCCTACGTTTCGGTCATTTTCACTAATAAGACGTTCTGTAGGCCCAATGCACTCCCTTTTCTCATCTCCTCATTACGTTCTTCCGCACAAGCCGGCGCTGCTCCTCTACAATTCCCTCGAACGCTTGTGATATTACTACAAATCATCAAGGAGCTTTCCACAGCCCGTATGCAGCGGGTTCGAGCCAGCCTACAATCAGTGTCACCCGAGATATTTCAGTTACTAGGCGGTATATACGTTGAAAAGGTCAACGCTTGGAGTGCGCTTTTAGAACATAACCGCCTGGATGATGCCTCTCTGCCCGATCTGCTTGAACAGACTTTAATGTCCCTCAAGGTTATACGCCGGCTCGTCATTGCCGGCTTCGAGCATCCCAATCGCGATAAAGACGTTCAAGGATTCTGGACACTCGGCCATACACAATTTGCAAAGTTCTTCTCCTTTTCAGAGATCATCAAAAACCCACCTCGTTTCAACACTTTGATTAAGAAACATCTACTGCAATTTGCAAAACTGCATGTTGAAATGGCTAAGGTCCATCCGGCAGCTTTTGCGCTTCTCCCGGACTGCGTTTCACTCGTCAAGTCGTACTGGACAGTTGTTTCTCGACTTGGAGAGGTATACGACGCTGAAGCCTTGCAAAATAGACAGAATACTGGCGGTCAAGAAGACGAGAAGAATGTCATTGAAGTCGTTGGCTTGAAGGCACTATTGCTCATTCGAGCGTGTGCCAAGATGGCATTCAATCCGGCTCATAGCTTCAAATATCAGCAGCTAGAGGATAAAGAAGAAAAAAAAATCGCCATGGAGCTCATCAAGTCTCAGTTATTCACACAAGACTTTGTCATTATGGTCATGGAACTCATTGTTTCCAAATTTTTGAGACTTCGCCAAATAGACTTTCATGAATGGGAAGAAGAGCCTGAAGAATGGGAGAGAAAAGAGGATACGATGTCTGAAGCATGGGAATTTTCCGTTCGACCTTGCTCGGAAAAGCTGTTTTTGGATCTTATAATCCATTTCAAGCCGCTTTTGGTACCGCAATTACTCAACGTTTTCTATAATTTCGCAAGTAAGTTTCACAATTCTCCAACGTATCTGATCAATGTTGACGATTCATCAGACCCCCAAAATCAAGACATATTGATGAAGGACTCTTTATATTCGGCAGTTGGATTGGCGGCGGCTAGTCTAGAGCAGCAACTGGATTTCAATGCTTTCATAGAGAAAGCCTTGGTCCCGGAAGTCCAAATCAACGAACAAGGATACAAGGTCTTGCGAAGAAGAGCTGCCATCGTGGTAGGGCAATGGATGCCAATTCAGCCCGAGAAAATGAACAGGCCACATGTCTACCAGATCTTCCAGCACCTGTTCAATAAAGCAGATCCTGTGAACGATCTTCCAGTCCGCATTACCGCTGGTCGACAATTGAAAAACGTGCTCGACCCTTTCGAATTTTCACCTCAGGAGTTCCTACCATACGCTACGCCCATTCTTCAAAATTTGCTCACCTTGATTCAAGAGGTTGAAATTTCTGAAACGAAGATGGCATTGCTGGAAACAGTACGGACTGCCGTGGTGAAGATGGAGGACCACGTAAGTGCACATCACGTATCCGAAACGAGAATATTTGAGCTAAACTCAGGACTTAGATACTACCATTTTCCGACCAAATAATGTCACTTTTGCCGCCTCTTTGGGAGCAATCAGGCGAGGAACATCTCATGAAACAGGCTATCTTAACTCTCCTCTCGTCATTGATGAATGCGCTCAAGAGTGACTCCGTCACATACCATAAAAATATGCTTCCGCTTATACAGAACTCGATAGAGCCTGGGTCGGTGAGTATTCTTCTGCCCCACGCACGAGGACTTTAACGTACCCTCTCTAACATCTAGCAGGAGATGATTGTGTATTTATTGGACGAAGCACTCGAGCTATGGGCGGCAATATTGTCGCAAACTCCAGCTCCAGCATCCGCAGATATCATATCAATGTTCCCCCGATTACTTCCCATATTTGAAGCAGCAACAGACAGCGCACCATTGGCACTCCAAATTGCCGAGAGCTACATTCTTCTTTGTCCTCGAGAGGTGCTTCATGACGACATTCGCGTGCCCTTTTTGGCATCCCTGGAGGCGCTGCTTTCCGCAGTCAAGCGCCAACGCCTGGGAGTGATCCCTCATCTTGCAGAATTGCTGATTCGCGCGACTGAACATATCGATGGTGGCAGCGAGAACTCATACAATGTTATTGCCAAATCTCTTCTTGACAGCTCATTTTTACATGCGATTTTAGAGGGCCTTCACTCCGCTTACGAAGCTAGCCAATCAACAGGACCAAACAGAAAGACATCGGATGTCTATGCCAATCTCGAGACAGACTACTTCAGTGTTCTAGCAAGACTAGGGCTAGCAAACCCCAGGGTGTTCATGTCAGCCATATCAGTGGCTACTTCTGCATCGGAAGAGCAAACACTATCTTGGCTCCTAACGGAATGGTTCTTCCACTACGACAATATCGCGCTCGTAACACAAAAGAAACTCCACGTCCTCGCCCTTACCCAGCTTTTAGCGATCAACGCCACACAGGCTCCACCACCACCCTACCTTCTCAACAATTTACAATCCTACCTTACGGTCTGGACAGACATCGTCACCGAACTGGCCGAAGGCTCCGACGATCCCTCATCACTAAATGTCAACGACCCACAATCTGGTAAGGACTACCTGATCTACTGGAACAAAGCTTCCGATCCAAACAACACCGAAGCAGACGACGGAACATCTAAGAATGAAGCCCCCGAAACCGCACGCCGCAGGCAATGGGAAAACTCCGATGCCATCCATTCCATCAACATCCGCCAATTCATTCAAGAGCGTCTACAGGCCGTGATGCATGCGTGTGGTGGCGCACAGCGGTTCCAGGAAGAATGGCTGGTTAACGTTGATAGGGAGGTGGTCAATGCGTTTGGGGCTCTAGGTATTGTCTAACTGCCACACTCACACGCCTACACACACGGAAAGTGTCTTTAACCATAGATATCCACTTATTTTACTTGCATTATACCGGGTAGGGGAGGCGTTTCAATACTAGTATGCTTGGTGCGGATTCAGGATCAGATGTATGAGCCAATGAACAGCTTCCAGCAACTGCAATCATTTCCACATACGTACTTAGTTAGATATCAAGCTATGAAACAAGACCAGTAAATAGTCCCTACACATGAAAATCGAGTAGTGAATAGCAAAAAGCCTAGGCGTTTATTCAGAATACTATCCGGTAAGGAAGAAAGACAAAGTAGCCCAGAACTCAGAGTCAGCAGCCAAAGACTCCGAACTCCTCCAAAAACAAGGGACGCCGGAAGGGAAAAAAATATTGTAGCGCCGCAATTTTAATCTTACGGCTCATGTATAACTAAGTCATTGAGAATAATAGAAAGAAACCTAGGTAAGTGGCTTAACATTGTCCAGGGAATTGACGAGATGTCACTGGGTTAGGGAACACGTTAGCTGCCAATTGGCGCTTCATATCCCATTCAGGAGCACCCTCAGTCGTCCAGGTCCAGTATACCCAGCCGGTGTGTTTCTCATAGGCATCCAACTGGGCTTCAATGAAACGACGAATGTTAGTGCGGACATCATCTGAAAGAGACGTCACTTCTCCCTGTGAGTATCCATCACAGCTGCCATGGTAACTGCTTCCTTGTCCGAAGCTTCCGTCCCATCGAGCACCGACACCTCGGCCGTTAAGGTATTTGGCGCAGTCAGTCATAGCTCCTGTCCATTCACCGACTATAGTCCACTTATCGGTAGCAGCAACTTTGCTTCCGAAAGCACATGCGGTTTGAGTGTGTCCGTTGGTGTCGAGTGAGAGAAGACCATTGTCGAAGACTTCGTAGTGATGGGTATCCATCATCACGTTCCAGACGCCGGAATCAGGACCCATGAAGCCATTCCAGAAGCCGATATCTTGGAAACCGTCGTGCATGGTCAGGGCAGTGTCCTGGTTGACTTCCCGCAGACGTCCCCAAGTATCATAGTAGTATTGTTGTAGGGTCCAAACGTTAACACCGGAATCTCCCATAACGGTCATGGGTTCGTTAAGCGCTTCGATTGTTGTAACGACGTCGGACTGGGTAGCATAGCGTTCAGAAAGAGCACTAATGGCATCCAGAGTAATGCTGATGTGGTCAGGAACCTTGTCCCAGTTGATCGAGCCGCGACGCCCACTGTTGTCGAAGCCGTTTTGTGATCCCGGGGCTTCAGAACCTAGCTTAGTATTTTCAGATTGAGCAAGGACGAGGTGAAACTTACCACCGTGCAGATCTACAATGACCTTCAAGCCTGCATCGCGCGCCCAGCCGATTGCTTGGTCCAACACATCAAGCTGACCTTGAACATAAGGTTCGCCCTCCTGAGGCACAACTGCCCAATAACCGACTGGAATTCGGACGTGGTTCATGCCAGCAGCACTAATCTGGTGAAAGTCATCCGCAGTGATGAACGAATTCCAGTGCTGAGACAGAATGCTCTGAGCACTACCGCCGAGATCATTAGACAAACACCATTCATCAACGGCGTCGGGTCCTCCTTGTTCAAAAAGTGAGGGCGTAATCCATGGTTCCAGAACCAGCCAACCACCGAGATTGACACCTCGAACTTTTTCGGAGTTGTAATCAAAAGCAAGATCGCGCGAGACTACGCGACTGTATACAAGTTAGTAAAACCGTAGTCGATCTGAAAACAGAAATAGGGAGGTCCTACACCCCGGGAGCTGCCTGAGCCAGAGCCAAAAGCGTGGCAAGTGCCGCCAGGGCAGTGTTATGTATCTTTGAGAATGTCATGTTGTGTACCGAGTCAACAGTACTGGAAGTGAGGAAGTTGTATATGGGTGCGTGTGTATAGTATATGGTTAAAGATAGCTTCAAGTCAATTGAAGCAGACGCAACACGGTGGACGGTCGATGATCGATGGACTGAGATCTGGGGATTGCCTTGGCGATATAAGTATTCAAGGACTAAGCCAAATGTCGTCCGAATGCAGAACGTCAAAGGCCCATGAGCGCAAGGTAGGGTTTTCGTAATGACGGTAAAAGGTCCGTTCAGAGCGGCAGCAACCCACCAGAGAATCAAGGTAACCCAGTCTCTGAAACGATAATATAGAGCTTTGGTGGGTCTGGGTCGTGGAGGATGGAACGCTGCAACGGGGGAGAGAAGTGGTATAGTAATAGTGGATAAGATCCAGGGTCTCGCTGACAGTCACTGAAGGAAAAGAACGTATCGTTCGGCTGGCGGGACTGTTGTCTGAATTCGGACCTGGGGGAGAGAGAATCCCAGTGGACTAGAAGGAGGTTGATGTTCGGAGGCAGGAAAAGAGAGGGAAGAATCTCGTGACAGAAGCAGAAGGGGGAGAGAAGGCCCCGTGAAGGCAGCCACTACCTAATTTCCCAATTAGGAAAGTTGCTCTTTTACTTTACTTGCCGGCGAGTCAAACTTGCACTCTCCTTCTCGAATCTTGCTTCACAAAGTCTTCTGATTTGACCGGTGATATTTCTCGGTTGGTAGCATGAAAATCTCGCATCTGCCTGTTTCGTGACCGGTGGGTGTGTTGCGTCTAGGCAGCTTTCTAGAGCTCGAGAGAGCTCGCTCAGGAATGCGGAGACCACGGCCTGGGTACCATGAACCACATAGTCTGGCCTATCTTCTTACTACGTTGCGTACCGAACGTTCAGTGTCATCATCATAGAGGAAGTCATCAAGGTGTTGCTGCTGACTCTCTGCCGCAAATGGCATTCAGCCCACATGTCAGACCCACCCATACAAATGATAGGACATAAGCATGCTGGTCCTTCACTTTGCGCGATCACAGATGTTTTCGACGTTGAGTTAGTTAATGCCACGGAAGAAACACACGCCACCGCAACGTTATAGCTCTTAACGTTGGGCATGGAAATTGGGGTTCATGCCTATCCACTTGTCAACCAGTGCCTGAATCAGGTACGACAAGCTGTTTATTCTCAGCCTAACACACTGTACAACATCCATCTTCATCGACTCGCGCATACCGGGATCTTGCTGATCCCTGGTAGATTTAAGCATAAACAAAACTGACAAAGATCAACATATCTTCCTTGCAGTCTAGGCCTTCATCTAACAGAAACAAGGCCATGAGCTTCCACAATGCTCACATACCTGTCAGGGTCGTGGCATGACGACACGAAGAATGCGATCATTTTCCATCGCCCCTTGCTTTTAGGGCTTGAGATTAAGAGCCTCGGCAATCAGGCATGAATGCTGATATGAACAAGGTCCGAAAACAAACACGAAGGCGGTTCCTCTCCCTGTATACAAGGTACAATCTTAAAAAGCATCCTCTACTGTGGAAAATGTGTCAGAGGTTACGTACTTTAAACTCGGTTGTTACTGCAAACAGTTGTTATGTTCCGCATGCGACCTAGGGTTGTGGTGATGGCCTGAGGCACCAATCCGCCGAAAACAGGTACAGGTCATCACATTTACACACATTATCATATAATAAAACGTTTTTCGTTCATTGATCATTGCTGAGCGCTTACCAATCTCTCTTGGTTAGTAGCAGAGCGTCTACCGAGCACTATGCATGCTTCACAGCAAAGATTATGGTAGAGCAAAGATGGCAACATCGAACCAAGCACCTAATGAAAATCCTTCGATGCCACAATAGAAAATGACTATCTACGCGAAAAGAAACAAATATCTAGATTTTCATGTAGACCTAGTTATTATATTGTTGTATAGCATGCCACCAAGAGTACACATGAATCCATCAGCTCTAGTGCTGTTCATTTCTCGATACATTTCCACTATTATGGAGTCTCACATTGCACTGAGCGTAGATTGTTGCTAATTGATATGCAACAAACGCTCTCAGTCTTGCTTAGATATTGATGTGCCACATTGACCTTTTGCAGGCACCGAATCCTTTGTTCCATGGGTCAATGTTGGACATGTATCTTGTATTCTAACTGCAGTCTGGATTGGATAATCTCTGACCTACAAACAGCTCAGCCAAGAGTTGACGGGCTCGACAACAACATTTCGAATTCAGTTTGGGAGTGACTCCTGTGAATCAGCATATTTCAGTCCTTGCCAGAGATAGACGACGTACCTCAACTGGGGTAAGGTCAAGAACAACAACCGAATATCGACTGTTTGATCCAAGTCGTGTATTAGTGAACGCTATCCAACTCGATACTACAGACATCTTGCTTTTGCCAGGGATAGATATTACTTGTCGGATCGCCTCATAGCTCGAATTATGGTTCGCGACTATTGACTGATTTCTAAATCTGTCGACGCAAAAGCTCGTACAGCGGCCGATTTTCGACGGAAATGTCTGAAGGATTTTGACAAGCTGTCACCCCCCTCACCGGAAGGACTGATGGGTTCCTTGTGAGTATAGATCTATTAGTCAATGTCTCTGAATGAATTAAGAAATTTTGGCAAGATTGTACAGGTGGGCTTCTGAACCACCAAGACTTCTATGACTTCTATAAAATCATTGCAGTAAATCTTCGCATCTGTGTTGGAGAGATTAAATGCTTGTACGACAATGTGGTTTGTTTCGAAGACGATGAGCAAGTATCTACTGATGCTCTGCTCTGTGGAACAGGCTGGGCCAGCACTCCAACTCTTCTCCGAAGTAAGAACAGTGCAGGCAACTCGGCTTACTGCACCTAGTAGAAGATGAACCACCAGACGAGCAAAGTCACCGGTAGGCTCTCGAAACTGAAGCTATCAGTCTAGGCCAGTAATACATCGGACGCTTCGAAATATTCCCCGGATAGCCTCCGGATGTCATGCAGGATCACCCGATACCTATGGTTCGGGGTCCAATAAGCACGAAGAGGCCTAATCTATATGGGAAAAGCCTACATATAAACCACCTCCTGCGACTAGTAAGTAATTAAATCGAATCAGCAACCACCAAACCTGATTTTGATATGATTCCCCCCCCCCTTGATATTGAGTTATTTGTAGTTATTCTCGGTCCCTCGGATTGATTAAATGGCACGAGGTTGACAATCGAGTATCTTGGGCTAATGAAGGAGAACAAGTGACCGTTAGTCAACAGCAAGTTTAAGTTGTAGAATTGAGGCAATATCATTCATATGTTTTGTAATTTGCTATATACTATTCTGCAATTCTGCATGAGATTTCAGAAAGAAAAAAGAATACATGACTTTCAGGCATGTACAGCTGTCTCCAAGGTTCTTAAACATGAATATCATAACCTGAGATTTTTCAGTCCCTATAGTGGCCAACAAGGAGTATAACATCAATTTGCCTTCCACACAAATAGCTACTGCGTACTCTCAAGTACACACTATCCGAAAACTGGTATAAGTACTGTTCTTGTCGCCTTTCAACTCCCCAGAGCCAGCCGCAACAACACAGCTCGGCATACCCTTGGTGAAACTATAATCCGTAGCCTGTCTACTCGCCCCAGTACAGTTTGCTTCAGCGTAGACAAATGGCGCGCAATTCTCAGCAAGCCTTGTTACCCACAGATTATAACTATCTGTCACAGTAATGCACTGTCCCGGAATCGATGTCTGGCCAGTCACTGTTTCTGCGGCAAGGTTGGAACAGGCGACATTGTTCGTGCCGGAGTCTGCAATGGCATATACAGTGCTGTTGAACGTGCGCTCGAGATCGGTGGTGAACGTTGACGATTCAAATGACAATGCCTCGTTTGCTCTATGCAAGGCGATCGCAGAGACACTGAGTGCGGTTATCCCACAGAGTGAAGCAAAAAACAAGTATGCATCAAGCAATGGGCTTCGAGTTGAAGGTTGCTTTGAAATGCTCCTTTTGTTGTAACTTTCGGTCAAAGGCTGCTCGGCCATGTTTTATGTTGTTGGTTTGTGAAACTCGGACACGATCTGATGGTTTGGCGACTTGTTCTTGATGATAAGATTCTCTGTTGATGAAGCTCCTTTTCTTTCCGCGCGACGCCGGAGAATCCTCAGATTTTATAACCCCAACGACCAACAAGCAGGGAACAAATCAGCAGTCCCCGGTGACTAAATGTAATTTGAATACCCGTCAGCCTTGGAATGGCTTCAAGCGCCTGCGCCGTATTTTCTTTGTGACTGCGGCCACCTGTAGAGATCCCTGTCGAATCGCTGGCACTTGATTAGCCATTTGATCTTATCCCTTATATCGTGACATTTTTTTTTATACAGGCAGCACTGCCCGGCCGAGAACGATACTGCCTGTGGTTGTGTCCAAATTGAAAATCCTTGCATAGATACCATTGTGAGAAATCCTATTGGCCACTTTCTATATATAGCTGATAGCGCATGACGCCGGATCAGCATGAGGTTTGAGATAAAGTGAGGTTTTTTTGCTTACCTTGGGGTATACATGGGGGTAGTACCTCACATATCGGCGTTGCTGACTTCTCAAGAGTTGGAAAACTGGAAATAATCAATTTTCTCGGAATAGACACTCAATCGGCATGGCTATTGTCTTTAGGAGTTTCAACTAGTATCCTAACTCTACATGAGCATAAAAAGCAGGGATTGAAAATTGAAATATGGAATTCTTGTTACCATCATTTAAATCTCTACTTTTTCTGGATCGTCCTTGAAGCATGTTTAGCAAAGTCACTAACGTGCAACTTTATTTGCAACCAGTTCAATCTCAAAATGACAAACATCGTGGATGCCATCAAGTAGACCAAACCCTCATGTACTGCGATGGTTTGGGGAAGTGTTGTCATCGTCGACAACCACTGGCAGCACAGTCACAACGTGCAATCTTAGAATGCAGGAACTTAAACATATCTGCATCATTTACTGACTTTAATCGTCTTTGCTGACTGACCCCTGAATTGCCGCTGGCGTAGGCACTTCATCATGACTCAACTAGGATATGTGCTCTGGATGACAGCATATTTGATGACAGTGCGATTGTTAGTTTCATGTTCTGATATATGCCATGTTTTGAAGATAGTGTGGATAATTGTTTCCAGATCCTTGCACCTTGAACTTGATGAGTATGCTCAGATTATTGCTTCGCTGAAGTGCAATCAATCATATATTGATCATAAAATGTCTCTTGTCTGTTGGATTATTCGAACATCGTTTCAACGTAGCCCAGCTGCAACAAAGCCTTCTTACGCAGAAGCAATTGTTTTTGTTCTCTTGTATACTTACATATCATTATCCTAAGCACCATGGAGTTTAAACACGATGGCAACGCATCGTCGCTCTTGGTGGTCTTGTTAGCACTAGTGATGACAGTGTTCTCATACCCTACTACACTCAATATCACCGCAGAGGACTTCAATGATATGCGGGAATTCAAGATCAGATCTGATGACACTATCGCTCCAAACAAACACATCACGGATATGGTGTGCGGCGGGTGTACCCCAAGCTATTCCTACTCACTAGTAGGTGACGGCAATCCTCATCAGAACTTTGTCATCACCCAGAAAGGGGGGACTACTGTTGAATGCAGTACAGCCGACACATCCACGGGAACCGGGTACTCACTCACTTTGGGCTGGAGTCTGTCTCTAGGCCTTGAAACTGAGTTTGAATCCTTTGGATTAGACATTTCGGAGGAAGAAACCTACTCAGTTAGCAACACATTCACGTGCAACAACGTTGCTGACGAGAAAGGGGCTATCTGTGTTTTGTTTTATCAAGCTGTCACAGCTTTCACTGTGGACGTGAAGGAGGAGCTGGAATGCGCCTGTGGGGAGTCCTCCATCATTGACCGCGGGACGGCAATTGTCTATGCACCTAACGCAGGTCAAGTTGGTAGTGTGCAGGCAAGGGGCATCAATGTGGTGTCTCATGGGGTCGAGCAGTGCTGGGGCGAAGTTGACCGAACAGTCAACTACTACTGTGGACCTCCGGGGCTCCCAGATTTCTGGAAACTTCGTGGTGAAGGACCCTGGATTGACGAGTATGTAAACCTGCGAGAGCCTGCTGGCTGCGAGATTCCGATCGAAGCCAACCAATACTACGACTGATGGACTGCTTGCTTATGGAGGTGTCAGATCTGGACGTATTTAGCAGCAATTCAAACTTCTTTTCGGAAATTGGTCCGGTCCAAATTTCCAGAATTTCATCTTCGTTTCTCATGTTGCGATTTGCCCTGTATCTAACAACTTGTCAATCAATTAACCACGGGGTTCTGATGAGATTATTATCAGTCCTCCAAGTACAATCCTGAATCATACGCTATATTGTGTATGTATGTATGTATTATGTATGTGTCTCTGTCCTGTCCTGTCTTGTTTCGAGCCAGGGTGAAATCATTCGTTGGTTGCCCTTTCTTTACTTGCATAGGGCAACTCAGCTGTGTAGACGGTCACAACGTAGTAGCATGCTAGAACCATATTTCATGCTCGGTCTGGAGAAGGAATCTGCAAGGGCAATTATGAACCGCTCTCATTGTAATTTGTTGATCATCTATCGGGATGGTCATGAAGTATTTTCGGACGTCAACCCATTTTACTTGTATACCGCTTCGGCAAGTACGGGGAGACTACGGTTGACCCCGGGATTTTCTGAGTGATACGTTACTTGAGAACCTTAGCATGAGTCTCCTCCGGCGTAGGTACAACCCGAGCGGAGATCACCGAGTGATGCTGCCTCTCGTCAATGCGTCATGGGAATAGGGAGTATCAAGAGGCGGGAACAGCCAAGATCAAGTTATACGAGCGCCTCATGTGTCCAATTGGAATGAAGACTATGGTAGCCCTACGTCGATAGCAGTGTAGTACTGTACTTGGCTGCCTGAGCAAAGTACTAGTTGATCAAATGGTTCTTGAATCTGTTCGGACAGACAACGTATGAGTGGAGCTCTACACTGGTACTTCTAGGAATAGACTGCCGTATCGTGCGTAGTATGATAGGATGGGTATAGCGGGCTGGGTTCTATTAGGGCTGGCGCCGTATTATCGCCGAGATCCCGAAACATCACACCACCCTCGGAAAAACATATAGAAGGACAGACAAATTACCTCAAAACTTCTCTGATAGCCTTAGTTGCTACTCACAGACCATGTACCTGGCAAGTCCCTTCTTCCCCTAGTATGTTTTCCGGCAAGCTGTAGCCTCACGACGCGACCGTGTGATCTAGAAGCCTAGGTGGGTGATGACATCCACGGGGGTTTTGGTCATGGAGATGATATCTTATAAATCCGTGAGAAACGCATGTCTTTGTCTTCATCACTCTCGATTGTCATTGATGATCATCATCCAAGCCACACATCCAAGCCACAATCGAACGCTGTCCAGCCTGAAGATAAACCGTTATTCTCTTCGCCCCTCATCGTAAGAACATCTTCGACAGCCACACGCAAAAGTCGACATGCCTGGCCCCGAAAATAGCTGCCCAGTGCAGGTACCCATAATTGCAGAGCCCACAACTTCTACAAGTCCACGGAGTGAGCCTAAGCCGGCAACATGTCCAATGCACTCATGGCCCCGCGCCATTCAGCACATTGACAGAAAGGACTTGTACACAAATCTTGAAGACCGAATACACTACCTGCACACTTTTCTCGACTTCAGTTCCAGTAAGCCTCACAATATTTCAATATACAAGATTTGCTTTTTGTAGCATTTTTAAGCTGACGGTGGCCAAGATGACATCGAAGCCCTCATCAGCGGTTCCAAGTATATCAAAGCATTAATACCAGCCGTCGTGAACATCGTTTATCGCAAGCTGCTTCAATATGACATCACAGCAAGGGCATTCCAGACGCGGAGCACAAGTTTCGAAGGTCCTCTAGACGAGTTCCCTAGCGAGGATAGTCCACAAATCATGCACCGAAAGATGTTTCTGCGGGGATACCTAGTCAAGCTATGTTCAGATCCGAGTAAGATGGAATTCTGGCAGTACCTGGATAAAGTTGGGTAAGCTTGTTCCTTCTAGGTACTTGATCTGAAGGAAGGGTTGCACCTAACAATCGTTTTCATAGCATGATGCATGTTGGCCAAGGACGAGAACACCCACTCCATGTCGAATACATTCACATCGGCGCTTGTCTTTCATTCATCCAAGACACTTTCACAGAAGCCATACTGTCACACCCCCGGATGCAACTACATCGCAAGATAGCGCTTGTCAAAGCTTTGGGAAAAGTCATATGGATCCAGAATGATCTTTTTGCAAAGTGGTATGTAAGAGATGGTCAGGAGTACGCTGATGATAGGGTCAAAGTAAAGATTGAACAGGAAGGTTATTTAAATGGGAAGAAGATTGTGAACGACTCAGATGACTCTTCTGTAGCATCTAGTGATTAGGAGAAATTGAAATATTCTTGCGTTAACCGACTGACAAAAGTGCTTCTTTGTTGTATCGTTTGACGAGTGATGGAGTATGCCAAAAGTTGATGGACTTTCATATAATGAACGACAGACTCTCACTCGTCAGTTGTCAGTCGCCAACATATCCTTTTGCCTCGCTGTCAAAGGAAAACATATCATGGATGATCTGTCAGCTCTATTCTTTCACGTCCTAACAGATTGCAGCAAGCGCCTTATCTTTCGAGTCTATTTTGTCATCACAATTCGAGCCAAATATCAAAACTGCTAACTTGAGGACTATATTACTCGGACTGAAGACACTTGACTGGATCAATCGAATCACGTCTTCCTCGAACCATGAGCCCAAAGGATGTCGCGCAATTCACCATACCAACGCCACCAGATATTCGTCAGAGCGAAGAAGAACGCCCACCGTTCGAACCACTGAGTCCCGCATCAATCGTCAGGGCTTCTCCAGAACAAAAACTCTATCGATTCGAATGGGCAGCAGATCCATATGATCCCACAAAACGTCTGAGCCCTCCCGAAGTCGCTGTCCGCAACCGCTTATTCGCTGTCGAGTTTCGAGTCTCGAGTGCAGACGTCTTTAGGCCGCAGGTCAGATTCTACGCCAGGATTCCACCGGGCTACAATACAGCATTTCATCTGGCTTCTGAGCGCATAACGGTCAACGAGTGGGAGCGCGTGGCACTTTTTATTCCTCGTGAAGGCGTGTACGGCATCGATGTTCAGATCCGCCCTGACCATCCAGGTTATCATACAGGATTGGTGAAACATCGGTATTTGACTACTGTGTGCGATGAGACCGACGGGAGGCGCGCGCCACTCGCGGCGCTTGAGCATAGAATCATCTTTGGTGCTGAATAAGGTCAGGAAGAGAACATGGAGAATTCTACAGAGTCGAGTGACTCGTCGGTACTCCAAGACATACATTGTCAGGCCAATACTGATATTCAAAAGACGGATGACCTCTTCGCACAGTGGCTGAGATTTAGCCCGGAACCTTAGGGTTGGTCGACACGAACTAGGAGGTTGAGAAATTGGAGATGATGCTTGTTTGACTTGAGATGCATTATTTTGCTCGTCTCAACTGAAAATCAAATTCAGAGATTCTGCCTGGGTAGAGACCATGGATACTGTGAGATGCGATTGTCATTCGATAGAGACTGAAAGCCTAGGATCAAGACTCAATCATCACTACGGTTCTTGCATTAGGTTAACTAGATCGCTCTAAGCTTACATAAGTACAAATTCGATGATGAAACTGATAAATTTAAGCAACTATAAAACGTATCCATCCATCACCAACCTCTTACTTCAAGCCTGCTGAAAAGTATGTATAAATTCATTTAGCAGCCGATGTTGACTGTAAATTGTCTGCCAGTCGGTCTTGCAGTACAGGTCAAAAAGACTCAGTTGTCGCTGAAATCAATGACGACGGAAGCAGATGGCACTTGTATAAACCTTACGGATGCCAGGACGTGTCTAGCTCGGACAACAACCTGATCAACGGAACAATGAACTATGATTGCTCGCTATCAAATGGCCGCAAATGCGTGCCAGATGCTAGATTGTCAACCCCCCGATGCGGAATCTACAAACCGTGGAGAAAGGTGCTATTGGTGCTGTTGCTATATGTGCTGCTCGTATGACATTCTCTGGGGTTTCTGCAACGCTTTTTGATGAGCGGAAGGACGTTGTGGGGTGTTCCACGGGTCATGCAGGTGATATTCCGCGACTCGCGAGTGTATCGAGCACGGAGAGACTGTATCTATTTTAGGGCTGAAGCCGGCGAGATAACCACACACTACGTAGTCCATTGTGCCGGTCGAGGCAAAGCATTCGATTCAAGAGAGAGCACTGGACTGGTCCCGTGGTAGATGCGACGTAGGTGAGGGTGCCACGAACAATGTTGACCAAGAGCAGAATCTGCAAGATAATGAAGACTCTTTTTAATTCTGAATTTGAGCTGAGGCTGACAAAAGCACAGTCGAAGGTCTATTTCCCGTGAATTTTATGCTCTTTTCTCGGGAGGATCAATAACCTTTCAGTCCATAATATTCAATCCTATGATGGCATCCTGATGGAGTGAATCGCCGCGATACGCTTTCTTTACAGTCTCCGAGCGTACGAACTCTCCGTCATTCTTGCATTGATGTAAAGTATGATGGAGTCCTTGAGTATCATTTGTTCGCAGACAAAAAGCCGTTCATTTTCGGGTGCTGTTGCATCAAGTGATCCTTGTCACGCAGCTGAAGACGGTGGTGAGGCTCCAACAATAATTGACTGTCATCATCATGCCTTGACACACTCACAGAACGGAATGTCTGAATTCTCAGAGGACCGAGCCTAGAAGGATAAAGGTGGTTCTTCATATTCCCGTATATAAGGCGACGGGCATAGGGCAACGGGAGCAAAACCCTATGACAGCGACCGGCCCGGACACGAACAACGGCATCTTCCCAACCACCTCAGCATGAGTTAAGCATTTATCTTATGATAGATGATCGCAAAAATATGCATGCTCAATATCCCTCGAGCGCACTCCGTAGGCGCTGTCAAGTGAACTAATGAGCCCACCTGGGCGCACAGCGTTGGAGTGTAGGACGGTTGATTCCGTCGGAACTTATACACCTGCGGATAACACACATTTCAAGATGTTAAATCGTTGAGATTAACTGATTGACATGCATCCAACAGATCTTCAGGGGATCAAAGCGATTGACAAACACGATTGGCGAATTACATACAGTCTTCACGACGATCTCCTCCAATGAGCCGTCCAAAACGCACCATGACCGTTTCGCGGGCCGACGTTGCAGGGCCGAAAAGGGCGAAACGTTGGTCATACGCGCACTTACTTGCCGAGTATGACGAGGTACGCTTTGTGTAGTATGCAAGATACTGTAGGAATATACTTGTCCTACAACAGTGAATTGTTCTTCCAAGTCACGAAATCCGTACAACTGCGACCAGGTCCACTGCCGTCGTCCTTGAACGGACCATCGATCGAGTTCCGTTTCTGACTCAGGAGTCAGCACCCCGCCCAATCAAGGACAAACACAAACACAAAAAAATAATTTCTATCTAAGGATAAAATTAGCAACCTACGCTGGACCAACACTCGGACTTTCAGCCATCGAATGAAAGTCAGCAAATTGAGTGAGCGTAATACGAGTTTTGGCCGGGTGGCTGATTCTCATTTCCAGCCCGTTGCGCCTCGCCTGGGCGCTGTCACCGCCGTTCTCCGTTTACAGCAGCGCCTACGGTAGTTACGTGGTCTGTACATTCTGTCCGCCATGTCTCGCCAGGGAATTTACTACTCTGTTCTCTGTAAGCATCAATATTGCTGTGGATTGAGGTCTGGGAATGGGATGAGCATTGCCGAGCGGAAGAATGAGGACCAACCTCGCACAAACCTAAGAATCACTGCTAGTGGCTGCGTCGTCCGGACTTGCTCGCAGGCTACTGCGCCTTAATTTCTTGGTGATTGCATCGCAAAATTGCGCAGATTAGCTCGTATTGCAAGTCTGGACGGACCAATCGATGATGCAATTGACCTGACTTGGCGATGGCATGTAAGACGCGCCAATGGCCACACTTGGGAATGCGCCTGTAAGCATGGTTACTCTGATTCTCTGTTGTTGAGTTGTTTGCACCAATGCATAAGCAGCTCATTGTCTTGCCAGCTGTTGTACACGTACACGAACTACCACCACACTTCTACGAGTACGTAGTACGTACGGTCACCATTCAAACGTGTACACCACGCTATGATGCAGCGATGCAGAGAGAAAAAGAAAGGGGAACACAGGCACGGGCCAATCGGAAATTAGCAAGCGGCCTAAGTGGGGTGCACAACCGCCCGATCGAGACTAGCCAGGCACGAGGTCGCCAGCAATTTCTCTAAACTATACGCGCTAGACTCAAACGAGGGGAGTACTTTACAAAGGGTTGTGCGTAGTACAGTCACAGTACACACGGATACGACAGAGTTACAGCGTACAATGGGAGACCGTGGACAGCCAAGTGCCGGCTGAACCAGCGAGGGTACCTGTGCCTGAGTACCGAACTATGCAACAGTGGACCGTAACATCGACCATTCCCAGACGGGACTAGATCTGATTCTTGGACCCCGTTCAGCTCGCAGTGGCAGCCCACTCTGATAGGCCCACTGCGCCCCCTGCACATACGCCAACCAGTGGGTCTCACGTGCCATGGCCCATGCAAGTTATCTCTCTGCCGCAGGCCAATCAGCACGCCAGAGATCAAAATTTGCTTGTATTGTAAGGAACGGTAATGAAGGTATCGCTCAGCATTGCACTGATTATTGCAGGGGGGAGGCAGTGGAGGAGGGGAATTCAGGCAAGAGCCGCAGTCTGCCTGGTACCTGCCCGGTACCTGCCTGGTACTACCAACCCTCAGGTCGTTCAAGTAGTATTTCTTTCTCTGCTCCCTTGCTTTCCTCCTCTTCTTCCTCTCTTCTCTTTCCCTTGCTACGCAACACTGCCTCTCCAGCCTCACTCCAGTCTCTCTTTGGAAAAAAATAGAGTCCTTTGACTCGTGTCGTTCTTTACAAACACCACCGTCTATCTTTGCCAGCTGAACTTCCAGTTCACTACATAAATCAATATCCCAACCCACATATTCTCGATTTTACGATCACCAAAACACACACAAAACAACTACATCAAAATGAAGTTCCTCGCTGTTGCTGCTGGCCTCGTCGCCTCCGTCTCTGCCTACACCTACCCTACTCCCTTCAACCCAACTGCCAGCGGCGCCAGTCCCAGCGGTAATGCTCTCTACACTCCCAACACTGGCAGCCCCGTGACCTTGGGTGAGGCCTACTCCATCACCTGGGACCCTACCACCCCCGGCCCCATCGCTTTGGTTCTCTGCCAGGGTCCCTCTACCGACTGCGAGCCCATCTTGACCATTGCCGACTCGGTCGCCAACAGCGGTGAATTCACCTGGACTCCCTCCGACCTCACTCCCTCCGCCACTTCCTCCGGCGGATACGGAATCATGCTCATCGACTGGACCACCGAGGCCTACCAGTACACCACTCAATTCGGTGTCCTCGCCGGCGCTGTCTCCGTCTCCTCTTCTGCCGCTGCTTCCTCTACCTCTACCTCTTCCACCTCCGCCTCCGCCTCCACCACCACCGTCACCATCCTCCCCAGCAGCAGCGCCATCATCAAGCCCTCCACCACCGCCGTCGCCTCCCTCAGCACCGTCGTCGACTACTCCGTCAGCACCACCGTCATCTGCCCCGAGAGCACCAAGCTGCCCCTCGGAACCGGCACCGTCTCCATTCCCTGGGTTACCAGCACCGGTACTCCTAGCGTGCCCACCTCTGTGCCCAGCACCGTCCCCGCTGCTCCCAAGTACACTGGTGCCGCCGACCGTAACATGGTCAGCTTCGGTGCCGTCGGTGCTGTTGCCGGTCTTGCCGCTCTTTTGGCCTTTTAAATGAGTTTTCCTTGCTCTCTTCTTGTACATTCTTGATCAAACACCTCAAAATGACCGGGGTTTGGTCGTCTCTTGATTCCATTCTTCTGCATCTTCAGAGCAAAGCAGTCCATTGCATTTCTATCACCATGTCTACGTAAAAACAGTCATGTACATTTCTGGCGAGTTGGGGTGGTTTAATTGTCGATACGAATGGAGTCATGAGAATTCAATTCTTCTTATACATTTTGTATGTTTATAATTTCGAGGGTTTTAAAGAGTAATGTCTGTTCATTATAATGACTATTATCATATTACTGCAATTGCTGCTTATCGATAATCTCGCTTTGTTATCGAGACTGTAGCCATGCACGAAGGCTTCCAGAAACGGTAAGAGATTCCTAATCAGGAACCTGCCTGATTAAGCAAATCACTTGCACCAGATAAATTTACGGAATCCGCTTGTGTATATTTGTTTCTTTTCCTTTTTTTCTTTTCTTCTTTCAAATTTATTTACATTGTTCAGTCTGGTAAAGATAATAATTACAAGAACGACATCCCTTCCAATCCAAGGTTCAAGGGGTCGGTCTGTATGTAAGTATGGGCCTTGCCCAAGGCAGGGAGGATTGACGTATCGACTCCTTTGCCGGAGTGGCTTGCTGTTGTTTTTGTGCTGCGTCATTAGTCGTTAGATGCGATATCTCTCTAGTCTTCAGCAATCGGGCTATCGGATCAGCTAATGAAAAAGTCCTCCGCTGCGAGAGGTTTTGTTGGCCAAGTTGTATCTTGCTCGAGTGTATCAAGTTCGTCAACGTCGTCGTCGATCTTGTTGCGTTGACTGAATGAGTGGGTCCGGTCGATTGATTTGCGCCGGCCCGGTTTGTACCGGATTGACGACGATGGGCGAGAGTTATCTGTCGGTTCTGAGTTTCGAGTTTCGAGTAATACTGCTTCAGGCCCATAGCGGATGGCACGTCCAAAGGCTACTATCATTGCAACGGAGAGTTTGGTCCACATGGTTATCGTGCGATTGATGCCGTCAAGATCATCGCGATTCGAACTGTTGCTTTCATCTCGTTCGTGAGATCGTTGACATTGGCCACATGCATGACAGACGAGCTGCGAAGGTCCATGTCGACTCCCTGGTTTCATACGCATATGTAAAGAAGATGAACTCTTTGCCCATTCGTTCCGCTGTTCAGACCCGAATAGAATGCCTAGAACCCACCAGGAAAATCGGCCGAAATGCTTGATACTCTTTTTCCATATCCCTGCAATCAACCTAGCAAAAGATGACATTTTTGAATCGCGCGTGATTCCAGCCTCCAAATCGACGTTATTGCCCTTGCCTAATGAAGGCGCCTTGCTATACACTTTGGGTGTGTTGTAGCTACCGTATATATTCAGGCGAGTTGATCCAATAGGAGTGTTGAGTTGGGAAAAAGCTTGGCTTGACTGCCTTGAGTGTAACTCTCCATATTCGTCGTTTCGTTCGGCTTCCTCAAGTTCAGAGTCTAGTGTTGACCGGAAATGCATGTTGCCAGGCCCGGATCGCCTCGACAATGGGGAATCCGACATGTTGTCATCCTCCGGCTCCGATATATCATCCTCATATGCTTGGTAATGGCCCGTACGCCCTTCTAACGCAGCCAATGTCTCTTCTTGCGCGAATCGTGTTGCGTCCTCTGCGCCTTGTTCGTAGCCCGGACTATAAATTGAGGAGAAAGGCTCGCCAGAAAGAGGCGGTCGTTGTGGTGACGTGGGCGTGGGAGTGGCGGTGGTGGGTAATATCAGAGGTTTTAGCGTGCAAGTTCCAGACGGAAACCGCCGCATGTTTCGCGCCCGGACAGGAGTTTTACCTTGTAACTCTGGTGAGAACGGAAGAGGGACACTCCATCGCGATGAAAGCGTCGAGGGTTGCGATACTGTAGATGACCGCTGAGACTTACACGCTACTGAAGAAGCAATGGTAGAGTCATCGGGTATCAGGTCAGGCACCTCTATCTCGGGGTGTTTCTCCACTCCAGCGTCTGGGTCAACGGCGTTCGGTTCAGCCAACGGGTAGACAAGATCCGAACGTAATGGAATAGACGGGAGCATTGATTTCGGTCTAGACAGGCGGGGGCCAGGACTACGAGTGGGCGACACTTCTGGACTGCGACTTTCAATTTTCGTTGGAGACTGTGCAAGAAGTTCCGTCAAGACATCGATACGTCTTTCGAGCCCTCGATTCGTAGATCGCAGAGACTCTACATTGCGCAATTTTTGCGCCTGCAGGTCTCGCTCACACTCTAGGTCTTTAATGCGAGTGGCGTAATCCTCGAGTTGACCTTCCAGAAAGATAATCTTGGTTCGAAGCTTACTTTCGACATCTGTTCGCAGTCCAACTTCTTCATGCACTCGAACGTCAAACTTGTCCTCCCACTCCGCGACTTCCTGTCGTAACACTTTTATCTCGGCATTTAGCGATCTCAGCTTGGAGACTTGCGGTTTGGTGGTTGACGCCTGCATTGGGCTCGACTGGTTCTGGAACGCAGCTAATTGTGCCTCAAGATGCTCGATATATCTCTCCGTTGCGTAGTTGTCCGTCCTATCGCGACTACTTCTTCTCGGTCTATTTGTTTGCAAAGTCGACAACGGCGACGACCGGTTCTGTTGGTTACGGCTTGTCGTCAAGAGGTTCGCATCGTTGTCCCTCAACATAGAATAAGGAGACAATTGTCGCAAAGATGAAGGCGACCGATGTGAGTATCGTTGACTCAAAGGCAACTGATGATCCGAAACATCGAGCGGCGGACCGAAGAGCCGCGACAAAGAGGGACGGCGCAATTTGCGGCCTCTTTGAGACGAGCTGTGAATCTCTTGGAGTATACTGACTCGTCTGCGTGCTGACCCGGGGGTTTTGTTGTGCTGTCTTTGTTCGGATGTATGACCGTCAGGAGAAGGCGATTGGTTTTCTTTGTCGACGGATGCATCAGACGCGGGACAAGCAGACCGCCATGATGTCGCAAAGCGATCAGAAACGTCTACCTTATTTGGCGAGATGCGAGCGCCTTGGAACCGCGCGTTTCGCAATTGCAAACGTCGCGTCTGGAGGTTCAATGGCTCTGGTCTCGGTGGTGGAGACGGCGGGGAACGGACGTATACAGAAGGCGGACTGGACCGGGGAGAGCTTCGAAAGGTATCTCGTCTGCAAGCCCTGGTGGATGACGACGGAGACAGAAGTTGCGGGGTTATGGAAAGAGAATCCATGGTAGGGGAAGAGCTAATTCAGTTAAGAGTCATTCGGAGTTATCCTCGATCAGATGTAAAAAGCGCAGCATTCCGTGCGTTGAGTGAGCTCAACCACACAATCCTAGGTAAAGTACCGAGGAATGCCGAGCTGCCTGCCAATTGCAACGATCAGCGGAGATGCCGTCTGGATCAGGAACGGGCGACTATCTCATGGGGCAGGTGCTCCGACGATTATTTGGACAAGAATAAGATTGACAAAATATAATAAGCACTGAGATGAAAGAGCACGGAGTAATAGTAAGTTAGTAGTCAAGTACTTAGTACGTAAGAAGTCATAAGTCGAGGAGACAAAAGGAGATGTTTGTTTTGTCCCCGCCGTTGTCCCCTGAATCGTTTTGTGTTAGGACGGACCCGCTTGCACGTGAGCTATCTGATGGCATCGAAACAAATACGGAGTAGGAAGAATGGAGATCCTACCAAGATCGAGATTCATCAATTAAGTCATCTGTCAAGGTCAATGGTTAGTCAGACAGTAACCAGGAACATCGAGAGCTGGAGAGGTTATACTGGTTTATCACGTGACCTCAGTGATAACCGATAAGGAATTTTCAATCCGCCGCTCGATCTTCTCGCTCCTCACGACGACTTATAACTTCAGCTTTTGTTTATAGTCGATTCCAGAACCTCAAGACACATTCAAAATGGCCCAGGCCCCGTTGAAAAAAGCGAAACCTACTACCGCCAAAAAGTACGCTCCCCTTCCTCTCTCCTCTCTTCTTCTCGCAGGCTAACTAACACTGGCTGAAAAAAAGATCATCATCAAAACTCGGCCCCCGCGTCATTGCGCCGAAAAAGGCCCAACTCGCGAAACAGCGCAAGACGATGAAAAAACTCTCGTCGGGACTGATCAACAAGACGGAGAGGAGTCTGGCGGAGAGGGCGGGACATTTGGAGTTGTTGGTGAATGCGAAGAAGGAGAAGATGAAGGAGAAGAGGCCCGAGTACAAGAAGAAATAAGGGATCGGGCAGAAGGCAAGGGACATTGCGGATACGGCGGTCGGCCAGAAAAGGAAGAAAAGATTCTTGCGAGACGCTGGAGGGTATACGTGCTGGCCCGGTAGCACCAGACTCAAGGGCGGTGCACAGCCGGATACAGATATCCAGCACTCTGCGCGAGTTAGCAGGTTACGGCGTCTGATGAATATACCACGATTGTACATATTATATGTGAATGTTATGAATAGATCAAAAGATTCATGAATTAATACCTAAATATGCATGGTAAGAACGAACAGAATATGTGCCGTGAAATGAAACAAAACGTTGGACCAATCAATCAATCCTGCAAAGATAGATCTGTCGAATGCCAATATAAAACTCGCATGCCCTGGGTATCTCAAATCGCTGCGTCCTTTTTTTCAGTGGTGTTTGGATTACAATGTCGGGAACATAATCAAATATGTGCAAAATAATAGAAACAAGAAGATTAAAACACGCTATCATATCATGATCGTCATCATCAAATGGAGAAGCTCAGACTTTGGTGATCTTGGTCGCTACTCGAACGGGACTACCGGCCTGCTCAATGAGCTCCTGGCCCTGCGCCATCCATCGTTGGAATCCGTCCTCACTAGGATCTTCGGGGAAGTTGTCCCAGATCTCCTGTTCAGTATCCGCATATCGCGAGTATTTGCCTTTCAGGTTGTCGGTGGCCGACCATGCAGGGAGCTTGGTCAGAACGCTGGTGTAGTAGACGTAGAGGATCCGGCAGAGAAGTTCGACGCGGTCAATGTAGTGCTGCTGGCTGGGATCGGGCTCCCTGCCACCATCACCAAGTCGTTTCCACCATGAGACACGCCAGCGTAGAGACAGGAGAATGTTGCCCAGTTCTTCCAAGAATCGAATATGGGCATCCAGAGAGATACGTTTCCATTTGATGTTGTAAAAATCACGTTCCAGTTTGCGGAAACCCTCGACTTCGAGTAAGCGACAGAAGATTCTTGACAGTTGAGCAGCGAGGAGAATATCTCTACGATCTTGCTCGTTGGAGACATCCATCAGTTTGTCGTTCAAAGTTCCGTCCAAGGAAACAAAACTATACGAGGCACGGCTCGGCATATTGTTCCATTGGGAGAGAAGTTTCTAACAAAGTCAGTAGGAAGAAGTACATCCGCTCAAACTGAAACTTACAAAGACGTTGTTCATAGGATCACAATCCTTTACGCAGCTAAGCCAATTCTTGGTCTTGTCCTTGGAGTCAATGACGCGGTGGTCAATAAACTCTAAAAAGGTCGACTGAGAATTGTCATTATATTCGCTGAGACTCTTCAGGAACTTGTATGTTTCTCCCAGGTCAAGCACGTAAAGGGAACCCCAGGACTGACTTGCACGGATATTGAATTGACCGCGCCGCTCGCCGAGGAAATTGAGCAGCTCGTGAAGGTCGAATGCTGAGGGAATCTCAATTCGCACCCGACGATCGCCCGCAGCGGATGTGACATGATTGATTGCTCGTTGTGCTATGAGAGGTTAGCTCTGTACGCGTCTTCGAATGCTTGTCGTCACTTACAGATATAGTTGCAAGTCCCATACTCGACAATGCTGGCAAAGCACGCACGTGCACAGGGCTGCTCTTGTAGTGTGGGACGGCAGGCATCGCATGGTGAGTTGCCATCGCACTACGCACGATCAGTGACAAGTCGTGCAAGATCAGCAACGAAGCATACCTTTCGTTTATTCAGTCGGCACTGAACACATGTATCTTTATTCTTTCGCCTCAAGCCAGCATTGGCCCTGCCTACGATGGTCAACGGACCCTTGCGGCGGGCACCTCGAGGAGGGCACACGAAGTCCTCCGACGATATAGCCCCTCCTAATCCATCTTCTTGGACAATCTGGAGAGGTCTAGGTTGCTGGATCTGGTCGATGTTGAGAAGAGCGGAATTTCTCTGTTTGCGCTTGCGGGCTACCGACGCTGGCTGAAATGCCGACGGCGTATGTCGAGAGCCGAGGTGAGTCCGTCGCTCATGCTCGAGTGACATTTGTGGAATATCAGACGTATCCTCACTGACCATGAATCCATTGACTTTGGGAAACTCGGGGGAGGATTCCAGGGACTTTTCTGGTGAGACTGGTTCATCCCATTGCAGTATGAATTGCTCGTCCTTCACACTACTGTCAGTGCTTGGAGGCAGGCCACTGTCTGCTATGCTGTGATTCAATTCGTTGGACACTGCAACACCGTTGCTATGTATCGAAGGGCTTCTTGATCCCGCCGGTTCCGCTTTGACCGGTTGAGCTCGGGTGTAAACAGACACATCCTGCGGCAGGACGGCAAAGGGTCCAACTGACATATCGGCGTTGGGGAACCATTGTTGATTCAACGAGGCGCCGGGCATCGACGTTTCCGATTGAGCCTCTAGCGGGGGTGAAATAGGAAATTGCGGCGCAGCGATGGACGTCGGATAGCTGACCGAATTACGCCAACCATGTTGTTTGTGGTGATTGGCATTGTTGTATGACACAGACTGGCGCATGCGCTGATGAGCGGACAAGCTACGTGCTCGTTGATAGTCTGCCAATCCAGCGTCCATTCCCCGCTCGCCATCGTCGACAATCACGGTCGCATTCCGGCCTAGCGGGTTCTTGGGGAATTGGTTCGAATAGACCGAGTCTAACGGCATGACCAAGCCATTGGTATGAGCAAGCTGAAACTGCGACCACGCACTGTCGGAGAGCAAGTTGTCGTCGACGGATTGATGCGTTCGCGGACTAAAGGTCCCTCCCACAAAGTTGACGCCATCGGTGACGCCCGCTGCAGCATGGCTAAAAAGATCATCTCATGTCAGATAGTCTGAACGATAACACGAAAGATTGGATGGAAGGCGGAGGAGACGAACCTCAAGTCGAGACTGGTCGCGTCGATGACCGAGGGGTCCAGGCTGTCGCGACTGGGCGGACCCTGTGCAGAGAGGAAATCGAACAATTCGGCATCGCCTTCGTTGGAGTCCTGATACGAGTCTAATTCCGGCAAATTGTCGAAGGTAGTCTGGTCCCAAGTCAAATCGGAAAAGGTGTTGTTGTTGAAATCCCACGAGCTGAGGATACTGTTGGGATCGACGCCCGGCGCATTATCAGTACTCCCGCAGTCCATCAGGCGATACGACGAGAGGGGGATGGAATGTCGAGGTAAGCAAGCCCCGCGACTGATCGGATCGGCCGAAGGTTCTGTTATGTACTTGACGGACGTAGTCGTTTGCTTGATCGTTGTTCGTTTTTCAGTCACCAAGATGGTGGTTAGGAAAGAGAAAAGCGGTTCAGTCAACCAGGTCTGAGACTATCCACTGTCGACACCAAGCGGGGTTTAGTCGCTTCTTCCAAGGTTGCTTTTTTTTTTTTTTCTTCTTCTTCTCTTCTCTCTTTCGCCCTTTTGCTGCGACTCTGCGACCACGGAAAGCCTGCTGGGGCCCGGCTCCACCTGTACGACTATTTTGATTTGAGGATCAGTGCACGATACTGTACACACTTGTAACTTGGCCAATTTGAAAATAACGACTAATGATTTTTTTTTGGGGGGAGGGGAAGGGTGTGGTCACTGCGGTGGCCGTGGTGGGTGGATGTTGGAGTGGGAATCTGTGGAAGAAACGCACAGACTTGGCTCGGACTGGACTGGGCTGAGGACTCCAACGGAGAAGGAGGATGGATGGATGATGGATGATGGATGATGGCCTTAAATGCTGGCCTAGCAGCCTGAAGAATCAGGTGTGTCGGTCTGCGGCGGGCAGCGGAGTTTTTCAACCGCGTCGATCAGGTTGATTGAACTAATGTTGATAAGCAGCGATGAGCTGACTATAGATGATGAAATCTGGCAGCCAGAATAAGAGGTTGCAAAGGAAGCTGGGCTGAAAGTTCAGTGCAGTGAATGTATTTACAAGCCGTGTATACGTCAAAGTCATGGCTGCTGGATGGTCGGGGTCGTGGCTCTATTAGAAAGGTTGTCTGTAGTATAATTGGTGTCCATCACAGGCTTCTACTACCATACGTAGTACATAGCCTGAGGGAGTCAGGACTCAGGACACTGTCCTACGGACTCCGATGCGGTTACACGCCACGAAGGATTCTCTATTTCCATCACTCATCTTGCCAATAACCAGGGGCTGATGAAGACGATCTGGGGTCGGATTTTCATCTCGTATTCCTTTGAATAATCCATGGACGTTGCCAAGCCCGCATACTACATAGTACATAGTACGTACATACAATATTACCACTGACTCACATCGGGCCAGTCTTCTAGGGAGTAGGTATGGCTGTGTATCGTGAATGTAACGATTGTATGCATCGTTGTCTAGTTCGTGGGTGCCAAAACTCTAAGGCAGCCCTCGACCATTTGCACACAACCCACGCCCGAAGCGACGATCAATTGACCGTTGCTCGTCCATCTTCACGGAGGACGCCGTAACTCAGAAACATGTTGAGAGTAGACCATCTGTATGCATCTTGAAAAAAGAAACGAAACGCCAAAGGAAGACCAAAGAGGAAGAAGAAAGAAAAAAAAACATCTATCAGGTGGCCCGCCGGCATTTTCTTGCCGTGCTGTCCGGTTGGGGATGATGCCTCGTATGTAACGAAGTACTCCAACCACATTACCAATCTGAGATCGAATCAAAGACGCTGGATTTGGATTTAGAATGAGGTGAGTGCCGGACATTGGTACTCCGCCAGGCGCCAAGTTAGGGTCTACAACGGTGTTTTGGTCTGGGTTACGTACGTACAGTACAGTGCCTGCTTCTACCGTGTAGAATGATGAATGGTGGGCTGCGCGAATTTGATTGCAAAAATGGGCTTGTTTCTGTTTCCGGGAAAGACTGTCAAAAATTGCAACCAATTTTGCACACGGGTCGTACTTGCGTCAGATACCCAGGTAGTTAACTCTTGGATACTCCTCGCTGCTTCTGCTTCTGCTTCTGTTTCTGCTTCTGCTTCTGTTCTGCTTCTCTCCTTCTCTGTTCTTTCGTCTTCAACATGAGCTCAGAAGCGTCATCGACCACTCGTCATATGATCACCATGTCAACAGTCAAGAGCAAGCCGGGAGACAATAAGTCCCTCACTATTTGAACCGAGTCCTCATCCGCCCTTTCCGCAAGGTGCTGTTGGTGCTTGGCAGGGTTCGTGTGTGCCTGCAGGGACCGAGTCCAGGGTGCCTTAGCAATCGTTGATGCTTGGCTCATGGCGTTCTTTCTATTTGATTGTGATCTTAGCTGTCGATCAGCATCGATACGGTATCGACGAGTATACATTGTATTGCATCGGGTTATCGCGCTGGTCTTGGCGACTCACTGACGCTGACTGCCTTACTGGAAAACACCCTCAAAGAAAGCGACCATGTGTCTCGACAGGCCACGCGAAGTACTGTCAGTACCTAGCATATAGTGCGCTACGTACTATTACTCTGGGTTGCATTGATTATGGACAGACGATGCGATTGTCGATATTTGACAGACGTTGACTCGCGCAGCTGAGATCTCACCGAAATGCAGTTTTGAGTAATTGACATTCGTCACGAGGATTGAATCACTTGCCGCGCAGTAAGCATATGCGGTATGCTTCGGCAAGGCTTTAGTAAGGCTCTGATTCGATATCTATTCTGACGAGCAAGCACTCGGTCACGATACACAGGCGGAGCAACAATCACGAAGAGAAGAATTCGCCATTCGTTGTCCATCAGTCGATGACTGCCGGGAAGACCGACTAAATGAGGGCTCAATCTAGCAGTCTTATCAGGCTATCAGCGGCGCTCACCGGAATCCCGAAAAGAAAAAAGAAAAAAAAGTTCTTCGGCAAGTTGCCCGAACAGCTTGATTTTGCTTTCATCCACCATACAGATCTCTGCAGCACTGCAAACCGTGGGTGCGTTACTACCTTCTTGCTACTCTGACTGGATCAGCTTGACATACCGAGATTGTTTTCCGGTTAATTGCCCCGCATTGACAGCGATGTGCTTTGGCGCCTTAGAGTGACTGCCATGGCTGGGCCTTGACGGGGAAGCTTTTAGCCATGGGGAGCTCGGTGAAGATAGATATACAAAGGAAATAACTTGACGTGCTGCGGTCTCTACTTTTAATTTCTTTCTTTCTTTTTCTTCCCTTTTCAAAACACTTCTTCTTACTTTTTTTTTTTTCTTAAGGAAAGCATAGGTCAGGATACAATAAAAAAAAAAAAGAACAGCTGCAGAAACAAAGGACCTCGGCAGGGTTAGAACTCAAGCTGCAACCAAGCCTGTAGACGTTTGATCGTGGAGAAAAGATCAGAGCTGTACATACAAGCAAGAGAACAAACACAGTTTGATTTAGATAGAAAGTGCTATCTGGTACTTCGTTTCATTGCCTCTTCCATTCGTCTGCTCGTGATTATCCGGTGTGCTCTTCAAGCCATGCATATCCTGGTAAGTTTTCCCAGCATCAGCATGGCCGTTCCACTACAGGATTGACGAAGCCGTGAAAAAATAAAAAAAGGTTGTCAACGACGATGGCCCTCCGTCCAAGAAATTGTCGCCCTACATCCGCCCCCTTGTAGACGCTCTGAAAGATGCCGGCCATCGAGTCTCGGTTGCCATTCCCGCCGCATCGCGCTCCTGGATCGGCAAAGCGCATATCATCGGCGCCTCGTTGACGGCGACATACGTGCATCCAGACTCGTTTCGCGAAGACGGGACATGGGACGACGGAAAGGAAAGAGAAGAAGAAAAAACAACGCCGACACGGACGACGACGACGACGACGACGACAAATGGATATATGCCCCCTACACCCGCGGCATCAAGCGAACATCTCAGCGTCTCGACGCTGTCGACTGAGAATGCGGATGAGGAAGATGACTGGGTTGTAATCAGCAACGGTACGCCCGCCAGCTGCACCCAACTCGGTCTATATTCCCTTTTCCCCGCGCGGGGCGCAATCGACCTCGTCATATCCGGCCCCAACCACGGCCGCAACGCCTCGACAATCTACAATCTCTCCTCCGGCACCGTAGGCGGCGCATTAGAGGCCGCTACCTGCGGCAAACGGGGCATCGCGTTATCATTTGGCAGTAAAGACGAGCAACCGCCCGCGACCATTGCGGCTGCAGCACGCCTCTCGACGAGGGTGATTGAGCATTTGTGCCGGAACTGGGATGACAGAGTTGAACTGTATAATCTCAACGTACCGATGAGGGCAGATGTGGAGTCTAGACCGGTCAGATACACGCGTGCGTTGAGGAATGAGTGGACCAAGGGCAGCCTGTACGCGGAAGTGAAGAGTGATGAGAGAGTCGAAATACAACAAAGGGGGAAATCGAATAAAACAAGGCAGTTTCGTTGGGAGACGGAGTTGTCGGATATCAAGAGGAGTCTTGCGGAGAGTCCGCAGGGGACGGATGCGAGAACTGTGCTTGATGGGTTGACGAGGTGAGTCTTGCTTCTCAGTTCAGATGATGGAGATAATTGCTGATACAAGGGTACAGTGTCACGCCGCTAAAGGCCAACTTTTGGCATCCCGAAGGGTTTACCGGGGATCTGCAACTCGATTGTTAGTCTGCGATGGATGGCTTTACGTTTAGATGAAGAAATATGATTGATGCGCTGTGTGCGCAATGATATCAGGACACAGACTTGGTTGTAGAATATCACTGGACGATAGAGATATAGACATGAACAAGTTGCACAAACATACAAAGACTGGTGTGGAGTATCATTTGGTGGTATATATAAAACAAACATCAAGCGCAGCAATGAGACAGAAATCTAAATCAACGTCCTCGCAGCTTCGCCAGCTCCACCTTCAATCGTTGTGGCTTGCTCGGCTCGCAACTTCCCCTTTGCGATTCCGCCCTCGCCGACACCCATACGACGCGCAACGTATCGCTGTGCAACAACCCCGGTCGACAGAGTCAATGATTCCTCCAACCACTCCGAGACCCATTCCCGAGGATCCACACCGCCGCTCTCGATAATGTCCTGGATCGCTTCTGGGATCTTGGTACGTGTATCTTCCTCTTGATCATCTGTTGCCGGGGTCGATGCATCGAGCCAATCGATCCATTTGCGAGGAATGGTTTGTGACATTGTACTGAATGCGATTCCGTGCACCGGGTCGTGCAGGTAGACAGCAAACAGGATCTCTTCTTCGCCTTCATCGGTCGGTTCGACTACACCTCCTGCCGCTTCGGAGGTGGCCTTTTCCGCTGTAGGACCGGCTTGAAAGAGGTCTTTGGGTGTGGTCTGACTGATTGCCTGGATGGAAAGGAAGATATCGCTGCTTCGCACGGGGTTGGATTCACTCAGAATCTCAGTTGCCTGTTTGGCGGCTTCTTCGATTCCGCCGCGCGACGAGTAGAACTCCGTAGCATAAGCTTCTGCGCTTGCGCGAGCAAGTTTTGTGCCCGGCACGACGCCCGGGACAGCTGCAATGCTACGCGGGGTTCCGGGAGAGATGGTCCTCCACCACGGCCCGTCACGCCATCCTGTGATTGAGGATTGGAAGCCGAAATCTGGCCCGCGACGAGGAGATGATTCTTGGCCGCGTTGTATAACGAGAAGATCGCCGCCTTCGACTTGGGACATGACGCGGGCGAAGACGGAGTGGATGATGGGTTCGAGGCTGGGATAGCCGGATAGATCGTGCGTTATGTGTATTTGTAAGCGTTCGTGAGATGAAATGGGAGGTGCTAATGTGTGGATGATTGAAGTGAAGGTCGGTAGGGCCAAGGTTCGTAACTCTCCTCCTAGATGGCCAATTTAGTATTTTTTTCCCCCCTTTTCCCAAACCTCGACTCATAATGAATCATAAGTACGGGAGACATACCGAGACCTCTGAGAGCACCAACGTTCCCTCTCACTTGTTCCGCCCATTTCTGTGCTTCTTCGTTCTTCTGAATCTCTTTCACGGCCGCTTCAGCCTGCTTCATCGCGGCAGTTGCTGTCGCCGTCGCCGTTGACAGGAACCCTCCCCACCAGCCTCCACCAGAGCTTTTAGGCTCTTCCTGTGCAGCAACAGGAGCCGGTGCGACTTTTTCTGGCAACTGTTCATCCTCGACGACCGCGATACGGGGCTGGGTAGCAGGTTTCTCTTCGCTTGTTCGACCGGAGGATAGCTTCGAGCGGCGCGCTTCTGCTGACAGGCGCGGAGTACTCGGTCTCTGAGACGCAAGAGTCTTCTCTATTTCAGCTAGAGGATCCTTGTCGGGAGCTGTCGGAGGTTCTGTGGAAGCCGGCTTTGAGGTTGTTGTGGTTGGAGGGGCAGGAGTCGGTTCTGGAGACTTGCCGGTTGTGTCGATACCGAGATCGTCGAACTGAGCTAGAAGCTCGTCGTTCGTAGGTTTGGCACCTTTGGGAGGCATAGTGCGGCTCGATGCAGACGGTCAGGTTGTTG
Source organism: Talaromyces sp. PB3603 (assembly GCA_023625915.1). NCBI lineage: Eukaryota > Fungi > Ascomycota > Eurotiomycetes > Eurotiales > Trichocomaceae > Talaromyces > Talaromyces sp. PB3603. Next base: position 262,571 of record JAMAFY010000005.1, read on the forward strand.
TGTGTTCGCTCGTGTTGTGACTACGTATCATGGACTGCTGTTGAAGCTGTACTGTGTAGGTCACAGCGAGTGAAAGGTCGTCCCGAGTGGAGCTCGTGGATCCCCAATGATCTGCGCCAAGCTTAGGTAGCCCGTCCTCGAACATCCAACGAAGGATTTTTAGCCAGCCACTTCTTCTGCTTGTTCTACATACTGCTAGAGTCTGCGACATGATTGAATTAGACTTCGTATGAAGCAGACACTAGAACAAAATCTGCAGCTACGAGTAAGTGGCTGTGAAAGATCTCAATTTTCGGAAGTTTTGATCTCCACCATGGCGATCGCCAATCTCACCGGTATCAACCCCAATCAGCCCAGATGCAATTTTAGCACACCGCTATCCGATCTAGCGAACCCAGGATCTGATATGGAAAACACCTGGCACCGCCACCTAGCAGATGAGGCAAATCAGAGGGTCGGCTTTTGTATTCACGGCCCCGTCGAGTCGCGTTAGATGTATGGGTCTGCAATAGATTGTGCAACCCTACCGATGGAGGGCTTCGCTGAGTGCGTTCATAGGGCATTGTTAGCTCAGCTCGCTTCGCTAGGAGATGATATATCATGTCTCTGTTGGGTCTGGAATGGAGAATTAGCTTAAATTGAGGTCAATCCGCCGTGAAAACCTCTTCTGGGAACTTCTTCTGCAAGTAGAGCAGAAGTATCATTCTTCAAGAAGCACATACTATTGCTAAGACAATAAAATCAACCTGAGACTTGTTCGATATGCGCATTCCCTACATTGCAGACCCCCCGTCCACCTCCTGCCCGGAGGAAGCGAAGATTCTTTCCAACATTCAAGCACGACGCGGTGAAGGAGGCATGCTAGCACTCGACCGAGCACTGCTTCATTCATATCCGGTGGCCAACGGATGGAATTCATTTTTCGGTGCTATCCGTTCTCAAACCAGCCTCCCAGACGACCTTCGTGAGCTCGCCATTTGCCGGATAGCTACGTTGAACAACGCTCGCTACGAATGGGATCAACATGCGCCACTCTTGCACGGCACAGGGTTCAGCCAAGAAGCCTTTCGAGTGCTGACCAACAAAGATCTTTCGGGGACAGAAGATGAGGTCCAACAAACATTGAACCCTCGCCAGGTTGCTGTCTTTCGATACACAGATGCGATGACCAAAAATATAGCGGTGCCAGAATCGATCTTTGCGGAGCTTCGACGTCTATTCACGGAGAAGGAGATTGTTGAAATAACTGCTACCGTGGCGGGGTATAACTGCGTCAGTCGGTTCTTGGTTGCTCTCAATGTGGGTGAAAGAAACGGGGTTGGGATGCCAAGCCTGCGAGCAATGCTTTGAGAAAATGACCGGGTGGTGGATTATGGCCTGATAGTATAGCCATTTTAATTTAGAAGCCGCGATATCTCAGAGACGCTCAACAGCGATCAATAAGCCCAGAGTCGATATAAGTACAGTGAGATGATAGTAATAACTCGCGAGTCAATCAGACCATTTTCATCGATATCCTCGAACGTACTCACGTGTCTCAGACTCGTTTGCTCTTCATGCGCTATGCTCCAGTCAAGTTGATTTGTTTTTCGTCGCCTGGCTGGGAGGAAACGACACTGTCAAAATAAATCTGGCGGGAGTCGTGAAGAAGAACAAACTCATAGAGTGACAGATTTCGCCCTCTCATTGGTCGCTCTATACTCTGCAGGACAAATCGAGTCTAGCGTCGGTCAAGACCTATGATCTTCCCGTTGGTCTTTTCGGTGCTCTCAAGGCCTTTTTCGGTTTGTATGGCTTCATTGTCGCTTGACTCTCTTCTACTGAACTGACCGCATTCTTCGATTTCCTCCTATCTTCCTTCTTTCTCCTGACCGTCAGAGTTATCATTGTGCGGTGCAAACACCCTGTATTGTTGGCCGACGATACTGTACCCACGCTAAACTTTCCCTGGAATTGGCGTTTGACGCTAACCCTTTTTGTTTTTACTACGTCCATATTCACTTTTGCCTCGACTCAAGTCTCTCCATCAATACTCTTCCCAATCATCAATTCTCCCCTCTTCTTCTCTTCTTATCCTTCCTCGGACTGTGTATCTGTTCCATTCTCATCCTCTCTCTCCTTTCGACGCTGTCAGGATTTCTCGTGAGGGACTTCAGACCATTTAGTCCGCTTCTTGTCTTGATCTCAGTCAAGCTTTTCTTGGACTACACCGTCTACAACACCGACATTCTTACGCTGGAGTTGGATCAAGAATATAATCCACAGTATTTACAGCCTTTTCAACTTCGTGAGTTGCTCCATTTCATTTCCCTGGCAAGTTTGCGCTGCATACCGTGTCCAAGCAAGATATCGCTGTTGGATCATCGCGTGTCCTGTCTGTCATCAATCCAAGACTCTCTTTCGGGAGGAAATGAAGATCTTGATGTCCAGCAGACATTCTTCCAGAAAGATCTCGCTTTCTCCTCAAGATACATTGTCACCTCTGCCTCTCCCCAAGTCTTCGTTGTGTACTTCATCCTGTCCAGTTTTCCGCTTTTCTCTCATTGGCTCGTTGGTCACATAACACAAAGTACAGCACATATTGACTTCAAAAAGTTCAGACTTCACCCGAATCAAGCTGTCACCGCAAGTGGGTCTCTCATTGGTGCCGTTGGCCGCCTGGGTTCTGATTCTCTTATATTTCTGTTATTTTTTTCAATTCTCTACTTATCTCATACAACGACAAACATCAACTATGGCTCCCGTCAAGCGCAGCTATGACGAAGAAACACAATCTTCCGATTGGACCAATGAGCACCCCGGTTCACCACCGGTCAAACGCCCTCGATCAGAACCAACCCAAACTCTGCCAGTCTTCAACAACAGCTCAATTGAGGTCTCTCTTTCTCCTCCAGTCTCGGAAAACCAGCAGATCAACTGTCTATGGTGCTCGGATTCATTTGACGCTCCTGAAGATGGGGTCATTTCAGCACATGACACCTTGAAAGAGCACATTGCACTTGTACACCCTCGTATTGCCAATCTGTCGGCACAAGAAAATCTCAAAGATGACGATTCAGATATCACCATGGCAGACCACAATGACCGGGTGAATGGTCATTTCAGGGGTGTCTTGAGTGGTGTCGCTGCCGTCACAGCTCCTGCAACTGACGTGGACGATACTCCCATCGGGTCGCAGTCTCCTGAGATTGGGCTGAGTGCTGGTGCTGCCGATACTCTGGACAGCAGATTGCATGATCTTGAACGTCAGCAAGTACATTCGGCCAACGCAGAGAAGCGCTTGATGGCATGTTGGAACTTGCATGACGTTCGCAAGTTCAATCCAAGCTACGATGATACTACAGCAGAACTTGAAGACACTTGGTGCCATGTCTTTGGAGATTCAAGGTCAAACAGTAAAAAGGCCAACGGCAAGAAACCGGTCCGCCCCGATCCATATTTGAGTGACACGACAGAAAAGGGACATTTCTTGAAACTTACTTCCGTGGAGGAATTCCTCGATACACTTACTGGCTTTGAATCTATGCCTACGAACCAACTTCATGCTGCCGCTCAAAATGTCTATCATGCTTTGAAGACTTGGCAGGATGAGTGGATGGCCATTGAAGAACTCAACAAACGAGTCACCAACAAACTGAAAAAGTCCTCCAATCCCCGCGCATTGGACCCCCCTGAAGTCTTCCGGGATAAGAAAGAAGCCATGCTCTACGGCTACAAGTATGATGCTTCGATTCATGAGCCAAAGAAACGTGAAGCAATAAACAATGAGACCACATTCAAGTGTCAAGATCCTTTTGTGCAAGGTGGCTTCAGACCTACTGCAGCTCAGCTACGCAAGATGCAGACCGAGGTCGGGAAGAACAACACAAATCCGGACAACTTCAGGACCATGACCAAGAACGGACAGGAGTATGTCCCTAAGTTTCAAGACCCACCATTGATCCCATACGAATCGCGGGGATCGACAAACCGAAAACGCAAGCTACCTCAAGGCGAAATCGCAGCCTTGAGACAACCCAGTGTTCATGATAGCACTACAGCCTTTGATTCCGATCTTGATGGTCAGCCTTTCAAACGTGTCACTCGTTCTATCAACAAGACAGAAAAGCCTCAAACTCAGACTGCACCACCAAGCCCTGGCACACGTCCTCGTGGTGGAAAGAAACGCAAAGGTCAAGCGACACAAGCGACCCGACCTACCAATACCAATATAACAGTCAATACATCTCAGCCTTCTAATCTCGCCACCAATGTCACCTACGAGACAATTGCTTCAGATATTGCAGGCACGCCCATTGATATCACGCACCCAAATGCCGACGATATCGCCCCTTCAACCCGCGCTATAACCTCTCCGCCTGTTGATGGCTTGACGCCTTTTTCCGGCTCAGAGCAAACTGATATAACTCCTGCGCCCATGCCAGCCCTTGCACCTGCAGCACCAGGCGCACCTCCAGCTCTGGCTACTCTGCCTCAAAATCTTACTGAGCCGGGCGAAGTGCTCAGCGAAGCGGAATTGAGACGTCGCGACAAAATTGCCAATTCCAAAAACCCGCGGCGAACTATTGCTATGCTTGATCACTGGGGCAAGTTCCACAAGGATGGACGAACCCGAAAGCCCAAACGAACAAAAGAACAAATGGAAGCTGATAGGCTTGCAGAAGAAGCGCGCAGAGGAAACGGACAAGAAAAGGCTCCTAGAAGACGTAAGCGTAAGGCCGCGACAACTGCAGCCGATGGCCCAGCTGCAAAACAACAAAGAACAACCACGACTACTCTTGCGACTGCACCTACTACTGCCACCGCGACTGGTAATACTTTTGGTTCGACAACTATGACTATGCAACCTCCTCCATTGATCCAGCCAGCTACCGCGCCGGCAACAATTGCACCGATTGTGCCTCCCCCTCCTCCTTCTTCCTCGAAGACCATGACCCAAGCTTACCCTGTTCCACTCAATGAGCCCCGTCGGCCTCAACCTTCGCGAGGCTTTCCATCTCTTCATCCTTTGGTCCCGATCGCTCCGCCTGAACCTCAGCCAACAATAACATCTTACACTCCTCAATCAGTACTGCCTGATCTTGGTAGAAACACGGCTCCTCCTCGCTGGGCCGCTCCTTCTCAGTATTACACCTACGGAAATCTGCCACAACCCTCGCCTTTTCATGCATACGGACAACCTCAGTATCCACCTCCACATCCACCTGCAAGTCAACATCATCAGCCGGCTCGCCGTGATACTGGTCGTCCTGAGTCTATGCAGCCCACTGCAAATTTTCCCTTTGATGTCCGCAGACCTCGTCCGCCTCTCCCGCCTCTCCAAAATCCACCCAGACCTTAAGAAGTTTGCATTTCTGTATGGCATTATTGAATGAATTATTACATGACAGGGCGGGCCTCTGATCTTTTTGTTCATAGAGAGTGTTGAATAGCATGATCGATTAGTCAATACAAACAGTTTCGTCGCATGAATTTCGAAGATTACAAGATTAGCCGTATTCAATTGGCTGTTAATCCACGCTAGTGTCGATACGTTGTTTACCAGTTAAAATACCTACTCTCACGTGATGAGTATCGTTGACCTCAATGCGGCGTCGCTTCTAGCTCGATCCATCTTTCACCAACGCGCTCGAAACACTCATCGACAATCTACACAGCGACATCTACCTCGGTAGTAGATTTCCGTAAGCTTGCAAGGCTTCTTACAGCGCCAGTCAAACGTGATCAATTGTATTCACAATGGGCAAGAAGAAGCGCGGTCACCCCGATCTCGAAGAATTACTCGCCCGACCATGGTGCTACTATTGCGAACGGGATTTCGATGATCTTAAAATCTTGATTTCGCATCAGAAAGCGAAACACTTCAAGTGCGAGCGGTGTGGACGGCGACTGAACACGGCTGGAGGTATGTATTCTGTCTCCATGGTCATCGGATGAAACAGGCTAATTTTTACAGGTCTATCGGTTCACATGAGCCAAGTCCACAAAGAACAGCTAAGTGAAGTCGACAATGCTCTACCCAACCGTTCGAGTCTCGATATTGAGATTTTTGGCATGGAGGGCGTCCCCGAAGATGTCATTCAGGCTCACAACCAGCGCGTCCTCACACAATTTCATCAAGCTGAAGCTGAGCGTCGTGCAGCTACGGGCAATCCTCCACCGGGTGTCGCAAAGGATGGTGGCCCAGCTAAAAAACCCAAGCTGGAGATTTCCGACTTGAAGAAGCGTCTGGCAGAGCATAAGGCGAAGTTGGCGAGTGAGGGTAAGCCGTCGGAAGCCAGTAGCGGTTCGGTCACGCCGGTTGGAGCTGGTCAGAGTGCTAGTCAAAGTGCCAGTCAGACTCCAAGTGGATTTGTGAGTTCTCCTATACAATTAAGCTATGCTCATTGCTAACGGGACATCGCAGGGCCAGTCTTTCCAACAGCCTCCGGCTCAGCAACCCGCACCTGTCGCAGCACCGAGTCAATATCCGTACGCTGCAGCACCTTATGGAGCGGTCAATCCTCCATATCAACATACACAGAGCCCTGTATATTCAAACTACCCAGCCAATGCGCAGCAGCTACCGCCAGCACCGCAGCAATATGGTGCTCCATATGCTTCTCCGCCGCAATTCCAGCCTGGACAGGCTCCTCCATATGCCACAACTACGCCTTCCCCTCACCCATACGTGCAACAGCAACAACTACCGGCAAGAACTCACACACCACCCCAAAGTCTCCCGCAGTTTCCTTCGCGACAAGGCAGCCTTCCTGCCGCACCCGGCCTTCCACAACGACCATCCTTTGGTGGCGCACCAGCAATGACGCATTCCTTGCCTCCTATGCAACACCCACTTCCTGGTGTCCCTTCTCCCAGTATTCCTCAAGGACACGGTCAATATCCTCCACCAGAAACCACTACTCCAGCCGTATCTACCGCGCATATATCAACTTCAGTCGACGAATTGATATCTGGCGCTGCCAGGACAGCTGAAGCTCAAGCTCAGGCAACACCGCCATTAGCAGCCGGACAGCAGCCACCGGCTTCAGCGGAGGAAAAGAAGGGGAAAAAGGAAAAGGAAAAATCAAAAACAAGGTTGGTTTATTCCGACAACGAGACAAGCCCTGAAGAAAAAATGGCAAGGATACCGAAATATGCGTACTCTCCTCCCCATCTAGGAGGAAGGGAGACTGTACTCATGGATGCTACTGTCCCAGCAGTTGCCCGACCAACGACGAATTCCGACGATGTTATCGATGCTTCTGGTTAGAGTCCTTGGCAGTCTACGGGAATTCGGTGATATGCTTTGTATCAGCGAATGTTGTGGAAGAGAGTTGGACAAGCAAGCTAAGTTCGACAAACCATATCAACTATCCACCATCGTTTGATTGAAAGAAACAAGTGTGCACTTTTTTTCCCCTGATGTGTTTTAGCATGGCAACCAAAGCGCCTGACTTGACTGTCGCGGAAAACACGCGTGTGCAACTACGCTCGTTAGCCGGAGGACCAGAATGGCGCGAATCAAGTCACAAACTCGCGACTTGAAGTCTCGTCAGAGATCTCGATGCTTCTAAGGTCAACGTCGGTGAGTAGGGGTTTATTTTCGCCTCTTCCTGCTCAAGGCTGATTGATGGATGCCATCCACTCGTTACTACGGATCACTTTTTCTTTGTACATTCAGCGTGCTACTCCGGTGTCCTCCCAAACACTGAAAACGTTCTTACGATAGGGGCTGTTTCGATTTTTTGATCATTCGCGGGAGCAACAGGTTGGTCTACAGTTTAGACTTCAAGGTAGGCACTTCCTTTTACTTTTGTAAAGAAAGGTCCGGTAATAGAAATATGATATATGGCTTCGTATTGGTGCTTGTCTTTGTATTTTCTCCAAGTAGATGGTGCATTTCGGTAAAAGTGCCTGCTACCATGGCTTCAATGCTGCCACTTACATAAATGATGTGTCTAATGCTGCGTCAATGTTCCAGGTTAACGTCAAGTGGTGCGATATCTCTGGCCTCCCGACACCGAATATATATATACCTAGCCACTCGAGCTTGGTTCATCAGTTGACAAGCGGCTTTCACGTTGCATATTACTCAAATCTGTCTGTCATAGTCGTTGAGTACGGACCGTCCAAGTTGAGAAATTCTAGCCTGTCGAAGCTTTCACCACTTTAATGTACAGAGCACATGTCGTACACTGGTGTAAAGTTCATGACTAATGCACGTTAAATTCGAACTATCACGAAAATGGCATAACTTATGAGTCTACTCATGATGTCAAAATTTGGACAAAATTTTCATCGAAAGCATGTTAGATCAGAGGAAGATCGCCGGGCTCATAACCCGGATGTCCCTGGATCGAAACCAGGACATGCTAAGATATTGTTTTGTTTTTTTTCATTTGATTATTGGTTTCTTGTTGGCGTACCCTTTATAATGCCAAATATTACGTATTCAATTCATCGAAAGCATGTTAGATCAGAGGAAGATCGCCAGGCTCATAACCTGGATGTCCCTGGATCGAAACCAGGACATGCTAAGATGTTATCAATCTTTTTTTAATATTTCTTTGTTTTGATTTTCCTCCCCTTTCTTTGACATGTAGTGCCATAAATAAACGTGGACTGTTTTTTTCTTTCTTTTCCTCGTCGAAAGAAGCAAATTCTCCTCTAATATCATTCAGAGCAAGTGACTGATATTCAGAAGAATGGCGTTAGCCATTCTATCGTATTTCGATCTCCTGATGCAAGAATCCTTCTTCGCTGATCAACCAGTTCAATAAGGCACCAAAGCCGTGCGCATTGGGCGACATAGGGTTTTCTCTGCCTAGAAGAGCAAGAAGGCATTTGTATAACATGAAGCGGAAAGCTGGGAAGGACAATGAAGGACAACCTGCTCCTCCCTTCTTAATCGTCAAACCGATGTCCGAGAAAAGAGGATAACAACGAAAAGTTAAACACATTCACAGGGAAATAGGAATTGCAATAAACACCCTTGCGCCCAAAATACAAGGGCCACTGAGAGAAGACAGACAATCACTTGACCGCATGAATCTATAGTACTCGTCAATAGCATAAACACAACGTCATGACAGTGTTTTCAATGAGCGGGCCATGAGAGCTGGTCAACTTTCAGTCAGACACTCACTGGCTTTGTATAGAGACCAAGACCGCGCTGGATCTCCGGTACGAAGCCATTTTGGGATGCTGCTGACTAGCATTGTACGCAAACAACGATCGCTGTTCTTTGATTGATCCTGGCGATATTTTCCAGGGTATTCAATATGAGGGCCAGGTGGGACACATACACGCTGAACTTTCAGTCCTCGACCTAGATATCCTCTTGTTCTCTATTCATGCTTTCCCCGTACTTGCTTACTCATGAGCTACTCATTCGAAGACCCATCAGGCAACGGACTCGTCGTGTTGATTGGCAAGATTGACAGACAGGGAACACCTCCTCCTCTATCGCCTGTCGAACAGGTTATCATGGTGAGAAATGCATGATGTTTAGAAGAAAACTCCTCACCTTCCACCAGGTGGCTGTTTACAGCTACTGTTTCAGCATGAGCACCACTTCATGGAGAGCAGATTCATCGACTCATTGACACGCGCCCAGGTGAAGTCCCTGGCAAGACAACAGACTGGTCAGACGCTGCTGGTCTTCCGTCGAGGCTCCAAAATGTCGGGCCAATTGATAGGGCTTCATTTCTAGTGTCTCTCATATCAACATTCGAGATTTAGATGAGAGTGAGGTACTTATATGTGCTTAAGATGTGCGATATAGCTGCTATTCTTGAAGCAGACTTGACTCCAGCCGTGCAAGATACGTGCTGAGATGGTGCATTTGATTCGGAGGAGTAGTATTTTCCCTTCGTCGGAGATGTGGTCCAATTCATATCCGCAGGACTTAGCTAATAGATGCTTTGATCTGCTTTGCTATGGCTCGGACCCAGAGACGTCCAAGGATGTTGGAACTTACCCTCATATTTTGTGAAGAGAGAACGAGCCCGGCATGTTCTGGTTACACGTCGGCCGAGCATCCAATTTTCAGCAAACGATCCCTTACGTCGGTCGAAAAACCGTCGCTGCATCATCACGTATGGAATTCAATAGAGGACATAGATTGATTCAGTTTCCGTTGCTCTTGCAACATACAAGAAGCCCTAATGTGTTGAAGACCACTTGATATTGAATCTCGATTTTGGAATCTCACCGACCCCCGCATTTGAGACAGTCCCTGCCAGAAGATATGCAGCCAACATGGTCAGGCGATTACTTCAAAGTTGCTCTTACGTTTTGGCAAGGATTTACAGATAACATGAAGAAATCACATGAGGCAATAGGCGATAGATACGACTTTCAGCAGTGTCCTCGGTCTGCGAATCGATTTGTCTTCGCACAGGTTACTGATGAAATGTATCATATTGCGCCTGATAGAACATACTGCTAGATAGACATGAATAGCTGGCATGCCCGAGCATGAGGCACTATCATACATGCTAGAAATCTGTTTCTTCTCCAATCAAGATCGGGATGATACACGTGACTCCATCGGAAGTCGTCATATCCGAGGCACCAATGAGGTACCAATCGCGGACTCCGGGCGGGCTGGCCTAAACAACGAACATGCAACACCACTCGACCTCATCTGATTATTCATCCTGACCATTTCTTTATCCTCGATTCAAGTGTTTACAATCGTGAAGTGTTGAGCTGAATTGTCCACTGTAATCAAAGACACCATGGTGCGTACTCAATGCTCTGTCTCTTTGATGATATATCATCGATTCCGGATCGTCAACAGCTAATTGAATCGTACAATGAGCAGGTCTCTCAAGACTTCACCGTAACCTCCGCCGGCGCCCTCTCCGCCCTCACCTCCCTCGGCGGCATCATCGGCTATGCACGAACTGGCTCTATTCCATCCATCGCCGCCGGTTTATCAGTTGGCGCTCTGTACCTCTTGAGTCTGCTCCGCCTACGCAACAACCAGCCCTACGCCGAGGAGATTGGCCTGCTCGCTTCTACTGTCCTGGCGGGATCTTCTGTGCCCCGTGCTCTGAGATTGCGGAAGCCGGTGCCTATTGCGCTTAGTGTGGTTGCGACGTATGGATTAGTGATTTTTGGGTTGGCGTTTCGCGATAAGAGGGCTGCGAGGGTTTAGGTTGATTGATGTCGATGCGAGTAATTGAGCTTCTTGTGTAGGGTTAATGCTACTCCGCTCTTCGTATTGAACTCGTTCCGGGGTACATATGTAGAGCACGGCGGAAGTGTAACATTCAAATGCGATGCTTGATGCAGTTCCCATAATCCTGACCTGAATGGATCATCATCGACTAGACAGTGGATCATGATCCTCAGCGTCTGCTAAGTAACAACATATGCATGTAGTGCTTCGATCTACTCGTCACGAACTGGCTAGACATTTGATCCACAACTAGAGCCCTAGGCCTTACAACTCTTTACCCTGGACAAAACAAGCACGAACTCCAAAGTCTAGTCTCCACCTCCATCTACAATGATATTCCCCATACAGTAACCAATGTAAACCTTCAAACAGAGGTTACAGAGCAGACTCGCAAACGTCAAAGCGGGGATCGTTAGTTCAGCCGATCGATGCTGAGGAGACTTTCGTCTAGACCTGTCTCTTCACCCTGCTAAATTAGGGTTGCGGCGTCACAAGGACAGTGGATGCAGCCGCCATACATGATACCATGCAGTACTAGCCTATCACTGACTCATAGTCACTTCAAAAATGTGAAGTAATACATATAATGTACAACGGATTTTATTCCGAGTATCAAAACGATACCCAAAAACGTAACAAATTACGCAGGATCGGCGCAAAATCTCTTTGCCGCCACCTGACCAGAGTACGTCAAATACGACGGCGTATTGGAGGACCCGCACTTGATTTGCGAGAAATTAAATACGAACTGTGACTGTAGTCTTTCTATCCCATTATTTTGTTTCTCTACTTCTTTCTTTCTTGTTGTTGATGTTTGGTTGGTGTTTGCGGGTATATGCTTTCTGTTGCTGGATCGGTCGATGCCTATATCTGTCTGTTTCGTGTGCTTCATCTGGAGACTGGTTTAATGCATCTATACACAAATACCTAATACAAAACGAAGTCGATTTGACAAAACCAAGATGTTGCGCAAAGAGCCCAAGCTGCCTGTGAAGCAGCTAACCATACTCGGTAAATTTCGAACCGAGAAATCCTTTTAGCTATACAGCTGTTAACATACTGGATCTGTATAGCAATATGCCGGTTCGCAGAACCTGGTAAGCCAAGATACAACATGACCGACGACGAGATCTAACGAACAGTAGTGGTATACATGTCGGTTCTGCCATATCTGGTATGCCCCCTTCACACAAATTAGTATGAAAACATCTCTGACTACGTGAAGCCCGAGATGATGGAAAGCGTCGGCGTCCGCAAAAACGAAATTGCAAAATGGGTCGGCATCTCCTCCGCCGTCGTCGCTGGCTGCCAATGCATCATGGCCGTTCCCTGGGGCACATTCTCTGACCGCATAGGTCGCAAATACTCGATCCTGCTGGGCCTCACATCAACCATGTTATTCAGTCTTGTCTTCGGGTTCTCGCAATCCCTCACCACGCTGCTCATCTCGCGAGCGTTTCTGGGGCTTATGAATGGTAATGTGGGCATCATCAGGACCATGGTTGCCGAACTCGTGCGCGAAAAGGAGCTCCAACCCTTGGCGTTTAGTATGATGCCGTTGGTCTGGTCAATTGGTAGTATTTTTGGCCCAGCGTTTGGGGGTGCCCTGGCGAACCCAGCCGTTAAGCATCCGGAGATTTTTGGAAATTGGGAGATCTTCAAAAAGTATCCTTTTGCTTTGCCGAACATTTTGTCTGCGATTCTGTTTGTGATCGGGATTACGACGGGGTTTCTGTTTCTTGAGGTTGGTTCATCGAATCAACCGTCGACTGCCGGAGGCTAATGACGGTGTGTAGGAAACTCTGGAGAGTCGGAAACATAAACGAGATTATGGTCTGGTTCTGGGGCGAATGTTGACTCGTTCGTGTTCCTCGAAAAGACTGAGATCATATGACCAAAAGACGCACACTCCCATAAACGAACGAACAGGCCTTCTTGCCTCAGACGAAGAAAGTGTTGCTTACGTAGAGAACAATTGCACACTATCCTCAAAAGCCGCCACGTTTGGCACCAGTAACGACGACAACCCAGACTACGACATCGTCGAACCCAGAAAGAAGACTTCGAGCAAATTCAAGACCATCTTCACCCCACAGTCGACCTTGACATTGATCGTCTACGGCATGCTAGCAATGCACAGCATGGGCTTCGATTCCCTCTTCCCTGTATTTTTACACCATCCCCAACAAGACTTGTCCAACAATCCAGAAGTCAGCCTCCCATTCAAGTTCACCAGCGGTTTCGGACTCGGTAAGCCCCTCTTCCGAGGTCTTCATCAACAACGGAATACTCACAAAAGTGAAACAGGCTCCCAAACGATAGGCATCCTCTACACCCTCAACGGCGTAATTGGCATGTTTGTGCAATTCATCTTCTTCCCTTTCTGTGCCAAACGGTACGGTGTACTACGCTGTTTCCAGACCGTTGCCGTTTGCTTCCCGTTCATATACTTCTTTACCCCATTTCTCGTCCTCGTGCCGGGGTCGATGAGTATGATATTCGTGTATCTGCTGCTCATGACGAAGATGATCCTTGGCATGTTTGCGTTCCCTTGTACCACTATCCTCTTAACGAACACGGCGTCCAGTCTCAAGATTCTGGGGACATTGAATGGCGTTGGCGTGAGTATAAGCGCAGTTGGGCGCGCAGTTGGTCCTGCGCTTGTAGGGGAAGCGTTTACGGTGGGCGTAAAGTTGGGGTATGTGATTGTACCGTGGTGGATATTGACGGCGCTCACGGTTGTGGCGACCATTCCGGTTTTTTGGATCGAAGAGACGGATGGCTTCGCGCCGGACGCTAAGAGTGATGATGACGAGGAGTAGTTCACATAAGGGATATATGATCCATGTGATATGATGGGCGAGAATATCAATCAAAATGATGTTTGATGAAATTGCATGGGTGCATGGTGTTGGTTTTAAAAATCAGTTCTATGGAAAAGTTTGTGTTTGGGCGTACTTCTGACTACCTTTTTGGTACATCTTGTCTTGTATAGAAAAAGCATCTGCATCTTATAGTTGTTATACTTGATACAACCTACTTTTGCAAAGCATTTTTAAGGTTGTGCTCAGAACGGAGATCCGACTTATACTCAGAATAAGCATCTGTGTATTTGGCCAATATCAACTCTGTCAACACTTGAAAACTTTCGCATACCCATTGTGCTCATCCAATCTTATATACTGTAGTTTCATGCAATTCGACAAGTGACAACCGCCTATTCAAGCAGCTTAGTCGCCACACCAAGTCGTTCCTGGATAATCTCACTCCACCTCTGCCAACCATATTAGCCTCAATCCCTTGTATCACGAACAGAACAAACTTACCACCGCATTCGTAACATTACTCGCATCCAGACTCTCCACCAAACCCGGATAAGTCGCTCCAGCGTACCCAGTCCAAAGACCTGGCGCAAAAACAACGTGCTTAAACCAGCTTCGACCATCCAAGCCAGCTTCATACAGGAACTTTCTTTCCAGAGTCTTGTATTTGGTGTTAATAGCGCGAACTTTCAACCACAACTGTAACTTCTTCCACCAGTGGTACCATGGCTCATCTTGACCCAATTCAGACTCGACTTTGGCGGCGTATGCGTCGAATTCTACAGCCGCATCATAAAAGTCGGCAATTGATCGTTCCAACGGTCCAAAGCTGAAATGAGTCTTTTTGGGGAGATTGTCCGCGTGAGATCTGATATTATTCACGTACTTCTGAAGGTTGATGGCATAGTCGGTGGCGTTGAAGCCCAAAACTGGCTTCTCAGAGAAGTAGGCACCAAGCAGCGAGAAGATTTTGGCCGTGGTGACGTGGTACTTCCAGTCTGGGTCGCCAAAGCGTTTCATCCAATCAAAGCTGTCGTAGTTCGAATGATAGTGGTAAACCGCGTCGGTCTTTCCACCCCTAAATCCAAAAGAGACACTAGGTACGCCTGCGAATTCCTGGAAAGCGGTGTAATCGCTTCCACTACCCAGCGAGGAAATGTGGCCGCCCCAAGCATCCAGAACTGATTGGCCTTTGACTGTCTGATTTGGTGACTGGACTGTGCTCGTGACTTCGTGAACAGCCTTGTTGAGTAAGGGACTTCCGCTGACATCGAATATAGGGCCGCTTGACGCTACATCAACATTGATATAGACCGCATTTGCCACAGTGAGCCATGGAAGTTGCTCTTCCACCCACTCGGTAGACCCGACTAGACCATACTCTTCGCCGTCCCAGCTGGCAAATACAATTGTACGGAGAGGCTTCCACCCTGCCTTGAGAGCCTTGCCAAAGCTTCTCACAACCTCGTTGAGAGCTGCAGATCCACTGTTAGGATCACCAGCACCGCCTGCAACCCAGGCATCACGATGGTTTCCTAAAATGACTACCTCGTCCGGGATGGTGCCTTTGATAACACCGATCACGTTCCATAACGGAGTGGTAACGTAGTCTTGATGATTGTGCAGGTTGACAACCACCTCATCAGGAGTAGGCCCGATGTTGTAGTCAACACCCTTGTGAGCTAAGCCGCCGCCTTGCCAGTATTTATTGAAATCAGCTGCCTTGGGACCGTGGCCGTTGAGAGCTTTGAGAAGAGGTAAGGCGTCAGTGTACGAGATAGGGAGAGATGGAATCGACGGGATAGAATGTTCCGGAGGCTGACGTTCGACGCCAGGTTTCGATGCGTATCCGGGAGTAGTTGGGTCACCAGGTGCGATACCTTCGAAATATTAGTTTTGTGTATTTGGTAGAACTGATTACACATACTGAGAAATTGAACGCTACCCCTTTGAACCGCACTTGGGTTTCTGGCGGGCCCAGCTGGGTATGCCTCATACCCATTCAATTCGGTAATATCACCATCTTCCTGAGGATCCGAATAGATGATCACACCCACGGCACCCAGATCCTGCGCTCGCTTCACCTTGAGACCACGGAATATACCGCCGTATTTGACAATCACAATCTTGCCTTCAACGGAGATACCTGCATCCACTAGATCTTGATAGTCCTGATATGTACCAAAGTTCGCATATACGAATGGCGCGGTGACGTTGCCAGAAGCCGAGTAGCCATGGAAAGTCGGGACACGGTCTGGCAAACCACTTGTACCATCCTCATCCAAAACATCCTCCTCTAGACTTGCCTCGTAGGCGACTTCGTAGTCATCGTCACTCTTCTTATTCAAGAGCGCAAGGCGATGATCTAGCGGATAATTGATGTAAACATCGTAGGTGGCAATCGTTGTATCCTCGACACCAAATTCCTTCCATTTTTCTTGCGTCCAGAGCACCTGCGAGAAATTGCCGCCAGCCAAATGCGGGCCGGCCGTGTAGTATTTACTCCATTCTTCAATCTTCTCTGCTGTAGGAGTCTCGTGTAAGAGTGCGCGCAGCTCTGCATTGGACAAACCGCTTCCGTGCGGCCATGAATCAGGGTATGGCTTGGACCATGGAACGTAGACCCAAGGAGATCCATCCTCGTGCGACGCAAGCCTAATTGGTAAGAGGAACAGTGTCACAGCCACGAGGAGTACAAGACACAGAATGGCGGTGCATGTACGCCGGAGGGCATGATGAGGGTAGCGGTGTCGCGTGGGAGCTGTTTGCACCACGAGAAGCGGAGTTGTCTCCGATAGAGGCATATTGTCTGCTTTTTCCTTCATAGCTTCGGTTTCGACCTTGATTGTCTCCCGCTCACGCCTGCATATACCTAGATTATAGAAGAATAACCCAGCTACATCAGATGAGTGCAATGCAATGTCAGAGAAGTTGCGGGGATTGTTGTTGAGACGATCAGACGAAATAAGAGCACTGTGACGTGATGGGTCTGCCCGAGCACCAATTAGGCAGGTGGTACCGTATTTTACGTTATCAACCCCGGCTTACCGCGAAATACACATTGCCAACTGTTTTGTAACGTGTAATACATACGTATCATGCGGTAACTTACGTTCTACTGCTTGATCAACAAGCTGATTTCCGAACACACAGGATATATTGATCACACTGTAGCTCATCAGATCACCTGCGAATAGTTGCCTGTGTTGCAATTCAAGTAAGCTTTTCTACTTGAAGGATTGCTACTCATGCTCCAATACCAAGCCCTAAGCTCCAGTGGGATATCTAGTTTAGTAGACTGACTATAATAGTACACATCCGTACACAATCTGCACAGCTCTTTAGCTTGAGGACTAGCTGAGAGCAACGAGCAATGATGAAATGGCATTGTCAAACCCTTTTAGGATACGGATGTAAGCTATGCAGGCTCACTGCGCCGTTGAGACTTAGACAAAACCTTCTTAAAGCCTGCCTATTTAGCCAACATATACTTCAATCTATAATAATGCCGATGGAATAAGTAGATTCCTCCGTTATTGATAGTCATGGCCGGTTTTATCGATGTAATTTCCCACACGGATTTGATCTTGCTCTGCTGGATTAAGTCTCAATCCGATATCAGTACTTTCCCGGAGGATTTGTCGAGCGTCCTGGCTATCGACATTCATATCTTCCTTGATCAATAAGACGGCCAATTCGGGCACAAGCACAGCTTGCGCATAAGCAGCTGCGCCAGCTGCTTTGACGACCTTGTCTGTGGCTGCTAGCTGACGGAGCTTGCCAGAGTATTTCGAGGTTACAAAATTCAACCTGGATGTCAGTTTTGTCAGCTCGACTACCAGATTGAAGTAAAATTGTGTCAGTACAAACATTTTGTTCGCCCCTTTGGGACCGTAATATCCGCATGACAGTCCCTCTATACTATCGCCCTCCAAATCAAACACGAAGACTTTGGCTTGTCCATCATTCAGAGTGCTCTCAAAGCGACCCCGGAAGAAAGTCGAGGGATTAGGTATGAGAAGACGCTCGAGTTCCGCGAGATGGCCTTGCACTCGGTTATCAAACGTGCTCCAATTGATTGTAGGATATTTATTTTCCGTCCAATCCCTCTCCGCCGTATTCATCTTGTGACTCTCACAGAAGAGACGGTCATCTTTAAGACGTCGATTCGGTCGTATCAGATATTCACTGAGCAAGTCAGGGTCAACTGGGGCGTTGCAATTGGGACACAGTGACGGTTCTGTGTTCGTGGACATGTTAATCGTTTCTTCTCCGTCATCTGCTGACAATAATGAAGCTAATTCAGACGGCGGTGAACTAAGGGATGATAAGTCGTCGAAATCGGTATCAAAATCCCCAGCAGTGAATGCGGAGCTGGGTGCGCTTGTGATCGACTGCCCGGGGGGCTCCTTGAATTGGCCGACCGATAATGGAATATTATCAGATGGATCATCCTTGAGAGGTGCAGGCATACGGAAATTCGTGTACTTTTCTTTCTTGGGTCCATTTGCAGTTGATCCTTTTGTCCTTTTTTGCGACTTGCGAGGGCTCGAAATATCGATCTTTTGCGGCCGCTTGAAGTCTTTGGAAATTTCAAGATCTTTATCCCCTATAGGAATCTCTACCTTCTTGGGCACTCGGAAGCCACTGAGCTTGTTCCCACTGGACTTGTTACCGTATCCCTGACTGCTGCCCATCTTCTGTGACGACCTTATGCCACCAAACATGAGCTCATCATCGCTCGAAAGCGCACTTGAAGAAGGCGGGTTGCTCCTCTTTTCCCCATCTCGCTTTTTTTTGCTCGCGCCTTGCTTGTTGCTATCTTTTGCAACGTTCGTTCCATCCTGTCGACCCTCTCCTTTCTGTTTCTCTTCCTTCTCTTGTTTCTTCAGTCCTTCGGTCTCGCTTTCACTGGAACTCAATGGTTCATCGTCCGTAGCTGGTTCCACTTTCTCACTTCGACTGTCTTCTTCATTTGGTATTGCATCATTCTGAGGTCCTCGTAGTATTGGTTTGCCATTCATTCGTGTTAATGGTGGACCGCCAGTATAACCCCTCACCAAGCCGATATGTCTCGGACGATCTGACATCGTGTGATGTTTTTAGAAACTTCAGTCGACGTGATTCAACTTCCTTCGACGGCGCTTAGACGGCTTCTGACCGACGTGTATGTGATATAAGCTGATTACATCCAAATCGTTGTACGCGATGAGTAAAGTGGTGTCGACATAGTCACATGTCGTAGCTCTGCAAAGGCTTGTCGCAGTGGATTATTGCTTCCGTTCCGAGATCAAGCGACGAGCTTCCCAGTCTTCGCAGTACGTTAGTCGGCGAAATTGGAGAGAGCTGTCGAGGTATTGACTAGGCAACATTCCCGGAAGGTGGTTAGTTCCACATGTGACTGAACTCCACAAATCTATCAATTGAGCATGGCCCTCTTCAATTAGCATATTATGTCAATTGCTTCGGCAGCAGAGAAAAAATATGCACAGAATATGCTTCGCTGATATGCAAGAAAAGTCCCTGGGGAGGCTATTGTGAGGTGCTTTTTGAGACTCGAAACGCCGAAACGCGTCTGCCGCGTCCCTTCCGCGCGAGAACGTTATCTTCACGTGTTCTTATCGGGTCATACTACATGATTACTCTACCAAGCAAGAAAGACCACCGTTAAGACGAACATTATGACCGCTTGTAGAGATAACAGAGGGACAAGAAATCAAATGTATCATAGACGCCTCTCATATCTCATGCTCAAGGACCGCTTCAACGCCAACGATACTAGGGAAAGCATGTCTGGGAGAAAGAACATCAAAGATTAGATAGTATGCAAAGTAGTTACTGCCAGAATGAGAGAAGCGAAGCGATGTTGTATAAAAAGAATAAGAATAAAGCCATAAAAGCGCAATGCAATGTAAGTTTAGATGTCTCTCTTCTCTCATTCAAAAGTCATTTGAATCTCACCCTCCTCATGGTTCGCACCTTCAGCCCAAGCATTGTGTCCAAGATCGACGGGCATCGTTGCAGCGGAATGAAGGGGTGGTCGACCGACGGAGGATGAGTCCTGGTCGTGCAGTCTGTTATTAATGTTCTTATTATAGTTATATTCATTATCGAAGTCTGAGGTGCCGAGAGGGGTTGTTGCCGTCGATGTATTATGGTATGCCGTGTCGAATGTCAATTGAACATCTTCTTCTGGATCGTATTCGTGTTTATTGGACAGATCATTATGTTTTGTGTCCGAACTACTGCTCAATGGTGCAGCAGGTGGTATTACTGGGGTATGTTTTGTGGTAGATGGGAGGCTGTCGGCTAGATTGGTGGCATCGTTTTCGCTCTTGGATGTTCGCAGTTCAGGTCGATCATTGTTATAGTTGTTCAAATCCAGCTTGATCGGAGGCAGGGTTGATTCAAGTTGCTTGACTTCGATCTGCTCTGATGCCAACTCCGCCCTGATAGCGTCGATATCGAAGAGGACGCTATCGCGGCCTGACGATGAGTTTGGCGAATCAGGGTGTGGCGCAGGACCCGGCTGATCTGGGTCGTATGTTTCCCAGCCCTTCTTCTTCGCCAAAGTTGATTTCTTAAAAAGACCAAATCTTTTCTTATCTGGTTTCTGTTCTGCTTCCCTGCGTGCTTCGTCAATCTCACGGATGAGTTCTCGCTGTCGCTCTGCATGATTCTCGGGATCCGGATCCTCGATTTCTGCAAATTCATCACTCAATACCTCCCAGCCGACTTCACGTAATAATCTGGGCATGGCTGCCCGGTAATTCATATGACCGCTGACCAGATTGGTAACGTCAAAGTTCTCCATGCCCGGAATGTCGACAATGGGGGCGAGACCCGCTACACGCATGATACCTCCACTGGTAGCTCTAAATAGATAACCCAGAATCCAGTCATTGGAGGAGTAGCCGTTCACGAATCTACCAACGACGACGCTTCGCACTTTCAGATATTCGTCCTTGTTGGCCACAATCGGTGAACCAAACATGTAAACATTCTGAACCAAGCCGTAAGCCCCCTTTTTGGCAAGCTCCTTGAGACAGGAAAATATCACTCTTGAGCCAAGAGAAAAGCCGAGAAGTGTGATAGGTCTTTTTCCAAGATTGCGGCTCATTATCGAGTCCGCAAGAATGAGTCCGGCGGCATTGGCGCGCACTAAGGAGACATTCCAGGGATTGTCAATGAGGTAAGCGAGCTTGGTGAGAACGATGGGAAGTTGTAAAGCTCCCATCAATGCTGTCAGAATAGTACTGCCGAGAACTTGTTGTAGACCTTGAGTAAGGGCCTGCAAAGAGCGTTAGCATTTACTTGCTTAAAAGTCTAATCGCTTTTGTACGACATACCTCTGTCGCCAGAATATTGATAGTAGAACCCATACTTTGAAGCATTTCTGGCTCCCAGAAAACCGAGTAGAGATCGCCCATGATGGGGTCAACAGTACTGAAGGGCAATCGAACATCATCGACCTTGCCGGTCATCCATCCCGCAATTGTAACTATAAGATTGACTCGTTGATTGTTATGAAGCGGACGGTATTCAAAAGTTTGAACGGCACCCGTCCGGCGATGCGAGGCCTTCAAGCCTGAATAAGTACCAGTAAGTGTTGCGCCAGAAGCAATCAATGCAGTACCACCAGCTCCTCCCAGAAAAGCACCCGTTCCTGAAATTCCAATAGTGGTGAAACCAGCGGCCAGACCGGCACCAATGACAGGTGCCAGTAAACCTGCCGACAGACCAATAACCAATCCACCTCCGACAGTCGCCAGTCCCATGATCACATACTTTGACTTGAGTGCCTTTTTACGTCGCTGTTCCATATGTTGTGATTCATCCCACGTCTCCTTCTCGGCAGCTTGCTCCATCTCAAGTGCATCGATGACCTTCTTCTCGAACCGACAGATTTGCATCCATGAGATCTTCATTGCTTCGCCCACCTGCTCGAGCAGATAACGCGAGCGGGCGTCGTAATTAGCTTCCGAAATGAGAACAAGGAACAAGTCACAGAGCACAGTCCATCGAAGATCAATTTCTATGTTAGCTGATTTGGGCATCTGTGAGGGCGTCTGGACCGCCGGCACTTCATCTACTTCCGCACCGTAAGGTGGAGGAGATTGAGTCTCCTCATAAGCAGGAGGCGAACCGTTCAGAGACGGTGAGGTACTTTGTTTGTCGCTTGCGAGACCCGGTGAGTTCAGGGAAGGAGTGGCAAGGGGGGAGCGTCCTTCGTCGGCCATTGGATTTTTTACCCGAGAATTTTTCATGAGAGGATCGACAAGATCTGCTGCTTGCACCCCATGTTCGGCAAGTTGCTCTATCATGACTTGCTCTGCGGAGTCAATGTCCATATGCGCGAACAATCGTATCATCACACCCTGACCCCATTTTTTCATTGAGTCCACAGCTTCTTGAAGAGCCTTTTTGGACGACTTTGTTGTACTTATATTCTCCATATTGCTGGTCATCTGGTATATAGCAAGACGCACAACGCCAACGTAAGCAATGCGTTGACTCTCGCTTAAGAGATCTTTTGTGGCTTGTAGCTGACTTAAAGGGTCGCGAGTGTCATCGTCAATACCAGCCGAGGTTCCGTGACCTTCCTTGAACAAATAGTTCGTATCCTCGTCCATACTTGTCACAGAATGGACGTCATCATCAAATTGCACACGTGTATAGCCGCGACTTACGGCTCCAGAGGTCATATAGTCATCATCGTCGATTTTTGAGCCCTTCGCGACTAATCTTCCGTAATCGTCGTAATGGTCCATCTCACCGAGGGCGGGCATGGCCTGCCAATCTCCATCTCCATCACTTTCCTCGTCAGAGTGTTGCTCGGTGAGTTTTTGGTGGGACCATTCGGAGGCACCTATCGAGTCATGTTTGGCATGGCTACGCTTGGCTTCAGTCGATTGTCGTTGCACTGCTACTTCGTCCACAGGGTCTTTATTATTTTGCAACTCAGAATCATTGTGGCTGTTAATTGTAACACCAAGCCCGGTAAGCGGAGCGGCCGCTGGAACCTCGTTCCCCTCGATAACACCCTCCCCCTTGTTTATTTCCTTATTCGTTTCGGCATGGTTATTCGTCGTCGCTGGATGTTCTTGAGCTCGAGGTGGTATGACATCGGTAGAAGCCGGTATTTCCGAAGCGTCATGAAAGACAGGCGAGGCGGGATTTGAGTTTTCTGAACTGTTCCTCTCCTTCTTCGGCCGTATTGGCAGCCCAAAGTCATCTACTTCCACCTGGGTTTCCGCACCGCTTCGTTCAGGGTTTGTGCTTGTATCAGGTACCGTGCCTGACTCTCCTGAAGACATGATAAAGTCTCACAGGATATAGAGGCTAAACTCGGATCTCGACTATCGCGCTTCGTACAGGTGTCGTTAATGGACGTTCTCTCTCCGAGCAACCCATCCGCGCTAACCCACCCACAACATACAATCCGAGCTTTGCAGAGTGTAGGAATCCAACTCAGCAAAATCAAGAACTCTCGTCGGCTTGCTCAGTACATCCGGCCTCGATTGATTGTAGTGGTCGGCAGGAGTCACGAGCCGGGGCCGCATGAGACGGACAGGGCGGAAAAGGTAGGTCGAGGTCGACGAACACGGTGGATAGATGTCATAGGATCGCTGGTGGATGTCACGTTGAGGCTCACAACTTAAGTGGTCATTAGAAAGCTCATTCGCTCGAGCTGAGTGTTGCGACGAAGGTGCGACAGAGGTAGTCGCATGGGAGAAAAGGAGTTAAACTTGTCGTGGGGAAGTTAAGTTAATTTGTACGGCCAACTGGCTGCGTGCTTTCTGATTGGTCCGATGTGGTACATTATACACCACAGCATTGAGCTCGACACTTCATCGACTTCGACTATGACAGAAGGGAACACGACCACCGTTCTAATGGGGAATAAGGATATGGCTTACTGAAAGTGTCCCTCTAGCTATTTCCCAAAAGTGTGCTTGTGACGACAGATCCGCCAGCGGGAGTGGCGGCCTCAGGCCCGAGTGCTCAGTTTTAGTTAGGGTTAATTCAAGGCTTAGGGCTAGGGCAATTGTCGATTATACTGTATATCAGACAGCCGAAATCACGTTATGCCATTTTTACAGAAGATTGCCGGATGCTGGGATCCGGAAAGGTGGTCAGGTTGACTACAAACCCTGCTCCAACATAGTAGCCATCCAAACCAACGTTCCAAATTCATCCAACCTTTCACACCATTCAGATATAGCTTGGTGTGAGTCAGAAACTAGAGTTGTTGCTTCTCCCACCGCTGGATATTGCAGCGCAGACACCAGATCCTGCATTCTCAAAACCCTTTCTTGCGACTTGTTGCCAACGGAGCGTCTGTATTGTCTCGACCACTCCTGGTTTGATGCACTTGACCATAAATCCCTAGCCGAAGGCAATGGTAAGCGCGTATATCCATCCCGACATTCATTTCGACGATTTTCTGCATAGATGATGGGGATCTCGGATAGTAATTCGATCCCGTACAGCAGACAGTATGATCTACAATGCATATTAATACACTCTGGGAACATTGGCATTGTCATTGAAAACTGGACGAACCTCTTTATACTTTCCTTTAGCACCCAACTTGAGCGCATTTGGCGGACATCGTGAGAGACTTCCAGAGGAGACTCGAATTCAGAGAGTTTGTATAATTGTCTTCCTATGTCCTAATCATCCGGAGTTCGTCAGTTTGAGTCTGGTTTCCATCCGATGACTTGTCCTAATTTGCGAGGGACCTACAACACAGTTGTTCAGAATAGAATGAATCACCCCATTGCGATGGATGTGACAGGTCTCAGGCAATATTTCTTCTCCTTGAACTATAACGTAGATGAAAGAAGCTTGAAACGCGGCCAGGAGGGTTTCGACATCATAAGCCATGTGCTGAATCACTCGTCAATACGAGAATAACGAACTACAAGGCAAGGAGGATTACTTCTTGATGCAGACGACAATGCTCCTCATATATTTTTCTCTTCACAAACGCCGTACTCTCAGCGGTCTTGGTGAAGAACATGTGCATAAGACTGGCACATATTGCTAAGGGCTCGGGCAAGCATGAATGTATCCCGGCGTCCGAGATGCAGTCCTGTATTGGCTGATCTCTCAGGACACACTGAGGATGAATAAAATGAGGAAGATTTAGTCCACGAATCATCATTTCTGGATAGTCTTTTACTCGGCCTCGAAGGACTTTTTGTGTCAGAGTTTTTGCTGCCGTGGTTGGAGTAATCGACCTGTAGGCTTCCCTGATTAGGGAGGGTGAGTGTGGTGATATATACTCTAGAGCTGCGGTCGAAGTATTGATTCGAGACAGTGCTCCATTGCTTGAAGTGTCGTTAGGCTTAAGCACCGGTATGAAACTCGATAGGCTGTTGGTTGCGCCTGTTTCCCACGGAAAGATGGCAGATGGGACTGGTCCAGATACCTCATGATCAAACTTGGGGGCAGCCAAGTCCGCATTATCCAGAGATGAATGAAAAGAGTCTAGTATATCATTAGTTGGTTCAGCTTCATCCCAATCAATCAGCTCCGTTGGCTGGAGGAAATCTCTCAGAGACGTGACCTCAGGGACATTGTCTGAGAAACAGCACGATGTACCTGGCGTATAGGGTTGAGTAGATGGACGGAGGTTATTCCGGTGTCTGGTCCTTAACATAGAGTAATAGCAGGGCAGTCTGCGATCCACACAACGTGAACAGGGAGAGGCCAAAGAGCATCGGGCCTTTGCTGACCGACATTGCTGACAAGCTTTTCTACGCGTATTCGGCATTTTGTTCTAATTTGCAAAGGATTGTTGGAAAATGAAAGCAGGAAGTGAGGTTGACTGTGAGATGCTTGTAGGAGAGAGGGGTTTGTCAGCGACAAGAATGAAATCCGCGGCGTTTCAGCCAACCAGAAGCTCGCATCCTCCGCTACTATCCAGAAAGTCCGCGGCACATCAACCATCACGTACACGAAAATATGGGGGAGCTTGCAAAGACTGCATTGGAATTGCTCCGTGAACTGTAGCTTCGGCCGAATATTGCCGTTGGGTGTGGACAAGGATGATGCCGCTAGAGGTCGATCCTGGCTTAATACTGAGAAGGCGATCGCTATAAATAAGGACTCTCTTCCGAAGGATGACTGACATTTGATCTATATATCAAGGAGGACACAAACAAAATAATAAGCAAAAGCTTCTTTTGAACTCTCAGAGCCACAGCCATGGCACCTATCCGCGTTGGTCTAATCGGCCTATCCTCAAACAAAACAGATAGCATTGGACCAGGCGCTTGGGCGTATATGGCGCACCTCCCATATCTACTCTCTTCACCAGACTACGAAATCGTTGCACTCGCAAACTCATCCCAAGAGGCAGCTCAAAAGGCCATCAAAACATACAATCTACCGGCCATAACCAAGGCATACGGCAGTCCAGAAGAGATTGCCAATGACCCCGATGTTGATCTCATCGTCATCAGTGTCGTGGTCATGAAGCATTATCAACTCGCCAAACCGGCTTTACTGGCAAGGAAAAGTGTCTTTGTCGAATGGCCGCTGGGAGCTAGTCTTGCCGAATCCGAGGAATTGGCTGCTCTAGCGAAGGAGAATGGCGTCAGGACTATAGTTGGGTTGCAGGCGCGCGCAGATCCGCTCGTGAGTAAACTCAAAGATATCTTGGAATCTGGTCAGATTGGGGATATACTGAGCTCTTCGGTTTTGGGACCTATGAGCGGGTTGCCATCGGACGTTTGGTTTGATGGTGGCGAGTATTATCTGGACATGAAGAACGGCGGGAACCACTTCATGATATTTTTCGGTCATTGTAAGTCCTATTGCTATTACTCAGCGTCGTTTAGTATGCTTACGTTAACGTGCGTAGTCTTCGATAGCTTTACGCAAGTCCTTGGCGAATTTGTTGAACCGCATTCTATCCTCAAAGCAGCCCGAACTAAGGTTGCAATTCGAGGTCGCGATGGTAGTATCAAAGTGCCCGAATACCCTAAGAACACTCCGGATCATATTCTTGTTCAAGGTGTACTCAAGGACAGCGGTGCTGTAGCTTCAATCTGCGCTAGAGATCTCATGCATACTGTGGACGGCGTCGGCCTTCGATGGCTGATCACAGGCACCGAGGGCGAGATAGAGGTCACTGCACCGGAAGGACAATGGCAAATGTCAGATCCAGGAAGAACGCTGCGACTCAAAATTGGTAACGATGAAGCTGTTGAGGTTCCCTATGAACAGAATGCAGATAAGAGCTATCTCGAGCGGCTTAGCGTTAACGTTGGTGGTGTGTACGAGGCGTTCTTGAAAGATGATCAATCACAGTACGCAACTTTTGATTCGGCGTTGAAGACTCATGTCTTGTTGGATGAGATCTTAGGAAAATCTGGATTTAATGCTTAGTCTGGAGATCGAATGAGTTCACTGTCTTTCATTGATTTAGCTTCTATCCCAGAGCTCCGTGATGTATGGTATGAAACTAGTTATTAAAATGTGAAAGGAGAATATACCTGTATTTATGGTTAGAGAGAGAGAGTCGACCGATGTCTGTAACGTCCATGGTACAAAGCCCTAAGCCTAAGCCTAAACCTTAGTGATTGAAGTTGTTTCGTTCCTTCGATCCATGATAGGCAATTCGTTATTGACGAACGTGATAGATCCAATCTCCTTTCGGAAGCTCGAACAACGTGTCCACGATATCTCTCCACAAAGCAAATGCCGGGTGCTTTGGCCTCTCCGCGCTTTTCGTATTGCGGCAATCATGAAACGGTGGCTGAGAATCAAGCATTCGCACGGACTGGCGCTATACAAATCCAGCGAAGACTTCCAGGGAACATGATCGTCGGGACAAATCATAGAGCCCAAGTGGGCTTAGTATACGCGGCTCCCGGGGCTTTGCTTGACAAATGCGGCTGCCTTGGTGACATTCAATTTTCCAACATCGCGATAAAGCTCAACGGCGAGCTTGATATCCCGGACCGACATGGATGAATATGTATCCATGTCTTCACATCTAACATTCTTGTTCTTCTCACTATCAATCTTGTAATACTGTTACAGTATACTGACAGCCATGTCCGCCGAGGACGGAATTCCGCTCAGGTCGATCCACGATGAGGATTCACTTGACGAGTTCTCCGACTGTGAATCGCAGCCGCTCAACGGGTCACGCCTTCATCATCCGCCTGCAAAGTCATCAATCAAGTCTAGAGTACTATCATGTTCGTCTCGGACGACCAGCTATTGTACGTCCTTGGCAAAGTGTCGGCATGCGCAATGCAATGCGCACCCCCGATCGTCCCGAGCGATCATCTGCCGATACATTCAACGCCCATTCTGGGGACTTGTAATAGTTTTGTGAGTATTTAGCGTCCTGGTAGCTGTCCAAATACTGCCTGTTAATCGCATTTTTCTTACCTTCAGAGGATTGTTAAATGTCTTCTCCATCGGCGTGAACTGTATATTCTTCCTCTTCCCCGATGATTTCGACGATCAGCTTGATGCGTGGCTTCTACCTAATCACCAGCTATCCGCATCGACACACTGGGACAGACACGGAGTTCCTCTCAGCAAATGCCATTCCCACAACGACTACTGGCGCGACGTCCCGCTCAAATCCGCATTGCTTGCCGGCTGCATCGGTGTTGAAGCCGATATCTGGTTGTCAGATCACGACCTGCTTGTCGGCCACAATCCCTTTGTGCTCAATCGGCAAGAGACGCTACGCACGTTGTATCTTAATCCATTACTGGACACTTTACACCAACGTAACACTCGGACAAATCTGCTGAATTTGCCGGATACCTTTCACGCCGACATTCCAATGGCGGGAGTCTTTGCTTCAGATCCTGCTCAGACTTTGGTCTTGCTCATTGATTTCAAGACAGACGGCGACAAGATTTGGCCATATGTGATGGAACAGCTGCAGCCTCTGCGCGAGGCTGGCTATCTGACCTACTTTAACGGCAGCGACCTCCACGAAAGACCCATCACTGTTGTCGCCTCGGGGGACGCACCCTTGCGGCAAGTCATAGGCAATGATACCTACCGCGACATCTTTTACGATGCACCATTAGACAAATTGACTCTGTCACCGATATCCAGCCAGGATCCACTATCGCCAGACTACGACTTCTCAAACAGCTATTATGCCTCGGTCAACTTTGGCAAAGCAATTGGCGGCCTTCATAGAAATAGATTCTCGCAAGACCAGTTGGCACTGATTCGTGCGCAAATTGAGGCAGCGCATAAGCGTGGCCTGAAGGTTCGCTACTGGGGCACGCCGAGCTGGCCTCGCGGGTTGCGCAATCATGTATGGCATGTGCTGGTGCGTGAAGGGGTGGATCTCATCAATGTGGATGATTTGCGAGAGGCGACGAGACAGGATTGGCGCAAGCATAGAAGTTGGCTTCTATGAACATCATTATGTACTAGCTCATCAGCTTCTGCCTCGATGTGTTTTGCATCCATCTCGCAGGGTCTACTAGCATCGGGGCTAAAAAGCTTGTGTTGTTTAGTCTACTTGGCATGCTCCACATACTATTTATTCGAGGAAATAACTATGCGAGACGTACCCGTCTACTTCAGAATGATACTACAAATTGATGATTGTCTATGAGAGGAACAATAAAGACTCCTGACAGTAAGCTCACTATTGAAAGCCACACGAAACACCATTGTAAGACAAGGCCCCCCGTTTTGGATCCCTCCATAACATGCTGTTTGTACCGAACACAGTTGGAAGCTATGCTGAGGGTAGATACAGTCAATCAAAAAATCTTGTTCTCGAGAGACGTGGCAAATGGATCACAGGTATGCTCTTCATTCCTTCAGAGCAGTGTTAGCCTTGTTTACGATACTGTCGGTCCGCGGCAGCTCGGCCAGTCTATGTACTCCCCTCCAAAAATACTAGATTTGTCGAAAACAACAACATCTATGTTTTTTTTAAGATTTAATCCATTGTTATATTGATTCACTCCAAGTTGAGCTTCAGACTGGAGAATCCTTATCGCACAGTCCGACGTCATTGTTTCCTGACTACTGATTCTCGTGCTCAGCTCCGTGATGTTCTGCAATAATGCCTACTGGCGATCCTGTATACGCCGAAACTTCCTCCTCTCATTTGATGTGAGTTGACTAGTCAAGACCCCCGAGGGCTCTTTGCTTCAGTGGCCGGGCCATACTTTAACAAGAGGTAATTGTCGATCGCGATTTTACCTTCAGCCTTGTGGGATACATAAGCCGAAAAAAGGATCAGGATAGCTTATATGCACCATGCGCCAATTCGACGGATCGCATACCCGAGCGAGAAGTAATCACAATGTCTCGAGGGGCATCCTGCACACTTGAACGCTATCACGATTGACTTGTGGAGGCAGGAGTCAAGGGTCAACTGGCCATGCACATATTGCTGAGTCACTATACAGCCAAGTCCCATCACGTTTCCGCCTAGTGGAGAGTCAGCTAACCCTCATACGACATAGCCACAGAGCCTGTAGTGGCTACGAAAGCAGATATCCTCTTATGGTTTGGACCCAGAGGCTTCGATTGCTAGATCTACGCCTCACCACCGTTGAATACGACAAACCTTGTCTGGGGGCGTTTTCAGAATGCTGTCTCATGTCGCAAGAGCAACCTCGTGAGTAACTTCAGATTGCCCCAACGAGACCAGTACGTCGCTAGGCCCACCGGTTGCCTTGATTGCAAACAGCATCTCCCATGTACATGAAAATGTACTCGGAAGCGGGAAGTACTTCCCGCGGCCTGACAAGTCTAGATAGCTCAGACATCTGCCAAGTAGGAAATCGAAGCACATGATATCTGCTCTCGACAAGCCGCCAGGAAGATAACTAACGGAGGTCTCCGATGAGCCTCAATCAACCATAAACCATGGATCCATTGACCCGGATGCACGTGATCCCGTTCGGGAACGTTGGTACACAAGCCGAACCCGACAAACAACTCAATCTTTTCCCATGCTTCATTGCAGAAGATAAGAAGAAGCATGCACAGTACAGGTGCACAGTCACCTCTCAGCATGGAATACGAAACCGGTCGTTGATTGAGCAAGTGCCGGGTATGCCCGCTGT
The DNA here is from genome assembly GCA_023625915.1 of Talaromyces sp. PB3603. Taxonomy (NCBI): domain Eukaryota; kingdom Fungi; phylum Ascomycota; class Eurotiomycetes; order Eurotiales; family Trichocomaceae; genus Talaromyces; species Talaromyces sp. PB3603. Next base: position 293,650 of record JAMAFY010000005.1, read on the forward strand.
TTTCCGCCTGCTTCATCGATGCTACCTGATTTCTACGAGTTTCGGAGGATATTCAACGGGTGGTTCGATCCTTTGTCAGGATTCGGAAGCAAGCAAGGCTCTTCCTCACTTATCTACCTGAACAATCAATCAATGAATGAATGAAGGAATGAGCACGTCGCAAATTGCACGGAGTCAGCGAGATTGGCAACGCGAGGGAGGACAATGACGTCGTATTCTCGGCTCGGGGAAGCTAGCGATGCTTTCCTCTCGCTGGGATTGGACCTCCCTCGCTTCGACGAGCCGCGGCCAATACCCACGAGCAAATCATCGACCGGGTCGCTGGCTTAGTCGTGTCTTGGGTCAATCAAAACTACGTCTGCGATCAGACACAATGCATCATATCCATGGAGGCTCAACTGGCTGGGCCAGTGAGCGCAGGTCGCGGCCGCCCCCATGCTGTCCCGTACCCTGCTGGACCCCGCAGCCCTGTGAAAGAGAGACATGCTGTGATTTGATGGAGCGTAAGGACTGTGGCGATGCAAATGAGGGTGGGCCTTGAAGAAAGACGCATGTCATAAGGACGGTCTTCTTCTACCTATCACCAACTTCTTTTTGATCGAATAGACAGTACGTGGGAGCACAATCAGAAACAACAATTGTCTATGCCTGCAACAATTTCCAGTAATGAATGATACCGGTACATTCTCCGTGGCGAACAACGTCACCAGCGTCGCCGGCGCTGGTCTGCGACTCGCCCTGCTCCTAAACGCAGTAGCGTGTCAAGTCGCAAACCTCGGCGTCGACATCCACAGCATCTCCAAAGGAATCGCCCTTTTCTCGACGAGTCTCAAACAGCTCGGTCAGAGTCTACAAGCCGAACACTCGGTTCATACGCGCGAATGCATCGATACAGCGCATCAGATCAGCGACCAAGCTCGAACGGTCTTCGAGGAGGTGGAGGATATGCTGGAACGGGTTCAGAAAGCGGAAGTAGAGCCAGACCAGAAAGATGTCCCTGCCCAGCAGAGGTTCAAGGACTGTTTCAAGAAGCAGCGTGTCACGTATTTGTTGGCGCAGTTGGAGGCACTTAAATTGAGCCTTATGGTGATGACGCAGATTCTGCATCTTGGTCGCTTGCAGGAGGTCAAGAGGTAAGTTACGTTTCGGTCCCATTCTTGATCGTCATAGTCCACTAAATCTGTGGTCTTAGTGTCTTGAACACCCTCACCGACGAACTGATCGTGCAGGAACGAGCCGACGCACAAAACATGCTCATCATCAGATACTGGTCCACCAAGAAACTCGACAGATTATACGAATTATCGCGACAAGAAGCAAAAGAAACCCAGCGTTCAGCACTTCATCTCGATCCAAACGAAACGAAAACGACTACTCCATCCAACAGTCCATCTTTGACGAAACTTCCTGTCATTCCGTTAGGGGTCGAATCGTCCTTGAACGCTATGGAAGAATCGCCCAGTGATATGCTCCGACTCACGCAGGAAGTTCTGAATGCGCTACTGAGACGCTGGATTAGAGTAGAAGCCGGTCAGAGCGTGAGACCCATGCCACGGGTTTACGTGTCGTCCGGAAGCGACAATGAACTATCCGACGATGAAGACAGTTTTGATCATTCAACGCAGGGGTATTATCTCGAAGGAGTAACCACGGACTGGCGCAAGCCTCATTCGCAGGAAGCTCGGATCCAGGCTGCCCAATTACGCAAAATGTACTCTGACAAGCAAGCGCATGTCCACAGTGACTCTGATGGCTCGGAAGACTCGCTTGTCAAATCCGGACGACGTCAAGGTCACAGACGAAAACATCACAAAAAGACATACGCAAGCAGCGAGTACGACGATAAGCCGGAGCAGGCACAGATGGACAATAGTACTACTACTCCAACTACATCTCGACCATATTCGTACTCCACAGCGAATACAGTCCCGGGCTTTGATGCCGAGAACCATTGGCGACATACGAGTGGTTCTGCAAAGCCTAAGCCTACCATCCAGACCCAATCCAGGCCAATACCAGTCCCCCAGTCAATGGGAAGCAACTTGAACGTCAATACCAGCGCACAGCCAGAGCGCTTGGCTACCTCTCAACCAGGCGCAAGAGGTATACCTTCAAGCCCATCAACACGCAACGGGGCGTATGCGAATGGCTCGTTTTCTGCTTACTACAAGACACCCACGCATGGGTTTCCACCTACGCCGTCGAGCTATACTCATCAACAACCATACTATTACCCTACACAACAGTCATTACAACAGCAGCAACAACAACAGCAACAATATCGACAGTATAGTAACAACCCACCACCGCCCACCTTCGCGCGAACGCTATCGGATAATTCTCTTCATCCAACACAACAGCAGCAGCAGCAACAACAATACCTGACACCTCCATCCCAACAACATCGCCACCGTGCGTCACGCAACAACCGAACATCAAAAGGCAGCAGCGGCGGTACTCGCAGTCCGTCACCGTACAGGCGTCACAAAGATTTCAAACGAACCGCCATGCGCGGGATTCTAGGTGCGAGCGCGATAGGAGGGTTTATGGACGCTTTGGAGGCTTTTAGTATTATCTGATCTCTTCTTTTCCTTTTTCGCCTTTCCGAAATGATGACGATTTATGATTATGATCTTGTACGATTGGTTCGATTATTGTTGTATGACTACTACCATGTTTCACGCGCGCAGCAGACGATGATACCTCGCCTATGAATATTACGGTTCTGTACGATTTTTCTCACTGTCTTTTTCAGTCGTTCTGTTACTACGTTGAAATTTTCTATATCTCGATGCCAGCACTAAATCTCGCATAAGCAGCCGCATGATTGGCCTGTCGCGTCGCTAGAGTATAAATACGCAATATACAAGTGCTTTGATAGCGCCGAATGGATTACTCAAAACAGACACCAGCCTTTTAACTAGAAAGCTGGACCTAGTAGCTCGTAGGTATGATTTGTGGTCATTTCGAGGGGCAAATCCCGAGTACAATTCAGAAAACATTTCCAACCCCTCGGGGCTGGTAGCGAAATGCCTCCAGACTTTTTTTTTTTCTAACGAGTATTTGGAGTTTCAGATTCTAGAGATAATTTCGAACTCATCCTCGGTCTCCGACGGTACCCAGGCATTTCGCATCCTTTCCGCACCGGCGACGATGCCAAACGTCGGCCGCCCGAGTCGAGACTGTCACGCCTGTCGCAAACGTCGGATCAAGGTGCCTCAACCCCCTCCCTCTCTCTTCCTCCCTCCATTCTACGCCTGCAACGAGCTTGACTTAAATCTAATCTGCTGAGTAGTGCGACCTCCTCCGGCCCGAATGCACACAATGCCAACGGAAAGCTCAGTCTTGCCCTGGATATCGAGACGAAGCGGAGCTCATCTTTCGGATCGAGAGCGTCTCTACCTTCCAGGCCAAGCAAGCCGGCGAAAAAAATGATAAAAGAGGAGTAGATGCTGCCGGCGAGGACCAGCTCATCAAGGCCGAAAAGTGATCCATTGGCTTATCAAAATGTCAGGCTTCGCGGGTATGATTCTATGTGTATATCGAATGCTCATATGTGTACGGGATGATTCTTAAGACATGATCAAATGGGTATATTTGTGCTCAAAAAGTAGGGAGTTGGAATATGCCGTGCTCGGGAACCCAGTCAAATTCCATCTCCACGGGGAACATGTCTTGTTCGTGGTTGTTGCCGCCCATCGTAGAGAGAACGGGTTGGCTGTGTAGGTCTATCAGTTGCTGTGGGTTATGTTGCTGCTGGAACCTCCAGACGTCTTGTGGGGGAACTCGGTACTCAGTTCCTGGGGAAACGGTCGCTTGTACCCAGGGTGTTTGCTGGGGGTAATGAGGATAATATGTGTCTGTGGATGCTGTTGTATGACTTTTCGTCACTCCGCTAGTCTCTTGAGCTGTGGGCATGTTATAAAAGCCACTGTAATGGTGAGACTGCTGCAGATTTTCAGCGTGCGGCTGCGGATGCTGTTGGAGTAACTGATCTCCGGCAAACGCGAAGTTCCCTCCGTGATACGTAGTTGGTGTTGGCAAGGGCACAATTCCTCCATGCCAGGAATCTGACGTTGTTGAAGTCGAAGGGCCAACGACGACTTCACCACCATTCCCGACGTTATCGTTCCCAGCATTATAGTGAACTCGCCGCCGCTCTTCCTCGTCCGTGCAGTGTTTTAGGAACCGTTGCAACCAGTCTCGTGCTTTGCCTCCCACAACAAGCAGCCATCGCGTTGGAATCGGATATTTGGATGTAGCGCTCGCTTCAGTCAATCTTTGGGTCAATTGCTCCAGATAACTCTCGACCTTGACCGTCTCAGGTTTGATAACCTCTCCCAGTGCACCAGACCGGACGGAAAAAAAGATCTTTAGCAAGACCATAAGACCCAACACGGTACGTGAATAGGTCAGATTGGGCATTTTGCGCATCGTGTGCACGTCACATTCCAAGAATGTGTCGAGCAGTCCCTGTGCTGCATGCATCCACTTGATAGTGAGGTCAACTCGAATAGCACTCAGCGGCTCTGCGGCTCTCTTTGGACCACTGTCACCATCGGGGGCAGGAAGGGTATAGTATTGTTGTTTGATGGCATCCGGATCACGATATCCTTCGCCTATGCCAAGCTCATACACCACCAGAATGGTGTATTGGAACTCGAGCATCATTGGAACTGTCCGGCAAGTTCAGAAAATGAGCGATCGATGCGTTTTCAGGTACTTACCAGTAAGAAAATCGGGATCGATGTCCTCTTTCCAATCCTCCATCTTTTTATCAAATAGTCGGAGCACGCTATTGACACGTGTTTCAGACAGCAGAGCTGTCGAGCTGGTATCATCGAGACCGAATGATGTCAATGCCTCATCGACAATGGCCTGAAGACCAAACCAGCTGGCATATCGTCTATCTGAATCATACGGTGAGCGAGAGAGCAACCTCACACACTCTTTAATCCAGTCGTTATAAGGTAATAAATTAGGTCGACGAGTTCGCATAGCGACGCTATCAAATCAGTACGCAGTACAACTCATTGAATAACCAGGTGATCGACTCACTTAGAAGCTAGATGATAGCAAGCAAGTATTGTACGAGCTTGTCCGGCCATCTGTTCATCAAATTTGCCCGTTGGTTTAGGCTGTCCTTGCCCCGGCTCACGTTTTCGAGGCATACGCTTTCTCGATGCAATGCCAATCTCCAAAGCCATCGTAGCAGCAATATGCGCATACTGATATGCTTGAATCTGTGAAGGCAGCTCCGGTGGAAGATAGTACACATTCATCACGAGGAGCGCCTGTACCATTTCTAATGACTTCTCTGCCTTGAAAAAGAATCGGTGCGCGTACATGGTGAGCATCTCACGATTGAGGGTATTCGCGAGGCCTACGTCGACTGCGATAGAGGTACCTGCTAAGATGGCCAAGAAGAGCACGGGTTTTGTAGTTCGGAGGTGACGGGCAGTGGTTTCCGTGGGGAATACCATGAACGGGAAATATGCAAGCAGGTCGTTGATGAACAACGAAACCAAGTCCTCTGCCGTACTCATAGGAATAACACCGCGATCTACCACATCTCCATCACCATTGATGTCAGGGTAACTCGAAGTCAGAGTCAATGCCGGCGTACCGCCTATTGAGGTGCTTCCATCACGGGACGTTTGCAAGGTAGAACCAAGAGCAGGAGATTGCGACGCGTCATGAAAGCCCCGGTGGGATGAACTGTATTGAATATCCTGATAATCTGGCGGCGGTCGTTTCACTGCCTCGGATCCAAAATCTACATCGTCTGGGCCCTCATCCTCACCCACACTCTCGCTATCTTCTTCACCGGCATTCTCCTCGACAGCTAGACGTCGCTCTTTCAGTGCTGTGCGCATCGCAGCCATTTCCCTTTCCAATTGAGCGACTCGGGTATCCGTCCGTTTGCGCGGCCGACGCCGCTGCGGCGCAACGAATATGCACGCTCTCTTTGCCTTTGCGCATCGTTGACATTGATTGATAGCAGTTTCGTCGGGCAGACAGCGTACTTTCAGAGACCGACAGGATTCGCAGGAGCGGTTCAGTTGTTGCGTGGGAGTTGATCGTGGTTCCATTGGTTCATGCGAGGCTGCGGGCTGGAAAGAGGACATGTTTGCGAATTCGGCTGGCTGCATGTGAGGGTGGTGGTGGTTGGCTAACATGATCGAGTGTTGCAAGTATCCAACAGTCCGCACGTGGCGAAATTTCGTTCGAAATCGTCAAGTCGCATAAAGATCGTTGGTCAAACTTTTGGCGGGGTGGTAACAATAGCGACAATGAACAAGACAATGCTTCACGGCCATGCTCAATGATGCGTTGTCCTCAGCGACAGGACTGGAACAGAGAATGGTAGGCTGACTTTCAAACACCACTCATCTTCAGCAGACATACAGATAGCCTCGTCGCAAAAAGCATCGCGGCCAAGCTGCTGGGCCACGTCCTATGTTGATCAATCAAAGACATCGGAGCAATGCAGTGGCCTGAAAGACCAGGCAGAAACGCGCGGTTCTTTCCGCTAAGCTTTTCTGGGTAGGTCAGTCAGCCAATCAGGGGCACTGACAGAAGCAAATGCCAAAGCCCGATGTATTACCATATTCGGTTAGACAAAAATCTTTAGATCACAGGCTGGAAACAAAGAGCCAATCAGAAGTCGATTCTAGAAGACGTGGATCATTCAGGCCGAATACGTCGGAATCAATTTTGATTGTTTAGCCCTAATAGGCCTATTTTAATGAGTAGAGATGTTTTCATTCAGCGGGTCTGACATTTCATTAGGTCGAAGTCCTATCGTTCACAGCAGATAGCCTCTTAAAGTGATCGACTGCCGCTTAAAAGTATCTAGAAGCTATCTGGAAGCCTTGCATTTCAACGTCACAGTGAACGTCTGACTCATTTGGCCCGTGGACTATATAGTAGATCAAAAACTTCCCCATCATCCCAGGCAGATTGCAGAGTGAAACCCGTTTGATTCAGGGATAGAGTGCCTAAGAAAGGTAGATATACTTATGTTTGTAGAGGAAGAGTGCAGGGATATCGTGGGGTGGCAATCGAGGCAGAGATCATATATCAGTGCCACACTGACTTATAGACACAAAACATGGTGAAGAAGAGAATGTTTAAACAGTGCAGGTGGAGGAGTGAGACTCAGGCTACATGTATAGACAGTCTCCAGGCAGCCAGGTAGCAATATTTGAAGGCCTAACCCCTCATGAGAATGGACAAGATCTCAATCAACGACCGCGGAAGTTGTTTGGAGAAGGGCCATCATTCCTGCGTAAGATCTATCTCACGGGGTGGAATCTCGGAAACGAGTGCCGAAATGAATTCGTGCAAAGATATATATGGCGATGAGGCATGTATATGGTTCAAAAACCGGTAGTATAAAGGTTCCCGTCACGAGATAGCTTTGACAGGGACGATTGTTTCAGATGAAGCGAAATCTGTGATCATCAACGTCTCCGTAGACAACTGATCCCAACTGTACCGAAAATGTGGTGCGGAGCCTCTATAGGACGGTTCGAGTCGATCTTGGGTCACCCACCTGCAATGATCTTTTTCAGACTCAGTACGCTTACCTTCCAGTATGGAGACAATTGTGAGGCTTGCAGGAGGCTCGCAGGAGGCTGGCTTATAGGGCGATCTTGGTTTCTAGATCATTGTCCGGATTCCGTACCGTTGACCAAGGATGACTGCCAAGGCCATTGTTTCAGCGACCTTGGTTTACCATAATTACAAGACCAACTACTGGGTCGTGGTAGGGCGGAATGCCTGGTTACATGATTGACATCGGTGGCGTTACATTGCATGAACCTGACATGGCTTGATACTTAGTAATATGTCAGATGCTAGGTACTCATGTCTTTAGAGGAAACAGCGAGATGAAGTTGTACAACAGACTTAGTACGGCTATTTCAAACTCGGCCTGCAAAGTGCGTGCTCGGGAGATTGTGGATGGATACTGTCTGATACATGCCGATACGCATCAATGGATTCAATATTACATACATGCATGGGTGTATGCCGCGGTAACGACGCCAAGCAATGCCAAGAGCGCATGACGACAGCCAAGCAGATCCGGTATTCCAGCGTTGCCAAAACAGGAAAGCCATCACGCACACTGTCCCAGCCAGCCTCAGTCGTAAGGCATGTATGTCTCATCCCAGTAATTTTCACAGCAAACCGCTATGCATGTAACAACGGCACTGACTCGTGAAAATAAATCAGTCAAACTGAATCAATCATGCTGCCAGTCTTCCCCTCCCAGCGCCAAAGCTGAAACGTATTCGTCAGCGCCTGTCTGGACTGGCGCGGCTGGCAAGAGAACGCGTGGCACGGAAAACTCAGAACTTGGTCTGATTGGTCGACTCCACCTGCGCATCCAATGAGACGGCAGATGACGGGGAGATAACAGCAAATCAATCAGATTACATACGGAGCCAATTACGTCGTCCAGACGAAGGATACAAGTGAGATACTGAGACTGTCTCACGAGGTCGCATCTATGAACATAAAGTGCAAATTCACTTTGAAGTCGACTACGTGTGACCAGACTTTCTAGACTATTTGGAGCCACGGGAAGTCCCTTAAATCTCTGAATAGCTAACAGTACACACGTATATATCTTAGTATGTATTTTGGTGATCAGTTAAGTTGCTTGGCACGGAGTGTTCGGCAGGGCTTAAGCCACCCTCGATCCACCGCCAAAAGGGGGCGCCAAGGTCTGATAAGAATGGATTTGACGCGTACGAGTTTGCTTGCTTTAGGATGAGATGAATGGATGTATTCAGCCCATCGTCGGCGGAATATGGAGAGTGAGATGAAGCACACCGACCGGAGTGCAGATTGTAATATCGGCAACCTGTCGGGCCATCCGCCCACAGATACAGACCTCAATATGAGGGAGAGAGACAAGAAGATCGATAAAATCTGACCGAAACAGAAATAAGGCACGCTACCTGCCAAGTGTGAAAGTGGACCGTATTGTAATTACAGGCCAGCCCGTTTGGCCTACGTATGCACCTTCGTAGGCGTGTATGGGCGGAGTACGGGGTAACTTCCTACTATTTGCCATGTCCTGACTTCAGCCTCTGCACATCACTCTCCTCTTTGCACAGCTATTTGTATATACTCATCCCTCCAGTCTTCCAGTCAGTCGCTGCATCCTCTGTTTCTGCACAAGTCGAACGCGTTGGTTGAGATTTTGCTTAAAGCCTTCATCTTATCAACTACCGCACAGACGCGGCAACTGTTATCTGAAGACGTCGAATTTCTTCTCTTCTACTTGCTCTCCCGGCGGCCCTGTACACAAGCTGGAGCTTGCGGAGTGTCTTTATTTCCCATCTCCCTCACAACCAAACCAACACGATGCGCACCTCGCTATTAATATGCGGTTTGATAGCCGCCACGGCGAGCGCTGCTGTGGTCGACACCAGTTTCATGGACGAGCGGGAAAAGTTGGCCAAGGACTGGACTGGGAAGGGCGGTGATCCAGGCGGAAAATACTTTCGTAAGTTGTTCCCTGACGTCGTCATTACTTTGCTGTTTGGTATTCCCGCTCGGAGTATTGCATACTCCTTGCGCAGATACCCTGTTGAGAGCGTTCCGTTAACATACTTTTTCAGATGAATCTTCGTGAGTGATACTCAATCATAAGTAGTGCGGCGTGAGGTATCAGTACTAACAGATCACTGTCTGCAGATTCAGCGGTCATTATGATGGTCGGTATGTATTAGTCTCGTGAACAATGCGCAAGTGACAGGGTACTGACCCGGACTAGTTACACAGACAAGGCCCTTAATCACGAGGATCAAAATGCACATCTTTCAGCCTTGATCACAACATATCTGTCATTCATGGAGGAACTCGATGTCGAGACCTGGATCATGCACGGAACATTATTAGCATGGTGGTGGAATCAAAAGGTGTGCATATATTTGTCTTGATCACGTCTGGCGCATTTCTCTAAACAGTTCCTTCGACAGATCTTCCCCTGGGACGACGACCTAGATGTCCAAGTCTCCGAACCTGGCATCCACTTCCTGGCTGAAAATTATAACATGACCGAACATAGCTTCGAAATCCCCGGCGTTGGCGCACGCAAATACATGCTCGAAATCAACCCTCACTACATCGTGCGCACCACCCTGGACAAGCAAAATGTTATCGACGGTCGATGGATCGACACATCGAGCGGTTTGTTTATCGACATCACCGCCGTACGCGCAGATGATTCGCGGCGCGCCGAAGGCGACAAGGGCGCATTAATGTGCAAGGATTCGCACCGTTTCCAGGAAAACGAAATCTTCCCGCTGAGACGGACGGTCTTTGAAGGAGTACCAGCCAAAGTGCCGTATGCTTACACGAAGCTGTTGGCGGATGAATATGGACAAAAGTCCATGACTAATGCGCGGTTCAATGGATATACCTTTTCCGAAGAAGTCCAGCAATGGGTCAAGACTTCGTATGTCTAATCTGATCTGTCTGTAATAACAGAGGTGCTAACAGTCTGCTAGGGAAGTCGAAAAAGTCGAGGAAGAACACGAGAAACAGGCAGAACAACCACAGGAAGGAAAAGAGAAAGCCAAAATCCACAACTTTATACAGCACTCCAATGAGCCGACGTCATAATCTACTTTAACATAATCATGATACGACACCAAAACGTCTTTTTAGCAATTTCGGGCTTTATTATTCGTTCGTCTTTCGATCTTTCTCTCGGTGCAATGCATTGCCGGTGTTTTGGTTCTTGATTTACTGGACCTATGCTTGCTTGATGTTTACCTATACCTATATACCTCTTTGTTCACCACTATCACTGTATATACAGATCAGCGCGCACATATCCCAAACATTTGGATGTATACTACATGCCTATTCCGCCAATATCTCCCTAATATCCCAGTCTGCTTTGCCGGAATGTGCGTAAAGTCTATGCTCTTTCCCTGTTATCTGAGACACGTCTACCTGCACAGTGCACTCAATTTTAGTCCTCTGCTCAGCATTCTCTTTACCATGGCTAGTGGCCTGACACAGTAAAAATCGAACTATCGTCAATCATTCTCGCGCTTGTCGTACTGGATTCGACCATGCTCCGGCTGGCGCTGGAGAATTCTTGGATCATCTGATGATGCCTTTGCCCTTGAAGCTCTACCTAGTCAAGAAGCTAAAGAACCAGTAGGGACACAAGAACATTAATGGATCATCACTTGTATTTACCTGTCAGGGCCCGAGAGTTGGAGTTCCTTTTTTTTTAGAGAAACTCCAATAAATTCTAAGAACTACCTGCCCCACTTCTTGTCAACCTTAACGTCAACTCGCCTACGTCAACCCATCGAAACCGCCATCAAACGTCGTTGCCACTCGAAAAATGGGAGTCGCCAATACTCTCAAAATGTCCTCGTGGTGAGGTACCGTTATCTTTGACTTGGCGACTGCCTCACACCCGGTTACGTTTGGGTAGCCTGTCTGCGGTCGGCTGAGCTGCACCTTGCCCACCTCGTCCTCGGCTTGCGAAAGAGCGGGATCAACGCGAAAACGAGCGATTTGCAATAGACCATCGCGATCACACGACTCTGGTTACAAGGGAGGGCAAACCAAATGCAAGAGCAGCCGCTCGAAGTAGATCCGCAATTATGTCCAGCAGTCTTGCCAAGACACCGTTGAATAATGCGACTGGGTACACGACATATCCACCATCGACATCGACCCCGTACGCCGCCGCAAACCCAGAGGCAAATACTACGAATATAAATACATCTCCGTCATCGGATAACACCGGAGGGGCTCGTGCTACCGTAGACTCGAGCCTCAATCCCCGCAGTTGCGTAACCTGTCGCCGTCGCAAGGTACGTTGTAACAAAAGAGAGCCATGCTCTAATTGCGTCAAGGCAGGTATAGAGTGCATCTTCCCGGGTCCTGGTCGCGCACCACGAAAGCAGCGCCGACAACCTGATGTTGAGGTGCTATCGCGATTGAGGAGGTTGGAAGGTGTCGTTGAGAGCCTAGGAGGAACAGAGGCGATTGAGAAGTTGATTGCGGCGAGGTTGACGGCAGATTCGACGGCAAACGCCAACGACAAAAGCAATACTAGCGAGACGTCTCGGGCACCTGAGGCTGAGAATGATTCTAATCAGACGACATGGAAAATTGATTCTGCGCTAAAGAATGAAGTACAGCACGAGTTGGGACGGTTGGTCATCGATGATGTGAAAAGCATTTACATGAGCGATCGATTGTATACCAGCCTCAGCAGTCAGGTACTATCGAGTCCTTGCACTGCAGAAACGGTTTGGTGCTAATTGTATAACAGATCGGGGAACTGGAGCACATTCTCGAATCTTCCAGTGAAGAAGAAGAAAATGAGACCTCACCCGAAGACTCCTCGCATTCGCCTAGTCACGATGCTTTTCTTTTCGGATACAGTTCGGTCGCTCAGAGTTTGCGCAACTATCATCCGACCCCCACACAGGCTTTCATCTTGTACAAAACATATGATCAGAATGTCGCTCCGTTATTGACGGTAGTGCACAAACCGACTATTCGCAATTTGATAATAAATGCAGCTATGGACGGGGACTCTATGGACAAAAATAATGAGGCGCTTGTTTTTGCTGTATATCTTGCCGCAGTCATTAGCATGCCCCCTGAGCAGTGTCTGGCGGAATTAGGGGATGATCGTGATACAGCCATAAATCGATTCCGCTTTGCGACTGAACAAGCTCTAGCAAAAGCCAACCTGCTGAATTCGCGAAACATAAATCTGTTGCAAGCCGCTGTTCTACTAATCTCCTGCGTCCACAAACTTGATGCTGGCAGGTTTGTCTGGACTATGTGTTCGGTTATACTTCGACTGGCGACTGGTCTGGGTCTACACCGCGACGGAACCAATTTCGGTCTGTCCCCCTTTGAGACAGAGATGCGCCGTCGATTATGGTGGCATATTATCATCGTGGACGCGCGAACAGCAGAGGATCATGGTACTGATCCTATGATCAACGAATGGATGTACGACACGAGGATGCCCCTCAATATTAATGATGACGATATAAGCCCAGAAATGAAAACTTTTCCTCCTGAACGCGCTGCGTTTACAGACATGACTTTTACAATGATCCGGTGCCATGTCTCTGGAATTTATCGTCAACTGAACCATTTCTCCGGTGGAACGAAGTCAGTCGCTCCAACTCTGGAGGACCGCAAAAAAACAGTGGAATGTTTGCACAATGTCTTGAACGAGAAATACGTCAAGTATTGTGACATGCAGGAACCGCTCCAATGGGCATGCGCAACCATGGCGCGGTTGGTAGTGGCCAAGTTGTGGCTGGTAGTGCATCATCCTATGATCAAGAATAATCTAACTTCGCTGTCCGTTGAGGATCGCAACAGAATACTCTTAACCTCGATCGAAGTGATTGAATTCACCCGTCTCATGGAGACGAGCGAGTCAACACGACGCTGGGGTTGGCTCTTGGGGTCATATATCCAGTGGCATGCAATCGCTTTTGTGCTTGCAGAATTATGTGTTAGACCGCAATGTCCGGGCGTGGATCGTGCTTGGCTTGCGATCGATTCGACGTTCCATGAATGGGAGCGCAGGTCGATAGGCAGGAAGGGATCGTTGTGGCGGCCGTTGACGAAGCTGTATAGTAAAGCGCAAGCGTCTCGTGCGAAGCGGTATGGACCTCCGGGAACTGGCTGTCCGACAATAGATCAGAATTTAGCCAATATACCGCAATTTCAACCGCCACAGCAACAACAAAGAAGTCTACCACATAGCCCGACACCAGATCAACCACGGCAGGACAGTACTAGCAGTCTCCCGTACCAAAAGGATCGAAATACATCTCAAATCACTAGCCCGGGACAAACATCAGGTCCGAATTCATCTATATCAGCGCCCTCAACTCAAACACCAACGAGAAATGAATCCGACACTACCAAACCCACACCCGAACTCAACCTCGACCTTAGCAAAAATATACCCGACATCTTGAGCGATTTTATGCCTGCATATACGGTGGCGTTATCGTCTGACAGCAACAACACTTCGAATATCTCGAACGTCTCGAACATCAACACCATGCCTATCACTACCACCTCCGCTATGAATCATATAGGTGGAACAGGACTAAATATAACATCGGCTTATTCTCCTACTTCTGCTGCATACATCAGCCCCATCCCCAATGACAATGTCTGGTCTCAAGATATGCCAAACGCGTTCGGAATGCCCATGGAATGGGAACAATTTGATGACGTGATGCGCGATTTTCAGCAGGAGTTCGAGCAGGTCGCAGGGCCGGACTCGAGTGATACTCAGATTCGATTTATGTGATACGACTAGTATATAATTATATAAATGTACATGGCGAATCCATTTCAATTCTTGAATCAAAAATCTATGTATTATGTTAGGGTTGAGTAGCTGTCATCGAATTAGGGTTGTTAATGGGTCTTAAAGTGGGTCACTAAGTGAGGCCACTTGACCAATGGGAGAGCCCAATGACGATAGAAGACACGCAGCTTCAACTGTTCTTTCCCGTCCACCTTCATACTTTCCATTCCCGCTTCACCAGAAGCAATTGACCATCATAAGAGCAGTCACACTTGTCAGGGTTCCTCGCAGTCATATATTACACGCAAACGAGACGACAGCATGGCCCCAAAACGCCAACAAGCAACCTCCTCCAGCGCCGCCGCAGCTGTATCAACCCCCAGCACAACCACAACCGGCACATCAACACCCACCACTTCGGCATCAATTTCCACAAGCACAGCAGCAGTCCCTCTCTCCCCTAAAGCTTCCGTCGCCGAAATCACCCAACACATACTGAACCGGTACTTTGCGCAAACACCACAAAGGACATTCCTGCTAGATGCGTTTATGGTGTATCTGGTGCTCGTGGGAGGGATACAGTTTGTTTATTGTGTCGTTGCTGGGAATTACGTACGTCTCGCTAGCTATCCCTTCAGGGGTCTTCTTGTAAAAGGGTACATGTGCTAACTTTTCTGAAATATGGGTGTAGCCATTCAACGCCTTCCTAGCAGGTTTCTCCGCTGCCGTCGGCCAGTTTGTGCTTACTGCTAGTTTGAGGATGCAGACCACTTCGTCGGCAGCATCCACGAGTGTATCCGTCTCGCCGAAGGGTAAGGTTCAGACTACCGCCACAGAGAAGGAGGGTACGCAGGAGGTTTCGCATGAACGGTTCGTCTCCCTCTCCCTCTCAGGAGGCAAGGCGTGCATGAATTTGAGTGAATACTGACGTCTTAATGACAGGGCATTCGCGGATTATATTTTTGGAAGTTTGATATTGCATTTTTTCTGCATCAATTTCATCAACTAGATAGACAGCTCTTCAGATCGGGCTTGGGTGAGAGCTGGAATTATCAGGGAACAAGTCAGTCGAAGGACGTTGCAAGCTATATCTTTGATCGGTAATGAATGGGTTGCGTGTATATTTATTCAAGATTGATGGATGGAGTTTTGTGATTTGATCACGAACATATGATTCAGTTCGGGGGAATTCAGTCGTTACTTTCCTTCCCACGTCTAACATTCGATAAAACGCCAAGAATGCTCATGATATATGTGCAATCGTCATGGGGTATCATAACTAGAAAGCCCTACCCCCTGGCCTCCGAACCACCACCGGCTTCTTCACTACACTCCCCCCACCACTACTCGCACTCAGACCACCTCTCTTCCCACCACCGACGATCGGCTTCTTCACAACCGACGACGACGACTTCGTCGTACCCCCAGCAGCAGCTGAAGCTGGCCGTCCAATGCCAACACCAACCTCAATCTCCCTCTTCCTTCTCACGGGATCGTTCTTTTCCTTTTCCCGCTCCTTCTCAGCAGCCGCCCGTTCACGGTCAGCAGCCATTTGAGTCTCAATCTCCATTCGGCGGTTGAATTCGTGTTCAGTTACGCGCTTTTCGCGGTGCGAGTAGCCCTTTTCTTTGACAGAGTAAAATACGCCGCCTAGCTCGGCGAGCCACTGTTTCATTCGTTAGTTGAATTTTCTTTGAAATGAACTGAGGGAGACTGGAGAGCTTACGTGAGGATCCACCGCGGTGACGGTAGACATATACTCCTTACTCGTTAAAATAAGCTCATGATAGACCACATAATCCGGCACATAGCCCAACCCATACAGTGCACTGGTCGGATGTAACTGCACCGTGACACTGGTGCGCAGATTGATAAACTCGCCCAGTCCCTTTTTGCGCGCTGCTTGATGATAATATCCCGAACAGATGCATTTGCGGATCACGTCCCAGTCTGTACCGCAACTTACCAGCGGCATCTTCTGGACGGTCATGATGTCGTGTAATTGTTCGCGGATCTCCTTGGCGCGGCGTAGGGACTTGGAATGCAGAAAGTGGCGAACGCACCAAGCGTCGGAGTAGCCGTTAGACTTCCATTGGGTGTAGACGTGCAAGAGAGTGAGGTGGTCGGATTCGGGGACGAAGAACTTCTCGCGGGCGGCGTCGGATTCTTCTTGGCGTTCTTTGGGGCGGAAGAATACATTGGGCACAGAGAGCATGGAGACGATTGTCAGGACTTCCTCGCTGCATCCGTACTCCTCAGATGCCGTGATCAGAAGTTTCGCTAATGAAGGGTCCATAGGGAATGGGGTCATGCGACGGCCAAGTGGCGTCAGATCTCCCAGATTGTCCAGTGCCCCGAGGGACCACAGTTCAAACAATGAAGTGGAAATCGTTTCTTGCGGAGGAGGGTCCATAAAGTCAAAATCCAAGAGGTCCTTGACTCCTAATGACTTCAGCAGCAGCACCGTATTTGCCAAACTGGTTCGTTGAATTTCTGGGATGGTTTGGATATAAAGTTCGTTTTTGAATGCTTGCTCCGTGTACAGCCTAAAGGCTTTTCCCGGACCCGTTCTCCCGGCTCGTCCAGCACGCTGACCCGAATTCGCCTGAGAGATAGGCGTGATTTGAAGTGTGTCCATACCCATACGGGGATTGTAGACCTTCAATTTCGAGAAACCCGAGTCAACAACGTACATGATACCATCTACGGTCAAACTTGTCTCGGCAATGTTGGTCGCCACAATGACCTTTCTGACCCCCGGGGCGGCTCGCTCAAAAATCTTTGCCTGTTGCTCGGCAGGCATTTGACTGTAAATAGGAAGAATGCTTAATTTCGGGGGGTCGTTCAGCATTTTGAGCCGCTCATCAACTAGCTCACACGTAGCCTCGATATCTTCCTGTCCAGTCATGAACACCAGTATATCGCCTGGTCCTTGAGAGACGTGGATTGCCAGAACCTGCTTGACAGCACTGTCCACATAGTCTTCACAAGGCGAGCGGGAAAATTGTATATCAACGGGGAAAGTACGACCAGGAATAATGAATTCTGGAGCACCGCCAAAAAATCGTGAAAAGCGCTCCGAATTCATTGTAGCAGATGTGACAATCAGCTTCAAATCTCTTCTTCGAACCAGCACTTTCTTTATCAGTCCCATTAGGACATCCGTATTTAATGCACGTTCGTGGGCTTCGTCCATAATGATGCAAGAGTATTTATCGAGATCCGGTTGCACCAAGGACTCTCGCAGTAAGACACCGTCAGTCATATCTACATACGTCAGCTTGTCACCACCCAAAATTGTGGAGAAGACTCACACTTTATAACAGTCTTGTCGCTCGTGCAGTCCTCAAATCGAATCGCGTATCCGACAAGATCTCCCAAATCAACCGCCATCTCCTCACTCACACGCTTGGCCACACTCATAGCTGCCACTCGACGAGGCTGCGTGCACCCGATCATGCCTTGCTTCCCATATCCATCCTCGTACAAAAACTGGGTCAATTGAGTTGTTTTACCAGACCCGGTCTCTCCAACCACGATTATGACCTGGTTATCTCGAATGACTCGCAGTAAATCCTCCCGCACGGCAAAAGCAGGCAGATACTCTCGCTGCTCGCGCAATGTCTTGCTCTTGCTGAACGCACTAGCACCGCCTTCATCCCTTTTCAGATGCTGCGAGAATTTATTTGTGTTCTTGTAAACTTCCTCGATCGGGGCCGCCACAGCACTGTCCCCTTCATCTTCCTTGATGCCAATCAGATTTCCGAGTGCTGTCCCCGCCATCGTGGTAGCGTCCTGAGCTTGCTTTTGCCGTTCTCTCTGCTGCCTCCGTTCTCTCACAACTTTACTCCCCTTCCGACTGAAGACAGCCATATCACTCTGCGGATCACGCACGGCAGATATAGGCTCCAACTGCTTCGTAAAAATCGTACGACCGTCGAGGAAAGGCGGGCGCAAATCGTGCACCAACAGGTGCACCCGGGTTCCTTCATCGTCATCGGGGGCAAAATCGCTAGCAAACTCTCTCCGTTGCGCGACACCGGATGTGAGCATACGGTTCGTTTCCCAGTTGTCAATGTCTTGTCGCTTTGCGTCGCGAAGTGGCGCTGGCAGGGAGCTTTTCTGCCTTTTGGCGGGCGGCGGCGCATCGTCGCGGGCCATTTCAAAAAATTTCGGCCGCCTTGATATGTCCCAGATTCTAAGGGGGTATACTTCAAGGATATTGTATGTTGTTTAGGTCTTGTGACAGTCAGGCTGGTCTGAGTTAAGTTTCTGGACAAATGATTGATTCCAGACAAACAGTGCAAACTATGACGGCTGTCCATTTAAACTACTTGATCTAGCCGGGTCTGGATTAGCGTTATTATTTCTGTTTTAAGATGTAGGTCCAAGCCT
This sequence comes from Talaromyces sp. PB3603, assembly GCA_023625915.1. Lineage (NCBI taxonomy): Eukaryota > Fungi > Ascomycota > Eurotiomycetes > Eurotiales > Trichocomaceae > Talaromyces > Talaromyces sp. PB3603. The sequence continues at coordinate 312,395 of JAMAFY010000005.1, forward strand.
CGAACGGAGATCCGAACCTGCTTTCTACTAGTTATAATCTTCTGTCATACTGACTAAGCATTTGCATTGGGATCTACGCCATTGATGTCTCGATAAAGCTTGATCATAGACCTATTGAGTCATGCTCAGGCAAGATCCAGAAAAATACAGAGATTCTTGAGCAGGGGCTGCAATCAGGTCAAATAGCAACTATCCTATTGTCAAGTATTCATCCAGGGCTATAAGCTTTGAAATGGGTCAACTAGAAGATTCAAATAATACTATGACCTCAGACCTGCCTCTAACACATCTTTCAATCTTGGAAATCGGCCTCTATCTATCTCATCAACCCACTGCGCGATCCTTTTGGGATAAAAACCCGAACCACAACGAAAGACTGCACCAATGAAATTCTCCTTTAATGCGTTTGATTCAATCTCAGCATCCCAGTCTGGTCGCAGTTTGCACATATGTGCATGGTAGAGTCGCCTCAATTGAGTCTTTTCATACTCCATCAAATGGATCCAATACAGCTCATTCTTCCCTTCATTGTCAAGGTCATCGTCTTCATCATCCCCAGGCATTCCAGACCCCTTCTCGCTCGCATCTGCATAGTCTTGCCGCTTTGGTTCCTCCTCTCTTGCTGACCTCTGTAGAAACTTGGGCACTGCGGGAGCCATCCATAGTGGCATGGCTGACACACATTCCCAATCAAACAGAGCGGTAATCTCCCCTTGCTCATTGATCAGAATGTTACTGAGTGACATATCTTCGTGTAATATCACGGATCGTTCGGGCGGACTTTGGAGACAAGGGAATATCTTAGGAAGTAAATCGGCCAGTCGACGAGCTAGCCCTAACGCAAATGCAGCATCCTCTTCGTCCTCCTCGTCTTCGGCTTCTTCTCTGGCCGTGATCTGATCTTTGATAATTATGTCGATGTACGATGCAAGCCAATCAAATGTCGAGCGAAACGGTCCACGAGCAACGTCATAATTAACATGACTACCCCAGAAGTAGAACCGCGAAACCATCTGTCCTGGCTTTTCTTCTAGAAATTTCTGTTGTTCATCGTCTACAATAAGAGTGCCAATACCAGAGAAGGTATGAGTGAATATTTGTGCCTGTAGCTCAGCTATGCGCTGGACAAGGGTCACCTTTTGAAAAGTTGTCAACGTCCGCCATCTCTTATATACCGATACCCCCGGCATCAGTTCCATAAGGATCCATTCCAAGCCAATCTCATTATAACTTGAGTCATCAAATGCGACCACTTCAGGTACCGGGGTATTCGTCTCTCGACGAAGAAACCGGAGCGTCGTAACCTCCCCTCGGATTTTGCTGTGCGGATACACGGGCAGCGAATCCTCATGAGCAGCTTTCGGGTGTCCGTCAGGACTAGATAGAGCTTATTGAAGGCTCCTGCAGCGTAGAATTGTATTTCACATGTTCCCAAATTCCCTATCTGAAGCTTCTCACGACACACTTTTGCGATGGCCTCCAATGACGGCTCTCGAGTCCACAGTGGTGTGAGATCGAGCCCACCTTCGCCCCATGCAAGCCCGTCTCGGCCCTGTGAGGGCATTTTGTATGCTAATGAGCGTTACTGATTATCTCCTTATGTCGTGTGAAAATGAAGAAGAAGAAAAGTTGTTAGAAAAAAGAGCAATAACCATCTCACGTCAGGCAAGGGTTGCCTCTACTCTGCGCCTGATCGCCTGATGAAGCAGGCTTTCCGAGTTGGCGACGTTGTCAGGCCGTCAAATATTACATTCTCATGGACAGACTTACTTCGGATACCTCATTTAAGAACCCCGCAAGTACACATGTTTTGCTCAGTGTGAATCGGGCCTTCAGGAAATAATTACTCATGGATACTAAGGAAACGACATCATAGCATTCTTCAACGAGTCGATAGCTTCAAAGACATGTAATTATACTCGAACATACAGTTCTTAAAGAGGGTTCAAACCAAAGCACTCGAACATTCTCAAAGAATAGCAGATACTAAGACAAAGTGAACTAAGTGCTATGCCATGGATACCTGAAAAGTGCGGCATCAAACACGCCAAGCCGCCGAGGCCACCCCGCATCAAGCATTCCATTCAATCCACGACACTTTTTATTCAGTATTTTGAGCTCAAGAGCTTTGAGCATCGCGAAAAAAATAAATCAAAAATCAAAAATCAAGATGGCTTCACAGCAGCAGGTCAGCGTGAGGAAACAACAGGGTCAGTCTATATTCAGGTCTTGTGGCCATTGATCGTGCGGGAATGTTTGTCTGACATGTTTTTCTACGATGCAGAGCTCCAACTACAGTACTCCAACTACAAGAATGCGCTTCAGAGCATGGCACAGAAAATCGGTGATATTGAACAAGAGACCGAGGAACATAAGTGAGTCATCATCTGACTCCGCTCGCAAGAAAATAATCAGCCTGTTTCGCTTGACCATTTCCTGAAGAATATATCCCCGGCTAACACTGGCATTACAGACTGGTCATCGAGACCCTCGAACCCCTCTCAGCAGACCGCAAATGCTTCCGGCTAGTTAACGGCGTCCTCGTTGAGCGTACGGTTGGAGATGTTGTACCTTCTCTCAAGACAAATGCCGATGGCCTGAAGCAGGTTCTTGATGAGATGGTGAAACAATACAAAGCCAAGCAGACGGAAATGGATAACTGGAAGGTTGGTGCCAACTTTTTTCTCGTTGGCATAATTTCTGTAGGATGCCTGCTGACCGTGCTATCTCTACGAACAGAAGAAGAACAATGTCCAAGTCGTGCAGCAATGAGGAAAATCTCCTTAAGCCTCCGAGTAGGCATCACTACATACATACCACCTGAAAGAGCGACGCATCGCAAGCTTGAATGAGATACTCCGAGCCGGTGCCGGGAAGGATAGTCAACCAACAAGCCCAATTTCAGGGGCGGTTCTGCCTTGGGCGAATTGACACGCACGCAATCACTGTCTAAGGCAATCTTACAATACAACTTGTGTGATCGCAGGGGGCCTGCGTAGGATGAATCGATTGATTCTATAGAATTCGAATTTGACAGTCATCGCTGCAATCATGCCTAACGATTTGGCAATTGTGTGAAGCGACTGCGAGGCGCCAGCTAGATATACTATTAAGAGATAGTGATAACGAGACATTGAACAGAGAACGACGCGTCGGTATTTTCTATAATATGCTTCGTCATCTACCCTCCATGGTAGTGGTGGGGGGGGAGGTGTGGTTGTGAGTTGTCCTTGCTAGCCTAAGCCTTAAGGCTCTAACGTAGCCCTAAAGCAGCACAGCCCAATCAGGCGCATTCAAGGCCATGGATCATACATGAAATCAGTGTTTCTCTTTTCTTTCTATGCAAGTTTCAAATTGGTCTGTACCTCGTGCATTAGTGTTGAGGAAAATTTTTTTTTGCTCCAACAGGCAGTATTCCTACTTGCCTACACGGGGCAATGGCCATGTCAGTTGATCATTATTCGCAGCCTCAGATACCAACCAGAAGGTCTTCCATCATTTTGGGCCTCTATCCTACTGGCCCCGGGATTCAGAGTTTTCGTTGACAGGTCAGGCCTTGTGCGTAACAAATCCTGGCTGACTTCTCGAGTCAGAAGTGGCTGTTCTTCCATTGCGCTGGCTCAGCTGGTAGCACAGCATGACTTCAGACTACTACTAGCCGGTACCGGGTCTCAGACCGGACAAGCCGTAAGTCGAAGGACCGGAACAGCCAGTGAAGGTTCGACAAGGCTTCAACGTCATGCTAATGACACATCTTACACATTGTCATCGTGTAGCGATCTGTCGGATGTGACACATCAAGGATCATGATTCAATCTGCTCTGAGCACCATCCGTATTCTGGTGGTCGCCGAAGAATGAAGGGCTATCATTCAATCCGAAAAGTTAAGAAGGAGAAAGCGGTGGCAGGAACTGTACCATAGGAGGATAGATCTGGCAAATGAATGTTGCGAATGAAGCTCCTGAGAAATTGATCGATTAGTCATAAGACACTCGACCGAGTCCACCCGTCAGGGAAGTATTGAGAAGCAATACTCCATCTCATTATCATTGACCAACTCAGCACACTGTTCACAGTTACTAGACGTGCAAGTTGACGCCTAATGCCAATGTCAGTGTTGTTGAAGAGGCTGATAATACTGTAATTGACGGTATTGATACTCAACTCTGTATAACGGTATTCCCGAAGAGCACTCTAAGCAGGGTATGGTATTGTCACAGGCGTATCGGCAGGACATTTCCTTTGCAGCCGAAAACAGCTCTTGATACGACCGTTCCGGGCGATCCGTTCGCACGCCTGCATGAGCTGGATGCTATATTATCGTCTTCTCCAGACACCGTCTTGTTCCGTTCAGAGGTTCATGTTATACCAATAATCGTGGTATTCTTGAGTTGTGGTATCATTATGAGGTTCCGAAAGTTGTCGAGTAAACAACCGATCCACCACTTAGCACGTCGGATCGCCCCCTCGTCTCGATTTGGGTGCTGTGTCGGGCGCTGAGTGGCCAGAAACCGCAAGTCGCGTCTTTGCTGCACGTCTGTGGTTCGCCAATTGACCGAGCGACATTAATCTTAAATAATCCCCGGTTGTTGACGTCGCGCAAGGCTGAAGAGAAGTTGCGTAGAAACAATCGTAGCAACGACTGAGAAGAAGGGACAATAACAGCATCAGGGGAGAGTAAAAGAGAGTCATATATTCCAGAGAACAATTGGCTTAACCACATTCATCGTGCCTTCCAGTTTGGCAGTCCACCCCCCACACAACGTCAGCCTCCCCCCTCCTGCCTTCGCCGGAAGCTAGTAGTACGTACTAACTAGGTCGTTGGTTACCTAGCTAACGGACCTTCCCTTAGCAAAAGGTGCTTCTCTTCCTTCGTCAATCAAACAACCAACTACAACTCCCTTTTCCCAGTCTATCCTTCAGTTTCCTCTCGTATAACGCGCTCGATTTCGTCAGATATCGACCTGCAGCAGATCCCTGCCGCCTTCTCTGCCGAAGTCGCATCTCCACCGACGTGGTTTTCGCGCGTTAGTCGCTTTAGCCCGTTGGCGCGCCTCATCCACACCGCCAGAGAACCCATATTCAAAGACTTACTCACGACCGACCACATAGTCCAATCTGCGCCTCAATCCCCCACGCGGGAACAAGTCTAAGTCAAACTATATTGGGCTCCTGCGAGGTAAATCGCTGCCCAGGCGGCCGGATTGTGACGCAGTGCTTGCATCCATCTCTCCCTTGGACCCGAAAAATCGCGCGCGCACGCCCACACCATCTCCCTCTGACGTGGTCAATTTGCCAACAGAGCATTTCGATCGGATTACGCCCTATAACACCGTCATCCGCAGAGAAGACCTAAAAAGATGTCTTCGGCCTCTCCTCCAAAGGAACCAGATGTGGAACCTGAGACTCAGTCAGGCGATGACCCCGAACAAATGGACCGCGATAATCAGGACCCAAGCGGACAAGGGCAAGAGTTTGAAGTGAAGGAACAAGACCGATGGCTACCAATTGCAAATGGTTCGTTCTTCCTTTTGACATCTATCGCCTCTTTCTGTGTGTTCCTGCGTCTGGTCTATGCCTCTTGCGCAATGCTTATTTGCCCTCCCCCTGCTTTGCGCATCCTCGTTACTGGTTTTTGCTGCGTGCAGCTGGCTTTCCAATCATTTGCCTGCATGTGTTCTCCTTCTCGGCCAGGCCTAGTCATTAGTGACCGTGCGATATCCATCTTAAATCTCATTTGTTCCTCCCCTCACCACCTGATTGGTCAATTGGACCAGTTTAGATTCTATCGTCATCTTTTGCGTCGATACCTTGATCTGCCACTTGACTAACATGGATCAATCTCTTCGACAGTTGCCCGTATCATGAAGACTGCTCTGCCCGAGAACGCTAAGATTGCAAAGGAGGCCAAGGAGTGCATGCAAGAATGTGTCAGCGAATTTATTTCGTTCATTACTAGTGAAGGTAACTTTTTCTCCTGCAAATCACAAGTGCCATTTCTAATCAATGACTAGCATCCGAGAAATGTCAACAAGAGAAGCGCAAGACAGTCAATGGCGAAGACATCCTATTCGCGATGACCTCTTTGGGTTTTGAGAACTATGCCGAAGCATTGAAAATCTACCTTTCCAAGTACCGTGAAGTGAGTACATACTAGGTTCATTGCCGGTTGCGGCCTTACCAGAGTAAAGTCATACAGCTAACACTCGTATATAGACGCAGTCTGCCCGTGGAGAGAACCAGAATCGACCTACAAGCAGCGGATACAATGCTGGTGGACCAGTCGGTGGCTCAAGCGGAGCTCCTGCTGCTCGCGGCGCTGCTGCTGCTGCTCCCGCTGGATTCGCCGGCGCTTCAGAAAACCCGAACAATATACTCACTTCGAATTTAGATCCCTCAGAGCAAGAGAGCTATGGTTATGGCTCTATGGTTGGCCAAGGTCACAACGGAGCTGGATCGGAGTTTCATTAAGGGCTGATAACGTACGAGCTATGGTTCGCGACGTAGAACAACATGCGACAGTTTGAGACTAAGTGGATTTTGGGTTTTCTGCTTTTTTTTTGGGCTTTTATTGTGAAATTCCCTGGGACAGTAGGAAGCTTGTCTGGGGGTTGGTTTTTTTTTCTTTAATCGACTCTTCAACTCTCGTGTACAATCGACAGACAACAAGAAAAGGCGTTATGATTGAACTCGAGGATGGCGCGATACCTGTGATCAATTTGGCAACTTCTACCCTCTCGAAAGTTGTACACTATGCACACAGCATGTCTTTTGGTTCTACAAACCGGAGGTTTGATGTTGATTGATTTGCTTTCGGTACAGCGAAGATTAGGAACGACGCTTGACCGAGCAGGCGCTTAAGTGTTCGGGTTCATGGACAATGGGATGGAGTCTTATGATGTTCAGTATATTGTAGTGGAATTATTGCCTTGTCATTCATTCATTGACTGTCCTCCTCGTTTATTCTCACCGCGGAAGTGCCATGTTTGCGGGGATGGTCACGTGTAGGCCAACTGTATGTCGTCCTGATTGGCCGATGATAAGATCTCCACCGAATGCGCTCCTTCTCCGATTCCGATAAAGCCTCCACTTACCTCCTGTGCGCTTTATCGGGACCTAAGCAAAGATTATACTATACCTCTCTCGATGTCGTGATCTCCGTCATGCGACCATGAGTCTTACCAGAACACACGAAGAATAGCTGGCTTCAAGTCAATGCAGCTCCACACACATCTTGATCAATGGCCTCGGCGGAAAAAGAGACGCGACCAGTCTCCGGCAATGGCATAGTGAGGAGACGGCCAGGTATACATTGCCACTTTCTATCGCACTTGTAGCTAATATCGTTCTCTCTCAAGGTGCCGCTTGCGTCCATTGCCACCGCCGAAAAGTGAAATGCGATGCGCAATCTGTCGGGTTTCCATGCTCCAATTGCCAGTCGTCGGGCAGGACAGACTGTCGCATACACGAGAAGAAGAAACGACCTATAACTCGATCTACGCTGAACCCGGTCCCCATTCTGAGTCGTCCGCCTCCGCCTCTCGAAGCCAAAGTTGCACCTTCGCACGGGAACACTACCGAGTCCCTATGGGCAAAATCGCCTGACTCACAGCAGACTGCACATTCTGACAACGTGAGTGGTGCTGTTGTCGATCTATCTCCAGGCACAGTCGGGACAAAAGCGCAAGGGACTACCCGACATCATGGTGTCCAAACACCGTCAAACCCAAGCGATGACAGGCGTGAGATGGAAAATCGCTTGGTTACGTTGATCGATCAGCAAGAAAATGATTCCCGAGAAATCCAGCACGGTGTTCGTGCGATTTACGTGGGCCATGATGTGTCCAACATGTCATTTCTTCTCCGTCAACAGCGAGGCGATGAAATGTCATACCATGTCGCTGGTAACGAGATCCCACGACGTCGTCTAGAGATAGGACACGACCAATTCTTGCAGGACGCTCTGACCCTACCGGAAAAGTCTATTGCAGATGAATTGGTAGATGCGTACTTCCAACACATCAACCCGGGTTATCCTCTTGTCGAGGAAGACTTGTTCATGTCCCAATACCGTAACCGAGACCCCGCGAACCCGCCACCGGTTTTGCTCCTACAAGCCATTCTACTTTGTGGTGTTCACGTCTCTCGCGATAGTCCGGAGAGGGAAGAGCTGAAAAACGTGCTATATCGCCGGTGCAAATGGCTCTTTGACAATCGAATAGAGCGCAATCGAGATATTCTCGTTCAGGCGGCGTTGCTATTAACATGGCACTCGGATGTTCTTGATGATGACGTTGCTGCCAATGCTCATTACTGGGTGGGAGTAGCGGCTCGAATTGCGACGGGATTGGGAATGCATCGCGATCCTATCTCGAATAAGTTTGTTGCAACTGATCGGCGTACATGGCGCCGTGTGTGGTGGATTCTTGTTCAGTACGACGTGTTGATATCGTTATCTTATGGTCGACCTCAAGCAATGTGAGTGTTGTTGAAGTTCAGCAACAAGCTGGTGTACTTCTTTTACTGACATGTGTTACTAGTAATTTGGAGGACAGCGATGTGCGACCCTTGACACCAGCAGACTTTGTCGGTTGTGGTTCCCGCGTGCAGATAGATTTCGTTATTCATTTCTCTGGGCTGTGCTCGATGATTTCGTACATTATCCGCGAGCGATTCGGATTGACAGTCAGCATGGAGCGCCGCAAGGCTATACTTCCAGAGGCTGACGAAGCGCTGGCAAATTGGTCGCTAAGTCTACCAGACTCTCTCCGACTTCGTGGCTCCATGGATTCATGGTCAGCCATGCTTCATCTGACCTACAATAATTTCCTAATTTTACTCCATCGACCTCATCCTAGAGCATCTGCATACTCGGAGGATTACGGCCCACACGATGCGGAGATTTGCAGCGCCGCGGCAGGTGTTATTACATCCATCTTTGAGGAACTTCGACAGAAGGACTGCATCAAATATCTATGGTGTTCCGGGGTCCACACATTGTTCACAGCCATGATCCAGGTGCGGGTTGAGTTACAATTCTCTAATCCCATACTAGCCATCAACGCTCTCAGGCGCTTTGATTCTACATTGTCGTCGCTTCGCTGCTTAGCCGATTACTGGTTCAGTGCTGAGACGATTTTACGTCTATTTGAGAACTCGAAGAAGCTTCAGCATGACCTTCGCCTTGTTCACGACGAAGCTCCAGGGCAAGTCAAGGAAGCTCAAGACAATGGAATGTCTGTTGAAACGACATCTAGCTCCGCAGCAGCGCCTGTCACAATAGCGCCGATGGTTTCACATCCACATACCCAGGACGATATAGGTGGTATCGCTATCCAACAAGAGAATCTGATTGACTCAGCAAATACTTTAAGGGGCGCAGGTCCCCAAACTCACAATGAAATTGGACCAAGCGGGCATTTTCACATTGGTGGAAATGTACCCGCCGATTCAAATGATGTTTCAATTGCCCATCCTAGTGAAGGCTCGGAACACTCTGGAAATTTTCTAGATTGGAAACAACTTTTCCCATTCGCTGGCTTAGAAGAACCCGGACCGATGAATTTAGAGGGCCTGATGGACATAGAGGAGGAATGGCGACAGTTATACATGGAGCCGCAGATGTCGGATCTGCTTCAGGAGAGTATCTGGCCGCCGTGATCAGTCTTGTATCTTCAAATCTATTGATGGGCACTCAATTTCGAACATTGAAATACCGTGTAGGCTTCATACATCTTGTAGCTAGTTCTCAAGGTCTTCTTCAGATATGAAGTTTGTCTAGCCAACATCCTCAAAAGGGTCTATCGTATTGTAAGTCTTCATGCCGCGAGTTGGAAGAAACATGACTAAACGCATCACGTGAGTCCGTTTGAAAAGCAGTGGCAACCACCATCCAAGTACACGATCAAACACTCGAAAAAACGTGTTTCTTTCCATGATGCTGGCCTTTCTCGTCAACGTGATCTGGGAAAACACAAATTGACTTGATGTCAGAGACCAGGCGCAAACGATGTCTTCTTCAAGGTAGGGGGTGCAACTCACCCGGAAGGCTTGCGATTTATGCCGAAAAAGAAAGATGGAGGCAAAGATTATATGCGCTGCTTTAGGTTGTGACTCAGAGAATATGCTGACTGCATTCACAGTGGTTTGCCAAAGACAATCAAGGGTCCTGTGAAAGGTGCATAACCGATGGGTTACGCTGCACATTCCAGGAAGTGACGAAAAGGAGAGGCCCATCGAGCCGCGCTTTTCTACTGAAGCAGTCAGACCATGCGGAACCCGGGATTCTGTCGCTCATCCCAGACCATTGCTTCCGCTTCGAAGATCTTCTGTCTCCAGAGGCATTTGCTCTATCGATCAATACCTTTCTCACCTTCATTTATCCTTCATATCCACTATTCCACCGTCCCAGTTTCCTTCAAAGGCTCCATCAGTGCCGCGGAAGGCCAGAACCAGGCTTTTTTCGTCTGTGTCTTTCATTATGTGCTGTGGCTATTTCAAACCTTCCGGGAAGATTCGTCAGTGTGGAAATTGATGCCCGAACTTATATTCGGCGGACGGGCCATTTGTTCAGCTTGAGTCAAATGCAAGATGACAAGGTTGACGTTGACTCATGCATCAGCTTTTTGTTCCTCGCAATGGCCTACCATTACGGAAACATGCCAAGAGAAGGCTGGAGTTTTGTTAACGAGGGAGTTTCCAGGTGCCGCGCGTTGCGACTGGGGGAATGTGGAAGTTATGATTACCTTTCGCCTGTAAAGATTCAAACACGCAAAAAACCTTTTGAGCCTATTACATGATGTTGATGTAGGTCTTCCAAGAACTCTTTTAGGAAGTTTCTTTAGCTCGGTCATGATGACCTCCCAGAACAGCTATGATCGCCTATCGGCTGTCCCTGTGAATACCACGACGATGAGCGACCCAGTCACTACTGAATGGAATTTCTTTATTCCTGAAGATACTCCAGGTGATATAAGTAACACTCAATTCGAAGATGAACATTTGATCGTGTGTGGCTTCGTCGGCCTCGTGAAGATCCCTATCCTCGCCAAAGGTGCAATACCTGCAGATTGCTCGCCATCTCTATCATTAAAAGATTAATTTCCATATCGCATGATGTTGTTGCCGCGACTGAGGCTCTTCCTCCCGAGTGGAGACTTCCTGAATCATCACAAGAACAGGGTCTTGCGCTCGATCTGCCGGTGGCAGGCATGAGTGCGCTTACTCAGGCAAGAATGGTAACAGTAGAATACCCACGGCGACAAACCCCCACTGCACCGCGAATAACGTGCGATAGCTTTGAGGTCCAACGCTAGATGAGAATATCCGCGGCAAACGCACCAAATACCACTCCTGGACACGCCGTTAGTCAGATCAATTCGCGTTTTGCTTGATTCAAAGCCCATGGTACTTACCTATGAAGGAGCTTCCAGTGAAGTCAAGTTGCCAGCTAGCAGAGATGACATAGCTTCCCTCATAAGGGTAGCCAAATGTCTCGCGGAACGCAGTCATGGAGATCACTGCAGCACCGAACAAACCATCCTACCCCCAGATGACACAAATGAAGAACATGTATAGGCCTGCAGTCCTCGTCTTAGCACAATGTAGTCAATAACGGCGGTGCAGATGGGATGAACGGGATGACATACACCAAGCGATAGCGGTGGAAAAAGATGTAATGGCTTGCTTGAGAGTCTGCTTATGCTGAGAAGCTTCAGAAAGCGCGATCCTCCTCGGAGACGAGAATGGTTTCTTGCATGGGCTCTTTGCCTGAAGATTCGACATGCTCGCTCAATTCGCCAACTTTGGCGTGATCTGACTGATTGACAGACATTGTGCTTTGTTGAGCCTATAGGTAGCGAAAAACCTGATGCTTGATGGAGTGGACAGATTGAACATAGCCCGGTCATGGGGCTGCAGGCGAGATATATATAGGCATGTCTTTTTGGGACATCGCCCCGAGTAAAGCCGGGGAAAGTGTTACGCGGGGCTATAGCATGAAGAAAAAACTTGGAGCGTCGAAATTTGGGGGAGGCAAAGAAATAAACGCGTGACAGCTTGCTTTCTCCAGACAGCAACATTTCGGAGTGAGCCAGTGGATCCAGTGGATATATCAATGCCCATTATAGATTTCTGAGCTTTCGCCTGTTCGGGATTCTTAGCCCAGCCCTCTCCAGAGAAATTGCGGAAATGCACGACGAACCGAAGGCCGCTTGCTTTCCGGCATGTGTTTTCCTAGCATTAACCTTCAATCGTGGTCTGGCAAGGAGAATCGGATATGCGATAGCACAAGAGGCAGAAATAACAGGCACACAGGTCGTATTAGGACCGACCGTTGCGGACACAGATCCCCTCTGGGTGAGAGAAACTTTGAGGCATTTTCAGAAGATCCCTTGTTGTCAGGTCTTATGGCCTCTGAAATAGTCCTAGCACTGCAATCGAAGCGCATTGGAGCCACAATCAAACAGTTTGTTGCGAATGAACAAGAAACTCTTTGTCTATCTGTTATGCAAACAGTCTCGGAGCGTGCGCTTCGTGAGATTTATCTTCGTCCATTCGAAGTTGTTGTCAAGAACGCCGATCCTTGGTGTTGCATGACAAGCTATGCACGAACCAACGGCGGGGGCACGGAGTTGAGCAAGAAGCTACTACAGGATACTCTGCGTGACCAGTGAGCTTCAAGGGTCTTGTGATGTCAGATTGGGGTTCAACTACAATCTCGGACGAAAGTGTGAACGTTGGCTTGGACCTTGAAACGCCCGGCCTTGCGAAATGAAAAGCTCCCGAAGTCATACGCAAGGCTGTGGATGATGGCAAAATCCCGATCAAAACGCTAAATGCACGAGCCAGGAGTTTGTCAGAGTTATTGGTCAAGACCGGCAAATTCTCCGACAAGCGAAACCCTGTCAAGGAGAGATTGGTGAACAATCCAGAGCACCGCGAGCTTATTCGCTCTGCTGGTGCCGAAGGCGTCGTGCTCACAAGAACAATGGAATTCTGCCGCTCCAAAAAGATGTAATCAATACCATCGCGGTCGTTGGACCGCTCGCCAGGTACCCTGCAGCTCATGGTGGTGGTAGTGCTTAACTCAATAGCCACTACAAGACATCGCTCCTAGACGCCATCACCGCCCGCTTCCCAGAAAAGATCATCCTCTGTTCCCAAGGAGCACATGTTTATAAACACTTACCAGAGCTCTCGGAATGTTGCACAAATGAAGCTGGTGGCCCAGGATTTACCGCGATGTATTTTGAGTCCAAGGATCTCTCGAGCGATCCGTTCTATGTTAATGACTTTTCACGCTCCAGTTTTATGACAGTACTCGATTTTCCTGCAAGGGGCCACAAGTCCACGAGATTCAGCGGTACCTTAGCTCCCCTCGAGACGGGTTCTCATTACTTGAGCTTCTCATCATTAAGTCCAGCAAAGCTCTTCCTCAATGGCTCGCTCGTGTACGAGCAAAAGGGTAATTATGAGTATGCATCGCGCCTCCTCATGTTCATTCATGAGCAAGAAACCCGCGCCAGACGATTTTTGAGTCAGGCAAATCGTACAAGATTGTTGTCGAGATCATCGCGCCAACAGAGCCCAGTGAGGAAACACATATACTGGACTATCAATCCGGCGTTCACATGGGCTTTGTTAACCAAGCAGAGATGGAAAGTGACCTCAATACCGAGGCAATTGCCTTGCCCAAGCAAGCAGACGTAACGGTCGTTTGTGTCGGACGGAACGACAAGGGGGAGACTGAACATCAAGAAATGAAATCAATGGCATTGCCAGCAGGCGGCTCGCAAGATCAACTCGTCCACGCACTCTCATCTCTCCCCAATGCTAGGACTATTGCGATGAATTCAACCGGTGGCTCCACAGCTACCCCTTGATTTAATGATTAAGATGCCCTCGTTCAAGGCTGGTTCGCTGGGCAAGAGACCGAAAATGCTGTATTGAATGTTCTTATGGGAGATGTGTACCCTAGTGGTAAATTGCCAATGTCGTGGCCCAGGGAACTTGAGCATTGTGCTTCCTTCGGCCACTTGGGCATGGATTGCAGGGAAACTCAGGAAGTTGAATATGTCGAAGGTGTAAACGTTGGTTACAGGCACTTCGATCGCAAGTGGAACACAGATGAAGAAGCCCGCTTCCCATTTGGTTATGGTCTGAGCTATACTTCATTCGAGGTGAAATCCTTGGATGTCCAGGGCTCGGTATCCAAGGACTCAGAGTCAGAAGAAGCCGTCACCGTTCGTTTCCAGGTCGAAAATAAGGGTGCCAGATTAGGGAAAGAAGTTGTGCAAGTTTATCTTTGTCCGCCAGCAGAAAGCGTCGCGGCTCGGCCACCGAAGTCTTTGGTCGGCTGGGAGAAGCTCACTTTTGCAACCTGGAGAAGTTCAGGAGTCTGCGGTCTGCTTCTCCAGAGATGCCTTTACTTATTGGGATGAAGCCAAGGACTGTTGGGCGGTCGGGAAGGGTGCTCATCAGATTTTGGTGGGAACGAGTTCCAGCCCAAAGGATCTTCAACCCCCAGGCAAAATTCAAGACACCGCGTCTTTTTCATACGCTGCGTAAGACGGCGTTTGATTGCGAGGCTTGACTAGAAACTAGTTTATCTTAAGATAGTTGCTCAATAGACATATCTGAATGGTATGGTTCCGGATGATCTTATTCTTCTCCTTTTTCGCTTAACATCAAGATTTCTACCTTCAAATAGTCTACTTGAGTCTCTTCCCATACTTCTACTGCGAATCGCTTGATGTTGAACTGCAATTTATCGAGCTCTTTGAGCTGAGATCTCCCTCATGCATCCTTCTCTGACAGGGATTGTCATTGGGCCGCCAACACCCAAACCACCAATCGCAGACTGGCTTTAGGCGCTTCACGCACGCGGAGTACAGATATCCGGCCAGATTTGGTGAGATTATTGGACTATCACAATGATTCACTACGCTAGAAGGACACATTTTGGTCGTATAGCGCCCCTTGTCTTGTCAGACTGTCTCACCAAGACCCCGCCGATGCTGTGCTACACGAGCAGTAGCTGACTCGCTCATTCTTACCTCGGGATGATTCTCTCGATTGCGCGGTCTGAGCCAACTCCAACAATTTCGATAAGCTTCAATTGGAACAAAGCAAGCTTGCAATAGTATATTGAAAGAAACTAAGCTTGCAAATCAGAACAAAGTGGACACTAATCATTATTCGTTGATTGGGCTTAGTTCTTCTAATCAAGGTTGCCATGGCCGATGAAAGAATCGGCTTTGTCCCGACTGGTTCTTCTCGTCCTTTCACTTCTGGCCCTAATACTTCCTTTGCTTCCTTGAACGATTTGTCAAGAAGTTTGGGCGTACCATCTTCTTCATTTGAAGACAATGATTCCCAGTTGCCCCGTACTCGAATCGGCGCTACTAATACTACTTCCGTTACGACTGATCATATCTTCCATTCTGATCGCACAAACACTGCATCGGCTTCATCGCAACGATACAATACCCCCCTGACGTGGTACGATCAGGTACATCCATTACCATGTCTCACTTCATCTTCTACCGTTTTCAAGCAAGAGCCTGTGGATGATGAGTGGAGGTATGATGAGGCCGCGGAAGAATCAGAGGACGACCACGACGACCACGACGACGACAATGATGGAGAGGACGACCAAGACGCACCGGTCAAGAGCATCGAAGCTGACGAACGAGAGAAGAAGAGACGCAAACGCGATAAGCCCACACTGAGTTGCAGAGAATGCGTGGGAAAGAAGATGAGGGTGAGTTTGTCTCCAGTTACGCTCCTCTCCTTATTTAATCACCCATCATACGATCCATGCAAGGAGCTGGCCCCACTATGCGAGATTCATTGTTTGTTATCACGAGACAAAGCTTGACCGTAATTCGATCGCTTGACTGGACATGTCCCTTCTTTGGGCATCTGTCAAGTTTTATTCCCGGTCCATATGCACTCTAATGCCCCCCGGACTTGACCGGTGTTAGGGCTGCCCGAGCGTCTCGGGAATACCGCAATGGATCCGGGGTTCAAAAAGCTTGGCTGTTCCATTCCTCTCTATGTATATACAATAATGTGACCCTCCATTTTCATTGACTAATTTACTTCGAATGTGCAGTGTGATCGAGGTCGACCACAGTAGGTGTCTCTAATCCATCCCATGTTCGTTTTGGGTCTGGCTGATCATATGACATAGCTGTCTCTCATGTATCCGAAGAGGAACAGAGTGTATCTACAGGATCAAGGCTGATACGATCGAGTTCGAACTACCCTCTACTTTCTCATGAATTAAGTAGGGTTTATCTAATGTGATGGCAGGGACTCTCTTCGCAGACCTACAGCTCGTCGGAAATATCAGCCAAGAGCGTCAAAGCTGAAGATACAGCCACAAGCACAACAACAGCAACAGCAGCCAAAGCAGAGTTCCACTGAGAATGTCAGTTAGATATCACTTATCATACGTCTGGTTAAGACTGATCATCATCGTCTAGGATAACTCTCCAGCATCTTCGACCGGATCCAAGCCCGCCTTGTTCACGAACCAAGATGGTACTGACCTCCTACTCAGCAATCCACCATACTCTGAAGTAGGGTCTCCTACTACGATATTCGGGATTGGCTCGGAGTACGTCTCTCTCTCTCTCTCGTCATGTGAACTGGATCTTGCGCTGATGTGTCCAAAGTTACCCATTTAGCAACTATTGGACCCAGAATGGAGGCGTAGCTGAGGTGTTGAAAGTCTTTCCAAAGAAGGAGCAAGCAGATATGTATGTCAGCTATCAACCCATCCTTCAGACTTGGTTCTGAGTACTTCAAGCCTAGTGAACGTTTTCTTCGATGCCGTCGATCCAGTCTACCCCTTAATCAGTCGAGAGAGATTCTACATCGACTATGAAGGCTTCTGGAAACTTGATGACAGCCGAAAACCGCACGTGGACACGGATTTTCTTGCCCTTGCCTTCATGGTCCTGGCAATGGGTACCCAGTTCCTTCAAACCCCGGGTTCTGCAGATCAACTGCAGGGCGCTGCCGATTTTTATTCTAGTGCATGTTACCAGAGCATGCGATTATATTCATACCTGAATCGTACATCGGTACGGTGTCTCCAGGCCATGGTGTTCATGACCTATTTCCTCATGAACTCTGGCCGAGCATCAGACGGCTGGGCATTTTCCGGGACTTTGGTCAGACAAGCGACTGCCTATGGCATCAACCGCGAACCAACTTTGTTCGGGGCCAGATTCAATGCCTTTCAGATCCTGGAGCGAAGAAGACTTTGGCACGGTATCGTGTGTCAGGATAGTTTCATGAGTATGAGTCTTGGACTGCCACCTGCCGCGATGCATGGCGATGTGGGAGCTGCGACGCCGCAGAGGGACAATGATGATTACTCGTATAGTATAGCCGAAGCGAGTGGCCAAGATGCCGCCAGCGAAGATTTTTTCAATGAAATTGGTCACTCTGATACCGGTTATGTGCAGAGCATGTACAACCTCGCACTGCTCGCGCGGGACACCATAGTGCAAGCCCGATCTTTGTCGATGCCAGTAGCACCCAGCAGACGCCAGAGAGACAGACTGATGGAAGCCTTCCGTGCCACCTACCGCACTTTCCCAGACGAGTTCCGTGCTTGGGACGAAACGTCCATCGCGACCTTGGCCGAAAAGGGACGAAAACGCCTCGTCAGACAGATCATGTTTCTCACTGGACTGTACTGGCATTGCGTGACGTTGGTCCAGTGCGAGGGACTAGAAGAAAGTGAAGCACAGGAGAGGCAATGGTCGAAAGCAGGGAGAAAACTCAAAGGTCCAAGCAATGTTGAGAAATATGCTAAAGGTACACTGGACGCTGCGTATGAGTCAATGCGAGCGTTTTTCGTGATCCATGATGTTCTTGGTGGAGAGAGTAGTGTCTGGTGGTCTTTTTGTCATCGGGCTTTTTCAACATCGGTACATTTATCTTCATTTCCTTGCTAGGTTGCCTCTAATCATATACAGATAACCATTGCACATCTCCTTAAAAAACGCGACAGCGGCCGAGACCTATCGAACGGTATCGACGCAGACTCCAACAAAACTCCATATCGTCCCAAACGTAGCTTTTCCCTTGATCCGCTCTGGCAACGGGCGCGACTTGATTTGCAGCGTATGCTTGAGATTCTCACGGTTCCGGCAAATGCTGGCGACCAAGCTGCGAAAACTCGGGTTGAGGTTTTGAGCAGTTACTTACGATCTGACCAATGAGTTTAATTCTTTCTACTCAGGGGCGTACCTCTCCTGTATTTAGGCACTAAGACTAGGTAGCTTAATCATACTAATCATCCAAAGACAAAGCGTCTCCAATTTTCGGCCAGTCTTTTCATCCCATTTTCTAGCGACCAACCTTTCACATGGCATACCGTCCTGATAACATCCTCCAGGAGATCATCCATTTGCTTTCCGGCAGTATGCAAATCACTCTCGATAAGAATCCGATCATCGGGCAAGGACTCTATTGACGACTTGACTCTATTCACGGTTGGGCCTGTGAAATTGATAACAGTTGAAAATGAGAAATACACATCGGACGGCACACTAGGGCGTAGAAGTTGTTTCACTGCTTCGGGGGACCCGGAGTATGAATGCATGCATATTCGCGGCGGATATGGCAACGGCGTTGCTTCTACCTCCTCTTTTTCGTTATCATGATCTTCTCCTTCCTCAGGCCGCCCATGATTGACCATCTTCTTTCGCTTCCGATTACTCTCGACCTTCCTCTCATGCCCCTTCCACAACTCCTGAAAACACTCCAAGACAACTCCATGACCCTGCACACTATGTACTGAGACAGCACGGCGCAATTTACCCGCCAGCTGTAATTGTGCTTTCAGTAGTGCCTTCTGATGCGCTATGTTCACCCTGTAAGGTGACAGCTTACGGCCTTCGCGTGAACCGGGTGTTAGTCCTGAGTTGCGAGAGTCTAGCTCATCTTTTTGCCATGGCATGGGCAGGCGGAAGGCTTTGTCGAGGCCGATTTCACCAACGAGGGCGTTGGGGTGTGCTAAGAGGCGGGCTTCGGTTTCTGAGAGTAAGGTTGAGAGTGGTTTGGGGGTTGGTAATGTTTTGAAGAAGGCGAGATTTTCATCTCCGGTTCCAATTGTACCTGTAAGGACATTTTGGTAATGCTGCGATTTTTTTGACTCTGTAGTATCGTCTCCATCTTCCTCAACACGTATCTGATGCGCAAACCAAGGATGCCACCCGAAACATGGCACAATCTTTCCATTCCCATCTTTTGATCCATGATGATAGTCCCCAAGCTGCATCGCAACCTCGTCTACCAGTTCCTGATCTTCACCGCGCGTTGACATGACTGTCAAGGCCGTGACATTCATATGTGGGATGTCTGATATTGATGTCATTGTGTCGGTGGGGTGACAGTGGGCATCGAAGACTCCCAGTTCCCATGGGAAACGCACTTTGTCTCTTGATGTCTCACTATCCATTTTGTATGTACTAGGGTTTGATATCTTCCCTCCAGTTCGATGTCATCGGCTTTTGCAGATGGCGATAATGAAGTAGTTCAAAGTTGGAATTGTAAAGCGAGGCATAGATACAGCGGGTGTGTTTTGTAATTTATAAGATCGTATAATTGGCTTGTGCCAGTACGGGACTGACATTGTATTACGTGCAACCATCAGTATCATACTGACCCTAACCCTGAATCCATCGAGATCAGATATCTTGATGGTCTGTAACCCAAAGACTGCCGGATAATGCAAAATCTTGTCTAGTCATCATAAGAATGTAATTGGTCATATGGTTGAATACGTAGCGCCAGCATCGAAGTGGTATTGTCATATGACTTATCACCAATCAGTCGAGACTATATCGATGATTTGACAAGTAGTATTAGCGGGTGCCTTTAGCGTATTGCTTCACATATTAGTCCCAGCATTGATTTAGCAAAGACAAGCTTCTGGGCTAATCACTAGCTAGATCGGTGGCTACCTCTTCAGACCAACCAGCCCTAGTGTATTCGCTTTTCATCTACCAATGCGACCACAGGTCTTTAGTCAAGAAACAGGGGGCTGTCTTGATGCCCACTGCTTGCTGGGTCCGAACGTAAAGACCTTTTTGTTCTCTTTTTCATCCATGAATCATCTCTTCCTCTCTAGATTGTCAAAGTGGTCCCTTTGACAACAATGTCGCTCTTCTGCTTGGCCTTGATGGCCCTCTCTGGAGCAAAGGCACTGTCTCTTTACGCCCGGAATGAGCCGGCAGTGGTTAGCCTCGAGTTCCAAAGACGCAGAAACATCAATCCGGGCTCAATCCAGAAGCGAGCGGCCTTTTTCTCTTTGCCCTTTGATATACAGGTAAACAAATGCTCAGTTCCTTTCGGGCTTTATCCGAACCTACGAAGCTGCAAAGAGTCTACAATTGATTGACATGTAGGAATCCAATGAGCCACTTTTTCTTTGCGATATCAGTTTGGGAACACCACCACAGTATATGTCAACGTTTCTGGATACGAAAAGCAGTTATCTGTCCGTCACAGCATGGAACTATACCAGGTGCGCAGAAGGAAATTATACAGCCTTGGAAAGGGATATTTGCGCCGTAAAGGCCTCTTTCGACGTCAGCCAGTCCTCTACATATAACTCGACCGGCACCCAGATTAACATCAATCCTAATCAAAACGCCACTCTCTTCCCCGAGATATTGAGCACCGACGTGTTGACAGTCGGGTCCACGACTCTAGACACCAACTTCATAGCTGACTATGGCGTCGGAGCTCGTAACACGCTAGGTCTGGGGTATTCACTCAACGAGTCCTACACCAGTCTTCCCCAGGCCCTAGTCAAAAGCGGTCAGGCTAATTCTGCTGCGTACAGTCTCTGGGCAGATGACTTTCGAGACAATGGCACCATTCTCTTTGGCGGAGTCAATTCGGCCAAGTATACTGGCGAGTTGCACACGTTCTTCATTCCTGCCGCCGATCTGCCCGCAGTGCTGGCCACAGATGTATACCTGCAAGGAGGCCCAGACGTTTCCGTCGACCCCGATACATCTGGGCTGCCAGCATATATGATACTTGATAGCGGGGCATTCTTTACTTATCTACCGGACGTCGTTTTTGAAAGAATCTATCAGAAACTGAACGCTTCGTTTAATCAGATTGGGAATCTCCCCGATTGTAGCGTGAAGAACCAGAACTATAGCATCATTTTCACCTTTTCTGATTTTGACATCAACGTCCCCCTGAGCTTCTTCATCTACGAGGACGGCAATTCGTGCCAGTTCACTATTGTTCCTAGTGGTGGTAAAGCGGGATTTTTGGGCAGCGACTTCTTACGCGCTGTCTATACGGTCTTTGATCTGTCCAATAACGAAGTATCCTTGGCCCAGAGAAACTTCAACAATTCGGTTCCAGATAATATCCTGGAAATTGGAAATGATGCAACGGCTACTATTCCCGGGGCCGTCTTGGTTTCGACTGTCGCTGCCACCATCGCCCTTCCCCCGACAACCACTGAACCTCCCATAATTCAAACGTTGGTGATTCCATCGGCCTCGAGTACTTTGGCCAGTGAGGCGAGGAGTTCTACCGGTACCGCAACTGCCAAAAATGCGGCTCCGACTCTCGAAAGATTAACAAACAACCTTGCTGCTGGCTTGATTGGCGCCGGTTTTTGGTTTGCACTGTGATACATAAATCATCCTCATAGGGCACAGCTTTGTAGATCGACCGTTAGTATAAATACATGTGCGCCCAATAAGGTTCACTAAATAATATAGAGCTTCGAGAACTGTAAAAAGGTTGGCTCCTCGAGGTCTTATCTCCAATTTGTTACTCTAGGGCTGTAGCGCAGTTGGCAAATTACCGCATCAAGTTATACGAGGATTTACTTACTGATTTCAATGAACTTGCTGAGCTTCAAAATAGCTCAGCCACTGCCTTGCAGTATGACCACACGCCGTATAATGATTTGTGGCCTAAATCAACACTGGAGGAGGTACAGTCAATTGATGGATGGTGATTGATTCTGTGAGAGCTAAAATCGTCTAGCCCTGTATTCTCTAACACTCACGAACCACAGAATGAGACAATAGCCAATCTACTCTGTGTGTGCATCTCAGAGGACGCAATGGTCTACTGATAAAAGTCAGACTTGGTAAAGTTTGTACAGCTGAGGATCTGAGTATGAAAAAGATTGAGATGTCCGATTGATGATCCGCGCTTTAGGGTTAGGGGTATTCCTCTCAGGCGAAAAGTCGTACGTGGGAGTAGAATAGGGCTCTACTCAGCGATGAGTAGGAATATTCGGTGTGATTTGTCGTATATATGGTGTTTACATCCTTGACTAGCTTCGAATATGTACAAAGTTGAAGTAGAAAGTCATGAACTGATAGAGGCCTGGAAGTACATGTTAAGATTCAACCCTAGCCCTGTATCATGTATACAACAGGAACGCCAATCTCCACCACTTTCTATCATCATCTTCGTAGTCTGCCGAGATCGCATGGAATTCGGCATGCCAAAAAGAGTATCAAAAGACGCAGAGCAGTATCTACCCCGTAAATCCTACAGAAATAACCATTGGCGACGACTATCAGCGCCGATGCGACACAAAAGGAAAACCCGCCCCCGCAAAGATCCGCGCGCGTCACATGTCAAACGCAACTAACTTGACGGTCAGACAATCTTGATCTGTCTCAGAACTTGCTGTCTGTCAGTGTCCCCGGTTTGACAGGCGCGGACATGGGCTCGATCTTTTGATCTTTTGATCTTTTAGGAAAGTTGGTTTCGCCTCGGCCAGATCATGAAATTCGACTTCGACTCTGGACGTGATTCGCATTTATCCGATGACTGTTCTTCTGTCTGGCATGACCGGGGAGTGTGGGCAGGTTCTTCGATTGTAATCGATGCGCTCGTTGATGGACTGTGAGAATTCATGTAATAAGACACCGAGAGGTGCTGGGGAATCTATCTGCTTTGATAGAATTCGAATTATGAGGTACAATCTTGCCTCGCCTGTCCCATCCCTGTCATGGAACAATCACAGGATACCCTTACAGATGCTAATCACACTCCAGATTTTGAAAACATAGCATCCAACCCAAGAAGAAAAAGAGGAGCATGTGGCCAACGACCATAACAAATATCTTCGTCCTCCCCTTCCTTCTCCTAGTCTCGTTCCCCCTCGCCCTCTCCGCCTCCATAACCGCAACTCTAGCCCTAACCGCGCTATTCATCCGCGCCCTAGTAGTATACTTTGAACTAGTGATCGCCTTACTTGCAAATTTCTTCTTGTTTCCGGCCCATTCACCGGCATCGGGATCCTTTCTCGCTCTTACGGAGGGAAACACGCCGGGTCTCGAGCGGACAGCTTATGGGCGGACGAGCAAATATGGCCATCAGCAGACGGGTCTTGTGAAGTCGCGAAGAGGATCGTTGTCATCAAAGGAAGGTGCTGTGGAGGATTACTTCTTTCACCATAACTACTCAGTAGGTCTCACCCCACGCAGTGACATAACCATCCATGCTGACAGCGTCGAGCAACATGGCCATACCCTCATACACTCCTCTCACGAAGCACTATCAAGCTTCGTTTCCGGCAACGCCGAGCGCGACTTTGAGGGCGTGGGCGGCTGGCGAACCCCTTTACCACGAAAGAAGCATCATCACACATCATCTGCTTCATCCATGAGCTATAACAACAGTAGCGAAGAAGACTTTTTATTCGATAAAGACGACGACGAGGCTTGGCTCTCAATCAATAAGCGCTTGGAATTACCATCGAGACGGTTTCATGTGCCATCACCTATGCTCTCGCCGAAATTGGTGATGAGCACGGCAGTGGAAGATCAGACACGACGTCAACATCATCACCATCATCATCATCAACTTCAACACCAACTGCATCAACAACAACAAGAACAACAGCAGCACTCGAAATTGCAACGACCAAGGTTTCACAGACGATCTAAAACGTCTCCTCTACTCTCAACTGAGAAACGTCTCTCCGCTCACACAATACCCGAACAATCAACCCAAGACGTACAGCAGCTGCAAACCTCCAAGTCCAGCGCTGGCCTCGATGCGCTCTCCTCTCCTCCTCGACCATCATCCTCACCATCCTCATCGTCCAGCTGGCATGACATCGGCAGTCCCTTGCTCATGACATCTTCTTTCTCGGGGCTTGGTGCAGATCACAAGATGGTGCATTATTATCATCATCAGCAACAACTTTCTGCTGGACGACGGGCACGGAGACGGAGTTCGGGGGGTTCGTCAGCCAAGCCAAAGTCTTTGACTGGGTTGGGGTTGGTTTGATATCCTTGATTAAGAAAGCGGCTGATGATAAGATGTAAAATGTACTTTGATGTTTGAATATTCCATGTATGACGTGACAGTTTATTATTTTTCGCGCCACTGAAATGATTATTGTAGCAAAGGATAAATCAACTTCGCAATGAAAGTCTATATATTCACATATTATACTGCACCTCGAACAAGCCAAAGGCTCCTCCTAACTCCAAGATCAAACCCAAATATCGCTAACATCTAAGACAGGTAGTAGCTTCGTGTAAATCAACATATCAACAGATTGAATCTCAAGTGAACTATATGTTTGACGGTCTTGCTTCTCGTTGTCGAACATCCTCCATCTCCTTCAAAATGATTTCATTAAACTCTTCGTCTCCCTCGAGATAGAGATGGTGGCCGGCATTCTTGACGATGTACACCTTGGCGGAACCATTATCTGCTGCGCGTTGTTCGGGAGAAGCATCCTTCAATATGCGACGTTTCTCCTCCTCTAATTTTTCTTTGGCGGCAAAACCACCGGCAACGTCCATCCAGTCGTGATCACCATACATAAAGACGACAGGTATGCCGTTCTCCTTCTGTGGCTCGGATGCGGTTGCCGCTACTGCAGTCGGATCAGATGCTGATGTCAATGCGGCAGGCGAATCAGGCCGAATGACTTGTCGGCCAATGCCCTGAATCCGGCGGATCAAAGGACTTCGTGCAAATGCGCCCGGCGCCAATAGATATGTAAGCGCGTATTCACCACTACCACGGAGTCTGAAAATAGAGTATGTGTAGTCGTGCAAAGCTGACGCCTCTGCATATGGTAGATGCGAGAATCGCCGAGAAGTCCAACGCGATACCAAACCCGGGCCGAACGGACCAGACCAGCGAACGAAGCTGAAAGGTGAGACATTGGCGTCCCAGAGGTAAGTGATGAGGCGTGGTAGACGAGGTGGTGTCCTTCCATTCACACTGCCTTCTGTCGAGTCTGTCGGCATCGCTTCATTCACAGCGTACGGATCTTCCGGAATTCCCACCGGCGAAACGAGAATCAACTTGTTCAAGCGGCCCGGGTATTTGAGTGCATAAGCCGCAGCGATATAGCCTCCCATACTGTGACCCATAAGCGTGAAGCGCTCAATCTTGCTCTTGATCCGCCACTCCTCAAGAGCGTCAATGAACCAATTCTCTGCTTCTGTGATGGCTTCCTGACGATCTGAGGCTTTGATCTTGAAAGGCGGCCGTGTACTACGACCCATGCCCAACAAGTCCAAAGCGTACAGATGCCAACCCTTGGCGCGACTCAACGGCTCAAAATTTCTATAGAAGAATCCCAGCCCAGCACCATATCCATGCAGCATGACTAGATTTTGGTCGGTCTCCTCGCCGACACGCTCCACAGAGAATTCGTTCAAAGCCCGGTTTTTGCCGCTCAACTCGACCATTCGCGAGCGCCAGCGGCGTGGTCCATATGGATCATTGTTCGAATTGACGACCTCGTCGCCTGACTGGCTAGGATCGACTGCCTGTAGACTGTCGGTCGCATTAGGTGAATTTGGCGCACTTGCGGTATTACCGGTTTGTCGTTGGGTAGGAGCTTCTTGAAGGTAGGGGATAGTTGAGAGGACTTTGTGTTCCGCCACTGCGGCAGGCGCTTTGTGCCACTATGCAGAGATGTTTAGATTCAAGTCTTGATGTGAGACCCCACTCAATTGAGACTTACCCATTGATGAATCGTCTCTTTCACGCCCAGAGGTAGCCAAGCAGACGATGCAGGCGCCATTCCGTGCGTTACGGAATGTGGGAGTTTACGTCCCGAGTCTGTTGATTCCCGCAATTCCTCATTGCGCAGCGCACCCTCACGCTGACTGACCGTTTCCACCGACGGCATTATGATATCAGTGTACTGAGGAGTACTTCGCCGAGCGTCAATGGAGATATAACGAGGGAAGATCGGAGGAGATCGGCTGGAAAAGACGGCTTGTCGTAGCCTCCGTGAGTAGAACTCTACCAACAACTGCACCGAATAGGGTCGCCTTGGAAACACCTTGATTCCGCTTTCAACAAGAATGACAGGTGATTCCCTGCCACTCGTTTAGCATAAACAACGCGCGACACGAGATAATGGGATCCTTCAAGCGTAGCGCTTGGACAAAGAAGGAAAGATAAAAATCAGAAACAGAAACAGATCAATAATGACGAAGGTGAGCACTGGCTTTAAAAGGCGAAGTCGCTCGTGACCTATAAGACAGCAGCTTTAATCCAACTCTGACGCATTTGCTATTCAATGACCATTGAGTAGTAGACGCAAGTTAGTGTAGCATTTAGAAGGAAGCAGAGCAGTGGCATAAAGTGATCGAGGCGGGCAGGGCGGGCAGGCAGGCAGGCAGGCACCCATCATAATGATTTGAAGCATGGGTTTGATCGTGGCCCTCTGGTTGGTTCGCGGAGTTAACCTCGGACTTTGGCTGCCTTCTTCCTTTTTGCGCCGTAATCCGTACATTTCGGACAAACTGGGAAGCCGCCGCCGGTCGCCACTGCCTTTAGTCCTGCCCTTTACGTCCGTTGCGGGTGACTGCCTGAGTATACAGGCACCAAAACTATTTCCTCGGTTCGACTAAGCCTGCCGCGCCTAGCTGATTCTGGGGGGAGGGACCTGACATCACATTCATTCATTGTTGATTCTACTCATAGTATGATCCCTGCTTCACGACCCGACTGATATTATTCAAAGGGGAAAACACTCGACGGTTCGACTAGTGCCGATAATCTCGTGATGCGATAAATGATTGGCCTCGGGCCAAATCACTCAGCCGACTGGTTGTCTCTGCAACTGAGGCTGAAACAAACATACTGACCACCGCAAACAGCGGATATCTCACATGGCTGCCTCTCGCCTGGACCAGTTGGTCAAGGGTGCGCCGCCGCCGGAAGCACATCTCCCCTTCAACGATGCGCCAGCGCCCCTGCCCAAGGCCTACCTCGAAGGATCTAAGACCGCGACGGACTCTCGACCTACGACACCTGACCCGCTCTCGACTTTACCCTCATCGCCGCCGCAGATATACTTGAATTTATTGATACTCGAGAGCTCCTTGCGCGCGCAGTACTTGGCGCTGCGAGAGCGTCGTCGACAAAACACTTTCTTCCTCCTACTTTTAGCGCTATGGATTGCGTATTTTTTCTATGCATTGTTTATGCGACCTAGGGAAGATGGGAGCGGAGTAGGAGGCTCAGTATATTGGATGGTGGAAACGGCAGAGAAGGTGGCATTTATGGGCGGCATTGTGACCGGTATTCTGGTCTGGGGTACTGGACAATGGGAACGAGGGATGCGATGGCCACGGCGCTGGTTCGCCGTTGCCAACCGAGGCCTGAGGGGCATGAATACCAAGATAGTCTTGATTCGCGGCCCTTGGTGGAAGGAGCTGTTATCATTGCTCTCTTTCATGTTTCCATATTCCTCGCTGTTCCAGTCGCCAAAGAACTTCCAATATGTTGAGCTCCACTCGTCCGAGAAACGTGCTGCCAGACAGCACCACTCCGTCCATGACCACGATGGTGATTCGGCATTCATTGAAGAAGATCTAGCACCCGGAGGAGACTACATTCGACTGTTACTGTTACCCAAGGCATTCTCTCCCGAATTTCGGGAGAGTTGGGACGAGTACCGAGCAGACTATTGGGAGAAAGAAAACGAAAGACGTGCACTACTTCGCCGAAAAGTCCACGAGCGAGAACTTCAACGAGCCCGTCAAGAGGGTGGTTGGCTATGGTGGCTGCCCTTCAAATGGTCACGTTCGCGCCGGCATCTCCATACCCATCATCATCAACATCAGCATCACCGGCAAATGTCTAGTGTTGCCAAAACGCACGAAACTCGAGCTCGCCGCAATACTCGCTCCAATTCGCAATCGCTCCACACTCGGGGTCTGTCTCGAAGCTCGACTCCTGAGGGCGCTGTCTCTACTGCAACAGAGTTACAAGGTCATAGGCGCAAAAAGAGTATCAGGCCATCGAGTTCACGAGGTCCTTCACCTTTAACTTCGCAAGTCTCGAAACGGGATTCGACGATATCAATATCATCCACCGCATCTGACGACTCCTTTTTGCCCGGGCCAAGACATCGACGCAACTCCCCAGACTTCAATGCCGCCGCAGAAGCTTGAAAGTTTGGGGTAATAGAGTCGACTCGTGTAGGTCGCTTGTATAAGCGTTATATGACGTGCTAGACGCAATGTACCTATGAGATTGTGGAACTCGACCATGCAGTAGCAATATATTACCGATAATGCCCGGACATCACTGGATTGCCTGCCATGTTAGAGAAGTAAAATTGGTCCTGCAGCGTGCGTACCCTTTTCTGGTACAGCCGAGGCGGCCAGCCCATATAAGATAAATAAATATTTCTCGCCTCAGGCAACATCCCCCCACCGCCCGCAGTATCCAAAATTCTCACCCCTCCGACTACTTAAAGAACTCACCCTCTCTTTGTACAGACATATTAGTGCTGCTCCGGGGGATTTATCATTACTCGACACTCCTTTATTTCATCTCGGCTCTATTTTCGAGATCGGGATCACATCTCTGTCGGAGAACAGACACGCACACACACTATCTCCGGGACTACATCAATACTAACTCCTCCACTATCGAAACCTGTTTTTACGCCACCACCAATCGCACAGGGGTCCCTCGATCTTGTGAAGGTATACGACCTGTACTTGTGAGGAAATTTTCTTCCTAGTACATATCGCGGCGGATGCTGTCCTTCATTGGATACAGCCTCAAACACAGTCCACGCAACTAAACTAAACGCTATCGCAACAGGTCGGATCGACATGGCGCCCAAGAAGAAGGGAAACAAGAGACAGGAGGAGGACTGGGAAGCCGAACTCGGTGAACCAGTCGCAGCTCCCGCGACCGACGCACCTGCTGAGGCAAATGGCGATGCCGAGGCCAACGGTGAAGACGACCAGATGGGAGGTGGAGGTCTTTTGGCCGCTCTGAAGAAAAACCGATCGAAGAAGGCTAAGAAGGGCAAGGCATTTGACAACGATTTTGTGGAAGGAGAGGACCCTACACAGGCGGACACTAATGGCGACGCCGCTGTTGACTTCGCCAGTAAAGCGCCAGAAGAGGGTACCTTAGATGATGAGGACGATGTCTTTGCTGGAAAGCCCAAGAAGGGCAAAGCCGCACCAGCCTCTAAGAAGGCTGATTCTGTTGAAGAAGAGGAGGAGGGTGGCAAAGTGAAGTCCAAGAAGGAGAAAGAAAAGGAAAAGAAAGAGCGTGAGAAGCAGAGGAAGAAGGAACAGGTAATTAATCTCGTCAACTTCGAGAACTACAATAGACTCGTGGAAATCGTGCGCTAACCAACCTTCTACAGGCCGCAAAGAAGAAGGCTGCTGCCCCCGCTGCTTCCGCCAAGGAAGAACCAGTCAAGGAGACTGTCGAAGTCAAGGCCGATCCTACCCCTGCCCCAGCTGCCAAAGCCGAGCCGGCAAGCAAAAAGAAGAAGCTTCCCGCACACTTGGCTGCTATTCAAAAGCAACAGGAAGCGCTAAGGAAGGCACAGGAGGAGGAAGAGCGTCTAAGAGCCGAGGCCGAAGCCGCAGAGGCCGAACGTTTACGTAAGGAAGAAGAAGAAGAGAAGAAGAAAGAGGAAGTTCGTCAACGTAAGAAAGAGAAGGAGAAAGAAAAGAAAGAACAACTGAGGAAAGAAGGCAAGCTCCTTACCAAGGCACAAAAGGAGGCTAAAGAACGCAATGAGTTGCGTATGAAACAGATGTTGGCTGCGGGTGTCGGTCATGTTGCTGGTCTTGCAGAGAAGGGCGGCGAATCTTCCGAAAAGAAGAAGACGGTTGTGACAAACCGGAAGAAGAAGGGGCCGAAGAAAGACGAGGTGGATCTTGAGGCTGCCGCCGCCGCTGCCAAAGCCCAACGTGAAGCCGAGGACGAGAAGCGCAGAAAGGAGGAAGAGGCTTTGGCCAAAGCCCAGAACAAGGAAGATGAGGAAGTTGAGGAAGATTGGGAGGCAGCTGCCAAGGTAGACGTTGCTGATGATGATGTAAAGGACAGCTGGGATGCAGACTCGGATGAGGATCAGCAAGATAACAAGCAAGTCAAGGAAGAGGGAGACACCGCCAAACGGACAAATGGAACTGCAAGGAATGCGGACTCCGAATCAGAGTCAGAGACTTCTTCCGACGAAGAAGATGAAGAGGCTACGGCCACTCAAAAAGCTATTGCCCAGAGGAAAGCCGAGGCCGCAGAGCGACGCAGGAAACAACACGAAGAAGCTCTCGCTGCTCGATCGAAGGACAACCTTCGATCCCCTATCTGCTGTATTTTGGGTCACGTCGATACAGGAAAGACCAAGCTTTTAGACAAGATTCGACAGACTAATGTCCAGGAAGGCGAAGCGGGCGGTATTACTCAGCAAATCGGTGCTACTTACTTCCCCGTTGATGCTCTGAAGCAAAAGACTGCGGTCGTGAACCCGGATGGTGCATTTGAGTTCAAGATTCCCGGTCTTCTCATTATCGATACACCTGGTCACGAGTCCTTCTCCAACCTTCGTTCAAGAGGTTCATCTCTTTGTAACATTGCTATCTTGGTTGTTGATATCATGCACGGTCTCGAGCCTCAAACTTTGGAGTCCATGCGTCTACTTCGGGACCGTAAAACACCTTTCATCGTCGCCTTGAACAAGATCGATCGTCTCTACGGATGGAAGAAGATCGACAACAACGGTTTCCAAGAGAGTTTGGCTATGCAAAGCAAGGGTGTCGTCAACGAATTCAGATCTCGTGTTGAGCAAACCAAAGTTGCCTTTGCCGAACAAGGATTCAATTCTGAGCTATATTGGGAGAACAAGTCGATGGCTCGTAACGTTTCTCTTGTGCCCACATCTGCTCACACTGGCGAAGGTATTCCGGACATGCTTAAGCTTCTGACCAGTCTTACTCAGGAGCGTATGACAAACTCACTTATGTACCTTTCTGAGGTTGAATGTACAGTGCTTGAAGTCAAGGTTATTGAAGGCTTGGGTACAACCATCGATGTTGTCTTGTCGAACGGTATCCTTCGAGAGGGTGATCGTGTAGTGTTGTGTGGTCTCAACGGACCTATAGCAACGAATATTCGAGCATTATTGACCCCCGCACCGCTCAAGGAACTTCGATTGAAGTCTCAATATGTCCACAACAAGGAAGTCAAGGCAGCTCTTGGTGTTAAGATTGCTGCTAATGATTTGGAACATGCCATTGCCGGTTCTAGATTAATGGTCGTTGGTCCGGATGACGACGAAGAGGACTTGGAAGAAGAGGTCATGTCTGATCTTGAGAACTTGCTCGGCAAGGTCTCTAAGGATCAGCGCGGTGTTTCCGTACAGGCATCCACTCTTGGTTCTCTCGAAGCCTTGCTTGAATTCCTTAGAGTTTCCAAAATTCCCGTGTCTAACATTTCCATTGGACCTGTGTTCAAGCGTGATGTCATGCTGGCCGGTACTATGTTAGAAAAGGGCCTGAAGGAGTTCGCCGTCATGCTCTGCTTCGATGTGAAGGTTGACAAAGAAGCCCAAGCGTACGCAGACGACGTGGGCGTCAAGATCTTCACAGCAGACATTATTTACCATCTGTTCGATGACTTCACCAAACACATGGCCGAGTTGACCGAGCAGAGGAAGGAAGAATCCAAGATGCATGCAGTTTTCCCTTGTGTGCTCAAGACTGTTGCCGTATTCAACAAGAAAGACCCTATCGTCGTGGGTGTGGACGTTGTTGAAGGTAGCTTGAAATTGTTGACGCCTATCGCGGTCGTCAAGCAGAACGCAGCTGGCCAGAAAGAAATCATCCAACTCGGAAGAGTGTAAGTTTTCCCCACTACCAAAGCGAAAGCATCAGACTGATTTTCTACCAAGATCATCTATCGAACGAGACCACAAAGCCATCCAGGTATGCAAACGCGGTCAACCGTCCGTTGCCGTCAAGATCGACGGCGCCAATCAACCCTCCTACGGCCGACAACTAGAAGAAAGCGACACACTCTACTCCGAAATCTCACGAAAAAGTATCGACACACTCAAGGAATTCTACAGATCGGATGTCACTATGGAGGAATGGGGATTGATCAAGAAGATGAAGCCACTGTTCGATATTCCTTAAACGAAGCAACACAAAACACAACCAGATGAAGATGACATGATGAGCCCAAAAAATGTGACTGCAAAAAAGTTTGTATCCTTCTTTTGATCTGACGTGTAGGTAGGTAGGTAGGTAGGTAGGTAGATTGTGATCGAGTCTTATTATATAATTATCCATTTCATCATATCTCAACCTAGGATATAAATATAGATTCGTTGCGATGTGTAGGATAAAATCACTCATTTCCCTCCCACCTCTCCACCTTTCCTCCTCTATTAGACCAATCCAACCAACTACCATGATACACTCCTAGCGTATCAGGATCATACCCGGCCTGCACAGCCAACTGCGCCGCTGCCTGCGCCCTCACCCCAGCCTTGCAATAAAATACAATCTCCTTCTTCGCTTCAACAGGAGTTGAAGCGCCGACAGCGGGCTTGGTATATCCAAATCTTGTCTCGAATTCCTCCGCCGGCAAAAAGTAAGCGTCCGGTTGAGAAGCCAAGGGAATCGAGACGGCGCCGGGGATAATGCCAGTTGCGGCGAGTTCGGCGGGTTCGCGGACGTCGATAAGGATTATGTTTGAAGGTGTGGAGGAAGAGGATAGGGAGATTTTGGTGTTTATCTAACCCCAATTAGTTCCAAGGTAAGTGCACATTGTAGCCGAAAGGGATTGGTCGATACTCACGTCGTCGAAGCCGATTTGTTTGAACACCGGGGCGTTCTTAGAGCTGTAGTTCTGGCGTCTTTGTTGATTCGTGTTACTTTCGAGACGTTGTGCTGAGGTGAATGTAGGCTTGGAGAACTGATTTCTCGCTATTGAATAGCGTCTGGCCCCTTGCGACGCAACCTGGAAATTTCTCGAGCTAGAAATTAAGCTGTTTCGTGCAGCTGAAGTCCGGAAGATTGTATTTGCGCCACGGCGAGCGACGGCGTTTGCTAGACTGCCGGGCATTGTGCTATAGAATGGGATGATAGGAGAAATTCGATATTTGATGGAAGAATCTCACACACACAAGGGGTCTGCTTGATTGAGGAGAGACGAGGTGAGGTGATTTGAGTTAAGCTTCTCCGGATTTTGGAGTCTCCCCACTGGTCGCTGATGTCAGTCCGATTTCGCCGCCTGAATTACCCGACCTCCGTGGTTATGGCTACGTCGCAGAACAAGTGTAGCAATAAATTGATTGATTTGAAACTATGTACTGGATTGAAACCATCATCCCCGAGAAATATTTATTAGTACTTGCGCTTTTGACATGACACGTGCAAACAGTCAAACCGAGAAGAACTCGCTTCCGTGTCTATATAATCAGCTGTCGCAACTGCCGACTCAGTCGCAAGAAAAACGCCAATTGCAAATAATGATTCATTAATTAGAACGTGGTTGGCAATCGTCCAGCTCTCGGAGGAGACGATTGCTCATGTTATTACAAAATGTCCCAATTTCGCCTTGCTTGATCGCGATGGTATGGGATATAAAAACGCGAATGTATATGTGATGGAGGGGTCGTCAACTATTTTTCCCGAGGGGTGAAGGTAAGATAGCAGTCATCCTACGTGCGTTAGTACCCTATGACATAGACGTTGAAAAAGTAAACATACCTGGGGGAAGATTGTGGCAAAAACCTTGATCTCCTCGGATTGAGGAGTGATCTGATGTTTCCAGTCAAGGTGCATACTGGCCTTACCGATTAATCCCATGAGGTTATGAGTGGCATATACCTGTCCAAGACAGTAGTGTGGACCAGTTCCGAAAACAAGCCAGTTCTTTGTCTGACTTTCAGCGGTACCAGTGATCCATCGATCCGGGTTGAAGCTATCGGGATCCTCATAAGCCTCAGGGTCATGGGTCGATGGGTAGACGGATGGGATAATCATGGAGCCCTTGGGAACAGTGTAAGTGTCGGTGATCGGGAAGTCCTTCTTTGCGACATAAGGGACCATGATAACAGGCGGGCGGTAACGGAGACATTCCTTGACAACTGCGCGGGTGTAGGTCATGCTTTCCAGCATATCCATGGTCAAAGGAGCGTTGCGATCACCGTTGCGCAATCTGTAGTTCTCCTCGCGAACTTTGTCGAGAATTTCAGGACGGTCAGCCATGATCTGGAATAGCCACGTGCAAGCCGCGCTGGTAGCGTCTTGAGAAGCAAACAGGAAAGTGAAAACAGTCTGGGCGATCTCGTAGTCGGTAAAGTCACGGAGAAGAGAGGCGGGCTTCTCGGAGTCATCCACGGGGATGCCCTTGGCAATCTTCTCACGGTAGGCAGCAGAGTCCATTTGAAGCTTGATCCAGCCGTCCATGATACAGGTGACCTCACCACCAGCGGCAAGATAAGCCTTGCTCTTAGCAGCGCATTTGGCGAATTCAACCATGACCATATCAGCAGCCTTCTTTCCATACCAGGTCTTGGTGAAGGGGATTATAATAGGGAAATTGACAAGCTCGAGGGCGGCGGTAATCAGGAAATAGTCATCCGCGATTTTCTTGACGGTTTCGTCGTCCATGTGGTCGCCAACGAAGGTTTTGCAAGAAATGGCAGTCATGAACTCTCGGAATTCTCCCATGAATTGAACGGGCTTGAGGTCGTTCTTTCGGGAAACTTCGGCCCACTGCTTGAAGTACTTGTCGTAGACCTCATCTTGACCAGGGAGGTACAGCGAAAGAGCGTGGCGGGTGAAAAGGCCGTTCAAGCCTTTGCGGAATTCGACATGGGCCTTGCCGTCCAAGAAGACCCAGTTAGTAGGGCCCAACAGCTTGTGAGCAGCGTCCACGACACAAGGCTTGACAAAGGCGGGTGAGTTGAAGATCTTGCGAGAGAGATCGCGGCTGGATGCGATCACAACGAATCTGCGCGATTCGGTGTTAGCGATGTGGACAACAGCAAAGGACCAGAATTCAACTTACTTGTGGAAAACGGAAACACAACTCAAGGAACCGCTGTTCCATTTGGCCTTGTATTTGGTGAAATTGGGGAATACGGACTCGAGGAAAGGACCCATGAAAGGGATTTTCATGGACGGACCGACGATCGAGCCCTTAAGATAGATGTATTTCACTGCTCTCGTTAGATTGCGCAAATATACGCGACCAACTGATTGTAAATCCCGTACCTTGATCATAAACAATCGCCGCCAGAACTAGGTAGAGGAGTCCGCTCCAGATAGTGAGCCCATTGACGAAGGAGTACAGAGCATCAGAGGGGTTGGCAAGTTGAGCCATAACGCTGGCGTCTGCCGCCGGAGAGGGAAAGCTCCCGTTGAACTCGACCATGATGGGCTACAGGACGCTGTTGACAAGTTGAAAGCACGCCTGGCTGGTGTAGTATGCTTGTGGTTCGTCTGGAGAGGTCGCAGATGCCACAAGGGAAAAGTCGAGGATTAAAGTAATAAAAGGCAAGCGCCCTGGGAGGAAATGAAGAGTGGAGAAGAAAAGGAGTCGGTCGCGCCAAGCCCGGCACGCGGTAACTATGGACGGTCATATGTACTTCAGAACGACCTAGTGAGCCCTTAACCCTCAGTTTTGTGACACTTAAGTGACTTCACTTATCATTATAATAGTATCTTCTTAACCGTTATAGAAATTGACCAATGTTGTGGCCTTGATTACACTGTTTTGGTGGGGGAAGGTACATCGAACGACGGGCGGACTTCCACACTTGATTGTACTTCGTACTTTGTTTGTATCATTGTTGCTGCTCTCCTACGAACGCTTGCCATGAGCATTATTCCCTCTATTGGATTGCGAATCGGTTTCATATCGTGTCGCATCTATCCAAAATACCATGCATCGAGTGGCTGTAATCCGTAGAGTAAGATGAAATTGCGTACACACCATGTGTTCGCACCCTGACTTGGCCTGGATTGTCGGACGAAGTAAGATGGGCTGATCCGGCATTGGACTTTCCGGCTGAGGGCTCGAAGTATCACATGATGTGGATTTACCCTACCAGGTCCCGGAAGCTTAACTCCCCTGCCGCTAGCCCTGGAAGAGTAAGGGTGGACCTTCTTTCACGACTCGGGTTGGCCGGGCCATGCTTCGGGATGTTTGACTTCCTGTTTAGACTCTACAGATTGGGCATTGATAGTTCTACTCTTGAAGCCTCCTGAACGCTAATAGAAACAACCTCATGATAGTGGATGCGGGTACGTTGCTTATCTGTCTATCGTCTAAAGCCGAACCAGCCACGACGCCCCTCTGAGCTTGGCGCCTGCTCTTGCTCTGTTCGCTCGCGAGGATATTGGATGTAATTCCATGCTACGTCCAAGAAGAGTGGCTTGACGGGGACTGCACGCATCTTGGGCGGGAAAGGAACCAGCTTGTTGAGATGGAGACTTTCCACTGCATAGTCATCCATTCTTTCAATCAACGGCAATTGAAAGCGGGCAAGGTCCTGCTTCGATTCAGATAGTCTGTCAAGACTGACCAAGCCGCGGTATTTGGCCTCAAATCCTTGGGACGTCGCGGCAAGAAATTCAATTTCCTCAGCCGAGACATCTAATCTGGGTGGACCTGCGCTTGCTGTGATACCTTTATCGTTTTTTTGTATAGCTGCGGCAAGTTCACTGCTACGGGAGAATAAAGCTAGGGCATTCTTGGTGTGTTCTTGGTATGAATGAGAGCGGCCGATGGCAAAACACCTGTAGCAGAGTCATCAGTAATGAAAAAATGGGAGGGAAGCAAAATTAGAACTTACCGCAAAGCGCGGAAGTAATTGCGCTTCACTTGGAGTTCCTCAACAAAGTCGGTGTCGCCCGCAACACCGGGCAGTTCTTGTACAAAGTCCAAGCTCTGTAATACAGAATCGTATAGTGCTACCTTTTCACGAAGTTGTGACAGAATCTTGCCGCCGCTCTCCTGACGGGCCGTCTTTTGACGCTCATCAACCTTTGTCTTCTCACTATCTAGCAACAATCCATCATGCTCGCCGCTCAGAACACGATTTCGTCCCACTCTCCAACTGACAAGAGAGTAATTGGCTGCAGTTCGGGTGACTTGCAAGGCCTGCATTCTTCGATCGCCCTTGTCTACACCCTCGTTGGTGAGGTCATCAATGGCCGTTTTAGTGGAATCCACAATCTCTTGACTAGCTAAAATGACATTGTCGTAAGCGGCAGCCTTTTCCTTTGGAGATGCTGAAGGCCGTTCCTGCAAGAATGACGAAAGCTTAGACTCAGCAGCAGTGGCAGCTGCAAGCGCTTGCGCAATAGATGCATCTTCAATAGGAACTGAGCGTGATCTCCAGCTGATTGTCTCTGGCAATTTCTCAATCTCCCCGTCTGCCAATCTTGTAGTTCCCGCAGCGTCCACAATCAAACAATTCGGGTCAATTTTCTCGAGCTCAGCACGAACATCATTGTCGCCCGAGAAACGTTCAATGGCGAGTGAAGGCAAAGGCTTGTTGCGAGAAATCTTGAGTTGGTACGCTGCATAGCGGAGGGAAGGATCAATCGTGAACGATATGATTTCGCGATATGCCTCCTTTCTTTCTTTCTGGCCAAGAGCGGAATATATGATTCGCGCCAGACTGTAATGCTGAAGGCACTGGTCCCATTTCTGTTTCTCCATGTGTAATCCGCCTAGCAATAGAGCGAGATAGGCACGGGCTTCTAGAAGGTCGATATCTGAGGCGCCCGAGAGAGATTGGTCTCGCAAAACAGAAACGAGCCGGTCAGCATACCGAGAAGCTTTGTTCAGCCTGCTGATTATGTGTCGCCGCGTAGGTCCCATAACGCCTTTTGCAGACGGATCGGCCGAGTGGACAGCTTTCATATGCATTGCCTGTGCCCATGCTCGTTCGGCGCTCAGAATAAGGAGGTGTGCGGCTCTTGGACAAATTAGCATTGGCGTTATTCTAGAATGTATTTACAGAGAGTTCAGTGGCATCAAACATACTGCGGATCAGACGCAACATCCTCAGAGGTCACGGGAGACTCAGCATTGAACTTTCGACCTTTGGGAGTTGTGCGTCCAAGCTTTTTCCGAATAGTGTGTAAACGACGAGATGTTTGCGCGCGGTAAGTGTTGTAGTCACCGGATAGAAGGGACTCCTCCCGGCGTGTAAAGAACAAATCCGTGATTTCCATCTTGCTGATGAGAGGTGTACTTGGTGGTTATACGTACCTTCCAGGCTGACTATGGCGGGGAAATATCGGTGCTGGCGCCTGCCGTCGGGTGTGTGTTCGGGTAAAGGATTGGCCGGCGCCGGGGACAACTTCTGACGGCGAAGCTCCAGTATCAAATTGTTTTCCCCGAGCAAATTGACGTCCATTGCGACAGCACAGGCAGGTGTACAACAACTCTCTTTTCGTTTTCTTACTTGAGTCCTGCTCATATTGTTTCTCATGTGTAGATTGTCAAATTCTATCAGTTTAATACCTTTTCCGCGCTCGTTCATCGCCACTTTTCGGAGGAGCAACACGTGAGTTCAATCCAAGCTTTCCGCCGATTTAAGCCCAGCTAATTCGAATAGTGGTCAAACTACAACAGGCTTCGCTATGTCCGTAACATTATCTCCAAATAATCGCATATGAATTCTCCTCCCCACCTACTTGTCCGACCGAGTAATGCTTGAACGAGCTGTAGGATGTCTCGAGTTTGCCGGACAAGGCGTACTGCACAAATACGGAGGCGTCCTTCGCAGTCAAAAAACTCTCGACCCTACTTTCTGGAAATATCAATTCTCTGACGCCGACTCGAGCCTTTGGCAATCTGGACATCACCATGAGTCCAGTTCCGGTCGGCCAACCCCTATCTCCACTCAATCATCGCCTGATGTTTTCCTCGACTTCCTCTACCCCCGGAAATGTCTTATTAGCGCCGCCGCCTGGGCTTCGAAGACAAAAAAGAGCAGTGTCAATATCCAAAGAAGACGTCGAGCTTCGAATTTCGTAAGAAATTATTCTCAAGCATCTCACTCTCACAACCGGTCCCCCTCCCATGGACCATCCCAAGCCAACATTTCGCGAACCTCGAGACGAGCACACAATTCCGCAGCTTCATATCATTTACCTGATATCGAAACTATTAATTCCAGTGCGGTCTCACAGACCAGATTACATCGAGATTACGACCGAGCATGGGTATTGTGGAAACAAGGCGATCAGGATCCTGAGTCAAGATCCCGATTAATGGCCTATTTTTCCATGTCGGACAGAGCTCTCGATGTTGAGCGAGCTATGAGCTTACTTGAAGGAATTGATATTGATAAACGTAGCGCGAAAGATTATGAGATCATGATCAAGCCATTACTTGAAGCCGGCCATCTGCCTGTTGTTGAACGTTTATGTGACGAGGCTGTCGCAGGAGGTCTTGAGATAGAGGCGTGGTCGCTGGCTACTAAAATCGCGATTCAGTGCTCGAAATGGTCAGAGTTGTCGTACATTTGGAACAAAAAGCACGAGGAGATTTCTAATGTACTGCCATCTACCTTGGCTTTGATCAGTGACTTGCCCAGTCATCTTGACTCTTTCCTTGAATATCTTGAGGCGAACTCTGCAACAACTGCCGACGTACGATTGGCTTCGAATTTGCTCGATTATGTGTTCAAGTCCGACAAATTTATGCGTGACATGTTCGCCGAGATTGCTTTGTCTCTCACTCGGAGATCGGCCAACTTGGGGTTTCTTCAACAAAGTCACTATGAGGATGCCATTCAGACTCTGCTCAGGATTGGGACACGCGCGAGTAGGGTGTTTTCCATGGTTCTTTATCGAAATTTTCGATGGCATTTGATTACTTGCAGGCCATCCAAAAAATTCATTCAAAAGCTGCTGGAAATGCTGGCTGAGATGAAGACCCATTATGGGGTGCAGTTTCTCCTTGACGAGTGTGTGCATTTTTTCAAACAACCGTCGATAGGAGCGTACAACGCCGCGCTCCTCGCGTTTTCCCGTTCGGGTGACACCAAAAAGGCACAAGAAACGTTCAACAAGATGGTAGAGTTGTATGGGGTCTCCGGCAAAAGCCCCAATGTTGACCACAAAACACCGCCGACTCCGAGATGGGTTTCAAAACTTATCTATGCTCATGCAAGGATGGCTGACTATCCAGCAGCGGAACGCGAGTTTCATAGAATCGCGCATATTTATAAAGTGGACCAGAGCCGATATTGCTGGAATGCTCTCATTCTCGCTCACGTCAATGCTCGCAACGTTTCTGGGGCCTTTAAGGTTTGGAGACGAATGCAGCGGAAAGGTTTTACACCAGACTGGTATACATACGGTACATTGATGGGGCTGTGCGCCAGACTGGGTGATGTCGAAAACACTATTGCGCTATGTCAGATGGCGGAGAAAAAGAGAGGCATATTGCCCACAGCCTTGATGGACACGGTAGTTGAAGTTTATTGTCGCAACCAGCGCTTTCAGGAAGCCGAAGACATGGCAGAAAGGTGTCTCGCTTTGTCTCTGTCTGGCTCGCGCACTCGAATGTGGAACGTCTTGTTATGGTCACACGCCTTCAGAGCAGATCTCGACTCGGTATCTCGAATCCAAACCCGCATGAAAGAAACAGGGATAGAGTTTGACGAAATGTCTTATGCTGCTATAATGCTCTGTTTTGTCATTATCGGACAACCTAATTCAGCTCGGCGCCTTCTACGAGGCTTACAGCGAGGCCGAAGAATTCAAGTCACAGAATTTCATTATACCTTAGTACTTTATGGCTACGTTCGACAAGGGAATAGAGACATGATTTATATCATCAAAAATGAAATGGAAGAGAGATTCAAGAACCCCGGCCTGAGCGCTCGCGTTCTTATGCTCAGGTCGACTCTTCAGAGGGACGTTTTCGTGCCAAATTCTCCGGGAACCGATCTCGGGGACTCCGAGTATCGTCTAGCTTTGTCCGAGGATCTTCTTTTCAAGGCAATATTTGACTTCGATCAACGACAATTCGGCAGCAAGGACCCCCGCCCTGGGACTAGCAGCTTGCCCATACACGAGGCGTTCCCCTCAGTGCTCTACGAACCAATATTGCAAGCTTATGATGCGGAGGGAATGCATAATCGGACACAACATTTGCTCAAAGAGTACACAAAGAATGTTGAATCCGCCCTGGCTTCTGACGGGCGTACTGTGGTCCCCTCTTTACGTTTCCTGGCCACGTTGTTAGAAGTGTACTCGCAGGCTGGAAATCTGGAGACCGTCCAGAAATGCTGGGATTTGGCATTGGAAAAAGCAGGGAGAATGTTGAGAAGATCTTCTCTTGCGCCATTCAGTCGTATGAGAAATCCGCCAAAACCCAAAGGCAATGTCTCTTTACCTGAGAGTTCGTCTCAATTGGCTTCTAATATTAGGCCCCAGTTAGTTCCTTGCGAAGATGAATCTTTTGTTGATGAATCTGTTCTGGATCAATCAACAAGCAGTTCAGAAGTTCCTGCATCAGAATCTGCCAACAAGCATGGCAAACACCACCGATATCCAGCAGAGGAGGATATTATCCCATCACAACGTTTCATATTATCGCGACACTTAACCATCTATATGTCTATGATTGGGAGAGCTGGACAGAGTTCAAAATTGTACGAAATTGTTGAGGATTTTCAGAAGCGCGGGTACCTCATGTCATCTCAGAATTGGCTCACCTACGTCAAGACGCTTGCTACAGCAAGCACAGCAACTGAGCAGCTTGAGGCCTTTTCAACTTTTGAGCGTATCTTCATGCCTCACTTTCCAGGCTGGCGCCTGCTGGCTCGTGGATCTCAATTTCGACCACCAGGTGTTCCCAACTCGATCGATTTGCTGGACAGATACCCTAAAGGTAGATATCCGGAATTGATTGGCAAGAAAGGCAGTCGATTATGGAGCAAGTTAAATCCAACATGGATGCGTCCCACCTACAGTGTGATGATTTATCTCGCAGCAACAATGAGAGACTTCAATGAGAGAAGTCTCACAGAGGGAAGAGAGCAATTGGACACTCTTGCATCCGTAGCACCGCGTACTCTGGAAGCCATTGCAATGATGCCACACTTGCGCGAGAAGTACCAAGGCGTCCTCCTTAGGGACCAAGTCGAGCAGGGTGATCTTAGACCTCGGCAACGTCGAAGATACGTCTGGACTGGTGGAATTCTAGGTGTTGGCGGGAAGCGACGCCCGTACAAACCTCTTGAAGAGACTGAGGAAGTACTCGAACAATCTGAGCCTGAAGTTGATCCAAGTGAGCTTGAGTCGAAGGCTTCCGTTGACGACGGCGGCGGCGGCGAACCTGAGGAGCATATGGAGACCACAGAATCCACGATTGCGCCCGAAGATGAGCATGATATTGAAACGGAAATTCTCATCGAAGCTAGACGCCGTGAACTGGGCGTTGATCCTCTTCGAGAAGAAGAAGTTTCGGATAGAGGTCGCAAATGATCCGATAAGAAGAACCACCCGACTCTATGTGTTATAATCATCTGTTCTCCAACAGCCGGCGCTGTACGTTTAAATTGTATATATATGCCCGATATATTGGCACTCATGTATATTGATTCTCCTTTTCCTGCTCTTGTGTCACACATTTCTCATTTAGCGGTGTTTGCATTTCGAAAGCTCGGGCATTTCATGGAATCTGACATGCTCCATCTCATGTATACTACATCATATTAGAGATATATGTAACAATAGAAGAAAAAAAAACAATATATCATTCTTTGACATCTGCCTTCAATTGGCCTCGCTGTCGTCGTTCACATATTCACATACTCAAAGACGCGCAAATATACAATCAGAAACTCGCATGCTGATTGGCTGATTGTGCGCGCGAGGTCGACGCGTGTTACGCGTTTCAATTTTACCTTTTCTGGACTAGTGCGGAAATGAACACATTCATTCTTTGGCAGAGAAGAGAAGGACCTCACTGATTTCTCCCGGACAACTTCTTTATCTATCCAGACATACATACTTGTTCGTTTGCAGGGGAAGAGCCTTCGATCCTTTCGTCGCCGTATCGTTCCTCAACGCTCGACTTACTTTCGGCGTCTGGCTCATCTTTGAATATCCGATCGCGGCCTTGCCTCTCCTCGCCTAGAGGATCATTTCTCCCACCATGAGCGAATTTCAATTACCGGAGGATACCGCGGAGGATCGTGTGTTGGCGGCTACCGAGTTTTTAGATCCTAGTAAGTCTATCCGATACTTTTGGCCCTCCTGAAATTGGAGTATGAGTTGCTAATCATGTTCGATGTCCTATAGCCGATACTCGTGCTCGAAGGTGCGTCCCCTTAATATGAACCGAGCGATGTCATGTGCTGATTTGACCGGATAGCTACCGTGC
Source organism: Talaromyces sp. PB3603 (assembly GCA_023625915.1). Lineage (NCBI taxonomy): Eukaryota > Fungi > Ascomycota > Eurotiomycetes > Eurotiales > Trichocomaceae > Talaromyces > Talaromyces sp. PB3603. The sequence goes on from JAMAFY010000005.1 coordinate 356,096, forward strand.
GGATATTGTATTGATGCTCAACAGAGGTCTTCGAAGATTGATAGTGAGTTTATTGGACGCAAAGGATGGGGGTATTTGACCTCATCTGACGGGGTAATCTGCAGGTCAGCATCGATGAGATTCGATCGCACAATCGGGAACTTGCACAAGGGTATGTTGATTACCGCCTTGGAGTGAGAAGAGGAAACTAATCTTTTCAGTCTTCTCATGTCCCCCTTCGAATACACCGAGGCATTCAATAAAGCACTCAAGAATGTCATCAAGACTCTTCCCAATCGGCCAGCACGAGAGACGGCCGAGGATGTGGTTAGTAGGCTCAACGCATGGGTTTGAGGACATGCGCTAAGAAACACAGATGTATTATTGCGCATTCATTGGCGCTTTCGGTGAAAACGCTTGCAACCCCCGAACGCTAGGCTCTTCCCATCTCAATCGCATGGTATCGCTTGAAGGTATCGTCACAAAATGCTCGCTTGTTCGACCGAAGATTATCCAGAGTGTACACTTCAGCGAAAAGAAGAACAAATTTTTCGCAAGAAAATACAGGGATCAGACAATGACAGCCAGTGGCGCCACGAGCTTGAACGTATACCCTCAGGAGGACGATGAGAAGAACCCAGTAAAATCCTCACATTTCTCTCCTCGATATTCATCAAGCGCTGACGCTGTTTAGCTTACTACTGAGTTCGGTTACTGTACCTACATGGACCACCAGACTATCTCGATTCAGGAGATGCCCGAGAGAGCTCCAGCTGGTCAGTTGCCTCGAGGAGTGGATGTTATTCTGGATGACGACTTGGTGGACCGCGCAAAACCCGGTGATCGTATCCAATTAGTGGGAATTTTCCGCTCTCTAGGAAATAGAGGTGCAGGATCGGGATCTTCGACATTCCGAACCGTGGTCCTCGCGAATAACATCATTCAACTGTCTTCAAAATCTGGCGGTGGAATTGCACAAGCCACACTTACAGATACCGATATCCGCAACATCAACAAATGGGCCAAAAGCAAGAAAAGCAAGATATTCAACATGCTGGCTCAGTCACTGGCGCCCTCTATTTATGGACACGAATATATTAAGAAGGCGGTGTTGCTCATGCTTTTGGGTGGTATTGAGAAGAATCTGGACAACGGCACCCATCTTCGTGGAGATATCAACATTCTGATGGTCGGCGATCCATCTACTGCCAAATCGCAAATGCTAAGATTTGTCCTCAACACAGCGCCACTAGCGATTGCAACAACCGGTCGAGGTTCTTCGGGTGTCGGTCTTACGGCAGCCGTGACGACTGACAAAGAGACTGGTGAGCGTAGACTAGAAGCCGGTGCTATGGTCCTTGGTGATCGTGGTGTTGTCTGTATTGATGAGTTCGACAAGATGAGCGATGTTGATCGTGTCGCTATCCATGAAGTTATGGAACAGCAGACTGTCACTATCGCTAAAGCCGGCATCCACACGTCCTTGAATGCCAGGTGCAGTGTTATTGCAGCCGCGAATCCAATTTACGGTCAATACGATCCTCACAAAGACCCGCACAAAAACATCGCCCTGCCTGATTCGCTGCTCTCGCGCTTCGATTTGCTGTTTATTGTCACTGATGACCCAGAAGACAAGGGTGACAGACTGATCTCAGAACACGTATTGCGGCGCCACCGTTATCGACAGCCAGGTGCTGAAGAGGGTATTCCGGTTCGCGAAGGAGCAACTCAGACTCTTGGCGTGGGAATTGAAGAAGCACAAGATTCTAATCAACCCACGGAACCCTTGGAAAAATATAATGTCATGTTACATGCTGGCATGGCAGCAACAAGCAAGAACGGCAATGTCGAGGTGTTCAGTCTTCCATTCATCAAGAAGTATATTCAATATGCAAAGACTAGGATCAAGCCTGTCTTGACCAAGGGAGCTGCAGATCACATTGTTGCTACTTATTCGGCGCTTCGTAACGACGACCTCACTGGCAACCAAAGGAAGACCTCTCCTATGACAGCCCGTACACTCGAAACGTTGATCCGTCTATCCACTGCTCACGCTAAAGCTCGTTTGTCGAACCGTGTGGAGGAGAAAGATGCTAAAGAAGCCGAAGCCATTCTTCGATTTGCTTTGTTCAAGGAAGTTGTTGAAGATTCACGAAAGAAGCGACGCAAAGTGACTACATTCGACTCCGACGAAGACTCAGATGATGAGTCCGACGAAGATGGCGAGGAATCCTCAGAACCTGCTTCAAGTCGACGATCCGGAAGGCGAGGCGGCCTTAGATCTACAGGGGCAGTCGACGATTCAGCTGCCCTCGAAACCGAAGCTCCTGAAAGCAACTATAGTGAACAACCACAATCTAGCCGAGCCACCAGAGGGCAGACACAGACTGAGTCTCAGGTGTCCGTCGCATCGTCTCTTCCCGCCTCCCAGCTTCTCCAGTCACAGACAGACTCTCAAGCTAGCTCAGCTGCACCGATACAACCGGCACGATTGACAATCTTCCGTCAGACCCTTGGGCCACTGATGGGTCAAGTATTCGCCACTGATGATAGCGCTGATTTGGAAGCCCTTATTGGCGCAATTAATACCGCTATCAGGGCCAACCAAAGTCTGGGTGAACGTCACGTTTTCCAGAGACAAGAAGCTATACAGGCGCTGAAGGCAATGAATGAGAGAAACGAGTTAATGTAAGTGCGCCCTGAAAGAGGCTAATATATTGTTTCTTTACTAAAAACGCAATTGCAGGTTCCTTGAGGAAGACGATACGGTCTACAGAATCTAGTGTCAGCTTATTGGTGGTTGCGGTATATGTTCTAACGAAGTCCTCGGGATACACATGGCTTGGCGATTGATAACTTGGTGTTAGGTGTTTTTTGTTATTGCATACCATTTCTCCATTAGGCAGTCCTGACTTTCAACGAGTGTATCCCATGAATCAAATCTTTGTTACATTCTCATGCATTATGTCCCTACGGCGTAACCCATGAGTATTTTGGTTTTGATTTTCTCGAAAGTGATATAGGAATTAGAGAAAGCCCGAAACATGTCTATCCCGTGTGTCAAAGTCGTCGTTGCAACAACGTTCGTAACCAAGTCATCAAATGATCCAATCGATCTTCCTCTACAATCTCTACACCAAAAGCATCAACAAACAGTTCCACAAAAAGCTCCATATATGTCTTTGGCACCTTCATGACGATGCCATCCTTCTCTCCTTCTTGATCACTGTGTAACATTATCTGCAAATACGTTGTTCCTCTAGGCAGTAGACGAGACAATATATCCCCATCAACATGCATCGACGAAGGCTTCCTCGCTTGCGGCTCAATATCACTCCATGTCCAGCGCCATTTTCGCGCGGATAGAAATGGGGATAGAGTGGAGTCTTTGCTACATAGATTCTGGAGAAAGCGGAGAAGACGCCATTCTTGCCCCGTGAGGATTGAGATCCGGTAGATGGCGCCATCCATTGTGGTGCCATATATTACTGCTGACGACGAGGAGGCTGAAGGGTTTTCGTGAGCGTTGAGACGAATTATGGATACGGGTAATTGAGCCTCGACAAGGGGAGGAGAGATGATTTTGTCCATGTCGATGACATTAGATACTGAATAGGCGCTGACTGTACCTCCCCTGTGGCTGACGAGGGTCAAATTATGATCTCCGCCAACAAAGTGATGTGCCAGACTTTCGTGCCGCACGCCGTCTTGGGCATATAACTCCAACTTTCTGTTTACCACTTGCAATATCACAAGCGACTCTCTCGCTGTACTGACGTAGAGCAAAGTATCGCGTACTGTGATCGAGACTCCAGGGGATGTTAATTTGAATCTTGCCGCAGCGGCCCATTGTTCTCCGCCGTTGGGCAATCGCGGCGCAATGGGAATGATATCGTTCCCTGCGGCCACCATGATGGTCGAGTCGCCATATGCGGCAATAGCACGCACGGCTCCGTCAAAGGTATGAATATATTTCAACGAGCAGTCGACCTGTTCTGGATTCGCCGCGTTGCGTTTCACATTTAGGAAGATCACTCGTCCACATTGCTCTTGCGTCTTACGTGCGGTTCCAATCACGACTAGATGGTATTTTTGTCCGCCTGTCTCGGGGATCCAGTCGAGTATACAGGTGATACGCTCTCCAGACGAACCAACCGGTTTTTGAGCGGGCGAGGAATCAGGTGATTCAAGGTTATGTTGACGCGACAGCAAATGAGAATTGGAGGAGTCCAAATTCAAGAAGCTCAAGTAGGGACGCATGTACCGTTTGACAATGCTTGTTTCCGGATCCGATCCAGTCTCCGTTTCTAGCTCCGTCGTGATGTATGCGATTATGAGACATTTCAGATGTGCCGAATATTGAATGCGATTGACAGTCCCAGGTGTTTCAATCATACGTGGCACAGCTTTAGCTCGTTTATCTAGAGTACAGATCAGAAGCTGGTTGTCACTGATACAGACCAGAGATCCACCCAGAGTGTTTGAAGAGGGCGCCTGAGAGCTATTCACAATTGTGAAGCCTTCAATGCTTGTTTGTGTATACGTGGACTGTTTCGGTATGTCAGCACATGTATAGTATTCAGAGGATGATTGACCACTGACATCATTCTGATCAGTGATGCAGATCCGTTGAACATCAAAGTCAGATACATCGCCCGTGCTTATACCTGAGATGCGCCAGAACCCCATACCGCATGTAACCAACACTGTGCTCTCTTTCCCCAATAGCTTGACAACGGTTTGGCCAAATCTCTTTTCGCTGCGCTGCTTGATACCTAGATGAGTTTTAGATGAACTCTTGATACACCGTCAACTGGCTTGAGAAACTTACTCATTTGATCAAGGACAACTTCCAGAGAGACGAGCGAGCCACTACGAAGTCCACAATAGAGAGCCACCTTTTCCGTTCCAGCCCAGTCGACCAGAGCAATACTCTCTATGGCCTTCGACACATGATCATGAGGCATAGTTAGCATATACTCGCCACAACACAAAATTTCATTCTGTTTAACCCGATAGTAGACAATGCGTCCATCGCTAGCACCGATAAATATGTAAATTTTGCCCTTCAATGCCTCTATCACCATAGATGTTGGCTCATAATCGATTTGAAGTAATTTCCCAACCAAATCAATATCGAGAAGACCATCATTCAGTCTCAATTTTCGGACTTGTAAGCTCGTTGCCTGCTCAGATCGAAGAGCGACAGCGACTAATCCCAACCCTCCATTGACTGTGGCCACTAGAGCTGTTTGCTCTACTTGGAAGTCCGACACAGTACTCAATTCGGGGTTAGTAAGTAACACTGAACGTACGGCACTCGATGTGACTTGCAACAAAATCCCAGTAGACGTATAGCCCGCCGCTAAGGTATGCGTTGAAAGGTCTAGGGATAAACTCATCCCATCAAGGGCATAGATCTCATCATCCTCGCCAGTATCGCTCCGTGAAAGATGCATCAATGCTGAAGATACTGGATCTGAAATTAAAAAATAGGTTCCATCTTGGGCAAAATCCGGTATGATCCAGATTGCCTGTGCTGCGGTGAAGTCCTCCAACGGAACGATCATTCCGATTTGGGCCTCGTAACCATGTCGAAATTCGTAAACGGCACCACTGTTGTTCGATGAGTGAGAGGATACATAGAGGTGGAAGTCATTGATTAAACCCGCTGTCGTATCGAATTCATGGCCAGCCTTTTTCTGAAGTGGCGGCACGATGACGGTGTCGAACACCGGCGCCCAATTGACGAATCTCTGCACGCATACCGGGTTCTGTCGTGCAATCTGGATGAACAAGCCTCCATGTCCTGTACTACCACCTGCGACCAAAAGATCGCCTCCGTGACTAGGATGATTGAAATCAATAGTATCGAAAGCTGCATCCACTTCACAGTCCAACTGTCCAATAACATTAATAGTTTCGATCTGACTTTCGCTGTCTATTTCAACGTAGGTGAGACGTCCGTCTTCTCTGCATAGGAGGACGTCATCATGCAATTTGTCATATTTTGGATGCCTATACGGACGAGCCCACTTTGCCCATATGGATGGAGACCTTGATATCAGATCGGAACACCGTTTCTTTATGCATTTGGGATCTGGGCTCAGAGGGTTCTGATTAATGACTATGAATGAAGGCGTGATGAGTAGATAGTTTGATGATTTGGTCAAAGGAATGAGCAGGTTTGGTAATCTGCAGAAATCTGGGAGAGGGGTAGAAATAGGTTTCTGTTGGATCTGTTTGACTCCTTTTGCAGGGTCCCACATGTAGTGCACAGCATAGGTTTTAGAACCTCGAGATACTATGAGTAGAAGGACGATGTTATCTTTGTCGTTTTCCGAAGAATATAGAAAGTCCATGTGCATTATGTGGCCCTCTAGCCGATAAAATCGCTCCTATATCATGTTAGCCACAGAGGTAGCTCAATTTTTGATGCTTTCACATACCTCAGCTATTGGTGCTAATGTGCCCGTCTTGATTTGTGACTGAAGCTCTTCTGCTGGTTTCAGTATGAAGACGCCAAAAAAGTCAGAGGGGGCTGCCACTGCAACCGCACGAGATCTATGAGTGGGAGCGATTAGAGATTGTCGCAAGCAATCGTTGGAGTGGACGCTGGCTACCTAGGATCAACGGCTATATGTCGGCCAAATCTCTCAGATATGCTCACATCGGATGGTAAGGCTCTGCGAAAATGAACGAATCTCACATCATCCTCATTAGATCCAGTCTGACAATAAAGAAATAGCAATTCTCTTGAGTCCAATGTTAAGACTAAAATATGGCCTGGCAGTGAATCATCAGGTTGGCTGTCTTCCAAGATGCTTTGCTGAGCGTTCAATTTGATATCCGATTTCTGCAATGTTTCTTGATCAAGCTTGACCGTTTTTACAGCAATGATATTGGCATCGAAGTCGGAATTGACCATGACATCTTCCAGATATGTATCCGAGATGATCTCACGAACGACCAAGGACCTTTCATATACGAAGACAACATCGTTATGACGTCTGTCTCGCAACCGAGCAGGCAAGGCGAATTGAATGCTGGGACTCGGTACCCAGGTCTGCGAGAGCAAACCAATTTCTGGCTTTATGGAAGTCATGATATTGGGCGGCCCATGTGAATGGGCGGGCGCCGTGGCTGATAAACTGGAAGATCCCCGTTCCATGTAAACCACAAGGGCTGATAGGACGAACAACACAGGCTTTCAGCAACAGAGACCAAAGTAAGGAATACCCAGACCCAGTCCGTCTCGTGAATTATTCAAGAGTCCCATAGACCGTTATCTCAGGGGGCTGAGATGATGCCATCAATCTGACGGCAGCTCAGCTCGCTTTCAGCGACAGTAGACTCTGAGAAGAGAAGCCACCAATTGCTTGATATCTCTATTTGATGTCAAGATTCTGGAGAAATGTACAGTGAAGCTCTTTATTTTTGGTCATTTCAACAGGCTATCAGTTTGAGGGAAGTTGAGATGAGATTGTTTGTGCAGCAGGAAGTGCTCGAAAGGGTTTGGCGGGGTCTTTACTGGGCTAATCTCTTAGAAGATTAGCGCCGTAATACTCGGTTTCTGTACCGTATCAACGTATCTGACGCGATATAATACGCGACTTTTGTCAAGCACCTCGACTTGACTTCGTATCTTTCGTATCTTTCTCTACTTCTCGTTAGCTACATCTGCTGATCTAAACAAGGAGACGCTTGAGTGAGAGAGGTCTATCGTTGATTATTAGGCAACACGGACAGTTGCAGAAAGTACAAAGGAAGCAGAATATCAGGAAGGTCCAGCAGCAAAGCTTGGTTCGGGACATCTATGTCTTCAAAGTCCCCAGCGCTTCCTTTCCCATATCCTAATGGGAACATAAAGGACACCCGAGACTGCTGCACCCAATATCCAACTGATATCAGTCCCGTCGCTAGATCCTGGTATCGCAGCAGCAATAGGACCAATCCACCAAGTCTGACTCATTGCGACAACCGAAATGACGGTACCGCACACCCAGGCCACACTGGCTGCAATGCCGAATGGCAAGCGGGTATGATCATTCCATGCACCAAGGTCGTACTCATAGTGTTTTCTCCAGATGAACTGCTCCAGGATAATGACCATGCAGAATGGTACCAACCAGTATGCACATACCAGCAGAAAATCTTCCAATACATCCTCGAAATGGTCCCGAAGAGCCAATGCAATGGCGAGAAAGGCGATACTGCCGACTATCGACCAAACAAGACGAGGTACGATGATAAGCTTCTTTGTTATCATCTGTACGCTCAAGCCCAGTGAGTAGATGTTCGTTGTTATAACGGCTGCTGTGGATAGGCCGATGAGAACTTCGATGAAATACCCGAAGCCCCGAACACCTGGATTATATCCTTCATAGACAGAGCCAAAGAGGCCGCCGAGACCATCTGAATCATAGGCTGTTTGGAAGCGTGGATCGGTGTTCATGATCAGCGTGCCGATGGCTGCTCCAAGCAGTTCGAGCAAAATCTGACCTGACAGCAAACCAGCGTAAGCCCAAGAGAAGATTACAGAGGGCTTGCTGTCTTCACGCATGTAGACACCATAATCCGCTGCGATTGGCGCCCATGCAGCTTGAAATCCAATGATAGATGTGCTGAAAGAAAGAATGTTGGAAGCCTCGAGAGATCCACTGCCCATTGGCACGTTCACAAAGTGACGCGCACCAAATCCTGCTGTGATGATAAAGCAGACCAGCATGACCATCCACGAATATCTCGAATAGAAATGTAGCACTTTATATCCGAAAAGACCAAGGACGATTGCTATAATCCCTACGATAACAATGGAGGCGACCATCGGGATTCCGTGGCTACCTACATCACTCAATACTGCCGCGCCAGAGATACAATTGACCACACCCCAGCCCACTTGATTGATGACGTTGAGAATAGCAAGGATCTTGGCAGGCCACCAACCGAAGCTGTATCGAGGAATGATCATGGTGCGAAGTCCAAGTCTCGGGCCTAGGGTAGCTATTACCGCCGGAAAAAGCCCGCCTAGCACATTGAAGAAAATAATGGCGAGGAATGAATCCCACCATCCAAGTCCAAATGTCACTGGGCCGAGAAAGCCAGTGGCCAACGTGGCAGTGTTGCAATTTGCAGCAAAGAATATCGTAAAATAGTCGCGCGGGTGTTGGTTTGTACGGATTTCTTCCGGTATACGTTCTATGCCAAATTCCTCTGCGCCGATTCTGTTGGACCAAGAGCGGACTTTGGTCCACATTGTGTAGTGAGAAGTATCGCCATATGCTGGCTGCATTTCGACGTCCCCTTGCGTCGAGCTTCCATCTTGTTCTTTGGTGCTGTTGTGTGTATCCGTGTAGGGTGACTTTTCAGCTTGAAGCCCACCGTGGAAGGCTGCGTTGTTATGCATGTGGCTCAGAGATCGAGATACGATGGATAGAGTATAAGTCCGAATTCTTACGTACCTAATAACAGCTGCTTGTATAAGCGAGAAGTTCATGATATTTATCCATGTTCGTATGTGATGAGGCTGGACTATTGGATAGTACATAGACACATAACTCGTAGGAGAGGCGAACTGTCACAGGAGATAAGGTAACAAACCTTAAATCAACACTTATCTCGGTGGATAAAGCACGTTTCTTTTTTTCTTCTATCTCGCAAGGTAGAATCTCACATAGGGATACCCTTGGCTCCCCAACATTAACGGCCGTCGGGCGACTCTTCTCAATCCCCCGTCAAGAAGTCTCGGCCGTTTTGAGACCCCTTAGTCATTTGGTCCAGAAACAGCAGGACGGAAGGCTATGTTTTATTCGACTGAAACTCATAGAGTCAATTATATACGAAAGAAAAGTGGATATTTTCGTTTCTACGACAATCGACAAAAGTGGCCGTAGTTGTGCAACAGTGAGATCCTACTGTGAACCCTTAGTTCATCCCTGGAGAGTTTTAATGCTATGAAAAGGCCGTGTCATACAACAAGACTGACCGAGGAGTTCACTATCCCATAAATGCAGTCAATGAAAGAACTGCCTCGATTCCTGAGTGTTGTTCCAGGAAGTTGAGATCCTGAACTGGCATTAACGATGCCCGGGGTAGGTCGAGAAGTATCGTTGCAGAAAGTCACCCCTAATTCTGCCAAGTCTTTGGGTTGTTGTATTCACTCAGATCCTTGAATTCCATAGAGTGCTTTCTACATGGACGAAGAGAATCTTCCGAGAAGAAGGACGAAAGCCTTCTGGCACATTGAGCTCACTCGTGAAGCACCATGGGTGCCATCACAGGGTGCTCTCCGTGCGAGACTGTGAGTACGAGGCCATTCGGAGACATCGTCTTTGACACTGCTGCTTCATTTCACGAAAAGTTCGGCTTCATTGCAGAGTGTAGAGGTATTCTCATACTTCGACCGGGTGGCCTAGTAGGTCATGTGTTACGTTACAATCGATCAACATTAGTAGGGTATTACTTCACTATTGTAGATAAATCTCGTATAAACTTCAGCTACCTACTACCTCATTGATCTGGGCCAATTGCTATTGATTTTACCCATGTAGCGATACGAATACACCTTCAATTATACATGCATGTATATTCCCAGCGATATCTATGACTTATCCAGATACAGAAACTGCTTGTTGCAGAAAGCCAGCAAGCCATCCATGCCCAATTCCAATCCCATTCCACTTTCTTTGTGACCACCGTACGGAACACTCGGGTCCAGATCAAAATGATTATTGACCCAGACTGTGCCTGCTTCGAGATCTCGCGAAATTCGCTCCGCCTGCTCGAGATTGCGTGACCACACCGAAGCTCCGAGACCCATCCGCGTATCGTTTGCTCGACTAATCACATCGTCCTCATGAGTCCAGATCAGCAAAGGAACGATGGGACCAAAAGGTTCCTCCTTGACGATTCTGCTATTATCTGCTGGATTGTCAATGATGGTTGGATCGATGAAATACCCAGGCCGATCATTGACCGTGCTGGAAGGAGTGGCGATGGTCCAATTTTCAAATTTGGCGCTTTCTAGAAAGCCATTCACTCTATCATATTGCATAGAATTCTGAACCGGGCCCATGAAGACGCCTTCCTCATTGCCTTCGCCGACTTTATATGTCTTAACATGCTTGATCATGGCCTCGAGGAACTCGTCGTGGATTGACTCATGGACATAGATTCGCTTAATGGCTAAGCATATTTGACCAGAGTTCAGAAAGGAGAGACTAGCCACCTGTTTTTCGTTTAGTACGGACGTGGATAGTCTATGAAAATCTCAAGTAATGAGCAAACCTTTTCAGCTGTCTGCTCGATGTCAACATCTGCACAAACTATAGCAGGATCGTTGCCGCCCAGCTCCAAGGTCACTCTCTTCATGGTTCTGGCCGCAGCTTCCATCACTTTCTTGCCAGTCACAGTCGATCCCGTGAAAGATATCTTCTCCGGGACAGCGTGGCTCGTCAACCAAGGGCCCAATCTGTCATCACCACTGAGCGCCTGAACGACTCCTCGCGGAAAGAAGTCCTGGGCCAATTCACTGAGTTTTAGGCAAGTATATGGTGTGAATGGCGAGGGTTTCATGATCATTGGGTTTCCAGCGAGAACCGCGGGACCAAGCTTTGCACAGGCGAGGGCAAAGGGGTAATTCCATGGAATGATGCCAACGGACACCCCAAGTGGTGTGTACCGGCATATGATCTTCTGATACTCGTCTTCTTTGATTATCGTGTCTCGCAGATCACATTCTGAAAATGCTCGAAGCCAACGAAGTGCGTTCGTCACTTCCAGTTCAGCAAGGGAGATCTAATCAAATACCAGCGATTGTAAGCCAAGACAACAGATTTGACAGGACTGACTGACCGGCTTCCCCTGCTCACGGGTTAACAGACTCGCGAATTCGGCCCGGTGACTTTCAATAGCTTTACAGAATTTCAGCAGGCTCTGGCGGCGCTCCTCAAAAGGAACCTTCCCCCAAGACACGGATGCCTTTTTGGCCGCTGCCATTGATAATTCCACATCATCACGCGTAGATATAGGTACTGGTTTGTTCGGCTCCCCAGTAGCCGGGTTTATACCATATCGGCATTCTTGAGCTACCGGAAGGCGACCGTCGATGGTGTTGTGAAAGTTCGTGTGCATATGGAATGCTCTCGATTGGCCCTTCCCAACACGAGTCAGGCTCGTGGGAAGCCGTCTTAGTTTGGCTGAGAAATTCATATCTGTTTTATGACATTTCATTACACTCGCAACAAAATAAATGATTAATGTATTCTTAGCAAGATCTATCTTTCGGTTTGTTGACAAGGGTCCGCATAAGTACTTTTGACGCGGCAATTGAAGCTTATCGCTATGGGCCCACATGACTTTCGAGGTTGACCGACGGGGGATGATGAAAGCATTATTTGACGGCTTGGCTGATTTGAGTACTGCTGACAGCTCTTGTCGAGGGAGGCCCCTAATAAGTTGGTCTTTGGTACTTTTTACCATTCCTACACACTGACTGGAGAGTGTATGAACTACACTTATACGTCGATAATAGGATTACAATCTTGCTATGGCTTCGGCGAAGCCCATATTGTATAGGAAAGAACCGAGAAAAGACCATAAGGCCCTGGCTATTGCTCTACCTAAACTCCCCTCGCTGGGCTCGTAGTGTATCATACTTTAACACCGCTCCCATAAGTACCTCTGCTCCGAGTATGCAATCCTCTGGGCTGCAATACTCGTCCGGCGTATGGCTCATTCCATTTCGTGTTGGTGTAAAAACCATAGCTGTTGGGCATCTTTTGCTAACATTACAGCTGTCATGACCTGCACCGCTGGTCATGTGTCTCCAGAGACGTTTGTTTGCCGGGTTCTTGCTTGCAGGAAGGGAAGCACAAACCGCTTCTGCAGCACTCTCGACCGCAGCAACACAATCTGGGTGAAATTCAACCGCCACATTCTCAGTGAGTGTTTCCCAGCTCACCTCCACTCCTCGCTCGCTGTCCTCTGTGGCTATTTCCTCAAATGCTTGCCGACATCTTTCAACCATGCTGGAGACCTGGGCATCTTGAGGGTGACGAATATCCATGGTAAACTTGATAGTATGTGCCATGGTATTGATACTTCCGGGTGTCGCTTGAAATATCCCGGTTGTGATTAGTCCCGAGGCAGCTTTGGCGATCCGGTTCGACGCAGCAATCATTTTTGCTGCTGCCAGAAGAGGGTCTCTCCGAGCGGATAAAGGTGTAGTGCCAGCATGGCAGTCTTGACCTTTGACTGTAATCTCATACCAGTTATATGCCTGGCCACCGGTGACCACGCCGATCTTTTGTTCTTCATTCTCCAGAATAGGACCTTGCTCAATATGAAGCTCAAAATGAGCGCCAATTGGCGTTGCCTGGTATGATGCTGGTATCTCGCCGAGGAATCCAATACGAGTCAATTCTTCCTTCATCGTTCTGAGCTCCGAGCTCTGACTTAAAGAAGCCACTTCTCGACAGTTCCATGCCGTTTCAAGTGGGACTACGCCGGCCCAGACGCCAGATGACACCGTCACCATAGGGAATCTTGCACCTTCCTCGCTGCAGAAGTGATCAGCACAATCACATAGGAGCGGAGAGTATACCCAACTTACTTGGTCCAGTCAACCAGCCCGATGGGCCCTTCTGTCTGGTAGCCGCTTTCATGTATTGTACGCAATGCTTCGAGGCCAGCAAGAACTCCCAGAATGCCATCATATCGACCGCCTGTAGGCTGCGTATCTAAGTGAGAGCCCATCATGACAGGTGGTGCTGTCTTATTTCGCCCCGGTCGAACAGCGAATATATTCCCCATTTGATCGACTGTCACCGAGCAGCCCACGGCCTTGATCTGCTCGACGAGCCATTCGCGAACTCTTTTGTCATCATCGTTCAGAGCTAAACGAGCCATTCCGGTCTCTGTCTCATGTCTAGTTATATATTATTTACATGCGAACAGATGCCGTTGTTTTTTGTACTTACTCCCCATAACGGTGCGCCTTTCCGAACTCGCAGGTCGAATGGATCGTCTCCATCAACCGATGTCCGTTTATTTTTACGGGTGCTTGCATGGCGTCCTTAGGCCCTGAACCCGAGTTCAAAATCGAGGCTTGCGAAGAAAGGCTTCTAATCTTTGTTTGTGGTATAGGTTGGCGAGGCGTGTGGATGACCATTCGAAGGAACGAGCGCATGACTTTCAGGGTGTGATCTTCGATTATTCTCTCAAACAAGAGCAAGCCTCGAATTGAAGGTTACGAATTGATGCATCAACAGCTACGTAGATACGTTCTTATCGGCCGTTGGCGAATCTGACTAGTTGATGACACTCATTGGCGGCCAACGTTTAGGGCTGTTTTCGCCCCACCACGTCGGCCGTGAAGTGATTGTCGGGGGAGGTTAGGGCAAGAAGCATCACCAACGGCTTGGAGAAATGACTTAAAGCGATAGGGAAATAAGATAGCCACATGTTCTTCCCTGCCAGAATGTGCTACAGATAGAACCAAATGTACTGTAGTATCATAAAATGATAAAGGTTTTTTCAACGACGCTAAAATACCATCGTTCTTGTACTTCAGCCAATGCATCGGCGACACAGCAGACACGGGTACGCATAGAATATATCGCGTCGGTCAGGATCTATGAGAGCTCGCCGAAGTCAGTCTCTTTGACGATGCAGGAGGTTTTCTGTGGACGGATTCTAAGAGCTGCATGAACAGATGGCGAGTGAGGGAGCAGCTGGTCAATCAACAATTACAGAGTCATCCTGTCTGACATGATAAACGTGATATGTTCAAAGTCAACTTTGATGTAGTTTGTTTTGAAAGGGTGCGAGGAGGGGAAGAGCAAAGCAGCAAACCCTGCGCCTCCAACGAGCGCACTACTCCAACATAGCGCCAATCTAGCCAATAGTAGACCGCAAACTGTATGATAGAGGCCAGTGAACCAAGCAGATCAGGGAGGCGTTCCGGTAGCGTCAGGTACCTACCACCCTATATTAAGGACGGCTTTGCCTCCATCCATGCGTGAAGAGGTAGATTAGCACGCAAGAAGAGTTGCTCAACACGATGTCAAGCATGGAACTTCGACACCATAATTTAGCAAGCCAGAAGCGTTTAGCATGGAACCGAGTCTGTTTCACTCTGTACTTTTGGAAGAGTGTGTTGTAGACGTCGTCCGGAGCCGGTTGTAGAAAAACCGAAGCTTGACACGACCCCAGATGGGCAGTCACATTCCACTAATCCTAATTAGGAACTACGGCAGACCGCGCAGCCAAGTCAAGCACCAACTCGGATTCAACTTTTGACCTCTACAACATCCAGAATATTTCACTATTCTTATGAGCAACGTCTATTCTTAACAATGGGACGAAGCTTGTTCAGTCAGCAGGCTACGATGTATGTGTGAGACAGAGTCTGATTTGAAGAATCTGTACTGGATCCGGTTCACAGCAGTTCATTCATTCCACAGAACCCGAAACTTGCTTCGAAGCTAGTTTCGGAACGCCTTCGGGAGATACTTGCCGTTCGCTTCATGGGACTTACTGTAAACAAGGCTGCTCATATCATGGACGGAATATCATCGTCCGAGAAGCTTTCACACAGCAAGTGCTTAGACCAATCTATATATATCGATTCCAGGGAGACGACTGAGGAGTTTGACCACAAACGAAGAACCATCGAGATTGCATGTCAAAATCGGGATGTCAACGCTCTAGTTGAGCATGCTACTTCTACAGGTGGACTTTTAACAGATACGCTTCGTCAAGCTGCATGTATGTGTGACCCCTTCTTGTGGGCTGTGATAACTGCTTACCATCACGCAATGCAGGGCCGATATTGCTCGGGTATGATCCTGAGAAGGAAGAGTTGAGACAAGACCAGCCGGACTGGAAAAGTCTACCTCGACATGGGGATGAGGATCAGGTCAAGCTTGATGTCAACAGATCCTTCGTTTTTTATCCACAGTGTTAGCATCCTTTTCGGGTAGATCGTGGCATGAATTCTCGACTAACATTCCATAGGCGAAGATGAGGAACTAGACAATAGAAAACAGCAATTGTCGGATCTTATTACCGAGACTCTGCGACGCTACCCAATGCTCTGTTATTTCCAAGGTTACCATGATATTGCACAAGTACTGCTTTTGGTTTTGGGGGTTGAGCTCGCTCGTCCTGCTTTTTCAAGAGTGTCCTTGTTACGAATACGCGACTACATGCTTCCCTCACTGTCTCCAGCCTTGAAGCATCTGCATCTCATCCCAGCCATACTCGAAGTCACAGATTCAAGGGTTCGAAGGCATTTGGCGGGAACCCAGCCGTATTTCGCTCTAGCAGCTGCGCTGACACTATATGCCCATGATATTGAAGAGTATCAAGATATCGTACGCCTGTACGACTTTCTCCTTGCCCATGAGCCGGTCATTGCAATATATCTGTTTGCAGCCATCATTTTAAGTCGAAAAGATGAACTTCTAGACATACCGATTGAAGAGCCTGAAATGCTGCACTTTACCCTGTCCAAGATGCCGCAACCTCTCGACCTAGAAGGCCTGATATCTGCCACATTGGACCTCTATCAAAAACATCCACCTGAATCCCTTCCCTTCAGAGTCTGGAAGCACCTTCCGCGAAGCAGCGTACTCAAGACATCGCGAACGGTGGGAGAGCACACTGACCTGAAAGAGCCCGTGAATCACTTTTTTCAGCAAACGAAAGAACTAAGACGAGAAGATACCCGGAACCAAGCATATGCACTTCTTTGGCGATACAGAAGACCAGTAGGCGGGATTGGTGTTGCGATTCTGATCGGTCTGGCCTCGATATACATCCGCAAAGCCGGGCTGGAAGGGCCAATATGGTCCTATATTAGCAGGCTTAGAGATTATCTCGCTCACTGAAGGCTTCGCATCTCACGTTACGTGATCATCAGTAGATAAATGGTATAATTCAGTTAGCCTAGACAGACTGAAAATGGAATACGGTCAAGAACGATAAGTTTGGCTCTGCTTAATACTTATATGCTTGAACTCCTCCATATCCCAATTCGTTGATATAGATCAGCAACCCTAACCCTATACGACGTACGCGGCCCGCCGGAGACCAAGTGTCACTTTGGCCGACCACTCAGAAGCTCCGCTCTCGTGCTTCACTACAAACATCGCTGCCTCACTTCTCCATTGTCGCTCACTTCAATATCCCGACTGTCTTGCAATACTTTGAGACAAAGTACAGCACTTTGGTCATTCGGAAATGGCCAACCAAGGCTACGACGTCGTTGTGGACGTTGATGCGGAGGTAAGCATTGCTCTCACTCCCATGAAGCAACCTAGCTTTGTTGCCAGCCAGATCGTTCTTCGGACATGAGCAGAGTCAAAATATTTATTTTCCTGAACAGGGCGACCTCGGTCACACTGATCTTCAAGAAGATCTCGAGTTCCACCCATCGAGTACGTAACATACCTAGCTCTATTGACCTACAACCACAAGGAAGCAACACGTCTGACTGCAGAAAACACACAGACTTCGAAAACGACCCTCGCAGCGCCAAAATTCAAGCCGACTCACAACCTTTCCTAGGCAGCGATGGCGGGCCATCACGCAGTGGCGGCGGCGGTGGAGGACTCTCATCCGGCGGCGCTGTTGGGGGAAAGCGTCATCTCTGGACAATCCAATACTACAGCCAATTCTTCGACGTGGACACCAACGAAGTCGTTCGCCGCTGCGTCGCTGCCGTATACCCACGGTCCAATTTTCTAGATGTGCTAGATGGAAATCCCGATTTGTACGGACCGTTCTGGATCGCGACTACGGTTGTGATTATTCTCTTCTTGACGGGGACGATCTCTCAGTATTTGGCGCATGAGCATGATGATCATTTCGAGTACGATTTCCGCCTACTGTCTGGTGCCGCGGGACTCATATATGGATACACGGGTGTGATTCCCATCGCGCTTTGGGGCGCGTTACGGTGGTTCGGCAGTTCGAGCGCTGATTTGATTGAGTGTTGGGCTTTGTACGGGTATGCGAACCTCCTATGGATTGCGGTTGCATTGGCGAGCTGGAGTCCCCTGACGGCATTGAACTGGGCTCTGGTCGGTGTTGGATTTGCGTGGACGGTGTTTTTCCTCCTGCGCAATTTGTATCCCGTGCTTAGTGCGACGGATGCGAAGACAAGTAAGATTTTGCTTGTTTTGGTGGTCGTGTTGCATGCTGGATTGGCTATCGCGATTAAAGTCTTGTTCTTTGCGTAAGTCTTCCTCTTTTCGAACTGCTTTATTTTTTTTTCTTCTAGAGGTACAGTTTGCTAACAGATCGATTATGTAGTCATGGCAGCCCCGTGTCCAAGAAAAACAAGCACGAAGACGATGACAAGGATGAGGACCATGATGACAGACGTATGCTCTTTTAAGCCGAGACAATCGCTGTCAATGCAGAAAGCAAATGAAGGGAGATGCGTCACGCCGAAGACATTATAAATGTTTGTATTCTTATCTAGGTCTGTCTAGGCGTATCGATTCACATGTCGTGTACAATATGCTTGTCAATAGTGTTTTTTTTGTGTGTTTTTTACGGTTCAATGGCGTTTCAAATCTCCGAGTCTAAAGCCCTTATTTCTCAAATTACCAAAAACCAGGAAACCTCAAGTATGACATGGACTTCATTCGTCTGATACTATGATCATCATGAGCCACCTCATCGTTCCTTCTCACGTCATATGATATTCCAAAAGCCGAGGACCTAAGAATTCCGTAACCCTTACACAAGGAAACCGCTATAAACGTTGTTCTTGCAAAGTTTCATCTCATTTCACTTCAAATATTTTGCTTGCATAATTTGTATTTGTAGAATGTTCGTAATGGAATCCCCACATTTTGACCCCCCCGGTAAATTATGAAAAGACGCCAGCAAGAACGACGCAGAAAATACAAGCGTTTGATTGTTGTTGGAGATGCGAGAGGAATGGGGAGAAAATAAGAAGAAGGGGCGAGTCGCTTATTTGAGCTTCTTCTTGGGGCGGAGCTGGTTAGTGTGTCCGCACTTGCGCTTGCGGCAGTTGGTGGCACGGGGGGGAAGACGGGCCTGTAGAAAGATAGAATGAGTTTTTTGCGCATGTGTACTACATCGGGAGACAAGAAGACGTACGTAGCACTTGCGGCAGATGGACTTCTCGCAGTTGTACTTGGAGGCAAGAGCCTTCAAGGAGGGCTCGATGATACCACCACGGAGACGGAGGACGAGGTGAAGAGTAGACTCCTGTGTAAAAAATTGTCCGTCAACATATATTCTCGGTTCCGTCATCCCATAACCATCGCGAAAATCTAAAATCGGCTCATCACGGTTGAAGTCGTACCTTCTGGATGTTGTAGTCGGAGAGAGTGCGGCCATCTTCAAGCTGCTTTCCGGCGAAGATCAAGCGCTGCTGATCGGGGGGGATACCCTCCTTATCCTGGATCTTGGACTTGACATTGTCGATGGTGTCGGAGGACTCGACCTCAAGGGTGATGGTCTTGCCCGTGAGGGTCTTGACGAAACTGTACAATGACCGTTAGTCCACCATACTCTATAATTCGTGCCTTCTGACTGTTTCGTTGGGTAATATTGGTGAGGATCTGTGGAGAGTTTCTCGTCGAGTGGCGGTCGATTCAAGATTGGGAGGACGGATAGAACCTACATCTGCACTGTAATTCCGCAAAGGATCGTTAGCAAATATGTTCAATGATATCGTATAGCTTCAACTTCAAAGAAAGCACATACTGGTTGCGATATTCGTCGATGTCGTTGCGTTCCTTGTCGTCGATCAAAGAGACAGCCGTCAGAGCAAGAGTCGTTCAGTTGAAGACGTTCAAACCTTCCCGGGCTAAGCGAGGTGTGGGCCGATGACGAATTGGGACATAGGGCTCGATTGCCCTAACCACAGTTCTGTATCGGTACTAGCGGGAAGACTAGCGCTAAGACGACGCCTCCATTCTAGGGCCTTAAATCCCAGGCCAAGTATTGTTGGCCTAGATTTAAAGATGCATGAATTGCTTCAACTGTCGGATTTCAATATTGCTAATAATCTATTTCTTCCCAAATATCTTCATCATGTTCTTCCGCTCGTCGCAAGTCATACTGAAATTTCTCCAGTTTAGTTTCTATGCGATTCACTGCAGCAATCAGTGTTCTCAGTGACAGCCCCGCCAGATCTGCTGCTGTTTCATAGAACTTGCGAGCTGTTTTGGGCAAGTCCGATTCAGTTCTATATATACGGTACCCGTGACCAGGACGTGGAATTTGATCCTCCCCCTCATCTGAGCCTTCTACAACGTCAATTTCCTTCTCTGATCTGGCTCGGTCGTCGGGAATGATTTTAGCCAAGCGGATGCTGGAAGTCATCTCACGGACTTTCTCGTCGATCGCTCCTTGGATTTCGACACCAGTCTTGGGATCCGGGCGACCGTCGACTTTTGCAGGCGGGAGTGGAAACATGTCTGCCAGAGGATGGCTTGCTGTGTTCGATGTCAGTAATCGGACCGCTTAGTACATGGGTTATAACTCACTTTTTTTCTGGTCAAGCCAGGTATCTTGATACCAGTCCAAATAATCATCCAACTGTCCCTCTGTCATATGAAACACATTTCCTTCATTGACTCTGACTTCATGTCCCTTTGGCAACCGCCCTGGTATGTTATCCAAGGTCTCAAAATGCTTCTGCGCCGACCTCCACAAGTTCCAGTCGATGAGCTGTGCAGCTGGCTCTGTAGGCACAGATGGAAAGCCTCTAGCGTTACTAATCGGATAAGCCAACTTTGTAGCAACGACTATGAGGCCTGATAGTTGAGCCTCGGGGTACTTCTCTGCTTTGAGTGTCCATTTTTTCTTTGATGAAAACTTGAAGCGGTACCTGAAGATTTCTTGTAGTCTTCTGACAATTGAGTAAATTTCCACTTTTATCATATTAGCACAAGATGAAGCCATAGTACGAACGAATCTTACGAGGTAAAGCCAGCTGGCGAATACACTGAAATAGCATGAGCGGCATGTTCAACGGTGGGAAGACGACGTTGTATTCACGCGAATACATAGTCACCAATTGATTTACAGTTTCATGAATATCTTCATTCTCTGGCATGACCTATGTTCCTATTAGTCGACAATACATAGCAGAAACGGGTATTTTACTGACTTGTATGCTGAGATCTCGCGTGTGTTGCGGCGACATTCGGTCTCTCATCTCCTGCGGAATAGACTTGAGAGCTTTAACGAACGGTATCTCACTTCGAATAGCATATCTGTAAAAGAAAGTCAACAAAGGGTATGGCGCAAATAGACAATTGATCATACTTGTAAATGTCACCAATGCTCACTGGTAGACGAAGTAGCAAGCAAGCCAGGTAACACAGTCCCAAGGTCTCTTTCAAGAGCGGACTATCAGTCGACTTCCGAGCACTGATCTGAGTTGAGTCCTTCTTTTCAACACTTGTAGCCGGAGTTTGTGAACTAAAAACTCCACCTTCCGAGCCATCATCTTCACGGGCCTCGTCGAGAGCAATATCAAATCTGTCTGTCAAATTTTGTAGTCGCAAAGCCCAGAGATCTTTCACCAGTCTCTAATAACAAACATCAGCGATGAGGTGGCATCAATTATGAAAGAATCAGAAATACCTCTATATCGGCAGGAAATCCTTTTTGGGTTATCAACACCCGACATTGCTTCCACAGTATGAGCTGATATGCTTGGATGAAGAGACGATAACCTTGTCTTCCAGTGTATGCTGCAGCTTCATCAACAAATGCGCCCGATATAATGTTTGATACAAAATCTTACTCTTCTGGATTTTCTCTACGGCCACCTTTTTAATGCGGTGAACCGTTCCTCGTTTGTTGTAATCATCAGGATCTTCTTCAACTTGACGACCCTGTTGCGTTCAAGTAAGCGACAGTACTGACAAACTAAGTAGGCTTTCTCTCAGGCCTGAAATACGTTACCTCTTGCTGATGACCGCGCCTGCAAAACCAGATACCGTTATCCAGATAGTAACGAGTTTCTCGACATCCTTCTTGACCACACGGCCCACGTTTGACATAGTCCATGCTGACGGAGCCGTGTCATGTCGAATGTTCAATCAAGGACCAGAATTTAGTAATTATGGATGACAATCCAACATGATAACTGAGTTAATGTTAGCGTCGAGGTTGTTGAAGATGCTTTGAAGATGAAAAGAACTGGTAACGGGACCCACCATGAAATGGCAGGAGCGGCAAGCGAATCACAACGCCACAATTAGAGGCACTCTACAACTACAGCTTGATACTTCGGACATACTTTCTACATTGAAAAAAGATACAAGCAAAATTAGCATCATGATATATCATCTGACTTTTCTTATTTCTTGTTCGTACCCTCACGTCGAGAAGCTATGAGAAAACAATCAAGTGTTATCCTGTTGACAGGCACATCTGTTCATGGTCGTCGTAAGAGCGAATCAATTGCAAGCTCAATCCAAGCCACCAAGAAGACGTCTTGCTCGACTAATGGGCGAAAGAACGAACAAGCCGAAAAACGCAGTTCAAGAATATATAAAGCTTTTCCGGCGTCAGTGATGCAAGATGAAGTTGCCAAAGAACATCGTGAAGGCATAAGATTTTAGGCATGAAAAAGGAACGCAAGCTAAAGAAAAAAAGGTTCGAGAGACAGTTTAACCGCTCTTGGGACCCTCCTTGGCTTCAACGGCGACCTCTTCACCCATAGCAGACATGACAGTAACGTTGACATCCTTGCCCTCCTCGGTGAAGAGCTTGTCAATTCTGTCACCAATTTCACCATCGGGCTTCTTGACGTCGTCCTTAGTGTTGCCAGCCTCGTCCATCAAAGAGAGGAAACCGTCATCGGTAACGTCGAGCTGTTTGCGACCAAATTGGTTAGTGCTGTGGTTTGTCTTGTCGCTTTTGGTGGGACTTCACTTACAAGCTGGAATTCCTTACGGGAGACGTTGGGAACGTCCATGTTGTGGGTGGAGGGAGACAGATCTTCGAGCTTCTTGCCAGTGAAGATGTCGATGGCGACCAAGTGGACCTTGGCGTGACCGTGCTTTCCAGTCTTGGAGGTAGACATATCGACAATCTTGCAGGGGCGACCCTTGATCACAACGTAACCGTTCTTACGCAGAGCAGAGCACTGCATAGGAAAGGTGGCGGAGGCACCGGCATCGGCGCTGTCGAAGGTGTGCTCGTGCTGTTGAGTAAATTGTGCATGTTAGTGGGCATTCATCGTGAGCTGTCGCGCAGGAATTGTGTATGCCAGGCAGAAGAGGGGGAAGTCAGATCGAGGCGGGGCTCTGAGATCGCAAAGGCGGACGCGGGGCAAGCATGAACATACCTGGGCATCGTTGTCGGCCATGGTGACTGATGGATATGAGGAGTTTGTTTGAAAGAAAGTATAGAGAGTGAGTGATGGGAGGGAGGATGGCCAGGACAATGAGCACGTTGAGGGAGTGGAAAGAGGAGGAAACGGAAAAAAAAGAAACAGACGAGCGATGGGGTGGGACGGGAAGCAAATTTGGGCAACCGAGAGCAAAAACTGTTTGCTTCGGTTTTTCTGCCGCTAGGCCACTTTGGGCATGAACCCCAGTGCTGTGGCGGGGACGACTTCTCTTTTGGATACATTCACCAATGACCCTGCTTGGATTTGGAGTAACCACTCTTCGGCCAATTCTGTGAAGAGACACTATGAGGATGAGCTGGCTACATCTTTTGGCAACAGCCAGCTTGTCATTCGCTGTCAAAAGGGAGGATTTTCAGTTGTGGCGAGGTCTAACATACAAGCTGTTCCTACCTAGTTTTCCTTGGAGACCATATCAAGCTCGTAATAGACGACACCATGCGAGATTTGTCTCACTCCTAGCATTAGCAGGAACATTAGTCCTGTCGGTGACTGGTAGCTCATGCCATATATCTTCATTATGATCCATGTTTCGTTACATCCGCGGCTATCATCTAGATATCCATCTATCGTTGTTCCGTATTCACTACGGGACATCCTCGAATAATGGATCTCATGCTCTCAAAAGCTCATTCTATCTTATTGAGAAAGCTCCAAGTGTGTAATCCATATCGGCCTAATATTAAAATGGCCGGTGACTGAGTAAACGACAAAAAGAGTCAGTTTTATAGACTTTCTTCAGGCAACAAGGCAATAAACAGCCCCAAAAAGGAATAGCGGCTCAGGTACTTGCCGTCGGCATCAAGCTGGGCCATCCGGAGGCGGCTGAGCTATCAACATTGTGTACAACTCGTTGATTTCATGGCTTGAGGTGGAGTCCATTGTCAATTCTCTTCCCCGAAATAAGATCGTCAATGACTGTACAATCTTGACAAACTCCAAAGACGCGCATCGCGTGGCCTCCGCAGGATGTGGCTTGATCGCCTCTCCGGCCATTCTACACCGTCAGGGACACCTCCGCCTTTCCCCAAACGACACCCATCACCGAGTCACAGACCGCAGCGAACTCCTTCTCATAACTATCGACCGAGTCTACACCCGCGCTCTTCGTCGACATCTCTACTACTCACACCGAACGACTCTACCGTCTCGTTGCCCAACACCACTCGGCATGTCTCTAATGGAGCGCCACAAAGGTCGGTGTTTGTACGCACACCCCCGGGCGAGGTTACCAATCCGCTGGACGTTCTGAATGATATTATTGGAAAGAAAACGACGAACAAGTCAGCCGAAGTCGTTGCTGAAAAGCCAGCTGAGTTGGTCGAAGCCATCGACTTTGGAGATTTAAGTCTGGAAGAGTTTATGTCCCGTGGGCAGGAATCTGGAAGTCTCTTAAGTAGTGAGGCCGGTGTTGATACAATTGAACAATGTCAGTATCTTTTTTTTTATTTATGTAAGATGTGATAGTTGACCAGGCCGCAGTCGCAGGAGATCGAGACAAGTTTCAGGAGCTTCACAACGCTATCGAGGTGAGATCGTCACATGGTATGCAGTTAAACGAGTCATACTAAAGAGACTAGGACTGTGATGATGTACTCAAATCTGTAGAGTCCTATCTTTCTGACTTCCAGACCGAGCTCGGCATCGTTTCCGCCGAGATTGAAACCCTCCAAACGCGATCCGTCCAACTGAATGCGAAGCTAGAAAATCGAAGAAATGTCGAACGGCTTCTCGGCCCAGCGGTCGAGGATATCAGCATATCTCCAAATGTGATTCGCACCATAACCGATGGCTTGATTGATGAGAAGTGGGTAAGAGCTGTGAATGAGATTGAGGCTCGCAGTATTAGCATCGAGAAATCAAATGGGACGTCGCTAAAGGCTATGGATGATGTCAAGCCACTTTTAATCGACCTGAAGAACAAGGTTAGTCTAATTTGCATGGCTTCTAGACTATGGGTTGACAGATTTCCAGGCTACGGTTCGTATTCGTGATTACTTGGTCTCTCAGATCAAAGCTATGCGTTCGCCAAATATGAATGCTCAGTACATACAACAACATCACCTGGTCAAATACAAAGACTTGTACTCTTTTTTGACCAGGACACACCCAACTCTCTCGGAAGAAATTACCCAAGCATACGTCAATACAATGAGATGGTACTATTTTTCCAATTTTACTCGATATAGCCAGGCCCTGGAGAAGTTAAAGCTTCATCCATCGGATTCAAATAATGTCCTAGGCGGGGACTCATCGGCGCAACGAGGGGGTACGGGTCCGGGCGGTAGAGGCATTTCACATGATCCTTTCACTATTGGAAGACGTATCGATGTCTTGAAAAGCGGCAACCCCATCGCTATCAGCTCATATATTGCCGAAGAGGATAAATCAGTACATGGCTTTGAGGTGCCATTCCGACATTTCAATCTAGCTCTGCTTGACAATGTGTCGGCCGAATACTCATTTTTGACGGAGATGTTTTCAGTTAGATCATATCAACAAATATCACGGAAAGCATCTGAAATTTTTGAGCCTGTCTTTGCACTCGGACAGGCGGTGACCAAACAGCTCATCGAAAATACCACGGATTGCCTAGGTGTGTTGCTATGTGTCCGACTGAACCAACGCGCGGCATTCGAGCTCCAGCGACGGAAGATACCAGTTGCAGAATTCTATATCAACGGAATCAACATGCAACTTTGGCCTCGATTCCAAAAAATCATGGATCTACATTGTGAATCCCTCAAACGCCTTGCCTCAGGCGCCGCCCGAAGCTCCGTATCAGCACTGTCGCTGACAGACGATTCAAAGCGATCGTCTGCTCCACATTTCCTAACCCAACGCTTTGGTCAACTTTTGCATGGTATCTTGTCTCTGAGCAGCGAAGGCGGGGATGACGAGCCGGTCTCGATCAGTCTCGGCCGATTGCGAGGCGAATTTGATGCATTGTTAACCAAACTCAGTCGAGGATCAGGTGATCCTAAGCGACGCGAACGATTTCTGTATAATAATTACTCTTTGATCTTGACTATTATTAGCGTGCGTCATGTGTCCCTTTCCATGAAAGACATTTGCTGACCCTACCTACAGGATACGGATGGCAGATTAGCAGCAGAACAGAAAGAGGTGAGTGGTTTCAGTCCTATATTGTAGCATTGCGTGCTGACCCTTGACCAGCACTTTACGAAACAGCTCAAGAATGCTTCGAAACGCTAGACACGATGTCATGCTGTCTGGATGAGGAGGTGCATCTACTTCAATTGCGACGAACAATGGATATACCATATTAAACATATAGCATGAAATACCGTCAACTACACTTAAGCGCTCTTAAATACCACTTTGATCATGTCTGTTGACTTGGGGCAAGGATTTGACGCGCTAGCCGCGGCGACCTATATGACTGCACAGAGCCTTCACGTGGGCCAAGTAAACCCTAATTCTCTACGGGGATATAACTAAAGTCAAGCTAGTCACTCACTACTTTCAACTAACTGCTCACTACCTTGATCAGAGTCTCCAGACTGCTGGAACTTATAAAGAGCGAGGTGACATCGCGAGTAATCATGCGTGTTCGCGTGATGCTGCGCGGACTTACTGGCTGCGCTCCCTTGACTCTCCACAGATCTTGCGCTCATGATTCAGACTACTGCAAGACAGCGACTCAGTAGCGTGTGAAATGACGAGGCCGATGGAGTCCAGGAGAAGGGGCCATCATGTCGAAGAATGTAGCATATAAACCAGGACTAAACCCCTCCCTCGTGGACAGAAACTTTTCATAAGTTAATCGTCTCCAGCTTGTTCTTCAACTTGAAACAAAGATGAAGCTTCTCACTCTTTCACTCGCTCTTCTGGGCTCGGCAATTGCTGAACCCACTGTTTACCTTATTCGACACGGCGAAAAGCCCACTGATGACGGCGCGGGTCTCAGTCCAACCGGCGAACAGCGCGCTTTGTGTTTGACCAGTGTCTTTGGTCCTGATTCTGGCTACAATATTGATTACATTCTTGCCGAGTCTTACGATTCCGGTAAGCTCGGGATATTCATGCTTCATTCTCATTGAAACGATCTGCTAACATCAATTCCGTGTAAGATGGTTCCCATGACCGCCCATACTTGACTGTCTTGCCTCTCGCAGATGAGCTAGGTCTTACTATCGACGATAGCTGCTCCAAGAAGGATCAAGACTGTGTCGCCGACCTCGTCGAAAATTACAGCGGTAGTGGCAACATCTTGATTTGCTGGGAGCATAAACAGCTCAACAATATTGTTGAGGCGCTGGGTGTTGACGATCAGGATAACTACCCGGATGATGAGTGAGTGAACTCTCTCTAGCTTAATCAAGGATAGAGGGCGAATACTGATGCAAGTGATCAATTAGCTATGGTTTGATCTGGACGTTGCCGTATCCTTGGACTGAGATCACTTCTATTACTGATGAAAACTGTTCTGGTCTTGAGCAATGATTGATCCGTATGATTGATCCGTTTACATAACTTTCTGCGAGGGATTGGAGTAGAAAAATAGTTCCATCAGGGTCGTGCCATTATGAATGTACATTCATCATTTAGTGATGAGTACTATGATGATCCATGTTCACATCTGATCCCTCAAAGCGTCAAAAAAACATTAGATACTAAAACGAGCTTTGAAACAGACATGTCATTTAAGATCAAA
The DNA here is from genome assembly GCA_023625915.1 of Talaromyces sp. PB3603. Lineage (NCBI taxonomy): Eukaryota > Fungi > Ascomycota > Eurotiomycetes > Eurotiales > Trichocomaceae > Talaromyces > Talaromyces sp. PB3603. Next base: position 384,169 of record JAMAFY010000005.1, read on the forward strand.
TCTTGAATACCAGACGCATCCAAAGGATCTACTGCCCATAACAGTTGACTGATGTAGCAAAAAGAAATAACCCAGAAGAACTGAGTGAAGGGATCACGAACCTCAAGGCCAAGATAGCGGCTTGAGGCAGCAGCGTCATTAGGGATTTCAGGTGCTCCATCCTTCTCAACTTCAATTTCATATCCACCTGTCTTGCATTCCAGTACTATGTATACCGACGAGATCGATCAACGACCTGTCAGCTATGGTGCAGCTCTTCATGAAGTTAGCTGTGATACATTGCTCTATCTCGTTCCTCAGGCGAATGTACACGATTCTCTTTGAGTCCAGCGGTATATTCCTGAAGATTTCACCAACGACGGAAGTCAGAATCAGGTCTCTTTCATAGGTAGCTTATAGAAAAAGGTATCATCCTTGATAACTGCAAAGTTCGGTGATCATTCACAGTCTCAAAGTCAACATCAACATCGGCGGTGGGTGACTCGGACCTGATGGGCTGTGAGAGACTAGGTTCGTCTTCGCTATGCTGGTCAAGTCTAAGATCCGACCGCAGAGGAACAATCCTGCAGCTACCCCTGTATGCTTTTGGCATCACGCAGAGGTAATGACTTCCAATACTCTCCACCTCGTCTTCGTGCAGGCAGAAGAGTTACCGGACTATTTCTCTTCACATGTAAAGGATCATCGTCTGTCGAAAAGGGATTTGAGTTGATAAGATAAACGCAAGTTGTGCTTGATCCAGCTAGGAGACAACTTTGAGTAAAGTAAGCTCCGTCCCGTGGAGATGCTGTTCTAAGACTTCAATGAAGCCTTTGGCTGGTTCACTTTTACTCATTATCCTTCGATCTCCTGGGAGTACCGGGCATGATTGTATGTAATTTTCGAGTTGCTATGGCCTATGGCCATTTTAAAAAGTCCGATTATCGTCAATGACTATTCGCGTCCGGGTCAGTGATATGCATAAATTCTATCAAGTGTCTATATACAGGTCAACAAATCCAGCCAGTTACAAGGGATCTCGCATTCGAGCCTGAGGTTATATACAATAACAGCCACTTCGACCGGGCTAAGCGACAACCCCCTTCGCTTTAAGGCTGTGGATTCTCTCTCGACTCAGCCCGACCACATTTTCCAAGACTTCATACGTATGCTCACCAAGCAAAGGAGGCGGAGAACGAATGCTCGGATCGGCATTGGAGTATTTGACGGGAGGGCTGAGTACTTTGATCGGACCGCATGCTGGGTGGTCAATCTCTTGCACCATGCCTCGTGCTTTGGCTGTTCAATCATTTCAGTATGGCTTGAAACCTCGAACAGAGGGGGAGCTCCACGATGGACGATGCATTCGAGACTTACTGTGTTCATGGTTCAGAGTACCCAAAACATCGTTCACTGCCGCATACGGAAGGCCAGATCCTTCGAGGATGTTCAACCATTCTTGCGTTGTACGCCTGGTTGTTTCGGCCTCAATCAGGTTTTCCAACTCTTTACGGTTGCGTACACGCTCGTTGTTGGTGACATATTTGGGATCTTTACTCCATTCGGACTTGCCGAGTTTTTCGCATAGGATGCCGAACAGTCGATCGTTAGCTCCTCCTAGGAATATATCTCCATCTGCGGTCTTAAATCCTTGGTATGGAACAACGGATGCTGATCAAGAGCCATCCAGTCAGTAAAGTGTTCAGTCTAGCAGTAGCGGCAAGGTACTAGAACCTACGGTGGGCAGTTCCCCATCGACCGCTGTCTCGCTTTCCGCTGATAAGCACTGACTCTGCCATATTGGCGAGAGTTGCTGTCTGAACATCGCTCAAGCAGACGTCCAGATGCTGACCTTCGCCTGTATTTGTACGAGCCAACAAAGCGGCCATGATAGAGTTGCATGCATACAAGCCAGTTGTGAGATCGGTCACCGCTACGCCGACCTTGACTGGAGGGCCGTTTCTTGAACCGGTCAAATGCATCAATCCAAATTCAGCTTCGACCATGACATCAAAACCGGGGCGGTTGCTGTATGGACCTGTTTGACCATATCCTGTGATGCTGGCGTATATCAAGCGGGGGTTCAGTTTCCGTATGGAGTCATAGTCCATGTTGTATTTCTTGAGGGAGCCGGGCAAGTAATTTTCAACGAGCACGTCGCAAGTTTTGGCGAGCTCGTGTAGAATTTCTACACCTTCCGGGTGGGCAAACGACAAGCCTAGTGATTTCTTGTTCCGGTTCACCTAAATGTCCGAATGAGTGCTACACTAGAACGCACGGTGCAAAGAGACATATCTTACGGAAAGATAATAAGCGCTCTCCCCCGGGCCTTCTCTGCCATCTTTGTACTCCGCAAAGGGCGGTCCCCAGGCTCGTGTATCATCGCCTCGTTCCGGATGTTCGACTTTGATGATATCCGCCCTGTCGAGATGTTATGAATCAGCTATGCTCTCTAATTGAGGACAAAAGTTCAGTCGGTACCCTAGATCACCGAGTATTTGTGTACAGTATGGCTATTTTGCGATAGAAAAGCATCCAGTATAAGCGATTGAAAATGAGCAAGGCATCGGGCATTCTGAACACCTACCCCAGCTAGAACCCGGCTCATGTCCAGCACCCTGACTCCGGCCAGTGGGAGCTTGCTTTTCCCGGCAGAAGCCGCATTGTTGCTGGCAAATGACGATATCCTTTTTGTTGATATGTACTGAGATGACTTTGACCCGAGAGCAAGTGTATTAGTTCGCGTCAATGCTGTGGCTGTATAGGAATTGAGCACTGTAAATGACCGTGTGTGCCTCAATACTTGTTTGTTCAGCAACTGCCGGCACAGCGCTGGGTTGAAGCTGGACATGTTGTTAACATGAGCTCAGCAACAATTTCATGGCAATAGCTCAAGGAACGAATGTAACGAAAGTGGTCAATTGAAACACATATTCTATGTACTGATCTCAGAATGTGCCGAGACGTGGAATCATGGGGCCCCACAACGCTGAAGTTGGAGATGGGATAAGACCCCACATGCTCTGATCGGTTGACATCTCCAACTTCAGTTTTACTACATCTCAACCTGTTCGTGCTAAGCTCTCCACATTACCGGGTATAGATTTGCTACAGTTTGGTCGAGGCATCACGGGCGACACCATCTCCTTCACTTTGGTCAGTCAATCCTGACATCTCCCACCCACGGCCCCGATATCGAGCAGGCCATACTCCGGATTTCCCAGGCGCCAAAATTCCGTTCGGGTCTAGGGTGTCTTTGATACGCTCATTGAACTTCATCAGTGCATGATCGTTGAAGTCATATGTCTTTGCAATCTGATCCATCAGCACCAGATGGGTCCTGTACTCTCCATATCCCTTGGAAGCCGCCTCGTCAATCATGGCCCGCATACAAGCCAGAGCCTTCTTTCGCGAGTTCGGGTCATCACGGTTGAAGACACATTCCACAATCAAGTGCATTTCTCGCAGCCCAACACAGAAGGCGGGGAAGATGTCGTGTCCGAATTCGGCTGCTCGGCTGCGCGCAATCCGCCACAGTTCAGTTGCGTCGGGCCCGCGGACTGGTGAGACGGGACTGAAGGCAATGTGGCCGCCGTTGGGGTACCAATTCACCCATCGTAATTCCTCGATGTCGGGGATTCCAGCTGCAATGCGGTCGCGAGACCAGAAGTAGTCAGTCTTGGGTAGAGTAGTGGGATCGATGCGTCGCGCTCCAGGGATCTTGGAGAATTCCTTGTGTATGATATCCAACTTATAGTGACGGATCTCCTTGGGGCCGTACGACATGCCGTAGTAAAGCCAAGTGAAATCGCCGTAGTTGAGTTCTTTGCGTGCGATTTCGCGGGCCAATTCGTCGGTCATCTGGCCTTCGCCTTGGAAGTAGCTGCTTCGCGGCTTGCCGCTGTAGGCAATGGCTTGGACAACGTGTCTGAGCTGGGCCACGTTTTCGAGGATATTTTCAATCCGGAGAGGGCGGATGATGTCGACCTACATCGTCAGTTTAGGCTCACTGACCGAGAAGGGAGGAGCTCACAAGAGGTGCGAGATCCGACTCGTTCGGAAAGGTATATAGCTACATCATATTAGTAAACGCCAAAACGGACGATGTGGTTTATCACTTACATAACTCTCGTAACCACCAGGGTTGGGCATCAAGGTCATTCCGAGTTTGGTGACGATACCGTAGTTGGACTGTGAGAAAAGGCCACTGGGAACAGTCAGCAGTCACGTCAATGTCAGAATGAAGAAAACATACTCAGCCATCGGACCATATCCATATGGGAAAATCTGCCAGCTGGAGCTGTTGGCCATAGCACCCATGCCAGTACGGATGAGCTCTCCGGTTGGAAGGACGACTTCGAGGCCAGAGTGACACGCCCAATCTATGCTATAGGGTCAGTCACGAATCTTTGTGAGAGATATATGTATGCACGCACGATCTCCATAAACAGTATATCCAATGCCACGATCCAATGTATTCCCAAGCACCGAACCTCCGCCTAGATCCGGACAATCAATCCAGAGATGCTTGTAGCCCCGTTTTTGGATCTCCTCGTAGAGAGCATAGAAAGTCACACCAGGTTCCACCAGACAGGTATGATCGACAGGGTTGATGTCAAGGATCTTGTTCATGCGACGACCGAGGTCCATAACCACCGATCCTCGAACACGGGGCGCTGCACCGCCATATCCGACTATTTGAAGCACAATCAGCTGTAGTCGCGATGCGAATTTTCAGGCGAGGAAAAAACTTGCGGTTTCTACCAATTGATATGGGAAAGATTGGGATCTTGTATCTGTTGGCCCACAGTACAATCTTCTGTACGTCTTCCGTGCTACCTGGATACACCACAGCGGAGGCAACAAACTCCTCCTCGTCCAGGACATGCATGGCATCGTGAGTGTTGGGATCTGCCAATGTTTAGTCATCGGATCATCTTCTATCTGGAATTTCAGTACTCACGTTCCATATACCACCCGTCCTTCAACGGCTGATCATTCAACTCTACATTTCCTTTGCCCATTTGCTCAGACAATTCGTCAATGGCTTTCATGTAGGTGTTCCTCTCAACACCGGCTGGTATAGCCACTCCTCGTTTTCTGTCATTCTGTTCCTTGGTGGCAATGTCTAAAATCAAGGACTTTGCGTATTGGGCTTTTTCGTAGAGTCGTGAGGGAATACCGGAGTGTTTCTCTACGAGGGTTGGGGTGGGAGAGACCTGGTTGGAGGACATGATGATCAAGCTCTTAGATGCAGACAAGATGTCAAGTCGACGATCGTAGCAAAGAGTTTTTTTTGTGACTTGAGCCGAGTATAAAGAAGGGCGTTCGACCTTTTATTAGGACGGCTCATCGTAATGGAGGCGCCGAAATACATCCTTACACGAAGTACCAGCATGATGTGTGGTATTTCCATGAACGACAGCGCATCAGAGATGGTATTACTCTGTAAAATCAATACGCGGGGTTACCCCAGACTCCGCCAGCCGCTATCTTATCAGTAATTTCTAGTGTTGCTGTGCACCCAGCAAGTATTCAAGGGCATATTGAGTCTCCGCGATGTAATGGAATGGCCGAGGGGAAACTTTTGATCTACAGATCCTCACAATTTTCACGAATCACCTTAGCTTGAGTTCTAATAGCTTGGGGACTGGCTGAGAGAGAGGCAGAACGTCACTCGGCTTGATGTCCGAGGAACAGCTCTAAAGTGGGGATCAAACCTTTACTTCTCGAGATAGACTCTTCATTATATATTGGAAGAAAACCGAGTCATTGGAAAGAATGACTACTGAAAATCCTAATGCCCTGAAGATTCTCGGCCAACGATTCGAATCAATCCACGCAAGCCTGAAATGGCGAGATTGTGGGAGTCTGGGAGACCGCCATGGTGACAGCAGGCTAAGAATGTGGAGATGGTAGCTAGATGCCACATGCGTGTGCATGCGAGTGATACGACCTATGATGGTGACCACCACTATAGAGACCATGCTCTTCCATCATTATCTTCTTTGTCAATATTCTCTGTATTCTTGGAGGTAATTGTTGTAGGCTGGCCGGGGGCAGAAGCAGCAGCAGCAGCAGCGGCGGCAATATACAAACCCGACGCAGCAGCCGAAATAGTCGGAACCCGCACCCACCGGGGTGTCCCTTATCCGAAGCCATAAATTTAACGCATCCCCATCTTCTGCCCGTCTTCGTTCTTTTTCTCTCTTTTCCGCGTGTACAGTATCTGCCAATATTACATACTCATAATGAAGGCCAGAATTGCAGGCCCTTCAGTCCTCCGTCCGCTCTGGCGGCGGGAATTCTCATCCTCGACTTCCCGTCGAGCGATCAACAAAATTGTCCCCAGCGCTCAGGAAGCGATCGAGGACTTGAAAGGCTCCTCTATGGTTCTGGTCGGTGGCTTTGGGTTTTCCGGTGTACCCAGCAGCCTGATCAACGCTGTGCGTGACCGGCCAGAGCTGAAGGACTTTACTGTCGTCTCCAACAATGCAGGCATGCCCGGTGTCGGCTTAGGTGAGCACTCGAACACCGTTCAATTCTCAATCGCAGAAACTCACGGTCTCCTGTCTACAGGTCAACTTCTACAAACTCGTCAGATCAGTAAAATGATTGCTTCCTTCATCGGCGAAAACAAGGTTTTTGAGAAAATGTACTTGGAAGGCGATTTGGCTCTCGAGCTCACTCCTCAGGGCACAATTGCCGAGAAATGCGCTGCAGGTGCCGCCGGTGTGCCTGCTTTCTACACCCCTGCTGCCTATGGTACTATTAGTATGTATTCATTCTCGATCCACTTCAAGACCCATTAGTTGACCATTACAGTCCAATCTGGTGAACTACCCGTTCGGTACAATAAGGACGGCTCCGTCGCCGAAAAGTCAAAACCCAAGGAATCCCGCGAATTCAATGGAAAACAATACATTTTGGAAGAATCCTACTTTGCTGACTACGCTTTCGTCCGTGTAGCCAAGGCCGACAAGCTCGGTAATTGTCAGTTCCGCAAGGCTCAGAACAACTTCAACGAGGCCATGGCAAAGAACGCCAAGGTTACCATTGTTGAAGCCGATGAGATTGTTGAGGTTGGACAGCTTGCACCTGAGGAAATTCATTTGCAGGGTATCTACGTCAGCAAGGTCATCAAGAGCACTGAAGAGAAGAAGATTGAGAAACTCACTTTTGCCAAAGATCCCAACGATTTGCTTCAAGCCGGTATGTTAGCATTCCATCAAGCTGACATGAACTAGCGAGCCTAATCTTATATAGGCAACGGTGATGCCACTGCCAGACGTGAACGTATTGTCAAGCGTGCCGCCAAAGAATTCGAGGATGGCATGTACGTCAACTTGGGTATCGGTATGCCTCTCGTCGCGCCTGCGTTCTTGCCCGAGGGCATCGAGGTTGTCCTTCAGTCTGAAAACGGTATCTTGGGTCTCGGTGGTTATCCTCGCCCTGGTGAGGAAGATCCTGATCTGATCAACCCCGGCAAGGAAACCGTTACACTTGCTTCTGGCGCTTCAGTCTTTGGTTCCCACGAAAGTTTCGGTATGATCCGTTCTGGCCGCATCGATCTTACGATGCTTGGAGCTTTGCAAGTCAGCCAGTATGGTGGTATGTGTCTCCGATCAACTTGGGATAAATCTATACTAAGCTGTCTCTAGATCTCGCCAATTTCATGCTTCCCGGAAAAGTCAAGGGTGTCGGCGGTGCCATGGATCTCGTCGCAAACCCCAGCCAAACCCGCGTTGTCGTCACCATGGAGCACGTTGACAGGAAAGGAAACCCCAAGATTCTCGAAGACTGCACATTCCCTCTCACCGGACCTCGCTGCGTCTGGAAGATTATTACTGATCTCGCCGTCTTCAACGTCCACCCCACCGAAGGTCTTACGTTGGTGGAAGTTGCTGAGGGTTCGACTGTTGAGGAAATTAAGAGCAATACTGCTGCTCCTTTCAAGGTTTCCGAGAACCTCGGAACCTTTTAGAATAGATACCTTGTTGACTTTGCTATTTATATGTACATATCTATGAGTGGAATGGTTGAATAAAAAGAACAACACACAATACATAACGTTACCGTCGCTGGAAAGTTACGGTAATGACCCCACACAATGACCTTGACACAGCACCCTATGTACGAAGTAAAGCATGCTCATATCAGCTGATGATCGGCCAATGTAAGCTGTCCTGTATGATCGTTACGAGATAATACACGATACGTACCGAGATAGAACATCTTCCTTCATAAAGCACTTTTCTCCGTCATCTGTCTTCTTCTATCATTTACAGCTCAACCAATTTAATGTAGCTCAGTGTTTCGCTTTCCACCGTCCTTTCTTTTGTATTTCAATTACTTTACGACGCATACATGCTCACCAAAGTCGGTCGAGAGGTCTTACGCAAGGCACCCCACGATGTCGTGGTTCTGTCTGCCCTCAGAAGTCCAATTACTCGTGCCTTCAAGGGCGGGTTCAAAGATATATGGCCCGAAGAAATTCTGATGCCGGTATATCCCAATCGTGCAGTCAACAAATGCACATGATTGCTAAGTTCATGACAGGTCATGCAAGAAGCCGTACGAAGAGCCAAGATCCAACCCGATGATGTAAACGACGTTCTCATCGGAAACGTACTCGCAGAACTCGGATTCGCAAAAACAGGTCGTATGGCTCTCAATGCGGCCGGATTCCCGAATTCGACAACTTTCCATACCACGAATCGCCAATGCTCCAGTAGTCTGCAGGCTATTACGCATATTTCACATGCTATCATGGTTGGCCAAATTGATGTCGGCATGGGTGGTGGTGTGGAGAGTATGACGCGGTGCTATACAACCCGTGGTATTCCCGTTGATGTTTCGCCGGCATTGAAAGACTCGCCTGTAAAGGATGCTAGGGATTGTATCATGCCCATGGGAGTCACATCTGAGAACGTCGCTGAGCGATACGGAGTCTCTCGTCAGGAGCAGGACGAATATGCCGTGGAGAGTCAAAGACGGGCTAGCGAAGCACAGAGGAGTGGTTTGTTTGAGAAGGAGATCATTCCGATCAATGCTCGATGGATTGATGAGGAGACCAAAGAGGAAGGGGAGAGACTTATCTCGCTCGATGAGGGTATTCGTCATGGCGTGACTTATGAAAAGCTTGCTAAGCTCAAGCCGGCCTTTAAGGAAAATGGTGGAAGCACTGCTGGTAACTCGTAAGTGTACAATCTTACACTTCGATTCCGCTATCTAAATAAGTCTATAGTTCGCAGATTTCGGATGGTGCATCATCCGTCATCCTTGCACGACGCTCATGGGCCGAAGAGCGAGGCTTGAAGCCCATCGGTCGATTCGTCGGCACCCAGGTAGCCGGCAACGCACCCGACGAAATGGGAATCTCACCCATCTACGCAATTCCTCAGCTGTACAAATACACTGGAATTGAGCAAAAGGATGTCGGCGTTTTCGAAATTAACGAGGCGTTTGCCAGTCAGACTCTCCATATTTTGAGGAAGCTCGGCTTGGACCCGGCAAAGGTCAATCCCAAGGGTGGTGCCATTGCTCTGGGACACCCTGTTGGCGCGACTGGAGGTCGACAGACTGCTACATTGTTTGCGGAATTGGAGAGACAGGATAAGGAGCTGGGCATTGTGTCCATGTGCGCAAGGTATGTGTCCGAATCCTTTTTACGATGTTATATTGAGGGCTAATTATTTGCTACGTATAGCACTGGTCTCGGCGTGGCATCACTCTTCATTCGGGAATGATCAATTTTCTACATACATCTGATTCTCGATTATTGAAACCAACTTGCGGAGAAGTCTTGGTGCTGAAGCGCGCAGCCCCGCAGATTGCACCGTAAATAAACCCCACAAAACTGTTGCTGTACAGTGCCAGAAAACCCGCATGGGATCGAATTGGCCTGGAAAGTAGGCATTAGAAAGTACTGGACCATGAGCTCCCTAGTATTGAGAAACGTAAATATCTGTTTTATTCTGTATTGAAAGCAACGTGTATTGTATGATAAGAAAGCTGATAATCTCCCTTTCCCCGCACGCCCCAGCCCCACAAGATGGGGCATTTACCTAGGTAAAATTGGAGAAGCTGGTATTCGTATTTTGGTATTGTATTCGGTTTACGAACACAAAGGGGCACACACGATTCACTAATATCGTTTCTAGCAGAGATTACCACAATGGACTAATAGTCTATTCATCATAGTTCTGCCCATCTCTAGCTACCCAATGGTTTTTTTTTTACTGGAAATGTGGATACTACAGTCATGGATGCATGGATAGTTGACGTAGAGTCCGTATTGTGCATGGTACTTAGTTACTGCAAATGAAAGTACTTTGACCGCTCCCGCTTTACATTAGGCTCCCTAATGTGGGTAGCTAGCCATTTCAGTGAAGCTATCGTAGACTCAAATATTCTTTCCCTCTTTCTTTCGCTTGGGAAATACCAGTACAGTACATTGCGCTAAACATGTCGTCTACCTTTTTGAGTCGAGTGAATAGGGCCGGAAAATGGCATTGTGCGGCTACCAATGCGCCTGCATTGTCAATTCCTCGCCGTGTTCAATTAACTCCAGCTTCAAATGCCTTTCAGAAATACGTACGACGACAACAAACCCGTGCAATGGGATCAGTCAGTGCCATTGATTCCGTCATTTTCAGGACCCTTTTCGGTACAGAGGAGATTCGACAGGTCAGTATACTCCCTGACCCAATGCAACGAGTAGTCTAACTTGGGAAGATATTCAACGACGAATCCTACATAAAACGCTGCGTCGACGCCGAAACAGCCCTGGCCCGCGCCCAATCCAAATGCAACGTGATCCCCAGCCAAATAGGCGCAGAAGTGACCCAAAATGCAGTCGCATCCAAACTCGACTTGGAACGATTACGCCACGAAACCGAGATTGTGGGATACCCCATCCTACCGCTTGTGCGTCAGCTGAGTGCCCTCTGTGGCGAGGAGGCGGGTAAATATGTGCATTGGGGAGCCACGACGCAGGACATCATGGATTTGGCGAGTGTGCTGCAGATGAAGGATGGTCTGGTGGTTGTTGAACGTTTGTTGAGGGATGTTATTAAGACGTTGAGAGAGCTGTCGGAGAAGTATAGGGATACCCCTATGGCGGGAAGAACGCATCTGCAGCATGCTTTGCCGGTTACCTTTGGGTACAAATGTGCTGTTTGGCTGTCTGGTTTTCAGCGTCACTTGGAGCGTCTTCACGAATTGAAGGATAGGGCCCTGATGGCCCAATTTGGAGGTGCGGCCGGTTCTCTGGCATCCCTCGGTGACGGGGATGACGGACTCCGCGTCCGGAAGGCGCTGGCGGAGGAACTGGGTCTGACTGATCCGTCGATTACTTGGCATGTTGCTCGTGATGGTGTCGCGGAAATCACAAACTTTCTGGCTCTCCTTGGTGGATCAATGGGTAAATTGGCATTGGATATCATCATCATGAGCTCAAATGAGTTGGGTGAAGTATCGGAGCCTTTTGTGCCTCACCGCGGGGCTTCCTCGACGATGCCTCAAAAGCGAAATCCAATCTCCAGTGAAGTCATCTTGGCTGGATCTAAAATCCTGCGGTCCAACGCTGGCTTGGTACTTGATGGAATGGTCTCCGACTTTGAGCGGGCGTCGGGCCCCTGGCATTTGGAATGGGTTGCCGTGCCTGAGAGTTTTGTGATTGCCGTGGGAGCCTTGTTCCAGACTCATTTCGCTCTTTCAGGTCTGGCGGTCAACACCAAGCAAATGCTGGGCAATCTACATTCTACCCGGGGACTGATTGTTGCTGAGGCTGTTATGATGGGAATGGCTCCGTACGTTGGACGCCAGACGGCGCATGATATTGTATATGAAGCTTGCCGGAACAGCATTGAGCAGGATAGATCTCTCCTGGATTGTTTGTTGTTGAAAGAGGAGGTCACGTCTAAGATGAGCAGTGACAAGCTCGAATCATTGTGCAATCCTGAGAACTATCTAGGTGCAGCGCCCAAGATGGTGGACGATGTGTTGGCTGTCAAGGATTTGTAACTGTGTTTTAAGTTCTGTGATCTGTAAATTGTAAATACATCGAATGACTGCATCAATAGATCTGTTCTGGCATACACATAAAAAGATGGCTGATCAATCGGCGCCAACGTTTTCCTGTTCAGTGACTCTACTCGAGGGCCTGCATGGCAGTCGTAAAGTGACATCTGGCGTTACAAAAGGTGGCCCCACATACTCTTCTTCCCCAGATTCAGATAAAGATCCTGATTCTACTCAGAGACAACAACAGCTGAAGATGGCCCCACTATAGCTCTCACAGCTGTCAGAGCTGTCCGTCGCTCTGTTGAGTCTTGTGGTGCTCAGCTACGTCGCTACCGAATGATGGTTAAGGCTCTGATGTACCGAGGGGTTCAAGAAGTGGGAGGGAGGCAGATGGGGATAGGCCCTTTATCGGGTGAATTACTACTATGTCATTCTTCCCAGCCTTGATAGGGGGCATAAAGTCTTGACAACCGGCTGACTTGGTTGCTCACACCAGCACGCACAACCCTAAACTGCTCAGTACTTGATATCCATTGTGAAACAAAACACTCTATATTGATACCCCTTTCTGCTTCACTCAGGCACAATGGTTGCTGCACTACCACCTGTCAAAGAACGCAAACCCATCAAGGACCTCCAAAAGGTCTTTCACTACACCGATACACAGTCTCGAAAACCTACTCGCGATAATGACCCTTACGAATATCAGGCCGGATGGGGCAATCGTTTCCAATCCGAGGTGATTCCGGGCACACTGCCTGCTGGCCAGAACAATCCTCAAGAGGTCCGCTTTGGCTTGTATACGGAGGGCATCACGTACTCCGCATTCACTGCTCCTCGTCATGCCAACTTTAGCACGTATATGTACCGTGTGCGTCCGGCGGCTGCTCATAGTAAGTCTCTCTTTACTATGAAGAATGTCTGTCATACTGACTGACTGTTCAAGATGGCTACACAACCAACGTCGAGACAAAAGCACACATTGAGAACTGTTTCCTCTCCATTAATCCCAAAGTCGAGACACTCGTCGAACAAGCCGAATGGGCGCCGTTTCCTCTTCCCCCTGAAACCGAATCGATTGACTTCGTCGACGGACTGCACACACTAGGTGGCAGCGGCGATCCAAATCTCCGGGAGGGTATTGCGTTGTATGTCTTTATGATCAACGCTAGTATGGGCAACCGAGCATTTTGCAACCTTGACGGAGACTTCCTTCTCGTTGCGCAACATGGCAACCTAGACGTTCAGACAGAGTTTGGTAAGATCTTCTTGCAGCCGGGCGAGATCTGCGTCATTCAACGAGGTGTACGATTTGCCATTCGGCTTGGACCAGGATACAAGGAGGCTCGCGGGTATATCACGGAGATCTGGGGCTCGATGTGGGAGTTACCTGACCTGGGACCCTTAGGAGGTCATGGTCTAGCCAACCCTCGTGACTTTTTGTATCCGGTTGCATACATTGATGATCATTTGCATGAGAACTGGACTATTGTCAACAAGTCAAACGGAAGGTATAATTCTATTGCACAAGATCATACACCATTTGACTTGGTAGCGTGGCATGGAAATGTCGTCCCGTACAAGGTACGAGATATCCTCGCCGTTTCGTGGATTGACTACAAGCTGACTGGCTTAGTACGACTTGACAAAGTTCTCATCACAGAACTCAACCTCTATCGATCATACCGACCCATCGGTCAACTGCGTCCTCACAGCCAAATCCCGCGATCCAAACACGTCGTTGGTCGACTTTCTCTGGTTCGGACCTCGATGGGACGTAGCGTCCAACACCTTTCGACTGCCATACTTTCATCGTAACTCGGCTACAGAGTTCTTGGCTAGCTTGTACGGCAATGGATTAGGTCGGTCGGATGACTTCTTGCCTGGTGGTGGTAGTATTGAGGTTAGCCATACGCCTCATGGAGGGTTCAGTGAGGGCTATCAGTTTGAGATGCGCCTGCAGGAGAATGAGCCGCGACGAATCCTTGAGAGTAAGCTTTCACTCTTTGACTTCAATGTTGTCGTTGTTACATGCTAAAAGAAACCAAGATCAAATGACTATCATGGTCGAAAGTAGTCGCAGCTTCCTTTTTACAGAATATGCCCGTGGTGGATGCGGTACCTTCCACAACCAGGGAACAGATCCTCAAGTCTGGGACGTGCTTCCGGTGAGTCTACTCGCACATGGTCTTGTTTTTCTCAATTTGGCTGACCTATATGTTTCATAGGACAAATTCTCCGCCTATCCTGGAATTCAAGACATCCTAGCCCAGGTCAAGGCCGACAAAGCAGCTAGGAGAGAACGTCAAGAAATCTACTACCATGACGACCGACTCGCCGAGCTGACCAAGCCAGCACCGAGCCAGGCTACCAACGGCGACGTCCATGCTGAGACAAAAGACGCTGTTGTCGAGTCAGTTGTCTCCACTACAGACGTGAATGGTACCGCTACAGCGTAAAGCGATGGGCTGGCAGTCGGTGATCGCTTTGATTTGTGTTTGCATAATGATCGTTCGGATTTGATGACGCATTGCAATTCCATCCGAATTCTTGGATGTTCCTTTTCTAGCATGAAGCAAGAAGGTCGGGGTAATCCGATGTCAAGACGTCGGGGAGAAACCAATCACTTCGGGGAGAAGACTTGGCCACGTGAACATTCAGAATCTTGATTTTCATGTGATGTTAGCTTGTCAATGAACAATGAACACAAATGAGGCATCATAACCGGTGACTCGGTGTACTCGACTGGGTGCAGGGGTGCTCCCTGCAGCCTCATTCGTCGAAATATCTCTATCAATTAGACAGAATTTACCCCATGGGGTCGCCCACCACGCCTTCACCAATCGCCACGAAGCATACGTACCTTGTCCGGAGTCCGGACCATTAACCCTACGTGTTATTAATGCATCGCCCTCCCTTTCGAGATGCTGGAGACTCGGTCGAGTGTGAAAAGGATCCAAGAGCCGATTGGGCGAATAGCTGCGTTCGGCAGTTGTGAGTTCATCAAAGTTCCCGGTACTGCTATACATAGTTAGTATGCAGCGACATAGCTACGCTTCATTGGACTCAGAGCTTCTTCGTACAACCGCAATTCTCACTTACTCGAGACTTCAGACATTTCTTGAATTAGGATTTCTGGTAAAAGTTGATTGGCCTTAGACCCGTGAGGAACGTGCCAGTGTTTTGTCACATATACCCTCGTAATACAAAAGTCCACTTTTCATCGGCAATCATTGGTCGTGCCCACAAAGGAACCGTTATGGGACTGTAATTACAGCAGCCGGCATCCCCTCACAGGGCCAAGTGCCGCCCCCTCGACGACTTCCATTCTTTCCCAGCCCTCTCTCTCGTTTTTCTCGCTTTCTGGCTTGTTAATGACTCCAAATGCTTCATTCAATTAGAAGCACAGCTATATATACGAAACGCCACATCTTTCATCCGCTAATAATTAGTGACACGACTCCACAATACGCATCGCTCCTCCTCCGCATTTTCCAATGCCCTCTCCTCCCGCTTTCACAATTTTTCCTCTCCACACCACCACCACATTGCAGCTTCAGGCACATATCTCTAGATCGCCATGGTCTTGAGAAAATGTGAAATCTGTGACCGAAAGTTCAAGAAGACGGAACATTACAAACGACATGAACGGTCTCGTATGTTTCCCCACATTCTATGACAAGAAGACGAAAGACTGATAGTAGCAGACACCAAGGAGCGTCCGTATGAGTGCACCGTGTGCCACAAGAAATTCTCTCGCAGGTGAGTTTTTACTCCTTTCGAGGATTCAGTAACAAGCTCACGAACTATTCATACAGTGACGTCTTGAGTCGCCATGCAAAAGGCCATATACAAAATGCGAATGGCCCCACCAATATCAACAACGCTGCAAAAAGTACCACCACAGCGACTACAACGACAACAACATCGATCACAGCTGCTGACACTATCGATTCTTTGACAGCTGAGGTGCCAATGCTTCCGGATGCCTCTGGTCTGGGTTCTAACCTCCAAATTCCAACCAATCCTCATCATATACAAGCCGAACAACGGCGCATGTCTTTAGCCAACTTACATCAACCGACTACGAACCACCAAGACAATGACGCACAGCGCCACTTTAGCAATGCTTCCGGTGGTCCTGGGTCCGCGAACCATCGAGCATCTGTTCCCGTATTCCCACCAACTCCACGAGACGTGCAGATTACGCCTCCAGGGGGGCTATCGTCTAATCTAGACTTCCTCGCAGATATTTCCGCACACCAATCGCGTACGGAGCCGGAGATCAATGCAATGATGATGGATGGGCAGAATCCGACTTATTTCGGCTGGGGGGATGTTTCCGCTCTTGAAACCGTCGAGCACCAACAGCAAACCCAACGCCCAATTACATTTGACCCGATGCCGAATGAGATACTGCAGCTGTGGCTGGAACCACGCGCAGATAGTGTTTCGCATCACAGTTCCTCGATTGATCTCATGCGGAGTATGAATTTCATAGGAGAAAATTTCATCTCTCCTGGAAGACGCGACAGTCGATCATTGGACCCGAACAAAGCTGTCGACGATATACCCAATGAGCGCTTTACACGGGTTGAGCGAAGTTGGGTAGCGCCTACCAATTTGGTAGGACGGCTGATTAATAATCTTTGGCATGACGTTTCGTGCTATGAATCTGATAATCTTTTTTCAATACCACCGTGGCAATCCATGAGCCCGTCAACTGGCAACTATCCCGGCAGCAGGTTTGGTTTGGATGAAGATTGCAGATCGCAACTTCAGCAAGCCTTTGGACTATCACCTGCCTCCAATACAAGCATCCTCTCTGCCACTCCTAACGACGCTTTGTCTCCAACTGCATCAACGACAGGTTCAGGTTCGATACCGACTTTCCCACCTGCCGAGATTCTGGATATGGCACTTGATTTATACTTCCGACGCTTCCATCCTTTGATGCCATTTGTCCATTTACCAACGTTTTGCGCGAAAAAGACCAAAATGCCGCTCCTTTTTGTTATGTGTCAAATTGGAATGATCATTCTGGGAACCAAGGGTACTACAAGCTTCGTTTCGAAGACTTTTACCTGCTCGTTGGAGAGGATAAGCTCGGAACTAGCGAAATGCGCTATTGG
The DNA here is from genome assembly GCA_023625915.1 of Talaromyces sp. PB3603. Lineage (NCBI taxonomy): Eukaryota > Fungi > Ascomycota > Eurotiomycetes > Eurotiales > Trichocomaceae > Talaromyces > Talaromyces sp. PB3603. Next base: position 401,307 of record JAMAFY010000005.1, read on the forward strand.
AAACGAGACGTCGACCGGGGTTGTTTCGACTTTCGCCGCGGCTTTGCTGATGCTGAATCTAGCTGCCATGACTGGTGTAAGTTGACTACATGAAGCCGTTATGTGGAATACTGAATCAATGCCCTATAGGAGAAATCGCACATTCAACAATCTCAGATGCTTTACATCAACCTCATGTCGGTACGAAGAAGATGTTCAAAGGACGCTCCTTGTTAGCAATACTGACAGTTACAGATCGCCCAACGACATGGATTGTTCACCGCTGGTGAAGGTCAATTGCTGGACATGTCACTATTCGAGGCAGTCCCAGATGTTGAGATGAGATGGAAGGCATGGAGCAGGGTGGAGTCAACGAAACGGTAAGTTGTATAATCGTTTTTGTTGGAAATCTTCCATCTGATAAAGTAGTCTTATCGTCGGTCTTTTACTGCTTGACTCCTGGTTCTCGTCATTCCTCTCGACAAGCCCGATTATCACACCAGATTCGGTTCAGATTGTGCTTCCGTGTCACGAATCACTTTTCCAGGCCAACTCCTCATCCCGTTGGATGCAACACATCCGTGGCGGCAAACGAATCATCACATCCATGGTCAAGTCGCCGAATGAAACGACTGCCCAACCGGTCCTCGACGTTCCCGTTGACGAATTCTGTATGCACGCGCTGCTTGCAATGCATCAATTGCGTCTGTCAGAGGCATATCATCGTATTCTCTTCAAGCGACCCAGCTACCCATTTGCTCCATGCCACACATATGCTATGGATGGTCGAGCACGATGTCTGACATCGTTACAAATGCAACTCATGAACACATATAGTGAATCGCTCTCACGCATGAACCCAAATTGTACAGTCATGTGGCACCACATGTGCATGGATCTGACAGCTGATATCCAAATATTCGATTTGGCCGCTGGTCGTAATGGAGCAGCTCCCGCTCGAAAAGCTCTCGACGACATTACAGCGTGGACCCAAACACCTGCTGCTCGTCGTGCGTGTCTTCACGCAGCACAAATCTTCAAAGCAATCTCAAACCGCAGAGCATCCGATGATACGATGTTCCACTCGATCCACGCACTATTCTCTGCCGCCCTCATATTAGGATTGTACATCTACATGGTACCCCGCTCCGCAGAAACACAAGCAGGTGCCACCTCAATCGAACTGCTAGATGACATTGACTGGCAGCAGGTCGGTACAGAAGGATTCACAAGCTTTATAGAACCACATGGCAGTCCTTCGTCGCGAACAATGGACGATCAAGCTATCAATTTTATCCGTCACGGCGGTACGATCTATATCCGTGGTGTTCCGCATCAGGGCGGCTATCAGTCCGCGCGACGCATATTGTTGGATTATGGCGGTTTGCTCAAGGATACAGGGAAATGGAGCGTGCGCAAATTTTCCTACGTACTTCATATTATGAGTGATGTTCTGATGGATGTTGATTGATGGCTCACGGGGATTGGGACCTGATGAGACGCCATAAGCATGAATAAAAAAAACCGAATCTGGATTGTAATAGCCCACGGCCTGCAGAGGCAAGTGGGCTTCTGCGTCAGGCCAAACTTCAAGGCAATCACTCCAGTGATCCTTACCCTGTGTTTTGATATCTTCTTGGCGAACGTGCCAATAGTTGTGCATGGTTTTGCCAAGGCAAAGTGTGTAAATATAAGTGTTTTGTACATATGAATCTACGACCTTATTCAGCCATGAAAATTCGAATGACATTGTTCACACTTCTATAGTTCTATGTTCTCTCATTTGCATGCCAGCTATGTGATATTCATCCATACAATAACCCCTCCACCATCTCCCCGATAGCCAACGAACTCGTCAACCCCGGACTCTCAATTCCCAACAGATTCACAAAGCCCTCAAACCCATCTTCTCTGATAATCACAAAATCCTGAAACCCCTTCCCCGCCGTATTCGCGCTTCCGTGTCCCAATTTTGGTCTAATACCGCAGTAGTCAATATCAATAGCATCGATGTCGATAGCGGGTAAGTAGCGTCGGATCTCGGGGAGCGCCTGTTTCAGGCGTGCTGGAGATGGTTTGTAGTCCGTTGGGTCGGTGGTCCATTCTAAGTCAGGGCCGAAACGAATCCTGTTGCCCATGTCTAGGGTCAAGTGCGTTCCCAGGCCACCGTGACCGGGTACGGGCGCAGGGTAAACCAACGTTGTTGGTTTGGGCCGTGAGGCTCCATAGGAGAAATATGTCCCCTTGGCATAGAAAGGCCGTCGGTGTCGGGGTGGCGGCAGGATCATATTGTTGATCTTACATGCATACAGACCAGCAGAGTTGATGATCGTTTCCGCCGTGATCGATGATTCTTCCTCCTGACCCGGCGACGATGCAAAGATCTCATATCCGCCTTTTCCATTGTCGATTGGCTCGATACGTGTAACCTCCGTCTGAAACGCAATATCTCCTCCTGAATTCTCGAAATCGCCTTCAAGACAGGCCATAAATGAGTGAACATCCACTATCCCCGTCGTCGGGGACTCGACTATCCCTACTTCAGCGCGGACGTCGGGCTCCACGCGCGTGGCTTCTTCTTTACTGACGAAACGTGTTGGAACGCCGATCTTTTGTGCGTGCTCATGCACCTTCAAACAGGCCTCCCATTCAACATCATCCTGGGCCACAATCCACTTCTTTGTGTTTTTGTGTGGAATCCGCTTATCGGCGCAGTAAGCGTATAGTTTGTTCTTGCCGTCGATGCAGAGGCGGGTTTTGAGAGAGTCGGCGGGGTAGTAGATGCCTGCATGGATGACCTGCGCTTGTCAGTACAGACGAGATAGGAAGGGCGCAACAGATGAAGACACACCTCTGAGTTGCGACTACTTGTCTCTGTGCCTACGGCATCATGTTTCTCAAGTAAGATCGTACTCGTGCCTTGTCGCGCGGCAAGTTGGCGAGCAATCGCGAGACCAACGACTCCGCCACCAACCACCTGTTTGAATAATTAGTTTCAGTAAGACTGAGGTAAGAATATAGACAGCTGATTGATCGAACCGCATGAGTAAAGTCTGCATTATACCCTCGACTGGTCGAAAAGGTGTGCGACTGTTGACGGCTGCGTTGGAGAAGTTGGAGATGGCGGAGTTGTCTGCGGGGAGCGGCCAGGGCCATTGATCGGTTATACTGTACAATAGAGACCTGGTAAAAGATCAATTCCTTGTATGTAGCACGCCGGTCAATATAAAAGTGTATGGAAAGGTATATGAATTATTCGGTAGATAGAGTTAAATCTCGTGAAGAATAAGTAGTTGTTGTCTGGTCCGATTGACTCCAGTCGGCCGGAGACTTATCCGATCCTTATCGATAAGACACATAGATAACTGGCTAATCCTAAAAACAAGCGCAGCCGAGGCTCGTTTGTGATTAACATGATGTCTTTCTCGACTTGGATATATGTTGTTGATCTGCAATGCTTTGGTGACAGCGCTTCGCAAGCTGCTGGCCACGGAACGATAGGGCACGCACTGTGTATAGGACGCTGTCACTACCAATTACCGACATGTGTTGCGACAAGGGAAATCAATTTCAAAGTCTGACATCAAAGTTGACTTGATCGAACATAAGAACATGGCTGTGTAGGTTTCAACTCGCCATCAAGAGTTTGCTCTTGAGGAGCCAGTAAGGAATAAGAAACTGAAAAATAAAGCATCGTCAGCAAGAACACGAGCCTCCAACGCAAAGCAACGCTAAACACGAAACCATCCACAATCTACTTCTACTTCATAAATGAAAACATGAGAAGAAAAAACACTATCATCCAGTTACCTTGTTCAATAAAAACACACCCCATATTTCTCGTATTCAAAGCCTAATTATTCTAGTATAAAATAACGAGGGTAAGAACGTTCCGAGAAAAGTAAGGATACAATTTCCCTAATCACACCCACAACGCACCACACCACACACGAAGTCAGATGGAATGATGACCTAACTGCAAAGAGAGAAACTTTTACCGAGAAGCCGGGGATATCAGAAAATGAAAAAAAGGAAAAAGAAAGAGGTAAAAGAGAAAAAAGTCATACTAAAAGAGATAAGAGGAGAAAAAAGAAAAAGCATGATCATAAATAATAACATGAGGTCAAATCTCAAAAACCTTCGAGGTGAAAATGGAGCCGCTCGCATGATCACCAGCTAGTCGAGGGTCAGCTTATGATTTGTTCTCTTCGGCGCCCTCTTTGGCAGCTTCCTTAGGCTTTGCGTCAGCGGGCTCATCGGAACCCTTGTTCTTCATGTATTCGTCATAAACGTGGAGAGCTTCGTCAACCTTGGCGCGCAGAGCAGACTCGTCATCGATACTAAAGAATATCAGTGTACGCTCGATAACATAGAATCCTCCAAGAGAGAGAAACTTACAGGCCGAGAAGTTCAGCGTTGTCCATCTCAAGCAGCATACCAGTGATCTTGCCAGCAAGCTCAGGCTGCTGAGCCTGGATCTTAGGGTACAATGCCTCACCGAGCATCTGCTTCTGCTGTTGAGGAGGAGCCGCAGTCAATGCTTGTAGGGTAAGAGAACCAGAGTTTCCTTCTGGAGCAGCCGGGGCTCCGGTCGGGACATTCTGGCCACGACCTCCTGGTCCAGGTCGGGGAGGCATGCCACCGCGACCCTGACCAAAGCCGGGCCCACCACGAGGGCCGCCAACGTTGGGAGGAATGCCTTGAGGAACTTGTCCACGACCACCAGCACCACGACCGAATTGTACCTGTCCCATCTGAGGGTAGGCCATGCCATTAGGGATGCCTCCAGGACCAGCCTGCATGGCTCCGATAGGGATCCCTTGGCCGAAGTTCTGGGGAATTTGTTGGTTGGGTCCACCAATACCACGACCACCTTGTTGAGGGAAACCGCCAGGGTACTGGCCAGGTCGTCCACCGGGGATACCAGCCATCACCATACCGGGTTGAGGAGCGAAAGCCATTCCACGCTGGCCAGCATTGCCAGGGAGGAAACCTTGTTGGCCAGGTCCATAGAAGACAGCTGGCTGCATGTACTACAGGGTTTGTTAGTGAACAAACACATTAACACGATCGATCCTTTGACTTACGGGTTGAGGCATTCCAGCGGCAGCGGCAGCCTGCTGTTGCCTGATAGTGTTACGGGCCTGAATGCTTGCTTCGAGCTTCGCGATTATTAGTGGCAGCTTTAAAGAGATAAGTGTTGATAGACCTTACCTGGCTCTTGCGGACATCCTTGCGCTGGGCGAGAGCAACGTAAAGAGGCTTGCCGTTGACCATTCTCTGGTTCATCTCAGTGACGGCCTTGGAAGCTTCGTCGGGGCTAGAGAAGCAAACGAAACCGAAACCCTTGCTCTTTCCGAAGAGCTTCTTTTCGGACTTCTTGGCTTCAGTTTTCTCCTCATCTTCAGTCTTGCCCTCGGTTTCTTCCTCCTTGACTTCCTCACCCTCTTTCTCCGAAGACTCCTTGCCTTCTTCCTTCTCGGAGTCAGAACCCGCGCCGACAGTGTCACGCATTACCTTGGCAGAAGTGATGGTACCGAATGCGCTGAAAAGCTCGCGCAACTTCTCGTCATCAACATCATCCGTGAGGTTCTTGACGTACAGGTTGACACCCTGGTACTTGGAAGCTTTCTCAAGACGAGCAGCCTCGTATTGGCGGCGGAGTTCCTCCTCCCGCTCATGCTTCTTCTGGGCACGGCCGACGTAGAGCTTCTGACCATGGAAATCCTTGTCGTTCAAGTCCTCGACAGCAGTCTGGGCATTCTCGTGGTCCACGTAATTGACAAAGCCGAAACCACGGCTCTTTCCACTGTCGTCGCGGCTAATTGTAGCAGAGGTAATATCACCGAACTTGCCGAAAAGATCACGGAACTCCTCGTCTGTGACCTCAGGATCTATGTTCTTCACGTAGACGTTGGTGAAGTTGGCCTTCATTTCCTCAAATTTGCTCTGGCGATCCTTCTTGGAGATGTGATGGCCAACAAACACCTTCTTGTCGTTAAGCAACATACCGTTGACGTGCTTGATGGCGTTATTAGCAGCCTCGGCAGTCTCGTAATGAACAAAACCGTATCCCTTGGAGTTACCGAACTCATCCTGAGCGACCTTGCAGCTGAGAATGTTGCCAAAGGCGGCAAAGGTGTCGTGCAGAGCCTTGTTGTCGATGGCAGTGTCCAAGTTCTTGATGAACACGTTGCCCTGACCAGTCTTGCGCAAAGCGGGGTCACGCTGAGACCACATGATACGGCAGGGACGACCTTTGATAAGAGTGTAATTAAGGTCCTCGAGGGCACGTTCGCCGTCAGCAGTATTGTTGTAGTTAACGTAGGCATATCCGAGAGAGCGACGGGTAACAGCATCACGGCAGACTCGAATGGAGGCAACCTGTCCGATGGAGGAGAAAAGCTCGAAAAGCATGGCCTCGGTCACGGAGGGGTCAAGTTCGCCAACATAGAGAGAGGCAGAATGGGGCTGATTGGGGTTAGGAGTAGTAGCGGCATCGCTGGTCGCGGTTTCAGGGGCGACGTTGGTGTTGACAGTGGTGCCGTTGGAGTCGGCAGCGCCGTTGGCGTTGTCGACAGCGGGGGTGGTAGCAACTTCAGCAGACATTTTGAAGATTTTTTGTTTCCTGTGATGAGTAAAAAAGTGTATAGATTAGCATTGAAGAAACGCATCAAGGGTCTGGAGTGGTAGCGACGACGGGCTTTATCTGTCCACGAGATAGTGACGTACAGGTCTGAAAAAAGCTGAAGAAATGCAGAAGATTGACTGTGTTCGAGATACGAAGAGTTGTGCTTTCTCAGGGCCTAGCCTGCAAGAAAAGATAACCGCGTCGTAAGCAGGACAATTGACTCACAACAGACTCGAAAGGAATCGATGTGTTGATCACGAAGAAATTGCTTGTGGGAAGGAACCGATAGTGGCTTCTTGAACACAAACAACACACAGTGACGGGTTTGAAGGTGGAGTTGAAACCGAGGGTTTTTTTTTCAAAGATTTTTCGCTTTTTTTGTCTTTTTCTGATTTTTTCTAGGGGATGAAAGAGAAGAAGAACTAAGAGGAGGCGGGGGGAAGAAAAGATGCCGAATCCTTAGCAAAGAGGGATGTGGCAGGTTGGTAAGTTCTTTTCATTAAACCCAAGGACGGTCGAAAAGGTAATAAAGGTGCAGAGGTTGAAAGGGAAATTTTGTGAGCGGCTAGCCTGTTTAGGAAGTCTTGGAACCTCTGCCTAACAATTTTTTTTTTCTTCACTGGGTCTGGCAGTAGTCACGTGAGACGGGGGGGTTAGCGAGGGAAGCAGGAGGAAGGAGCCTTGCCACATGCCCGCTGATTGGTCACTCCATCTACTATTATCATACTATCATACTCGGGAGCTAGGCAATGCCTCTTTCCTTCTGGTCTCGTGACAGACAACACGCTCAAGTCTAAAACTCTTACAAGAGTCATAAGGCCCATGCTGATAAAGGAAATATGAAACACAGAAGTGAAATACAACAAGCGCCGAAGCTATGCAACAAATGATTTGAACCTTTGAAGCATCCGGTCTTCAGCTGACAATCAGAGAGAAAATAAAGAAAAGAAAAGAAAAGAGAACTCAGCTCAGGTCAAACCCAGCTCCCGAATTGACAGCATAAAGAAGTTTCTGCCGCAGAATGTGGGCCGTAGAGTAACGTGGAAGCTTCAACAGATTCACACAGGTACTGGTGCTGGGCAGTCTGTCTTGGTCGTCACTGGAATCGCGGATACTGAACCGAGGGTTGAGATGACTAAATCCTAGCAGAGGAGCGCGTGGGGTCGAAGTCACAAACTTCAGCACCTTCTGACGCTCCTCATTAGACAGCTCTTGCATTACCTGCCAGAAAAGCTGAATGGTGGGATGTTCTTGGTTGTCATCGCCGATAGTGTATACACCACCGTAGAGCGTGTTGCGTCTCAGATCAGCAACGTCAATCTCACCAGCATCACCACCCACAAGTGTCTGTAGTTCCGACTGGTTGAACATAGATAGCCACGAGGGCTGGATTATGTCGCCGAGTCCTTTGAGGAAAGCGTTTGTCTGCGGAGCGGGCTGATTCTGGAGCCTGTGGCGGGCAATATAGGATATGTAGACGAGCCGGTTCTGATTAGTGACCGCAATGTTGGCGCCACCGGGCTTCAGGTCTTTCGTAATGATCCGAGGTTTCGAGCCTGGAATAGGGATGGTGTCTGTGATGGTGAAGTTCAAGGAAAAGTCTTCAACATCACCAGGGTAATTCTTCAATTGAAGCTGCATCTACATTAGCATTTGACAAGAGGCCATCCGAGGGACATCAACATACCAGTCCCTGATATAGCCCTTCATCCAGGTCTCTGAGATCGTTTAGGTTAGCCCTATAAGCCGATTCTCGTCGAGCAGACGTCGAACCACCAGTCAAGGCCCATTTGAGGAGAAAGAAGCCCGCAAACTGAACGTCAACAAGGATTCCTTCGTAGAGACACTTTCCAACTACGCGGCCGAGAAATTCGTAACGCTTGAGCAGATCTCGCACGCCATCCACAAGTTGAGGACTGCCTTCCGTGAAGCCCAATTGCCGCATAACCTCCTTGCGTTGCTCCACGGCCGAAGGATTTGGGTACAAAAGATTCTGATCGTTTTCAACGAATAGATCGAGACCATTCGACGGTCCATTAGACGGCATAAATGCTTCATTCGTGATACTAGTCAAGAACTCTTTCGTTACTCCACCGCCATCAATTCCAGCCTCTGTCGCACCGAACTTATCAATGAAACTAATCTGAATTGGTTCTTTGAGACCTTCCCCAAGCTCGTAGAACTGATCAAATGCATCGTCAAAAACACTTTCACGATGAATGCTCGCATGATGACGACTGAGTATATCTCTTGCGGCGGCATTGCCATCCAGCAACCGACCCATAGACGCAGCAGACACTGACATGCGCCAGGAATCGGGATCAATGAAGCCTTGTCTTCGTCGCATCTGATCCCGATAGATAAATTCACGGAATATCTGCACACGTGTAGCGAACGGAATGAAGAATGGCATGTTTCTCAAAATCTCTAGTCTCGGCGCAAGTGCCTCGAGTTGTTTTCGTCGAGCTGCTTGTTGCTGATGGCGTCGGAAGGCTTCAATCCTTCGTGCCTGTTGAGCCCGTCCGGTACCAATCAATCCAAGTGAATGAGAAGGTAATTCGTCGACATAATTGCTATCCTCGTTCTCCTCGTCTTCTTGGAGTTGATGTCGATTTTCCTCCTCGGCAACTACTGCTGAGATAAACCCTTCCATGTCGAAACGCGACGTCATTAACCAGTGACCCTCGGGTAGAAACTTGCGGCGAGAGCTATGAACCACTTGTTAGCTTATTTCCTGTAAAACGAGCACACATGATAACAGAACGAATAACCTACTCTCGCTCGTGTATCATTCTCAACAACCCAGTGACCAAACCCCTGAAATAGTCAAGTGGAATTCCGGTAACTCCAGGCAAACCCTTCTCCTTGTTCCTCTGTTCCAACTCTCGAACACTCGGCAATGGCTCATTCTGATTGCTGGAAGGAGAAAAATATTTCATGATACTACCAGTACTTTCGACTTCTTGTGACTCGTTGAGGTCAGCTGCGTTCCAATACAATGTGAAACCCAGATTTTTGAGAAAAAGTGTCAAGAATTTTACGTCTTTCAAAGACAATGCACTTTCGCGCGTCCAGGAGGATGTTGTGTTGACACCCGTTAGTACCGAGTCGTTGGAGAAGAACTCCTCATCATCCATCACCTTTAACAAGAATGTGTACAGCTCCAAAAACAATAGAATGATAGTCCAGTCCTGATCGCGCTGTATACTGCTCATCGCGTCTCCAGATGAGGGTCGTAGCAAAGGAAGGACACCATTCGAGTCACGGCTGATCTTGGCAAATAGATCAGTCGCACTGCACAACCTCCAAAAGTACTTTATCGCGGGCATTCTGGCGCCGGGCTGTAACGTTGATGGGCTCAAAGACGTGGTAGATCCCAAGTAAAGCCACATGCGAATATCGTCTCCACGACGAGGGAAAACTCTCAGAAGTGTAAGGGCATACGAAGCCAAAGCTTTTGCATCCTCTGAAACGAAAGAGCCGGCTTCGTTGGATTCCCTCTGTGCGTCACTAGGTTTGACTTTGTACAGCAGGCCCGTAATGCTACTCTGGTTCACAAGACTGCTAATTTGCTCTTCGATAAAAGGGTGCAGTGGCGGTTGCTGCACTTCATCATTGTCGAGAGGGTCTTCCGGTTCTAGACGCCTAGATAGATATGAAGCGACCGAGTTCAGCAGGTTAGACACGACTTTAACGAATTCAGGCTCAGGGGCTTCTTCCACCGAGCTTCCACTAACAGTAGATCGACGGAAGTAGATGAAGTAAGCCAAGAGCCACAGGCGATGTTCCAAATTGTCATTGCTCAACTGTTTTCCAGTAGACCCTTGGGCATAGGAGTCTAATGATTTCGCCAAAAGTCTATAGTTGATCTTGGATGTTATTGGGTCTAACTGGCCAAGATGACTTGCAAGGTCTGGTATCGTAAGGTACTTACGAGCAAACCATTCGTAAGCATTCGAAGTATCCGCTGTAATAGGCTGTAGCAGTGCGAGCGTGGTGGCTGTTAGTTGATCGATTGAAAATCCTAGTTTTTTCGACAGCGTGCGAACATCTACAGTCAAAGCTGTCATCACGGTGTAGTACTCTTCGGCAAGTCTAGCCATTTGTCTCGGGAGGAGATCGATCAAGAAGCAAAGTGCTCGTAGCAGCAAATCACCGGGCAGGCGCGACTGTCTGGTTGGAACAGCCAGATTCAGTGTGAGCCTTAATGTAATTCTCGCTAGGCGAACAAGGAGCGATGTCCAGCCTTCTTCATCCGAAATTGCAGGCACTTCTTCGAAGGTCTTCCTGAGAGCATTTGAGAGATAAAGTAGGCGTAAGGCGTCGCTGTCGTTGGAAGCTTCAAAGAACTGCAACAAAAGTCTAAGTTGTATCCGACACTGGTCCAGAGAAGAGTATGCCACCGTCTCATGGATTTGATCGACGTCGCTATGCTCGAAACTTATTCTCGTTGCAAGTCTCGTTTGTTCATTTGTATCCCATTCCACCCTCCAAGCGTTGCGAGCCGCTCTTCTGCCCAGGTAGCCCCGCCATGTTCTCTGCAAGAGACGAGCCGAGTTGAGTCGATCTCGTTCCTGCTGTCTGAGTAATCGCTCCTGCTGTGCAATGGCGAGTGTATTTTGAACGCCGTGGCCATGAGGGGTGTGTCGACCGGATGCTGAGGACGCAGCGAACGGGTTGACGTTGCGGCCAGAGAGATTCACCTGTCTGGGCCGGCGAGAGCTCCCAGTAAACGACTGGAACATGGCGGTTCGGATCAACAGGACGAATCTACCTTGAGATTAGCAACTCGAGGTTGATAACTTTGATGTTCTGATTCATCGCTCTAGATGACGAGGGTGAGCATTTTGATGATCGTAAAGGTGACAGGTAGAGGTTGCGATGTTTAGAGTCGTGGTTGAGGACGAGGAGTTGGGAGTTGAGAAGCTATGTCATAGGCCAGTGTCTAGTTCGTGCCGAACAGGCTAACCCTTATCTCCCGGGCGTGGCCTCGGGTAGCCGTCCGCCCCAAGTCACGCCTGTCATATTGCTTGCTTGCCACAACGCATTAGTAATGACTAGAATATTCAAGATGAACAAAGAAATACAAAGTAAGTCATCAAGCAGTTACTTGGTCAATTATAGTTACATGGCTTGAATATGTAGCTGATAGTGAAAGACACAGCCCCATCAAATATCAAGCTCTGCGCGCCGACGTTGTATAGGTGGTTATGCCAGTGCTTAGTACCATGTGAAGACTGCCGATAATGGAGTTGATGAGGCAAATGAAGACCCGTTCGCCTAGTCAGGAGAGACCACCAGGTATTCCTCGTTGAGAGGGGGATTACATGATTGAAATCTTCACCCTTATCCTTGTAATTTGTGTAGTGTACATGCTCTGAATCGACTTGCAAATATAATTCCAGATTCCTGAACGCCAATCCTGCTGCAGGCCAGTATGCTGGGCGGGCTATACATGTCCGCATGTAGAGTACAGACAACTTGTGAGATTGACCCTATCCATTTTCACCACACGTCGAAGCGAAAATTGTGTGGATTATAGTCCTTGCTTCTTCAGTTGTGTCAAGGTACGTCCACCCTTAAGTTTCCTCTTTTTCTTGTTCTTTGCATCCAGCTCAATCACCTTCTCCAAATCAGCCTCGGCCTTGGCCTTGAGGTTGGCCCGTTTCAATCTCCATCTCTGGGACCAGTCACCGTGCTCTCGAGGATTGAGGTCCTCCCAGAGATCCAAATAGTCTTCGCCGTTGAAAGCGCGGTCTTTGGTTATCGACATGCCGTCTCGAATTTCTTCCGTGGTGTACTTTGTTCGTGTTGGGCGAAAAGATTTTGTAACGAATGGAGTGAGCTTGTAGTAAATCAGCATGGGTATTCAACACGGAACTGGGCAGTTGTCTGACTTTGAAAGTGTCCAAGTTCTGAGGCACGACGTAGGTGCGCAATTTGCCGGGGTCGATAATATATGCGCTACTTTTTAAAAAGAAACCCATCGAACCCGTTCGGTTACCTTTGTAGTAACCTCGACTGACTTGCTTTGTAGTAAGGCGCAATCGCGCCATCAATGGCTGAGATGGCTTCATGTTGCACGCCTGAGTGTTGAATTGTTGATGCCGGATTGGCGTCCTATGCAGAGGAGATCTTGCAAAAAGTTGACATTCGCGCCAAACCTATCATCTAAGGAGCGGGCTGGGTGTTCCGCCCGGCAGAATTAATATCTCGAAGCAGCTACATTCTCGCGGTATTAAATGTATGCATCTGTATGTGCTACGTATTACATAGAGAACTATTTGAATCCACGCCTACTTTCAATTGGTCATTGATTCCACCAAAGAAAAGAAACCTGCTGCAACCGAGCGAGAAAATTAGGGTAAGCTACATGGTAGTAAGAGGTGAGGTGAGGAGACGAAATCATGTCCGTATCTGCGCAAAACTTGCTCCAGGTGTGATCCTGATGGAGAATGTACAAGAAATAACATTATAGATGTTCTACAGCAAGCCGACCGTGAAGCTGTTCCCGTTTCCGAGGATCATAGTCTTGTTTTTCAAGCTCGAGTAGGTAAAATATGCATTGGCATCGGTATTGAAGTCGAAAACGCTTCGCCAATCACACGCCGGGTCGAAGAGCGGGAGGAAAAAAAAAAGTAGCTTGTCGGCCCCACAGCGACCTGGAAACAACAAATTGATTATTTTTCTACCTGACATCTTTTTTTCCTCCCTTGGGTATTGCAACAATCGATCGTAATCATGGCGGGTAGAAAATCGAATATTCTAAAGTCTCGCAATGAGGATGTCCCGAAACCGAAGCAACAGAGAAAGCGAGGCAAAGGCTTAAATGCGCTCGCCATCGCGGAACACGAATTCCCGACAAAGACAAAAGTACGAGCCCATCGGTTGGGTGAAGTTGATGATTTTCCCAAACGTCGGAGAAACGATGAGGATGAGGACGAGCCGGAGACGAAGCGTCGCAGAACGGATGAAGACGATGCATCCGAGGGGGACTACGGAAGTGATAGTGAAGGCCATGAGTGGAAAGTAGGACAGGTCGATAGCGAGGATGACAGCGACATCGACAGTGACGAGGCACTGGGCGAAAGTGACGAAGAACGTTTCGAAGATTTTACATTCCGCGGAAGCACTTCTAAGTCGAGCTCCAAGTCCGAACGAAAGCCTAAGGTAATCAAGCGTCACAAAATCGATCTCTCCGAGGGTTCTGATTCCGATGCCGATCCTGACCAAGATGATGATGATGATGATGATGATTTGGGAGAAGACGCAGTGGACTTGGCCACCGCTTGGGATATAAATGGCGAGGATGATGAGGACGATGACAAGGCCGCATCGAAGACCTCCAAAAGATCCAGAAAGCTGCAGCCAGTTGATGAGATGTCGGATGCGTCTGGCTCAGATAGCATCTCAGATGGCAGCAGTGGTGAAGAGGAAAGCGAGAATACTGATATTTCTATGTCTGATGATGAGGCCGACGAGAAAGAGGACGGGCTTTCCAAGCTCCAGGATTTCGTTAGCTCTTTGGGAACTAACAACGCGGGTACTACATCTCAACAAAGAAAGGCCAAGGGCCAGGAGAATGGTACTCCGACGGAGTATGGACTGACTTCTACTCGAAAATTGAATGTAGCTGATCTCCTGTCCTCTGTCACCGATTCGCGACTAAAGGGGTCCTTGAAGCATCTGGGTTCAAATCCTGCGGCTCAGAGTGCCAAACCGGGCGCTCCGGGAAAGCTGACCGCACCTTTGGCCAAGCGACAACAAGATAAAATAGACCGGACGGCAGCCTACGAGAAGAGCAAGGAGACATTGAATCGATGGATAGATACAGTTAAAGCCAATAGAGAGGCTGAACACATATCTTTTCCCCTCCCTGACGTTCATGAGCAACAAGTCGCGAGACTTGGACCAGTCGAACCAAAGACAGACCTGGAAAGCACAATCAAGTCAATACTCGTCGAAAGTGGCCTAGCGACAGATGAGAAGACCGCCGAGAAGCAATTTCAGGCCGCGGAGGAGTTAGAAACCCGAAAAATGTCACTTGAGGAAGTCCGTGCTCGAAATTTAGAGCTTCGCAAACGCCGTGACCTGTTGTTTCGAGAAGAGGTCCGAGCAAAGAGGATCAAAAAAATCAAGAGTAAATCATACCGTCGTGTTCATCGCAAAGAGCGCGAAAAATTGGAAGAAGTGGAGAGACAAGCCTTGATAGACGCAGGCATTGACCCTGACGAACAAGAACGCGAGTCTTACGATCGACGCCGAGCGGAGGCCAGAATGAGCACTAAACACAGGGACAGCAAATGGGCAAAGAGCATGAAAGAGACCGGGCGTACTGCGTGGGACGAGGATGCGCGCTCCAGTATGCATGATATGGCCAGGAGAGACGAGGAGCTGCAGAGACGTATTGAAGGACGGAACGTCAAGACTGATGGTGATGACTACCTTGGAACATCGAGCTCAGAATCGGAAGATGAACACGATGAATGGGATGAAGAGGCTGAGTCTGATGTTGAAGCGCGAATTTTGAATCAAGATCTGGATGCCCTCAATGGCTTGGATGATTCGGAATCGACTGGTCCACATTCAAAATTGATGGCTATGAGTTTTATGCAGAAGGCAGAGGCGGGACGCAAACAACAAAATGATGAAGAAATTCGAAAACTACGCCGTGAAATCAATGGGGACGAAGATCAGTCCGAAGAGGAAGAGGGAGGTCGAAAGAAATTTGGAACTTCCAGACCCGAAAAGCAGAGCCTAGCTATATCTCGAAGTAAGAATGAATTTGAGGAGACTGTTGCTTCGGAAGATGAAGACCATGGCAATGACACTACAGAGGGTCCAGCTCAAACTATCACCCGCTCCACCAAAGCAAACAGCAAGGCAAAGGGGAGCGGTGTCACCACATCCCTTAAGCCCAACGAATATCGGCCAGCTATGGATGATTCGGATAAAGCCGTCGAAAACCCCTGGCTGGTGCAGACTACGAGGACAAACAGGAAACGCCAAGTCAATGATACTGACGACAACATCCATATCTCTGTTGGTGACCAGAAGCAGGTTACTGTAAGCAATGTCAATAAAGTCTCGGGTGGACAAAAGTCACGAAAAGCTAGCAACCAAAGATCCCACATCAGCACTCATAATGATGAAATAGAAAGCGACAGCGATGGGGAGAACACTCCCGTCTTGCTCACAAACCACGATCTTGTCAAGAGGGCATTTGCTGGAGACGACGTCGTGGCCGATTTTGAGCGTGAGAAACAAGAAACTATCGAGGAAGAAGGCGACAAGATCATCGACAATACTCTACCAGGATGGGGCAGCTGGACAGGTGCTGGTATCAGCAAGAAGCAGCAAAACCGCCAGAAGAAGTTTCTCACCAAAGTCGAGGGTATCAAACCTGAGCAGCGTAAGGATGCGAGACTTGGACATGTGATCATCAACGAGAAGCGAATGAAAAAGGTAGGCTACATCTCTTGCTTTTCAAGCGACTACTAGAAAATGCTAACAATATTCGTCTAGAACGTGAAATACATGGCCACACAGCTTCCGCATCCTTTCGAGAATAGACAGCAGTATGAAAGGTCGCTTCGCCAACCGATCGGTCCTGAATGGTCTACCTCGGACACTTTCCACGAGGCTACCAAGCCTCGTGTACTTATCAAGCAAGGCATTATCAAGCCTATGCAAAGACCTCTTATGTGATCAGTTGTCGCGTGTTCTGTATATATACCCTAGATGTTTGGTAAACTCCACGCATAGTCATAGGACAATCAAGCCTGTATGTGGCACTTTGCTCGAGTCTCGTAGTGGGAAGATGAAAATATCATGTTCATCACCTTGCTTTTCTAGTGCATTTCTGAACATATATCTACGGGATAGGGTGTTCAAACCCTCACTCACCTAGCATCCTCGAAGTTGTCTCTAGCCAGGAATATTTAGTAGCTGTCCAAAGCAACGGGAACACTCGAGATAGTCGCGTGCTTCTGGAATGTCTGTGAAACTGCCCCGGTGCTTCCACGTAAGCCAAAAACTGGGGATGCAATGCTTGCTCCATGTTTCGAGGGCTGGATGAAAGCGGACCGTCAACCGCTTTCTGTACAACTCAAACCAGAACTCTGAAGACTCCTTGCTCTCGGCGGCGTATACCGCGGCCCTTGACTGAAGGGGTCAATCTACACTTCTTTTCACTGACAGATACGATTTCTCCCAAAGTCCATCCGGGGTATGCCAGTCATCGTCAGGTATGGAGCTTGGTGGGGAGCGGACCTTCCCATTGGCCGCAGCACATACCTCATTCTCATCCTCTTGTTTCTCTCTAGCTTCATCCGGCCAGGAACAAGATCTTATTTACTTTTCGCACATTCTTGACTGGATTGCGATTGTTAGATCCCAATTGATTTCTGATAGGTAAGTGTTTTGTCGATCCAATGCTTCAAGGCATGCTGGTCATGTGTCGTCCCTCTCATCCACAAACACCAATTCAATATATGTCTGGCCATGCGATCCATGCTTGCCTGTATTCATCCCCGGATTTGTTCATTCTCACTCTCGTTTCGAAAGTGGCTGTTTTTGTACGCCACTGTCATTTCTCTCGCTTAGACTATATGGCTTCTTGAAGTAGAAGGGCCTCGACACTCGTTTATTCAATGCGCTCCTAGACGATAGTCAACACCGAAAGAACACATCACTCGCTTAGTACCCATGAAAAGTCATTCGTTCTGAAACTTTCTTATGATCCGTCAACATGACTCGTTATATGTTTGTCTTTTTGAATGCTATACTAATATGGTTACTCAACATTCAAGGCATCACCTGCCTTCCGCAGCTCCCATCACGCACAGCATATTCGGTGCGATCCTCTTTTGCATGTATATGTTTGTTTCACTGGCTATACTGACTTTGAATCTTAGCGACCTAAAAGCTCTCGATCTGTGATTCAAAGTCCTACGAGCTTGGTCACGCAATATCCTCCAAATACAGCAAGGTTACTTGATATACAAACCCAAGGAGTACGCATATACATCATTTGCCAAGGTCACTATTACAATGGTGCTGACAACCCCTATAGACATATCAGTCTCAATTAGAGACCCAAGGTCACCCATCTTTGCAGCCCTTCCCATACCCCTCAATTAGCATCGAGCCTATTGAAGGATTCGGTGGCTTCCCTGGCTCCGGGCCTTTTACTCCTTTTGCTACTGCTCCAGCAGTAACTGTCACTGTTACCGTCACCGTGACTTCTACAGTCTATCAATCAAGTACAAGCCGGCCCCTACACAGCACCAGTGGCACTCACGAATCTTCTTCGATCAAAGTTACTGCTTCTCTTTCAAGCATGGATGGACAAGATGTTTTCGAGACAGTCTCCTTGAATGCTATTCCTACGAACATTCCCGTCAAGGAAGTTCATCCTGTGCCGAAAGTTGGAATAGTGGGTAGTGTCCTTTCTCGTCCGTCTCCATCGCTAACGGATAACTACACAGGTGGATACAACAGCCCCTATCGAAACGAACAAGTTCTACGCGAATTTCTTTCTTGGAAACCAGACTACATCCTCCTTTACTCATCCTTACTCCCTGGCATGGTCAAGGGGTGGTGGAAATGCCCAAAGTTGGGGACTGGCCATTTCTCATACCGACATGGATCAGTTGGTGTATGGAGACAGAAGCAGCCAACTCCCTGGAAATCCAGTAGAGTATTATCTCAACCCTATTGGCTTGCAATCGATCACCCTTTCTGCAAACGAGTTGGGCCCTTCTACTGTTTTGAGCACCGATCAGTTGACAGGCTTCTCCGCAAATGTGATTCTGCGGCCTTCCAGCCAGTCAAGCAAAAGCATTACTTTCCCTGTACTGCAAGGCATGGGATTCGTGACCGGTATCTATACAGGTCTACAGCCACTGGTACAAAGCTGCATCACGTTTCGGGACTTGGTGTGTGTGGGTGCAATCGATCAAGGAACGTACAAATACCGTGTGACTCTGGCAGATGGAAGAAGCTGGTTGTTTTATGTCACACCTGATAATGACACCGGTGTCGAGCCAGCTTTCGGCTTCACCGAGTCAAGTACTACCATTCAAGGACCATCGGGGTTCTCTGGTATCATACAAGTCGCAAAGAACCCTGCGGGTAATTCAGGTGAACTTGTGTATGACGCAAGTGCTGGTGTCTACGCTAGATCTGCCAGTATCAATGGTACGATCACTGACTACACTGGTACATACGGATTAACCTGGGAAAAGGCTGGCCCAAATGCTACGAATAAGCCTGTGTTGATGTTCGCCTTACCTCATCACATCGAATCGTTCGATGCACAAACACAGGCTGCTGTGCAGTTACTACAGTTACGCTCGACTACCAAAGGGAATATGACTGCTGTGGCGGCCGATAAATGGACCATGGTTGAGAGCGATCTTCCTATCGATGTGGGCTTTGCGCCGTGGTCACCATCTCTAGGAAGTGTTGAGACACTTTCGTCGGATGTCCAGCAGACTATACTCTCTGCTGCGGAAAGCGAGCTGACTCCTGACGTCGATCCGCAAAGTAATCTCAACAGTATGTACTACAGCGGCAAGGTCTTGAGCAAGTTTGCCACATTAGTATACACCGTCCATAAGCTTGCCAACGACCCAGACCGAGCTGCATCTACGCTTGATGGTCTCAAGAAGGCGTTTACGCGTTTTGTGAACAACGAGCAGCAATTTCCCCTCTACTATGACAACATATGGAAAGGAGTCGTTTCTAGTGCAGCTTACGTCACAAATGACCTGAACCAGGACTTTGGCAATTCTGGCTACAATGATCATCACTTCCACTATGGGTATTTCATCCACGCGGCTGCAGTCATCGGTGCCCTCGATCCCTCCTGGCTCAGTGAAGCCAACAAAGCATGGGTGAATATGCTGGTCCGCGATGCGGGTAACTCTGCCTCTGATGATCCTTCGTTCCCATTCTCACGCGCCTTTGATTGGTTCCACGGACATTCTTGGGCCAAGGGTCTTTTTGAATCGGCCGATGGTAAGGACCAAGAGTCCACATCGGAAGATGCCATGTTTGCATATGCCGTGAAGATGTGGGGAAAGACTATTGGAGACAATAGCATGGAAGCCCGAGGCAATCTGATGTTAGCCTTGCTTCGGAGGTCGTTGAGAAACTACTTTCTCATGGAAGACGATAATATGAACCATCCAAACAACTTTGTCGGAAATAAAGTGACAGGCATCGTGAGTGTTCCATCGGACCTAGGAAATCGGCAATAGCTAATACTGCATAAAGTTGTTTGAAAATAAGGCTCATCATACCACTTACTTTGGAACCAATCTCGAGTTTATTCAAGGGTGAGTACTATCCCACTGGTTGTGCTGGTCTCTTACTAATGTCGCTTAGAATTCACATGCTCCCCCTGCTACCTTCCTCGGCATACACTCGCAACGAGACGTTCGTCAAACAAGAATGGGATGCCATGTTCGCTCAAGGAGCCTGCACACCGGCTGCCTCTGTATCTTCAGGCGGGTGGAAAGGAGTGCTATACGCCAACCAGGCTATCATCGACCCAGCTACAGCATATGATTTCTTCAATCAGCCGGATTTTGACATGGCCTGGATCGATGGCGGAGCCACACGTACATGGTATCTTGCATATGCAGCAGGTATGTTCTTCTGTCACTTGGTGCACAACATGGCGGATTTTTGTCTAACAACCTTGCAGGACTTAAAGGTGGCAACTGAAGCGGGACTCTGGGGCTCTCGAACGCTGGAGTCAACATTCGTGGACATTTTTGCTTGATCTCTTTCTTTCTATCAGACCATCGCTCCTTTAATGAATGTAATTTTGCTTCCGAATATAGACCTCTTACCCTCATCATCATGGCAACAATCGGCATAGCAGAATCAAATAAACAGGGTCAGGGCATGGGAAGTCACGTGCGCTTCTTCGCGCCCGGTCAAGACGACGCTGTCATGGCATTACACACCCTCCTCTGTCAGTGCTTACAACATGGGAGTGTAATCCCGTGTGCAACGGTAACGACTTGTAAGATCGTTCATGACGATGTAATTTACGTGGTCCTGCAGGCGGAGCTTGGCAGCATCACAACCAATGGGAATTCTGGGGAGAGCTAGGACATTGGGGCTGTGCAAACTTCAAACCCTGCCCAGCGTCATCAGAGAAGAAGAAGCTTGGCTTATCTCCGCGCAGTATATTCTTCGTGCTCTTGATACACTCACTCTTCTCAAGAAAGTTGAAAGTGACGAATCTAGTCCTAGTTGTTCCACCGCATCTCGCACGTACATATCTTGGCCTGTGGCTGTACCCAGCTTCTCCGCACTCGTGTCTCCTCACTGTGGGATCTATCTGCTCTTAGAGACAACTCGTATTGTTGAATCGAGGAATCGGTATACACTCGAGTATTGTTACCCGCAATCGATCCAGACTCTCAGAGGTTGGCAGCCTTGGAAAATCCTTGGTGCATTGTTCTCATTCGCTGAACCAGCGACAGGCGCACCAGACAAGAATGAGTCGTCCAGGCAGAGGAGGTACGCATATTTGCTTCCTTCCAGGACTTAAGAACAGCGATATTACTCACCCCTCCTCATCTCTAATGATCCTACCTTGACTTTACCTTATATAACCTGCCATTTGGAACACCGGTTACGTGATTTTACCATAGTTGCTGTCATTCCTTCAATCATTGCAAGTCATTCAAACTCTTCTCTCCTTCTGAAACCCTTGCTCGTGTTGCCTTCCGTCCTCATTTCACGCCAAACCCCCATGCTCCATACCTGCGACTGTTACCAATCGGCCCAGATTCATATCCGCGCCCAACATCCCTGCATCAGCATCACTTGGGCATAGCTTGCTGACCTGAGGAACACTCTTCCTTACAGCTACGTCAACTTCTTCCTCTGGAAAAAACATCTTTCGGGAGTTTCATCATCATCGAGTCGGGTCCTATCAGCAACCCACCATGTCACGAAACGGATCAGCAGATGTGCATGAGCGCTCCTTGCTGCTCCATCCTCGTACATATTCCGAACCGTATCACCACTCCGAGTCGCCATACCGAGATGACCCTCGGTTCTGGGTTAGATGGCCTGCCCACGTTGCGCATTTGACGTGGCTCACCTTGGCGAGCAATTATGTCAACGTCTTGCTGGTATTCGTGCCCCTGGGCATTGTCGCGGGTATATTGGAATGGAACCCTGCGACGGTCTTCGCGTTGAACTTCCTCGCCATCATGCCCTTGGCTTCTTTATTGAGCTTTGCGACTGAGGAACTCGCTGCTACCATGGGACAGACTTTGGGTGGCTTGATGAACGCGACTTTCGGAAATGCCGTGGAATTAATCGTACGTGATCCTTTGGCTTGAAGATTAGAGAATAAAACTAATAAACGTCTACAGGTGAGTATTATCGCGTTGAAGGACAATCAGATTCGTGTTGTCCAAGCCAGTATGCTCGGAAGTATTCTGTCGAACATCTTGCTCGTTCTTGGCTGCTGCTTTTTGATCGGAGGACTTCGTTTCCCTGAGCAGGGATTCAACTCTACAGTCGCTTCCACTATGTCCTCTTTGATGGCTGTTGCGTCGGCCTCTTTGATCATCCCCGCATCGCTTTTCGCAGCCATGTCCGATTCCTACCAGACCGCACCCGAGGACACCAGAAAAAGCATTCTTTTACTGTCTCGCGGTACTGCAATTATTCTCTTACTGCTCTATGTTATGTACCTGGTCTTCCAGCTCAAGACTCACGCACACCTTTTCGAGGAAACGGCTACCAACGACGCTGAAGGTCAGGAAGCTGCTGGTGATGAAGAAGACGAGGAGCATATCCTAAATCCATTGGCAGCCGGTATTGCTTTGGTTATCGTCACGGTTCTGGTCGCCATTTGTGCAGAGTATCTTGTTGGTAGTATTGAGGGTATCGTCGAAAAGACCGGCATGAGCAAGACCTTTATCGGTTTGGTCCTTATTCCCATCGTGGGTAATGCAGCTGAGCACGTGACTGCTGTTGTTGTGTCCTACAAGAACAAAATGGACCTAGCAATTGGCGTCGCTATCGGAAGCAGTCTGCAAATTGCACTTTTCGTCACCCCATTCCTTGTTATTCTTGGTTGGATTATGGGCATTGAAATGACTTTGCACTTCCATATCTTCGAAACCGTTTCTTTTTTTATTTCTGCTTTAGTGGTTATCTTCCTGATCCAGGACGGAAAATCGAACTATCTGGAGGGCGGATTGTGTTTGGGAATGCATGTCAACCCCCTTTCGAGAATTCTGGACCAACAACGCTAACATTCTTACAGGTATGCCATTTTGGCCATCGCCTTCTATGTCTATCCAGACGATACCGCCCAGTAAACAGATTCTCGTACAGGCTATGAGAGCCTAGGAGCAGAAAATTTCCTTTATATGTTGAGAATAACCATGGGGTTGGGACATGGAATTAATCCTTTCACAAAAACTATCAACTAGGTAGTTGTTGCTGTCCTAGTTGGTACAATTCTCCGTCACGAAAAGCTTGTGTATACCTACCTATCTGTACAAATTGGGTGACTGTCTCGGTATACTTTGAATATTATGGATTACTAACATCATTATATCAAATGACTTCAAACTCTGTAAATAGCAATGCTTCGTAATTGTATTTGCGTGTATGTCGACAGCCAATAGGTGGCGAGTGTGAGGATCGGCTCGGAAGAAAGTTTCCCCCAGCAAGAGTCTTGGAGAGCCCGCATTTACTTCACAAGCTCAATCAACGAACGGTACGCAGAATCGAGCCACACCGAGCATCGTGCAGACCGACATATCTAAACTTTATCTTGCTTCCATCGAAAATCCGGACGATTTGCTTGCGGCCCAGGATGGCGCCACGCATCAACTTTCTAACCGCGAGAAATGCTCTCCGCCAACAGTATCAATCGCTCACCATCACATCTCGCCAGAGCACACAACCTCCAATCAACTGGAGCAATGGACGAACCTCTTACCTGAAGGAAAACTCCCGAAGGTTATACTCTTCAAACCCCGAGAAGGATCTCTCCGAGCAGGCCGAGCAGCCAAAGGGCCCGACTCAGGATGCATTACCTCACGTTAGCCAGGAGGCCGCGGCCATTGATAAGATTATGCATGGAAAGAAATGTGATGGAAATGCACCTGGATCGCCAGAGATTGAACAGGGTACACCAATTGATGAGGTCAGTCTTGATATTTGAGGGAAACGAAAGTAAAAGCAAAGGATTTGCTAACATGACGTATCATAATTAGATCTTGCAAAGAGATGAGGACGCCCTCAAATACGCACCCAAGGTCATCCGCGATCAGGCAGCTAAGAAAGGAGCTCGATCATTTTCCACATCCACCCGACTTTATCAAGAAGTCACGCAACAACCCACAGGAGCCCAGGATCCATCCATAGCCACCGTCGCAAGCATGATCGACCTTGCGACGGAGCGAGCCGCTGAGAATCTTCCAGGCCTCAAATTCGGCATGCCCGCACCTCTGCCCAAGACGGAGAATTACAAGAGTCGATATGACCCTGTTGTTGAGCAGTTTACAAAATTGCTTATGGAGGATGGAAAACTTAGTCGTGCACAGAAGGTAGATTTCACCAATCGCTGGAGTGGAATGGAATGGAATGGTAATAGTTAACAAGGAGAATCTAGGATATGGAGTTCATTTTGGATACTCTTCGCACCTCGGCTCCCCCTAAAATTGACCCTAGACGACGTCTTCTCACATCTCTGCCCAGCCCTCAGCTCCCGCTCAACCCAGTGATTTACCTCAACCTGCTCGTTGACTCTGTCTCTCCTTTGATCAAAATCCGTCAACAGAAGGGTCTTGCCGGTGGTGGTGCCTCAGTGCCCATGCCCGTTCCCCTAGCTATGCGCCAGAGACGCCGAACGGCTATTCGTTGGATCTTGGAAGCTGCAGAGAAGAGGAAGGATGGCAAACTGGCGGCTCGTGTAGCCAACGAGCTTCTTGCTGTCGCTGAAGGACGAAGCGGTGTATGGGAGAAGAGAGAGCATGTTCACAAGATTGGTATTTCGGGTAGATCTAACTTGCAGTTGAAAGCTCCTTCGGGAGGAAGGTAGGCATGTCGTCTTGTATGTATTCTTGCATGGTTCGGGTTGTATACGTGTTACCTATAAAATGAAATGTACATTATCAAAAAAAGACCAGTTTGACAATTCGATGCCTCACTATGGTAGACATACAACGCAATTGGCTGAATAGCTAGCGTTTCTTTGATTGGTTCTAATAACCGCAGCAGGCGCATCGCAAAATTAACCTTCCTCCTATTGGTGGCCTGAACGTATCTCGTGAAGATGTCAAGACACCGAGCAGTGGAGCCTGGACGACCCACACAAGTCCAAGACGAATGCTTCAAGCCAACATGAACTGAACTGACCAAATCAGGACTGACGACGGTCGCTTCCTGTTCCAAGACTTCCATCGAGAAAAGCCCGGATTGAGTCCCGCTTTCAACCAGTTCTTCCAGCTCGAGCAACAACGCCGTGGCGTCGCAGAACATCGAGCTCGTCTCGCTCGAGGCCGGTCCTTCCTCTCCATATATTCGAAAAACTCAGCCTACTCTACAGCTCACCGAGGGAGCCACGCCAGTCACAGCCTCGACAACTTGCCGTCGTACAACAACAGGGATCAATTCCGGCGGCTTTGTCCCACATGACGATACAGCTAGCACTCACAGCGCAAGTCAAGATCACGAGGGAACCGGGCTTTTACAGTTACACTCCGAGGGTGTAAAACAGGTACAGCAGCTGCAGGATCACAATCATAAGTCATATTCCGGTCAACGACCTCATATTCTCTGGGCGGAAGCTCTTGAAAAGCGACAGCGCGGAGTCGAGAAATCCCCTACCCGACAAGATCTCGCCAGTATGAAGTTCTCGCATAGTCTGCAGTTTAACTCGGTGCCGGACTGGAGTGCCTATTATATTGCATACGACAACCTCAAGAAATTGTACGTTTGATGTTCAATCGTGCTAAAGTTGCATGCTAACGGTGGATACAGAATCTACAGTCTAGAGAAACAGATACACCACCCCGACGGCCATGGCGCAGTTGACTCCGAGTCCTCCCCTCTTCTCGATACGTCAGTTGACACGGATACTATCTTTCGACGAGCGCTAGACGCAGAGCTAGAAAAAATCTGCTCGTTCTATCAGGTTAAAGAACTTACGATTTTCGGCGAAGTGGAAGATGTCCTCAAAGAAATGGCACAATACAAAGCTAGCACGGATGGAATGGCTATGGAGCCCGTGACGGAGACTGTGATCAAATCCCGAACGCTGAGTATTGGTTCTCGCCCGCGGACAGGGAGTATCCTGCACTCGTTGGGGCTGGGTCCGAATCGGCGCGAGAGTACGATTAGCGATGATGACGATGACGAGGATGATCGAGACAGCGACGATCTTGACTCACCTGTCGAAGAGAGTCGGCGACCCGGGTCTCAGCAGCGATCGCATACAGGCCGTTCTCGGGATGCCGTTGGTGTTGATAGGTCAGATGGCTACACGAGCGAAATGGGCGATTCCCGATTATGGCATCTTGGTAACTCGCGACATGAGGATGAGCAGCACGACCCACATGCACTGGATCTCTACAATTCGGGCATCGCTTTGAAGAAACGGGTGATTAGCGTCTATGTCTCGCTGTGCGAGTTGAAGTCGTACATTCAACTCAACAAAACGGGATTTTCCAAGGGATTAAAGAAATACGACAAGATCTTGGATCGTAATTTGCGACGGTCTTATATCAACGGCACTGTTTCGCCGGCCTATCCTTTTACGGATGCTACGGCAGAACATGTAGACGAAAACATTCGTCGCATGGAGCATGTCTATGCCGAGATTGTGACAAGAGGTGACTTGGCACTCGCAAAAAGGGAACTCCGACTTCATTTGCGAGAGCATGTTGTCTGGGAGAGAAACACTGTCTGGCGAGAAATGATTGGCATCGAGCGAAAAGCACAGGCAGCCAATATGGGAATCCGTCGGACTCTGCTTGGAGGTGACCACGACCCATCGACCGCACAGCGTCAAGGCGATGTTGACAGTAGAGGGAAAGAGATTGAGACGCCCCTTGGACGATGGTACTTTCCCGAGTGGATGTGCAGCTTGTCTTTCTTTTCCTTGGTGGGCATTATCATCATCTTCGCCGTCTTGCTCTCGGTGCCGATTATGGACAAGCCCGAGCAACAGAACTGTTTGGCGATGCTAGTTTTTGTCAGTCTGTTGTGGGCGACTGAGGTCATTCCATTGTTCGTCACATCGCTCTTAATTCCGTTCTTAGTCGTTATACTCCGCGTCATGCGATCAGAAGAGAAACCGCATGCGCGGTTGGCACCAGATGCAGCTACCAAAGCTGTCTTTGCGTCCATGTGGACATCAGTCATTATGTTGTTGCTTGGAGGGTTTACTATTGCGGCGGCAATGTCCAAATACGACATTGCTCGTCGCATGGCTACATTTGTATTGAGCAGAGCGGGCACCAGTCCCCGCGTTGTTCTGGTTACAAACATGTTTGTCAGTATGTTTTTGAGTATGTGGATCAGCAACGTCGCCGCGCCGGTGCTCTGCTATTCCATCATTCAGGTTAGTCGATCTTCTCGTCTGGGGTAGACTCTTGCTAATCATTCAGCCGCTGCTACGCAATCTGCCTTCCGAGTCCAATTTCTCCAAGGCACTCATTCTAGGAATCGCATTGGCTGCCAACGTCGGGGGTGCAGCATCGCCAATTGCCTCGCCGCAGAACATTATCGCCTTGGAGAACATGTACCCAGCAATCAGCTGGGGAACCTGGTTTTTCATCTCGATTCCCGTGTGCGTTTTGTCCATCCTCGCAATCTGGATTATCCTGCTTGTCACCTTCAAACCCGGTCGCGGCACAACCATCGTGCCTATCCGTCCTGTGAAAGACCGCTTCACCGGGACACAATGGTTCGTCACTCTGACCACTCTCGTCACAATCGCCCTTTGGTGCTTCAGCCACCAACTCGATACTGTCTTCGGCGACATGGGCGTTATAGCCATTATCCCTATGGTCTTGTTTTTCGGGAGTGGTATCTTGACAAAAGAAGATTTCAACAACTTTCTCTGGACTATCATCATCCTCGCGGCGGGTGGTCTAGTTCTCGGCAAAGCCGTTACGTCGTCGGGATTGTTGCATACCATTGCAGGAGCCATCACCGAACGAGTTGCTCATCTGAGTCTCTACGGAGTTCTTTTGGTCTTTTCTGCCTTGATCCTCGTGATGGCGACGTTCATCTCGCACACCGTTGCGGCTCTGATTGTCCTCCCGCTGGTGCAACAAGTGGGCGTTGGAATGGAGAACCCCCATCCTAATCTGTTGGTCATGACGAGTGCCTTGATGTGTTCCGTTGCAATGGGCTTGCCTACCAGCGGCTTCCCGAACATGAGTACGTATCTTTTTTCTCTTACAATTTCGCTAGGGAATTAGCTAACGCGATTCAAGCGGCCATTATGATGGAAATTCCTAGTACGGGACAACGATACCTCCGAGTCAGCCACTTCCTGACACGAGGTATACCGGGCAGTCTGGTCTCGTTTGTGATCGTGGTAACGGTTGGGTATGTTCTGATGAGTATCGCTGGTTTGTAATTGGCCTTGCATATACACCTACACATACCGACACAGTGTGGTCTTTCGCTTCTCTCCATTTTAGCATTGGCGGGGTATATGGTTCATTTACTTTTCTGAATACAGCAATTGAATATACATCTTTCAATAGAAAGAATTGGTTAAATCGAACACAAAGCTTCTTTATCATTGGTTCATTATTTTTAAGTTTATTTTCCCGTCGTTCATGGAAGTTATAGCGATTTTCATTCTGTGGAATGTAGTATTTGAAAAATAATACAGCGTGCATAGACACTGTACTGTGCCAACATTTTTAAACAGGAATGATTCGTTCAATGATCTACTTGACTCACGCTACCTAGCAAATGATACATTGAATCATAAACGTTTCGAAGACATGGAAATAAAACGGAGAGGCTAAATAACCAGCCCTAAGAAAAAGGAAATCGCTCAATCAATTTCAGATGATAAACCAAGGAAAATTCTTTCAAGTCGTCAAAAAATACTAAATAATCGAGAGTCGGGGCGATCGTGACCGTTCGAAATCATAAACGTTGTGAAAATTTCAGATGTTAATTTCTGAAAAAAAAAAAAAGTTGAAAAGAGTCGTCAGCTTAATTCCTAGGAACTATGAGTTAGGTATGTTACTAATGATGGTAAAACTGATGCAAATAATCCATCCCATCATTGGATATATCAAACAAGTGGGCAGGGAAGTGAAGCTAGCCGAGGAGGGGGGAGAATGAGAAAGAAGGGTGGACTTACAATAATCCTAACGTGAGATCACCGTGAATCTTCGCCTTGAGTTGAATCTCAATATCCAGGTTAAGGTCTAATCGCAGTCTGAGCTGCTCATCTTTGCCGCCGTCGTCGTCCTTTTGACCTCCGCCTAGGACACCACCGAGAGCCTTGCCAGCAGAGTCGGTGACGCCGCCCACGGCTTTACCGGCGGTGTTTTGGACCATGTCTGTAGCTCCGTTGACGGTGTTGCCGACGTCGCCGGCACCACCCAAGGGACCCAATGCGCCGTCTTGTTGTTGACGTTGGCGTCTGCTACCGCCGCTACGGGCACGACGACCTCCCTTTTGTTGGCGCTGCTCCATGTCGCTGCGTTCGATTTCTTCGGTGTCTTCGGGGTCTTGGTAGCGCTGAATCCGTCTGTTGGGACGGCTTCGACGTTGGCGACGGGGTGGTTCTGGTTCTGGTTCGGGCTCGGGCTCTTCTTCCTCTTCTTCTTCGTTGTCTTCTTCAGGCTCTTGTTTTACAGCCTCGGGTTGTTCTTCGTCTTCTTGTTTTGTTTCGGCTTCTTCTTGTTGTTGTGGTTGTTCTTCTTCGTCTTCTTGCTTAGTCTCGGGTTGTTCTTCTTGTTTAGGCTGCTCGGGTTCGGCGGCAGGCTTCTTGTTCAGCTTGCGAGGCTTCTTCTGTTGTTGAGGGGTAGAAGAGCTAGCGGAGGAATTGTTCTCCTGCGCGAGGTCGGGGCTGTTGTTGGCTTGTTCAGAGGACATGATGAAAGAAAAAAGAAATCCAAATTGTTGGTCTGCTGGAAGAGGAGAGAAATCTTATATGGTGGGTTAGAGGCAGATGACATGATGATATAGACGAAGGGTGGGACGATCTCTAAAAGCTTCGAGGCTGGTGCAGCAGCGCGACGTCAGAGACCAGACACAGCGTCATCGTCATCTCCACCGCGGCAGGCAGGCGCCATGGGTGCCTCGACGATATGACGTTGTTTATACAGCTTACTGCAGGATGATGCTGCCACTAGATAGTACTAGGATATCAAAGCGGCATAGTACGAGTTACCAGTGGACGTACTACTAGGTACCTACTATGTAGTACGTACAGCAGAGTACTTACATAGTACAACCACAGTATGGGGAAGCCACTAACCGTTGCATGGGTGGGCAGTGGATCGATCCATGGACAGTGGAGCGCCACGCATGTCGAGCCCTCCACCGCGTGGACATGATTGGCTGTTCCGTGACGTCACTGGCCAGGGGTCCGCTTTGCCAACCTTTTCTCTCTTTCCTTTCTTTCCTCTCTTTCCTTTCTCTCACCTGCCCTCCTGCCTGGCTCGCTCTTTCCATTCTGGCCCTCTGCCTGGTTCGCGACTGACTAAGAGGTACATACAGCCTGTGTACCTGGGGACGACTCGTACCGTGAGAGCGCATGCCGCAACCAGATTGTGCGAAACGGGCTTCTACTCTACAACTCAATTGACAGCCTGACAGCCGTTACCCGCACATTCGACGACGTTCGATCGGCGATCCGTGACCCCAACCACCACTCGGATTCGTCTCGGAGATATATTCATCGTGCTATTATTACATACCACATACTACATAACTTAGTACGTAGTCCGTACTATGTACGGAGTATAGCCCAGCACAGACCTGATCGGCTGGGCCCACCACTATCATGGCAGCCATGTCTGAGACTGTGGCTTGCCTGTCATGGCTCTGCCGTCATAGCACGCCGTTGACGATGGATCATTTTATTTTCTTTTCTTTTTAATTTACTTTGACGATGGACTCCATAGAATGTCGGAGAGACGTCAACTGTCAGACGTTTGGGTTGTGGCGTGGCTAGATGGACCTCTTAATCTAACTTACTAACCTACTAACTAACTACTCTAGTAGTAGTAGTAGTATGCTACTATGTACTACGTACTACTATGTTGTAGGTAGTGTAAGGACGGGGATACGTCATGCATGATAGGCACCGACGATGACACCATCTCCCCTCTGGCCTCTGGCCTCTGGTCTCTGGTCTCTGGCTCGTGGCGCACGTCCAGCTGGCCCTCATGACGTCTAACCCATTCCGTCCCTTTATGTAGACTCGGTCCATTCGAATAACCCTTTCCGTAACATCAAACCGCCAGCTGAGAACTATTACCAACACCCCCCCCCCCCCTCTCCCTTGACCTTCATCTTTCAACTTCCAATCTCCAGCTTCAACACTATCACTGCTATATTCCAAAAGAAGAAAACACAAAAGAGACACAATGGCTGCCCCCGTCGCAGAAAAGCAAAAAAAGGAGGAACCTCCCCAAGCAGAAGAAGACGACTACTACTCCGAAGACGGCAGTGACTACGACTCCTACTCAGATGAAGACCCCGATGAGCCCGTGACCGAGTCCGACGCTGAAAACGAAGCAGGACAGCTCCAGCGCCGGAGAAAGCCTCGTGGACGTCAATACTATGATGACGATGAGGACGACGATGAGGACGATTACAGCGATGAATACGATGACGATGATGACTATGACGACGATGACGGCGATGCGATAACTCCCTACGGAGGCAATGCAATGCAACAAGGCGGAAAGATGGACCTTGCGCCGGATGCTAAGAAGGGCATTGATGAGGAGGAAGGATTGAAGTTGAAATTGGAGGTCAACCTTGAGGTCGAGATTGAGTTGAAGGCTGCTATACACGGTGATCTTACTCTATCTTTACTGTAAGTTTCTCTTCCTGTACAACAAAGTCCCAACTGAAGGGTTTGGCTAACTCGATGCAGTGCCTAATCATCTGCGCCATGACTACCTGTTGATACCTTCCGATCACTTCACTCCATAACCCAAGCAAAGCCTCATCTCTTCCTGAACTCGCCCGACTTGCGAGATACTGGACACGACCACACATCCTATGACCAGTCATTTCGATCTTTTGTACAGATCTTCTTGACATTTAGCTTGTGCTTATGCACCTGCTGTATCGGAACCTGTTTACTTTTCTGTCTTATTGATGCAACGATTCTCATTGATCATGATAGCGATTGATAGTTCTTTCATGCCATGAATGCAATTTAATTTTACCTCGCAGAGTTCCTGATATAGACCGTAGTGCACTAGCTCATACAGGCAGATTTAGCCCTAAGTTGGTTACTATGACACTGAATCCGAATTTTCGAAATTATTGCCATTCACACTGAACGCCAAGCGATGTGATAACCAGCTAAAATTCTGTCTGCTATTCTCCCATCAGGTAGAACTAGCACCCATATGATTATTAGGCATGAGTAAAACACGACATATCGAGATTGGTGCCTCAGGCAGACAGAGCCCGCTACTATGTACAATCTTTATTTGAGAGTTCAGCCTGCGAATCATTATAGGAGCATTTCAGTTAATGAGACAGTAGGTGAACTGTACCTGGTGCTACTTACATGGTCGGTATGAAGTTTATTGACATCCACCGTACAGATTCTCCGCTGTCTATGGGTTGAAATCGGGTCGAAATTGGCCGAGGTTGTACTTCTCCGCTTGTGCAACTCGTAACTGGCAACTTGCAACTTTCAACCCTCCCCTTCAACCCTTCCCAACCTCTGCAAGACCCGAGCACCTTTCCTTGTTTCCCTCTCATTCCGGGCCTTGTATCTCCGTGGATTTGTGCTCTTCAATCATCGTGTCTTAATTCTGAAGATACTATCTGGCCAGAATCAATCACCACCGGCGCAATGAGTACAACCAGCTCGAGCGAGCTCCATCAACGCCAAAATGAGGCCAGCAACAAAGAACAAAGTCAGAAACAGCGAATAGTCTCCCACATGAACAGCGACCACCGTGATAGCCTTTCCATGTTCCTCGAAGTGTATAACAAAGTCCCCTATGCCGAAGCGCAAACCGCCCAAATCGAAGAGATCCGTTTGTCTGGCATGACCATCTCCACCGCCGATTATCCCACTCGCCCAAAATCGTCACGCACGAATTTCTTCGTCCCTTTTCAACCGGCTCTGGGCGGATATGAGGAGGCCCGACACAAAGTCGTCGAGATGCACAAGTACTGTCTCAAGACGCTGGGACGCTCCGACATCACAATCCAGGAGTACCGCCAACCCAGAGGTTTCGGCGCAGTCTTGTTCACCGTCTGCCTAGCCACGTTCATCGCATTCTCGCGTCGATCGAATTTCTTACCTGGCTCCGAGCTCTACTCACGTTTACTTCATTATGTCCCCGGCTTCGCGACGTTTTGCTACAAGATCCAGCCGCTGGTTATTGGCGGCATGGTTGTGATTCACTCGGTTGAGGCATTGCATTTGTCGATATACAGGTTACGTCCTCATAACGTAGCGATTGGTTCGAGGGTGTGGTTTATGTGGGTGCTGAATGATTTTATCGAAGGATTTACTGTGTTGCAGCGGTTTGATGCGCTAGTTGAAGAGAAGAGGGCTTTGAAGGCACAGCACAAGCCGAACCTCAAGGGATAGTGGGTGACTATCCACGACGATATGACATACGTAGAGATGAAATGCATGCAAACTACAGTTCTATATTAGTCATATAAGTTGTACAGGCTAACTTGGCATTAAGTAGTGGTTGACTACTCAGAACCTCGAAGAAGCAAACTCAATTAATAGTCTCTGTGCCTTGAATTTCAGGCAGCAGTTAGTCGGGGAGTCTTGGCAATAGCGGCAATCCCCGTGACCTGATCAAAGTGATCTAACTTCTTCCAGCTAGCGCAGTAGGGCACACTAAGCGAGCAAGTTCTCGGTAGGCACACTGCGACCACGAAATTCAAGACCCGTCCTCAATCGACTATCTCGACCACGACAACTTAACGACAACCCAGCGCTGTTCCGGTGAACGACCACAACTATTCGAGGTTAGTGATTGATTGCGATTATTTTATTCTTCCAATTCAGGAATTCAGAGAATTTTCGGCCTTGCAATTTCGATTCGGTCCTACAAGGAGTGTGGGTTATCTATCTATCGGTCGTCGTGCGTTGTTTTTCAGGCTTTTAAGGACAAAGGAGATACGAGGAAGAGGAAGGCATTTGGGCAGGGCCAGAGGAAAAGAAATTGTCTGCTGAATTGCACGCTCACGATCGACACGATAGATTCATTCTTCTTGGACTCAAATCTCGATTTGCAAACCTGCGACGATTTTCTGCTACGATCTCGTTTTCAGGCTGAACAATAACTAACTCACTCCCAGTGGTCCTGTTTATCAAACGCCAATATGGGTATTTCTCGTGATTCCCGCCACAAGCGCTCGGCCACCGGTGCGAAGAGGGCCACCTACCGTAAGAAGAGGTACGATTAACATGCAGAGGCAGCGTCGATTTAGCTGGAATCAAAACTCACAAACTGTATAGAGCTTTCGAGAAGGGTCGTCAGCCAGCCAACACTCGTATTGGCCCCAAGCGTGTTCACCTTGTCCGCACTCGCGGTGGAAACACCAAGTACCGTGGTCTCCGTCTCGACTCCGGTAACTTCTCCTGGGGATCCGAGGGTATCTCCCGCAAGGTCCGCGTGATCGTCGTCGCCTTCCACCCTTCCAACAACGAACTCGTCCGTACCAACACCCTCACCCGTTCCGCCGTTGTCCAGGTCGACGCCGCTCCCTTCAGACAATGGTACGAGGCACACTACGGCCAGCCCATTGGCCGAAGACGCCAGCAAAAGTCCGAGGTTCCCGAAGAGAAGAAGAGCAAGAGCGTCGAGAGCAAGCAGGCTGCCCGATTCGCCGCCTCCGGCAAAGTTGAGAATGCTTTGGAGCGTCAGTTCGAGGCCGGTCGTTTGTACGCCGTCGTCTCATCCCGCCCCGGTCAGAGCGGTCGTGTCGATGGTTACATCTTGGAGGGTGAGGAGTTGGCATTCTACCAGCGTGCGATCAGGAAGTAAACGAGGAGGATAGCCCTCAAAATAAATTTCCATGTTTTAAACTTCCACACAAATAATCTCAAAAATTACTTTGTTTCACAAAAAGAGAATTATCGCATACGATGGCTGGGTTTGTGTGCAACGGGTCTGGGTGGTATTTGGAGTTTTGCAATTCAGCAATTCCTGTCCAGAAACAAAAAATCATGTTTATGATCTGGCATCTGCGGATGCAATGTCTGTAGAGCTCAACTGTCTCAATGGAACGATTTCTTTGTCTAAGTCTTTGACAAGATACATATATTTAAACGGTAATTCTATACTAACCCTCGAGTAAAAAGTTTGATCCATTTACGGCAACCATCAGTGACCGGGTGGGGCCGACTCCAGATTGGGGTATGAAGAAGGTCGTCTGCTGCCTACGAGTATATTTATATGTCAACAATCCTCATCTCTGAATCATCTTAGATCCTCTTCAGTCACGCAATCACACGAATTGTGAGCCTCAGCCTGTCACAGACTCAAGGGACACAGGCTATCTCGCGACATCAACAACATCACCATCATCAACATCATCCACCCTACAACATACTACAAAATGTCAGCAACGAGGAACACGCGCATTTGCATGCTTTCAGACACCCATACCATAACCCCCGCCACACGCGCCTCCATACAGAAACCCTACAGGCACCCTCTCCCCAAATCAGACATCTTCATCCATGCTGGCGACCTCACCATGGTCGGCCATCGGGAGGAACACGAGATCATCGTAGACATGCTGAAAAAGGACGTGCAGGCAGAACTCAAGATCGTCATCGCTGGAAACCATGATCTGGCGCATGACAGGGAGTACTATGCCCAGAGGGGCGAGAGGAGACATGGCCGTGCACGACTCGAAAATCCGGAAGCTGTAAGAGCGTTGTATACGGATGACGCTGCCAAGGACGCGGGGATAGTCTACATGGAGGAAGAGGTTCAAACATTCACACTTGAAAAGGGTGTCAGATGCACCGTCTATGCATCCCCTTATACGCCTGAATTCGGTGGATGGGCCTTTGCATACGACAGAGACCAGGATCGCTTTAACCCAAATGACGGCCCGATTGCGCCGAGCGTGAATGCGTGGGTTCCTGATTTCCCGGGCGTGGACATCATGGTCACGCATGGTCCGCCTGCAGGTGTTTTGGACAAGATCGATTGGGGCGACAGCGTCGGCTGTGAAAACCTCCTAGCAGCGTGTCGACGCGCGAGGCCGCGCTTGCATGTCTTCGGGCATATTCATGAGGCGTATGGCGCTGTACGTCGTAATTGGAGCAGCGACAAGAGTACGGAAGTTGAGAAAGCGGATCCTGAACTGACGATGGAGAAGAGACATCGGTACATGGACGTATCGAAGGGCGCAGAAGAGCCACTCAGGTATGGCGAGGAAACGTTGTTCGTCAATGCGAGCATCGTGACGTTGGAATACAACGCTGATAATGCGCCCTGGGTGGTTGATTTGGATTTGCCTATTGCTTAAATATCTGAAACGGTCGCATTTATGATTACATCCGAATTAATGATTAATGAAGAATGATAATGTATTCAGGCCCAGATGGCCGATCCATCAATTGTGCCTAGGTTGTTTATACACAGTAGAAATGAACTAATCTCAGATAATATGACCAAAAAGAAATGAAGAGAATACTTCAAAGAAGGACGCCGTGTCTTCAACTTCCCGTGAGACTGGTATCAAAATAGTAAAAAAAAAAGAAAGAAAAGAAAAACCCCATGTAAGACATCAAAAGAAAGTAATGACTCAGAAAAGGATTAAAGGAATAGAAGGAATGTGATTATATGACTTCAAGGATCATGCAAGAAAGAAACAAAATTTTACTCCTCCCGCAAAGACTCGGTCAAGACGCCACCTTCCCGTACGTTTATACGGCTGGTCTTCTTGTTTATGCCTTTCAACAAGCTAAATCGCTTCTTCACCGAATCGCGCACACCTCCGGTCGAAGCAGTCGAAGCATTATTGTTGGGGTTGTTGCTATTGCTCTGGCTGTTAGAACCGCCAGCCGATATTGTCACTGTAGATGCGAGGCTCTTGTCAAGATATCCGAACCTCTCAGATGTAGTAGGGCGATTGTCGGATTGAGACGTTCGAGGCAATGCCGTCTGCGCAGTATCCCATCCACCGCTAGCCATGACAGGTGTGCTCTTCTTCGATTCAAGTCTGCTATGTCGCGCGCGAGGCTGATTCGATTCGTCATGCGACTTGGCTGACTTGTTCGTCGCACTACGAGCTCTGGAACGGTTTCTGCGTTGTTCATCTACCAGTTCCTCACTAGCATACCCCGTTACTGAAGGTGTCGCCTTGTGTTTCGATTTGACATCACCACCGAACCAGCTTCGTCGCTTCTCGCTCTTAGCCGTGGCGCGGGAGTGTACTGTTACTGCGTCATCGTCCCTGTCCTGGAGACTAAGGGATTGCCGACTGGACCGCGCATCTGCCAATTGTTTCAAATCTGGGGATTGGTGGACGTCCTTCGCCGTTACTACTGAGGACGATGCATGATGATGGGCCCTCTTGAAGGGGTTTGCGATGCTAATACGATGACTCAAAGAAGGCTTCGCAGTGTGTCTTCGTTGACTGTCGGACCGGGACGTGCGAATCAGTTCTTGCTCCGGACTGAAAGAACGGCCGGCAAGGTCTGCCCCATGTCCATTGGCATGCGGTGTGGACCGGTTACTTGAGTGGTTGGCGCTCTGAGGGGGCGAAAGGCTTTGTGCATGTGCAGCTAGAGACGCGATTTCCGGTCCAAATGCATCCTCAAATCTAGCAAGAAGTTCAACCTGGGTCGCTTGATGAGCAGGCCTAGAGAATAGCGACAGACACCGCTTGATCGAAAGTGCGTGATCGATCAAAGCCACCGCAAGCGCGTTTTCAAGCGGATCGATTGGCTTCTGCTCAGTCTCATCTTCCTCCTCTTCTCCCTCCTCATCATCGCCGTCCTCATCATTAGCGAGGAAAGGACGATAAATTGCGACACAGCTCGAATGTGTAGATCCCAGGTCAAGAAGTTGCACCAAAGCTTCCGTCAAGCCTGATAATGTCGAGTCGTCACCTGAAACGGCATGCTGTTCAAGTAAATGCAGTTCTTGGGTCTTGCGCCATGTTCGCTCAATAGCCGTTTGCAAAGGGGTCAACTCAATTACCCCGGTAGCCACAATTTCACTTCGACGAAGTATATTAGGGAACGGTTCCGCTGTTGTGAAGATGGTCTTTTCAACCCACTGCTCCTTTACATTCAGTCCACTGGTATGACGTTTGGAAGTGTAGGAGAATTGAAGGGGCACCGATATAAGCAAGTGCTCGCGCACTGAGTGAGGTACTTTCGAGCGCTGATATACAGGATGCATGACCTCCCTATGAGGACTGACCGCACTGATCTGCAAGAATTGGCCTTCGATATCTTCAATTTCGTGAGACGAAGTGATTTGCGCGGCAGGGTGCAACTTCTGCATGCGATCCGTGAAAGATGCCATGCGCTCGTTCGGCAAAGCTTCGAATATAAATTGCTTGTCTCGTAAAGTTGCTGGAAAACCAAGGCCTCTATAAGAGACGCGGAAGTATCGAGGAAATGCTTTTTCCTCTTTCGAGATCAACTCATAGATCTTGGCCATGGAACCCTGTGCCCGAGACAGCTTGGTGAAATCCATCACGATATGCTCATACTGCTCGATAAGTTCTTTGTAACAGGCAAGTGCATGTGTCCAAGCCTTTCCATCTTCGAAGTGCTGAATAATCTTGAAGTAAAGCGTCTCCTTCCTGTCGAATGCGGACTGTTCTGGATATGCCGGGTTCGTCAACGCAGGTACCATTCTCGTTGGCTCCCATGCATAGAGATCGGCATGAAATTGTAAGGCAAGAGCAGCTTGTGTATAATTGTGCTCTGTAGCTTGAGTCTGAGCCAACTCATGAACATACCGTATAAAGATATCCTCCCGATCCATATCTTTCATAAATTCCATTAGCCGCAAAGTATGAAGGCTTTCGGTGATGCCGCCACTGTTGCACGCTACTAACAATTCGAGCAATTCATCGATTGTGCCTATCAGACCTTTGACGTCTGTCGCAAGAGCTTCGTCAGAGTCCTCGATCTTTTCAAAAAGATCCAGCAACTCGGTGATAAAAAGCTTTTGCGTAATGCTCTCATTCATATGCTTAGTCTGAAAGAGCACATCGAGACTTGTCACTATTTCCATCTCGATAATCGATAGATCCTGATTGAGATCCCATTCGCTGATAATCATGGTCTGCAAAACTTCAACGGCGACCCGTCGAAGACCTTCATGGACACTCAGGCACAACTCGATGATTCCAGGAACAAGGCTTGGGACGTATTGCACTTGGTAGCCACCTAATTTGTTCAGTGCGTATTTGGCTCTTTCGTCTTCGCTAGTCTCCCATCCAATAGCTTCCCAGGTTTGTCGTAAAAGAGCAGCACCCTGTTCGCGAACGTCACCACCGATCTTCCAGACGGCCCTACGTTTCTGTTCCGGGAATGTCTCTAGGGCAAGCGCTTCGCTGGATACCACCTTTAACAAAGTCGTGAAAAAGAGTTCCCACAGTTTCATATCAAAAGTATCAGCCTCATCCGGAGGAGGAAGGAAGGATTGCATCAACATAGACGATAAATTTTCGAGATTCTTGACAGCAGCACGGTGATTGTATATATGCAGACTTAGCCAGTCTTCTGGGTAAGCTTCACAGCTTATAATGGACCTATGTGCTTCTAGCGAATTGAATATGAACAATGCCATATCATCCAGCTTGAGTAGAGGTAGTTTTGGATCCTGTATATTCGAGATGGCAGCCATCAGACCTGCCAATTCAACTAACGCTTCATCGAACTTTTGTTTGCGATCAGAGGCTTTGACTTGGAACGGGAATGTTCTAGAGTAGAGCATGGAGAGATAGTCGGTATCGTCAACACCCTCTAGCACGACGGCACAGTAGGATGATGTGATTTTGTGCATAAACATGTATAGTGAAGATTTGGGCTGTTTCGAGAATTCTGCCACAATTGAAGCACAAAGACGCACTTGATCACGGTATTGATCGGAGACCTCACCAGTATTACCCCAGTATGGTTCAAGCCAACTGGAGCAGCAGGAGATCAAAGTATCTCTATCTTCGCCGGAAGTGAAAAGATCAAGCTTCGTGTAATTTTGGATCAAAATCAGTTTATACAAAATGAGCATTCCTTTAACGTCCTTGCAAGAGTCCATGAAGCTCAATGCAATCATAATTATCTCATCTTTAGGCAGGACATTTGTGAGCTCGGGAAGCCACGAGTGGAAGTGCTGCACCACGAGGGTTTTCGTTCCAACCAACACCGGAGATGGATTCCGCATCAATGCTTCGAGGGACTTGAATATTGAGTGCAAATCACGGTTAAATGTCGGCTGAACATTAGTGACACCAATTCCCTCTTCTTTCAGCTTTTGCTGCTCACGAGCATTGATGATAAATTTCAACAAGTGTCGTCCAACTTTGAACGCTGCACGAAGGTTCCGCGACTGCTGTGGGGTATCATGGGATTGTAAAAGTCGCAAATAACTCCGAATCAAGCATGGAGTTGCAAAGGGGAAGTTGAATTGATTTTCCGTGTAATGATCCACGAGTGGACCAAGGTTATACCGTCGATCGTGGGTGATGCCAAGGACCGTTACCAAGGCGTTGAAGATCAAATCTTCGTATTCTTCACTTCCCGCATTTTCAACGAGAATTCCAAAAAGAGCATCAAAGACATCGCGCAGTTGCTTGACAATCTCAATCTGTGGAACGAAGAGAACTCGCCGAAGGAGCTCCAAAACTTCGTTTCCAGTTTGCTTTTTCCAACTTATAAGCCCCAATATGATCTGGTCCTGAGAATATTCGGTGCTGCAAAGATTTGTCTCAACGTGTACAGTAGAAAGCGGTCCTGTCACAGACTCATCGGGCACAGATGAATTCTTGTGTAGTGAACTCCAGGGAAGGCTGAGATATGCACCTCTTCCTTCCTCGTCCACACTCGATGTCACCTTGTCATAAGCATGAAGAAGCAATGAATGAGGTCCGTCATGTATAAAAGCTTGTTGATTCCAGAGTGGAAGCCAGCAAAGCGCGAATGGAAATTCAGGGGCGTCGGCTATACTCATGATAACATGAGCTCCCGGGACCTGGTCAGTCGGGATGTTAAGGCGAATAGTCTGGTTCCATGAAGCATTTCTATCCGTGACTGTAGTCCGCCAAGCAGTGTGACCCGTGCTGTTGGAGGAAGCGAAGATGCACCGCTCCAAACGAGCTCCGTTACCATTACGTACTTCAAGGGTCAATTGTAGGTTGCGGAAACCGGTGTTGACGGGAACAGGCACTTGTCCAGTTTGAGGGTGGCAGAGTAGAGCCGGCCAAGGAAATTTGGCACGAGATATTGTCAAGTAAATGTCTGATCTCGGCTGTGATGGGGCAGCTGCGAACCCCATTCTCCGCGTCTGAGTCACATTGTGCATCAATGTGGGATTATTTCGCACAAGAGCACCGGCATTGGAATCTATGAATGAATAGAAGTGAAGATGAAGCTGAGATGCTTGATAACACTTAGAATATCGACCAGACGAGCTCGGTAAAATGCCTCGAATAAGGTCATCAAAGCCCTCGAGATCATTGCCACCTTCCTCAACGTCTTCGCCCAGAGGTGACCAAATATTGATGACATGTTCTGCCTCGCTGTTTTGTCTAATAATGTGTGCAACATCCAATATACCTGCTCCTACCGTACGTATAACAGTCGCATCTTTGAGTGTGGTGTTTTCCCCCTGGCCTTGAGAATTGGCGGAATCTGAACTTCTCGGAGGAGTTTCTCTAATGGTCTCTGGCTGTCCAGGACGTGGAGACTTGGCTGTCCAGACCATGCTGCGACGACCCTTGACACTGCCCTTGACACTATGAATGGTGGAAGGGCTGCGATTCATGCTGCCGTCCCGAGAACTCGATGTCCGCGTGGCATATGGAAGGGAGAGTCGGGGTAGTTCGGCTGATTGAACGATGACGACAAGATACAAATGAGCCTCGCCCCCAGCTCCGTCGCCTACATCTGCCGCACATAGCTCCGTGAACAAAGTTTTCAATCTGCTGGTATGAGCTAGCGCCATGAAACTGTCTGCTGACTGAATTTCCAG
The DNA here is from genome assembly GCA_023625915.1 of Talaromyces sp. PB3603. Classification (NCBI taxonomy): domain Eukaryota; kingdom Fungi; phylum Ascomycota; class Eurotiomycetes; order Eurotiales; family Trichocomaceae; genus Talaromyces; species Talaromyces sp. PB3603. Next base: position 443,352 of record JAMAFY010000005.1, read on the forward strand.
CACATATGTCTCCGATAGTGGCTTCAATGAGCCACTGTCTGTTTTCGTGGACAGGTACAAAGACAAAGTAATCGGACCGGCATGGGAACCAGCTATTGTCTTAATTTCGAGCAGGAGGTGACGGAGTGTTGATACGTCTCCCTGCTGCCTTGGATCCGAGTCAAACATACTCATCTCCGATTGCAACTTGGTCAACTCGATTGCCGAATCATCCCCTGTAAGTAGCCGGCCATTCTGTTTCGGGTCGCGCACAATGACCTCACCCGTAAGCATCTTGTTTCCGCGCACAAGGTTCCACACAGTGGTCTGTCGCACGGCAGTCTTCTCCTTGGATGTTAAAACATCATGGAGCAGTTGCCGCCGGGCCAGGTCCAGATCTAAGACGACGTTATACATCGTTTCCACCGAACCATATTGTCGAGTCAACAGAAGCTCATGGAGATTCGTTGAATGCCATTCTCGTAGGGACGAGGCAATCTCATCAACCAAAGGTTCCTCATAGGATGTTGGCGTCTCGTCTCCAATCTTCAACATCGGCACCGGGGCAGCAGGTTTGGAGCCATTGGGGTTTCGCGCAACGATCGAAGAAGGTGTTAACGGGACAGAGCCGGATCGATAAGTCGCAGCTGAACCTGATCGCGGATTGTGTCCGACATCTTCAAGTATATCAGCGGTCTCCTGCCGATGCTTGACAACCTCTTCTTGGTGGCCGTTGACTCCATTTGTCAATGAGGCCTCTCCAGTTTCCAGCGCCCTGCGACCCTCCGCATCTCCCAGATACTCCCTAATCTCGACACAGTTCCTCGGGAAAATACCCGAAAACACTCGAGCTTCCAGTGTCTGGCCTTTCACGCTTGTCAATCCTGCCAAAAGCGAAGGAGGCGCGACAAGGTAACCGCGAAACCACGAGCCATTGACGCCCCCTTGTTCGATTATGTACAATTCATCGCCGAGTTCGAGCGGGAGATCGGCCGGTGAGGAAGGTTGAAAGGGGTATATGGCAACTGCGAAAGCAATTCGAGGCAGAGGCCGCCAGGGCATGTCTACTCCTTGACAGATATGCTTGGTCGTTCTGGGTCTGTTCGGGCCAGACTAGCGACGACGGAGCCTCGGGGATTGTAGATTCGTAGCTCGTGGCGGAATTCGAGGACGTCGCGACATGCAAATTCAAAGTTTCGACGTTCGATTGGTGTACAGCGATCTAGGGAATGTCGCGTGTAACTTTTCCCCCAGATTGTTGTCTGTACGCAGTGCTCGTGGGTGGGATGCAGCTGAACTTGGTCTTGGCAGCTAAATCACGACTACTCCTGTCATGGTCAGTAGTAGCTCGACAGATAAACCTAAACAAAGTGCACGTGCAGAGTTCCTCAAGTAGTCATTTTTTCTTTGAGGCTCATATTAGGAGCAATGCAATTGTGTGCTGTTGTCCGGCTAGTCCTACCCCAGACCTGGCTGTTGAACGCTGGGCTCCGGAGTACGCACTGTACTTTATTGCAGCACGGACAATGCAGCCAGCCCCTTTCGACAGATCGCCCAACACGGGTGTTCTGGCGGTGCACTTTGAAACGGGGTTGGATGTGAAAGAAAAAGAAACTCGGACTCACAGACGCGATGATTGTTTCAGGTCCAGCGTCTGACTGGCAGACTAATAGTCGAAGGCATTGGTGAGGAGAGGCACAAAGAAAGAGTGACACAGGACAAGTTCGGCCTTAGTGAGCTTCAATTAATTGAATTATAGATTACCGTAATGGCCGTGTATTGGGTTTAGCGGTTCAGGTACTAGAGGTGCGATCCTTGGGCGACTCATGGAAAGTGCGGGTGTGCACAAGCGCACAGACCGTCCCGAGATCCATATCCGGTTCCTGCTGTCGATTAATTACGGATGTGTAACGGTCCAATACGCATGTATTTTTATGCTCAACAAGTACTCTGGATGCCATTGCTTCCTGTGTTGATCCTTCTCTATTTGTTGCTGAAGGTCGGCCATGTAGCCATTAATTAGCTATCACTGGTGCTTGTAGAAAAGTTATATGTACATTCAAAGCAAAGCATTTTCGGGGCTTCAAGTTGACTCCAATTCATCATCCTCAAAACGGTGTCTGGACCCGATTCTCGTATCAATCTCCAGTCTATTTGAGTCGAATGCTCAGCAGCTGAGCTCCCACCGCTACGTTCGTACCATTGACATCAACATTCACAGCGCTGGCCCCTCCAGTTGTGACGAAAATAGTGTTCAGGTTACCTGTCCCACGTCCAAAGAACACCCCGGTGGGTTCAGCAATTTCAGTCGAATCCTCAGATCCGGCAATAACCTCAGCACCGACAGCCACGCCATTCTGGGTGAATATAACCTGTTCCACTGTGTTCCCAGCAGCAGTTGCCAGATAGGCGAATCGGTAAACCGAGCCGTAGGTAGAGTTGAGCGCAAATCCATTAGGTGAGATCGCAAAGTCATCATACTGACTGCCCTGATGAATGAGCTGGCCTGGGCCCGCTGTGACATTGGCATATAGTTCGGCGCGATACAATGCTCCGTTGGCTGTCCAGTACACGTAGCCATCAGAGACCTTGATACCGTTGATGGAAGACATAAGGCTCTCTTGGGCGATAGCTTCCCAGGTTGCGCCAGTCTCAGTGTCAATGGCATATATAGCGTCCTCATAGGAGGCAGACGCCAGGAGAATGGTCTCATTGAACGCAGTCATACCGTTGAAGTCGGTGACCTCCGTGGGACGGCACAAGAGCTCAATCTTGGAATCATTAACGCTGTCGGAAAAATCAACCTTCCAGACGTGTGTGGCATTTAAAGGAGGGTCCTGGATCGTATCCGAGGTCGTGTTTGCCCCCGTTACATAGAAGACGTCGTGAGCGGCTTCGGTAATTCCAGAGAGTCCCAATATAGTGTCAAAGGTCTTGATCACTCTCTTCTTGGGGTATTCTTCACTGGGGTCGAATGATAGTAGACTTGCAGGTGGTCCAATCTCAGTTGCCAGGATGATACCATTAGATCTGGTAGCCAGATTTTCCAACCAGGTGTCGTTAGATGCGAATTGGTAGACAGTGCGGACTGGAAGCTCAGCTACAGCACCAGCTGCCATTGCTAATGCTAAGGTAATGGCCACATGCATGATTGAGAAGACCAAGTCCAAGAAACATAATATCAAAAGTAGTATGTTACGTGGGTATCGTGCATCTAAATATCCCAAGCTCCAAGGGAATATGGATAAGTCACTATAGCCATGACGCGGCCCAGCAATCAAAGCTTCGTTTCGACGAAACCGCCGTCCCTTTCGGAATTAGTCTCCGCTTTTGGTGAAGCCAGGTTGACTGGAGCAGCTTGTGAATCATGCAAGACATCTCTGGCCAATTCACGGATTATATACCAAATCAAGCCGAGCTCGGAACTTTCAGCTAGCCAGTAGGATGGCATCTACTAGTTGACAGATTACTCCATCTTCCGGTCATTCCTGTATCGTTCAATTGTCTTTAGAGTTGCTATTCAATCGGTTTCGATATTTCCTTCGACTTTGTTTAGGTGGTTTCCTTTGGAGTGACAGACGTCGCGCTTGAGACGCCCAATTGAATGACCCGGGTAGCTAAGTCCTCTGGATCCGGCTGTATGGCTTCTAATTTGAAGTTGGTCAGGAGTTCTGCTGCGTGGATCGCTTAATCTGAAATCAATATTACTGGAGAACATAGTAAGGAAGGGGATGCGCAAGTACGTACAACTACACGAATCTTGTCTCCACATGTCCATGATACCCATCGACATATGCAACCAGCCAAAACGTGTCCACAATATCTCGTTTCACGTGGTCTGAAGATCAATCGCCTGATATGCACCTCATACAGTCACGGCTCATCATACTCCTTATTCCTCATTGAAAAGATTAGCGTTGCTGCGAAGACTAGAATCAGTCGTCGATTCAACACTGAAGTGTCAAATACTACTTCGTGCGGACTATCTACGGACCGCGGTGGCAAGGAAACGAAGCAATAAACATCAAAAGAAGTATACAAAACAGTACTGGGATTGGAACCAGATTGCCACCCCAGTGTGTATCTTTCGTTGATGCACTCGAGCCAATTGGATGATATCGAGGCCAGCTGGAGCCTCCGCTAGATGAAACACTATATATACATTACAGGCGCTTTGTCTGAATCTAGAAGCTGCGTTTACAGACATCCAATGTACCATGAGAACAATGGACATAGAATTCAATATCAACAGAGTAGAGCTCCCTCATCTTTAGGCGTGGGAGCAAGGCGCAGAACCCCCTCAAATGCACGCGAAACACAATAGCTCCTGGTTAGGTCATATATAAACCATACAGCAACACCGAGTTTACTCTCATCGACGGAATAGTGAACCTGCTTCATCCCGATTCCAGTCAAGCTCCACCTGGCCCTCGTAAACACTGTCCGTAATCTTCTTGAGCCGGTCATAAGCGTCTTCATACCGGTTTGCGCACTCTTTCAACACTTTCATCACGAGGCTGCGACTGAGGCCTGGGTCGTCTGCATCGCCAAAATGTTTTTCGACACGTTTCTTGAGGAGATCGGCGCCGCGTCGTAATTCCTTGCTGTCATGAGACGACAGCAATTTCTTGGCCACGCTCTTTGAGTGGCTAGTTCGCGAGGCAATGTCCGTGGGACTGCTCGCATTTGCGAGCAGCAACTCCGTCGATTCAATGAAGTCCAGCAGTTTCCCGAGAGGTCGTCGAATGACCGCATCCATATATAGTTTCATATGTTCATGGTAATCTTGAATGGCCCGGTCACGCCATCTTTCCAAGACTGGAAGACTGCGTACATCTACCTCTTCAAAATAATGATTCATGTTCTCAATGAGAAGAATATGATAGTTGAGAGCCTCTTTGTCTTCAGGGTCACCTACCCCAGTAGTAGCGCCACTTACTTGACCAGGGGCTTCTTTAGCAATAAACTTCAGGCTCTCCCACATAGCACGGTTGATCTTGTTGTACGCCTCATTCACAGCTAAGCGGACATCCGAAAAATTGGAAGTTGATCGAGCCGCTAACATGTTTTCAACGGCAGTGGAGAAATGCGGGAACGTTCGCATGAAAGATATGACACCTTTTCGTTTGTTGATTTTCACTTTCGTCTCTTCAATTCCCCTGATCTGTTGATCCACAAATCGGCTGAAAAGGCCATTGAGACGATTGAGCAATTTCTGTAGCGTGTGTACAATAAAATCCTGGTTTGTATCGTCGAATTCAGAAATAGCTGCTTCAAGGGCAGCCAAAATTCCGACTCCTTGTCTGTATACGGTCAATTAGTCGCTATATAGGCTCAAATCGTGAATCGTTCACTTACAGTTGATCAATGCTTAGTACCCAGTCTACAAGATTCTGCATATCATTCGCCCAAAAAGAGAAGATACCGTCGACGACTTGCTCGACCCGCTTAGCGAGGTCACGATCAGGATCGTGCATTTGCTTTATGCTGAAGTCGGGAAGTCGCCTTTCGCTGGGATCACTTCCCGCAACCAAGTCGGGAAAATCAACTGTCGTGAGCGAATTGAGGTGGAAGAAATGCACGATGAAATTCTGCTCCTCCGAGATCATTTTGACGGTTTCACGTAATGCGCCTGAGAAGACTTCAAACGCATCTAACCTACCGGGTTTCTCCCCAATGGTTTTAGGTCCTTGCTGAACGCGTACAGTCTTACCACGCCTAACGGTCAATTTTCGCGCTGCACCGGTCAATCCGTCGCCGTCTTTATCTTTCTCGTGATGTGTAAAGAGGATTTCACTTTCCTCGCCGGTGCTTTTCTTGGCTGCCTTCTTCCAAGCTGTGAAATTATCTCGTAGCTCGTGCTGGTAAGGCGACTTGGCGTCGGACTCGTACAAATTGATAAGTCCAACCCATTCGGCGGAGCTAACCTCTCGCGCAAAAAGCATAAGCGCGTAGTACATCCAGAGATCTTGACGTGCTGCATTGTGACCAGTGTTATCGAACTTCAGAGCGCCACTCAAAGTATTCAAAGATGTATTCGTCCGCTTTTGTTGAGTAGACTTGAATGCAACGGACATAAACTGCCTTAGACGTTGCAAGAAGTAAGTAGACTCTGCGCGATATAGATCTTTCTTCTCTCTGATTGCACGCATTTGGCCAATTTCAGTATCAGCATAGACGCCAACACTACTGGAGTCGCCTGCGGCATCAGCTAAGCGTTTCTTGTTCTGGCCGATATCAGAGTCAATAGTCAACATTGCTTTGTAGAGCATTGACAAGACGGTTTCCGTTTGATAGACGCCATCTACTCCATTCAAAGAAGATTCTTGTAGCGGTCGTAGATCATCAGCCGAAATCGAAAGTGTTTTGAGGAGATTTTGAAGTTCGCTTTGTAGAAGTTTCTGGTTGGCTGTTTGGACCTGAAGACCTTGAGACTGTGCCTCAATGAATGCAACATCATCATGCAGGGTCTACCGCATGAAGCATATTAGCGTAATTCAACGGTCGAGAAAATGAGATACTTACACTAAGCTCATGAGAATAGAGGGTCAACAGACCGTCGAGCTCCTCGCATTCGTCGATTGTTCGATCAATTAGTTTGGCTAACTGATCGATTTTGCCTTCTTGTTGTTCAATATTACCAAGCCAACTGGTAGCCTGAACTCGTCCAATCTCTCTCCGAATATCTGCCTCTAGATCTTCAATCTTTTTCTCGTCACTTAGCCGTCCATGCCAGCCCAAGTCAGTGAGGATCTCGTCAAAGTAGCCTTCTGTACCCTCAACGATATTGGGTTCAATGCCCAATGCTTGACAGTACTTTGCGATGTTGTCTTCACGGCGTCTACGACGACGTTCCTGAGCTGGTGAGACAGATCTCGGTCTGAACTTATCTTCTGTCGTTTCTGGCACTTGGACGGCGGGAGCTTCTAGGGCCACAACGGGCGGGGGTGCAGGCGGTTCATCTGTTTCCACGCGGGTGATTTCGACCTTCGGTGGCTCCTGAGCAGGAGAGCCTTGGACAGGCGTTGATTGACTGGATAATGGCTCCGGTGTTGCGGGTTTAGCTGATTCGCTGCTCATCCCGCGTAACAATGGGGCCGGGACAACGCTCGTAATACCATCGGGTTCGTTTGTCTGTGTTTTTTCCTTGGCGAGTAATCGCTCTCCAGCGCCTCCAGGTCTAGGTTTGAAAGCACCATATGCAGTAGCAGCCTTACGGAAGGCAGTGGCGAGATCCTTTGCGTTCTTTTTCTTAATCATAGGTCCAAGACCAGGGCGATGAGCCTCGAAGTCGTCCGTTTGCTCCTCTGCCATTGAAACAGGCGACTTTTCGAGAGTGGTTGTAGGCTGGGCAGGTTCTACGGGAGACTTCGCTTGCGGTGTGGAATCGATTTTTTCTGACACTGGAACTGAGACAGTCGCGGGTTCGACAGTCTCCTGCTCCAGCTGTGCAGGAAGAACGTCCGGCGTAGAGGGAGGTAATGTAGGTGCAGGCTCGGCTTCTTTTGCTTCTCGCGTAACGTTGACGGATTCAGTGGACAGATTATTTCTCTGATCGCTGGACGATCCGGGTCGAAGCGCTGGTGGGAGATCCTCAAGGTTTCTTGATGAGCGATTCGAGATGTTACTACCTCGGGAAGGCGGCGCGTCACCTCTACTGGACGGCCTCGAGAGCATATTATTATCTAGCGAAAGAGAATGGTTGTTCAAGGGTGGAATAGATCCAGAACCGGATGTGCCAGGACGCAGCGGTTCTCGCGCCATGTCCAATGCCGGGTTAGAGATCGCTCCATAAAGCTCCTTTTCATCCGGCTGGGGCGGTCCGCGTTGCGGTCGTACGTTAGCAGGACTATGCTCCCGACCCCTAGAAACTGCTCGTGGGGTCTCTGCATACAGTGGTTTCGGTGGTCGTTCATTGTCGGGTACACGCCCATTGAGACTTGGTGGAGGATCATCGCGAATTCTCGGTACTTGCGGAGGCCGACCTGGAGACGGAGACGGCCGGAGTGGCTCATCGCGACTGCGTTGAGACCGCAAGTTTTGCTCCTCGGACAGCTGAGATCTTGGTTCGTTTCTTCCTTCGCGGCTAGGGGCACGAATCGTACTCGTCTGGGGTTGGGTGCCTTGAGATGAGGGTGTAATAGGGCGCAATGGTGCCTGGCCAGCTTCTCCGATCAATCCCTGCCTTTGTTTTTCATCGAAGCCAATCAATTTAGGGAAACGACCACCGGTATATTTCTTGTAGATCTTGATTAAGCTGGCGATGAAAAAGTCCCTTTCCTTGTAATTAGATGCCTGCCAGTAGTATTGTTTCCCTATAGTCACGGTAAATCCAACATTGGACGCCCATTGTTTCTGTTGCTGCTCGACCTGGGTAGTGGCAGGTGCATCATAGCATTGTATCGCGCTCAAATCATCCAGCATCCATGTTTTGCCTATTGAAAATGTCCCGTCATTGTTCTCGCGAGCTTTGTGCATACGAACGCGGCCTGATTTCCGCAACGCGACAATAATCAATCGAGGCTTTTTGTTCTCGGGTGGGGAGTTTGGTGCTGCCGGTGATTGCGGGTAAGCCGCATCTTCAGTAATTCGTATGTGGGTAATATATGACTCGGTCACTAGAGTCACGTCATTTAGTATTTATACAATACTCTCCGCACTGTATCGAACGCTGTGGTGTTGCGCAGGGAGGCGCATGGGGGTGGAAAAGCCAACATACAGGCACCATCGCTGTCCTGTTTGGAGAAACAGCTACTGATGATTCTTCGCTTTTCGTCCTGAAACAACTGAGCTCTAGACGATGAGCCATCTCCCCCAGCGGCTCCTTTGTTTGTATCTGCGTCTGGCCTTCGTGGTCGGTCATAGCCTCGAGGAGCCGGTCCACCTAACGTTGTCATTTCGGGAGGAGTTGTCTCCTTCAGGAGGCGAGTGAGTCTCCTCGCTGCGAATACCTGAGCTTCAGGGAGGTTATGGTCACCCCCCAGACCGGCTGGAAGATATTATGATTGGTGCTTGCAGGCTCTAGCGAAGAGAATTGAAGTTCCGAGAATGCGACCCTTGAAGTCGAATGTCAGACAGTCAGTAAGTTCTGGCCTTCCGCAGTCCCTAGCGAATAGCGGTGTTGGCGGCTAAGCCGGGGCTGCTCAAGCACGGAATTCGCTGAGATTAGTGGTGGAAGGCTCCCCACATGCTTTCAACGTCATCCAAACAATCCACCACATCCCTGAGGGATGCTCTTTTTTCTTCTTTCTGTGTAGCTATATCTGGCCTGATAGATGGGTTGAGTATACTCGAGAGTACTAAACAGGAGGCAGCCAAAGCAAATGATGGACGATGGCAATTGACTAAGGACCTGAGGAAGGCACGCTCCGACGCTCCTGCGACACGGACAAATAAATGAAGGCATGGGGTATCTACCGGTTGCAGCCAATGGCGGCTTGTTTGGGCTCACCGCCCCGGCAACGTTACCGCACTTTCTTTTTATGGAACTTTTCTGTCAACTTTTTTTGAGGGTCCATCTGGAAAGAAGGGAAAATCTGTCGCATCCTCTCACTTGCTTTGTCACCTTCACGGTTCCTGGGTGAGTCCCTGAGCACACGGATTTGGCAAAGATGGCGTCTAAAAAGCAATCCAAGCTGGCCGCATCTGCGAAAAAAAGTCGAATTGCTGTGGCAGAGGTATGGAAAAGCTTTCTAGAAGCTTCATCGTTCTCCTACTAATTGACCTTTTCGTCCAGAAACCCACTACAAAAGTACCTGAAGGTCTTCTCGACGCCCTTATCGTATTTCTCAATGGTCACGGTTATGCCTCCACCAGCGATGCTTTGATAAAGGAAGAGAAGGAACGCAACGGAAAAGTAATTTCGGGTACAATTAAAGATTCTACGCCTTCGTTGCTGAGCATGTACGAGGCATGGAAGCCCTCCTCTACATCCTCAAGCGAAGACGAAAGTGAAGACGAAAGTGAGGATTCCTCTGACTCGAGTGACGAATCCAGCTCTGAGTCAGACTCCGACTCCGATGTCTCAATGGACGATGCTCCTTTAGCGAAAAAGACCAGAGCCTCTTCATCTTCCTCCTCTTCTGAAGCTTCATCTTCCTCGGCGTCTTCTGCTTCAGAGTCGGACAGCGATGCAGATGACGAATCCGGACAAATTGCACCACCAAAGGCGAGCGGCACGAAGCGCAAAGCTGAAGACTCAGCTCCGGAAAAGCAGGCATCTGCGAAGAAGGTCAAGAAGATGGAGATTTCCGAAAGCTCCTCAGAGGAATCCGACTCATCGGAGGATTCTTCTTCAAGCGAGAGTTCCTCTGAAGAGAGCTCTTCTAGTGACTCCGAATCTGACGATTCAGAATCCGAGTCCGAATCTGAATCCGAGGTCGAACGCGAAAAGACACTGCAAACGGCCGCAAAGACACCACTACCCGATTCCGATGAAAGCAGCTCCTCTAATTCTAGTGATTCCGAGGATTCGTCCTCCTCTGACTCGGAATCTTCTGAAGATGAAATCAAAACCAAAGCAGCGACTGCCAATGACTTGAGCGATTCTACAGACACGATAGCCTCAAATAGCACAAAGTCAGACGAGACTAAGACCCAAAAGAAGAAGGATGCAGACGCTTCCTTCAATTCTGTTCCTCTTCCTCCCGAGCCCCAGCCCAAGAAGAAACACACTGGAGCTCGTCCCACGCGCCTGGCTGCAGCCAGTGCTCTTCCGCATGATCATCCATCAAACACCTATATGGCGTATGCTTACGCCGACAAAGCCTTCAAAGATCTATCAGTCACTCGCGGCAAGGGCTTCACCAAGGAGAAGAACAAGAAGAAACGTGGTTCATACCGTGGCGGCCCCATTGATATCGGCCCGTCCAAATATAGCTTCAAGTTCGAAGATTAAACAAGATCCGTTGAGGCAGTAAAACCTATTGTGACCGACCGATTCACTACTACATGTTGCTTAGATCATTGCTTTTTATTTCCATTCAGTCACTATTTCAGCGGTGAAGCAAGGCGCGGCAGGTCTTCTATTGGAGTTATCTATACCAAAAGTTGATGGCCAACAGGGCAGGTTTTGTTCATATATTCTAGAATGTCTAGACTCTATTTATAAAAGACAAGTTGATCGCTCTTTTAGATTCAGATACCAAAAACAATAGGCAGATATACCTTTATCTTATTTATGTCGCTGTCGACCTCCACGATTGGCTTTCGTCTAATCGTCTCCAACGTCGGTCCCACCCACTTTCCTTCTCCCGTTTCGTGTCTGCATCACTCAATATCCAAAATGGCACTTGGGACCTGAGTTTAGCGCTGGCAGATTTGTTCTCAAGACTTGGCCGCTCGTAGCCCGAAAGCTCAAGGATCCTTTCTCCGTCTTTTGAAGTATGGTTTCGCGCAGGACTCGACGATGGATCGTTCGCAACACCGTGAGCACCCAAATTCAAATAGTCCTGATACCAATTGCCAATATTTCTACCTAGCAAATCGTCCGTCGAGCCAAAATCGAGACGTATCACCCCATCAACAACGCCTGTATATACCGTTGAGGAAGTAGGAGAAGGCGACGACATTGTGTAAATTGGACCGCGATATGTTCCATAGCTACGATGTCTAGGCACATTCGGTGGGTGATGAGACAAGAAGAACGAAAATTCCTTTGGCGAGATCTCATGACTGGACGAGGCGGACCTTGCTTCGTAGTGGTGGTAGGCCTTGTGCATGCGAAGGTCAAAGACGTTGACGACTGCTTCGGATCCTGCGCCTACGAGAAAGCGGTCGTGCAAGGGTTGTATGCAATAGATTGGGTTACTGTCCATGACGTCTATATATTCCCGTTCGAACATCTTGGGTGAGCGAAGGTCGTGGAGTCTTCCAGGTTTACAATCAGTATAATCGGCCATATGCTCTTCTACATGAATAAAACATACCTCACTCTACTATTCCCCCAGCCAGCAAGAAGTACTTCTCCATGAGCTCGTCCACCGTAGGAATCCACTCCGAGCGGCGCTATAGCACCAACACGTGCCTTCCTTCGTGGCCATATTGTTCGATGATACGGGTCCTCGAAGGTGAGTTCACGGTGAGTCGAGATACCATCTCCTGCCAAATCAGACACAACAATTGTGTCCGATACCTTTCCATGACCAACTGCCAGCCTTGACGGGGCCAGAAACTTGATGGAATGACGGGGTGTGCCTTCTTCGGTCTCGCCCTCGAGTTGCGCAAATGGAGTCACTCTCGTATCGTTCGTTGTCGTCCTGTATAGTGATATGTTTCCGTCAAAGCTATGTACAGCAAGGATTGGATCCGAACCCATTCCAAGATCTAAGCTATGGATTTCGGAATTCTTAGTGACGAATGTTTGTCTTTGTTGGTAGCTTCCATCTTTGGGATCAATCGCAATGTGGCATACGTCACCGCTTGCACGCGCATAAATCAATTGCTGTTTTCCAGCAGCTATGCTTTGGTGATCCGGTCTCAAGAGGTGAATGCCACGAATATCATCGTGGCTACTCACATGCTCCAGGTCATTGAATCGCAGCCATGTCTCATGCGCACCTTGTCCCGTTCTTTTGATTCGAAGAACGATCTCCGCCGCGGCGCCCCAAGCGAGCACATCTTCTCTATCTTGCCATCTGTCCCCCCTCCATACTTCATAGCTATCGACCGTAGGCCGGTATCCTATCGTCGGACGATCATGCCTCGTGGTGTCACGGATGCCTACCGCTTTGGCAGCGTTCGGCGGGACAACAAAACGTGCTATCACAGCGCAACGGTCAAGCGCTCGAGATCGCGAGGTTACAGCTTGTACAACATCCTTCCAGAAAGGCGGGACATCTCCGAGGGTTGGAAAGCGATTACGGATGAACAGGCGGTAGATGCGGTCGTCCGCGGTTATGATCTTATGCAGCCGATGACAAGTTTGCGATAGACGAGTGAGAGAGTTGACGGTGGGCAAGTAAGTTGCGATGTTGTATATGATCTCCGATGGCAAGTCAGCTAGCATGATATTCGTGCGTAGTTTGATCTTTAGTTGTCTTGTTTGTTGATGACTCAAGATGAGATTGGCGGGCAAATTTTAAGTTAACGTCACTGCGGCCTTATCGTCCCCTCTTATCTAACGGTACCCCAGACTCTCTCTGTGCGATAAGCCCCTCTTCCTTTGCCAGTCTATCTTCCGCTTCATTCACGACCACACGTTCCGTCTTAAGATACTAGCTTGATGCTTGCCAGCTGTGGCATAATTGTACCGTTTGGTTCACCTACAGCAAAACGTTCCTGTTTAGGTCTGACTTGAGACTTGAAGCCCGGGCTGATGTCGAGTTAGACAATTCAGTCTAGATGGCACTTTCACACACACAGATTGCCTGCATTCTAGTTGCACTGTCTGCTCTCGTCTACAAATATATCCTATATCCTGCTTTTTTGTCTCCTTTGGCACACATTCCCAATGCGCATTTCACTACACCTATTTCGTCGGCATGGATCACCTGGCGACGCTTCATAGCGACGAATAACCGAACTATACAAGCAGCACACGAGAAACTCGGCCCAATCGTAAGATTAGGGCCTAGTGAAATATCTATCAATTGTGTAGATGGTGGAATCAAGACTGTCTACGGCGGGGGGTTCGAGAAGCATGACTGGTATCCAAGAGTATTTGGCTCGCTGGGGTGAGTGGTTTGCCCGACATCACATCTGCAGACGGAGTCTTTGACATATAGTCGAATTCAGAACAGTCAGCATGTTTACCATGACCGGCAGCAAAGAACATGGCACTCGAAAACGCATGTTGTCAAACATATATTCCAAGTCATACTTACAGTCGTCACCTACATTGAAGCTCATATCCATCACAATGATATACGACAGATTACTCCCAATACTGGAGACGAGCGTTTCCTCAAAGGAAGCAGTCGACGTGCACGAACTCAATTCAGCATTTACTATGGACTTTGTCTCGGCTTACTTGTATGGACTTCAAAACGCAACCAATCTACTCCAGGATGTCCCCTACCGAAAATATCTCCTGCATAATTACCAATGCAGGAAACCTTTCGAGTTCTACTACCAAGAGGTGCCGGGCCTTGTAACTTTCAGTCAAGCCATCGGTCTACCTATCATACCACAATGGTGCCGTGACGCCACGAAGGTGATGGATGAGTGGAACATGGATCTTTGTGAGAAGGCGGAAAAGTCACTTGCTTCCAGTGACCCGCGCATTGAACCCACGGTTTATAAGCAGATGAAAACATCGATGATGAAGCAAATTAACCTAGGCAAGGAAGACACGGCAGCACACTTGGAGATACTAGAACAGCAAAAGATAGATATTGCCTGTGAGACATATGATCAACTCACGGCAGGGCATGAAACGAGCGCCGTAGGGCTTACATATCTATATTGGGAGCTCTCCAAGCATCCTGATATTCAAAAAGAGCTAGGCAAGGAGCTACAGACTCTTTCAGTCAATATCAGTAGGGATCCTGCGTCCGAGTCTACCAGACAGCTACCAGGCGCCAAAGAAATCGATGCATTGCCGCTTCTACAAGCGATCATCATGGAGACTCTTCGACTTCATGCGCCTATCCCGGGTATACAGCCGCGTGTAACACCAGAACCATCCTCGACGCTTGTCGGATATCACGATATACCTCCGAATGTAAGGGTAAATGCCCAAGCATATTCCCTTCATCGCAATGCAGATGTTTTCCCCGAGCCTGAGTCATGGCAACCACGTCGATGGCTCAAGGAGTACAACTCCCCAGAATTGGAGGAGATGCGAAGATGGTTCTGGGCTTTTGGTAGCGGCGGAAGAATGTGCGTTGGCAGCAATTTTGCCATTCAGGGTATGCACAAATTCTTCTGGGTATGTCTGCCAAATCATACTAACCATAAGAACGCAGAGATGAAACTCATAACAACGGCGATATACAGCAATTATAGAACCACAATCGTGGATGACGAAGGCATTGAAGCTATTGATGCGTATACAGTCAAGCCCATAAGTGACAAACTGATCCTGAAGTTTGAACGCATTTGACATGGAGAAGTAGATTTTAGGGATAAGTCGATCCTGAAGTGACGTAGATTCGTGAACTACGTTGAGAAACACAATTATACAGCAAAGCTGCTCTGTCATTCAGTCGAAACCCCATAGCTAGAGATACATGTTACAAGCCAAGCAAGCAAGGTAGCAGAACATCGAATATGAATTTCAATCTGGTATAGGCCAGATGATGAGTCCACCGCAGCCGAAGAAGGAATCCCGGAGTCTCCCCGAATGCCCCTCCCAATTTTTGTCCCGCCGTCCCAAAACATCTTGATCTTGATAATATAGAGGAGAGAAAGCCATATGTGATAGCGCATTCCGCTCCACTCGCATTCACTCGGAGAACGTCTTTTCGCATAGGACAGAGGATCAGTTGGAGATTTAACCAGCCTGGTACGAAGATCTGATTGGAACGTCATGCCCGACAAGGACGCAGGCACCCCTCGGGTGTTTATTGCACGACATGGTAGGTCTCTCTACTATGAGATTTGGATGACATTTGAACGAGATCACTAACTATATTTGCCTCTACTTTTTAGGAGAAACCGAGTGGACTAAATCCGGTCAATACACCGGCATCACCGAGCTCGAACTGACAGCGCACGGCGTAACCCAAGTCCAGAACTCCGGTCGCGTCCTCGTCGGTACTGGAAAACTCATCGATCCCTCACGCATTGCACATATATACGTAAGCCCTAGGAAAAGGGCACAAACGACATATGAGCTGCTCTTCTCAACGCCTATAGACTCGTCGGACAATGTATCGACGACAGATCGACTGGCAGAATGGGGGTATGGTGAATATGAGGGAATGGTAACGAGTCAGATCAGGGCGCTGAGGCAAGAGCATGGCCTTGATAACGAGAGGCCTTGGGATATTTGGCGTGATGGATGTGAGGGTGGAGAGTGAGTGACTTCAGAGTCAAAATCTCAGAGGAAAGCTTATACTCACGTACAGGTGATACAGATCGGCACAGCAAGTAACGGATCGTTTAGATGATCTGATCAAAGAGATCCGCTCGTTCCAGGTTAACCACATGCACGGCGAGCCTGGCCCGGCTGACATCGTGCTCGTAGCACATGGTCATTTACTGAGAGCTTTCGTGAAACGATGGTTGGGATATCCTATGGAGTTCCCGTTGTCATTGATGCTCGAGCCAGGTGGTATTGGTGTACTGAGGTGAATCCTCCTACCTCCAAAGCGACCCTTGTCTAAGAAGCAAGCTGACATACAATAGCTACCAGCATCATAGTGTTGAGGAACCCGCGCTGTTCGCAGGCATGGCTTTTCCCACACCACTATCATAAACAAATATAGACGTATCTATAGGTTCAAAATGATAAAGAAGAGGCATTGAGAGTATATGACCGCAAAAGAGATATTATTGTACTGTACAGTTTTCCTCGCATTATCATACACTGTGGTGACACATTCGCGAAGCAATTGCTTCGCGAATGGATGGCGCACTCTCAGAACCAGCCCGAAACTCCAGTTTATGCGACGAAATAGAGATATTGATTGAATTGAAAGAACGGAAATCCCTTAACCCAGGCGACCTTCTCGCTTCCGTGGGCCCGAAACCTTGGGGAACATTCGCATCAGGTGGTAGTTGACGGCGTTGTTAGAGGACGTTGTATCTCTCTGTGGAAATAATATTGGTAAGCAAAGTACAAAAGAAGAAGTAGGTCACGAAGAAAACACGTACTCTTCCGTCCATGCATGCTTTTAACGATTCCTCCAAACCGGAGCATCCTTCGTTTCCTTGTCCAGCTGAGGCCCAGCAATCTAAGAAACGGCGTATTAGGAGCGTGATGTACATAATCAGAACCATTGAATGTATCGGGGAAAAGTACTCAGCATAGAAGACATGATCGTTGCGCATGAATTCTGTTGTTGTTGGTTGGGTCGTCGCACTCGAAGATGTTGGATGGTCTGCAACCGCACCGGGTTCAGGCGAGTCGAGGCACCTTTGGCAGGCATTGTGAATATGTAGGAGCCGACAGCTCTTCGAAGCTTGTATCAGATAGAATTCTGCCCACGTCGGATGAGAAGTCCCGGTACCGACTGAACTTGGAGCAAGCCTGATCGAAGTTTCGGATGGTGCTGAATGCCAAGACCGAAGAAAAGGACAATGCCGACGGTCGATATTCTTTAGCGCCAAATCTGTATTATTACCAGTCTTACGTCTCCGCACGGTCGTGACCCGCACGGCCATCCCGACCAAGTAAGTGATTGGTTTCGCTACTTAGAAGCGAAAACAGAGTATCCTAATCAGTTAGTTACAAGATTTGAATGGTCCTTTTTGATAGATTCATAAACGACAACTACGTCAACCTAAAAGTTGCTGGCCTTTATAGCTCAGTGGTAGAGCGTTGCACTTGTAACCTTTACAGGTTTGTGATGCAAAGGTCCATTGTTCGATCCAGTGTTGAGGCAGTCTTTTTTTTGGGGTAATTCTCGAATTACCAAATGTCTTTGCTACTTTTAATTTGGCTCTAATCTGGTTAGAGGGACCTTCATTCTGAGCCGGAGAGCCATTCAATATTGATGACCATGCATCCAATGCATCATGAGACGTTGAACATTACATAGAAGGACTAACCAGTCAGCAAGCGACGTGGAGTTAAGATAAACGGTGTGCTCAGATGTTTCATACGTAATATCATCCGGCGCTAGTGGATAGTAGTTGCGATATGCGGGCGATACCGATCATTAAATTCGCCATCTACAACCTCGCTTGTTCTCGATCACCAACCAAGTATCTAAATTCAGCATCCATATTCATCCATGAGAGGAAGCATTCGAAGCCGCCCTTTTTGTACTCTGTGTGCATCATGCCTTGAAGTCCAACGTCGCCTTCCGCTGATCACTACGCGCACGCCGATATCATTACGAAGGACCCTGTCCGCATCGTCGACTCCGAAAGATGAGAAATCAAATGGCACCTCCCCATCTCTTGGGAGTACAGAAGAAGGTGCGCTCTCCCGCAGGCTGGCTGAGATGACCGAAGAGTCCCTCCTTGAGGGTGGACGATCTGCACGAAAGAATCTACAGGACGCGGGCTTCTCGGATGATCTTAAACGAGCACTGGAAGAGAAGATCAAGGCTACGTCTTTCAAAAGTGATAATGCGCAGGCTTTTTCTGTGTTAGATACACCAGTAAGTCATGATTCTGTGTCTGTAATATGCGTATACAAAGTAACTAACAATATCAAGGCAAGTGCAGGAAAAGGTACTCGCGAACATGCCATGGCAGCACCGTGGCGCGGGACAGAAAACGTCCAAGATACCGCACTTCGAATGCTCGATGACGCCAAAAAGCCAATTCGAGTACCCTTCAAGATCCCAAGTCCTGCGATGCCCGTCCACGTAAATCTAAAACCGGGGCCAAAGGTTCGCCAATCGATCGGCAGTCGTCTCGCGAGCGCTCGGGACAAAACACAAACGTATGCACTGAGTCAAAGCTTGGGGTTATCGGATAAGGAGAGAGAAGAGATGAGAAGCCAGCTCACGGCGCGATTCGAGTCAGGAGCCCGCTCGCTACCCATGACATTATCGGGGCTATCGTCGCTTGCAAATGAGCGGATTGAAGATGCCATTGCGCGAGGTCAATTTAAGAATCTGCCAAGAGGAAAAGGCAAACATACAACAACAGACCATAATGCGAACAGCGCATTCATCGATACAACGGAGTATTTTATGAACAAGATTATCCAGAAGCAAGAAATTGTTCCTCCGTGGATAGAAAAACAGCAAGATCTCGCTCGAGAGATTGACAGATTCAGACAAAGGTTGCGAACAGAATGGCGGAGACATGCCGCCAGGTTGATTTCGAGTCAAGGAGGTTCCTTGGAGGAACAACGAAGACGCGCGCGAGGATACGCAGCAGCAGAAGCTCGATTGATAGAGAAGAAGAAAGCAGAAGCATCGCTTGGTGCAGAAGATGCGATGGCTTTACCTACGTATTCTCAGATCAGTCATGATGGTCGAATCGTTTCTGGGCCACAAAGGGCTTCTCCCGTGCCGAGCATAGAGTCAGCCAAAACAAGATCAGATGCAGTTTCAGTCTCGGGTGATTTCATATCGAATGAGTCTGGCGAGCTTCTTCCGCATCTGCCTCCGCTGAGAGATCTGGATTACATGTCTATTGAGCGAGGCTGGCATGAATTACAGATCAAAAGCATTAACGATCTGACACGGTCATATAACCTACAAGCCCCACGACTTGCACAGAAACCCTACTTGAATTTGGAGCGAGAATTGAATGCGTGTTTTGCAGATGTAGCGCCCTCGCTAGCCGACGAGCTTACTATGCGAGCATCTACACCTCGAAAGGCGGCGACTACCGTCCAGAAACCAACCGGTAATCTGTTGGAAGATATAATTCAAGCTAATCAGAGAGTCCGAGTGTACGACGAAGATCGATCCAAAGGCTATGGATTGAAAGAATTCTGGCGAGACCTTTGGAGGCGAGAGAAGGCGACCTAATACTTACTCTCCCTCAAATGTACATTATCATGACAAATAACCAGGATTTGTGAATATAGACAGTTTGTAATGTACTGTTTTCGCATCATAGCTTTATCTCCATGTATGAAATATAGTCTCAGATTCAACTGAAATGAAAAGCAGCCGGTTGCCCGGATGGAGAGCTAGAGCTATCGGGTACGTTGCAAAGCCCTTAAAGTCCGAACATAACAGACCATTGACGTGCAGCTTCTTATCACGAGTATTGACGTCAGAGGGTAATGGCCCCCATTGGCATTCTATAAATGTTTTCAGACTTCTATACACATAAATCGCTCATAAAGAACTTGTAACCTTCAACATCAAGAGCATCTTATTTCGGTCTTGTTCTCTTATTCTCTCGGGAAGATTTCGAAAGAGAGCAACAGTTGGAGAACATGGATACTATCCAGTTGCAATATCATCTCACACCGACACCCTCCTCGACGAAAACACAAGGCAAAGAAACACAAAGGAACGAATACCGCTCTTCTCGATCATCACAAGCAAACGCCTTTCCGCTGCGTGACTTTTCCACATATGGGAGACAGCCTCAACGCAGCAGACAAAGCGATGCCGTGCAAAATGAGGAAACCAATTCACCGACACAGGCAGTTGAACCAAATGACAGCCTCGGTATATCCAAAGTCCGAGCTGTCACAGTGATTGCTACACTGGCCGGTATCAACTTCTTGAACACCATGGGCTCTGGAATACTCATCGCTGCTCTACCTCGAATCGCATCAGACGTGGGACTTTCGGACAGTCTGATACTATGGCCTGCTGCGGTGTACGCCCTCGCCGCAGGATGTCTACTCATCATTTTCGGCTCCATTGCAGATATCATAGGCGCAAAATTAATGTGGATAAGCGGCAGTTTTCTGTTTTGTACATTCACTGTAGGGCTCGGATGCGCCGAAACAGCTACTCAAGTGATTTCGCTTCGGACACTTGCAGGCGCTGCTATATCAATGTGTCTTCCAACGGCTGTCAGTCTAATTACAAACACCTTTCCGCGGGGAACGTGGCGCAACGTTGCCTTTGCGATGAATGGGATGGGGTCTCCTTTGGGATACGCAGTGGGTTTGGTGCTTGGTGGCATTTTTACTGATACTATTGGCTGGAGGTGGTCATATTACATGATGGCTATCATCAATTTCTGTTTCTCGATGGCATCGATATGGTCATTACCGACAGTCTACCATCCTTCCGAGAAACGATGGACCCGCCGTCTGATCGAGGATATTGACTGGGTTGGGGCAATCGTCTTGAGTGTTGCCCTAGGAATCCTGCTCTATGTTTTGGCTATGACCACGTCGTCGTATCGCAATATTAACGACGCACAAAATATCGCGCTGCTCGTTATCTCGGCAATTTTGCTGGTCTGTTTCCCATGCTGGATGTGGTTCCAGGAGAAGCGAGGCAAGCCTGCACTTATACCGAACAGGCTTTGGAGAAACGCATCGTTTACATCAATCTGTATATCTGTATTTTTTGGATGGGCTTCTCTGAATGGGATTGAATATTTTACTACCCTCTAGTAAGTTTAAACCGTTGTTCGGGTGAAGAGAAATCAGGTCCTGACTTGCCACAGCTTCCAACAGGTACAAGGCTTATCAGCACTGCAAAGCTCGCTACGTTTCATACCTCATGTCATCATGGGCGTCTCGACCAATATCGCAACTGCATATCTCATATCCCGGGTTAGAGCTCAAACACTGGCTGTCGTCTCGGCATTGATTACCATGACTGCCCCTATTATTATGGCAACGACCAAAATTGACGAAGAATACTGGCTCGCACCATTCTGGGCCATGTTGCTCTCTCCGGTGAACCCAGATGGTATCCTTCCCTTCATACTCCAAACATAAAGGTCAACTTGCTCATTTGTTCCAGTGTTGTTCACCATCTCCAATCTGGTTATATCAGACGCATTTCCTCCGGAAATTCAATCCTTAGCTGGTGCAGTGTTCAATGAAGTCGGACAGTTTGGCAACTCAGTCGGTCTGTCGGTGACAGCTGCTATAGCCGCCTCTATCACTGCCCGTTCAGGTGACAGTTACCAGAAAGAGGCTGTCATGCAGGGATATAGGGCTGCATTCTGGACTATCTTTTCTAGCGCTGCGCTGGTCGTGTTCGTCGTGTTTTATGGACTTCGAAAGGGAGGTACTGTGGGTAAGAAGAACGATTAAAAGGGCCCTACTGTAAGGTACCTCAGTCGATGTATCCCTGGTAGAGCTATAGATGGGCCAATAGGAGCCTCGAAATATACATCCCGAAGACATCGTATGATTGGCTTGCAAGTATGCAAAACATGGACCGTGCGGGTCTTGGCGGGCGCTTAAACAACGAGACACATTGGCTGAATAAATATGATTGGCTGCCCGCGTGCATCCTCGATTTGCAGGCATCGGCCAATCATAGCCGCATATCAGGTGATGTCCCCGGCCTGCAGAAACACGAACCATTGGCAAGACGGTACGGTGAAAGCTGCAGCCATCGGCTTCCATTTCACATCTTCACACCCTGTAGCAGCCCAATCATTGACCCCAGAACATCTTCAAGCTCTATCAGCCCCTCTTCCTCCCCATATGCTACCCGGCAACTCGTCCGTCACAGAAAAACTCTCGCTTCTCCACTATGCGTCTAAGAATACTTGAAGCACAGCGGAGGAGCATGCCGTCGCTGATCTTCCCATATATCTACCTGTTGTGTCAACCCCTCTTGTGCTCCATCATCTAACTCGTGTGGTTTCGAGATTTGATTGACAGGAGGTCTCCGTGGTGTTCCATTCCCGCCCAGATGAGAAGCTCAAAGTCCGTATAAATCATCCCGAGAGTCCACCGACATTTGTCTCAGAATGTCAGTTTCCTCTTCAACTCGGGATACTTGGGTTTCAGTTTTGCTCTACACATTCTGGTGCTTGTCAACGACCCTTGCTCAGCCGGTTGATACCGGTGAATCATTCGTAACCGTCACACGGCGGTCCGAAGAATCAAATAAATCGAGTCAATTGCCTATCCAGATAGGCGGAATCGCGGCCAGCTACGTGATCTTCGATGCTATAGTCGTCTTTCTTCTACTCTTTGTAGGAAGACGACTTCGCCGAGCAGCTCATACGTCCAACTACTCCCTTGATATGGTCATGCTGGAACCTCTCACGAATAAATTCGCCAGCAGTACTGATCCAAGCCCTATTTCCGGTTACTCAGTCGACACCCAATTCCCCAGCCCAGTGAACCCACGCGGCTGGAATATGTCGTGGTCAAGTGTGGCCAAGGGCCACAAAGCCCAGAGCTCGATGAACAGCAGTGTCGGTACCGTTGACGAGGATGTCGTGACTGCAGATCGACGACGAGCGCAGGAAGAAATGGAATTTCTGTACGCGGCTGTCATGGAACATGATGCCAAAAAAGCATCGGCTCACACTTCGCCTGTGATTGAGAACCAGACTACTACGACCCCGATCGCGTCGCCTATGGCATCGCCACGCTTCGCAGATCACAACGCGGCCTATCAACATCCCTCTTTCCCACTACAGCCTACGGTCGTCCAGGTACCTTTATCCCCGCGTCAGGGAAGTATGTCAACCAACAAATCCCGCACAAGCCAGCGTCTGTCTCGACTCTCGAATCTATCCATCTTCAGTCCCGGCCTCCGCTCATCCTCCACCTCCAATAAACTCAAATCACCACGCTCCGTTCGAGACCTCCCCATCTCACCACCCTTGAAATCACCGGATCCAGTGGAAACCGCCGCCGTGACAGCAACGGCGGCGACATTCCAAGACAGCGCGCCACCCATGTCACCCCGGATCTACAATCCCGGTCCTCCACCCACAGCACCATTGCCAGGTTCCAATCCCAGCCAGACACCCAGAGGATTCATGCTCCAACCCATAAGCACACCAAGCAGCATGCGGCCAAACGCACCTGCGCCACTGAGTATTAACAGTAGCAATTCAACCCTACCGTTCCGTCAACAGTTCAACCCTCCTATGAGCGCGCCACCTACAAAGACTACCATCCTGGAAAGACCGGTGCATGTCCCTGGTGGACCGCGTACCGGTATGCCTACACCATACAGTCCGTACATGCCCTTCACGCCCGTGACGCCCATGACGCCGAGTCGGCTTGTAACGAAGCGGGATAGGAAACGACTTGACAAGTCTAATGGACTCAAGGTGTTGCATGAGGACGACATGGTTAAGAGTGATGATGATTTATGGGGAATGTGACTCTTCTCTTCGTTTGTGTTCTCTTAATGTTCCGCTTTAGTGGATTGGATAGGCCTGTTTGGAGTTGTTCTTTTTGTCTTTTTATATATATACCATTCTACATTTTTCTTTCGAATACAGGTACAGGTCATACATTAGCACATTATCATTGAACATAACCGTATGCGCAAGTGTATTCCAAACATGTAGATAGGTATCATTGATAGGTACAGACTCGCCCAAATTTCACTCAAAATCATCGATAAAGGTCCCAACATCCCTCCTCCTCGCAATATCCACCATATCCTGACCAGTTATCAAATCCATTAGCCCCAGTCCCACAGATTTATACACCACATTTCCCTTCTCTAACCACTTCCTCAACCCCTCTTCGCCGCTGCCCTTTTGCTGCTCAATCCCCAACCTTGCGCAATGTTTCATGATCATGAGTTCGCCAATCTCAACTAACTGATGCGGGCCCAGCCCAGCCTGTACGATTTCTCCTGCTTCTTGTAGACACATTTCCAGACTGTCTACCAACACTACACCTCCTCGTTGTGCATGTTTGTGGTAGTGATGCGCATTCTGAGTAGGAGGTTTGACTTCGTTCTTCAAAATGTCTGGATGTAGTTCCGTCATGTGCGATTTATACGAGCCAATAGCGATGATGAGTCTGCCCTTTCGCCGGCCCTCGGTTGACGTGAGAAACTCAGCGGGGAAGAGCGGTTCGAGGGACGGTGTACAACAGAACAGAACATCTGCTTTGCGGACTGCCTCACGCGATAGACGATTATATTCGACAAAGTCGCTGCTAAAAGCATGGAACTTGACGTCAGATCGCCACGATGCGTTTTCAGCTGCGTATATATCTCGCAAAAGTTTTGCGGCGCGGTCAAAGGAGCGGTTGATGATATAGACGCGCTTCACTTCGGGCCCGCGGAGGAGTAGGGCAAGACGGATGTGCCAGTATGCTTGTCGACCGGCGCCAAAGACGGTGATGGTCTTGACGTGCTTGCGTTTGTTGAAGACAAAGAGCGATGTCAGCGCCGTGCGGAACGCGGTCAGATCCTGTGCGCTGATTAGGCCGATGGGGAGGCCATCTTGACCGACGAGTGTCAGTGTGCCTTGAGGAGAGGAGTCGCGGGCTCCGACCGGTGGCCATGCTTTGCCGGAGAGATGTTGGACACTTCCCATGTATGATTTTGACGCCCGGGGACTACTTGATTGCGAGCTCAGTGATTGATGGTTTATGCTTGGCGCGCCCCCCGTGGACGACGAGAATGAGCCGGATTCAACTTCGCTATCGTCACCACCAACGCTACCAGCCTCATCGTCGTGCGAAGCTGTCAACGACATGGAGCTCACGTCGGTCGATAACGAGCCACTAGACCGCCTGGACGAGTACTCGTCCAATGACAATGAAACCTTGGCCGATTGTCTGGAGTTGGCAAATTCCTGTCCTATCGTCGTACAACCTGGCTTGTCAGTCAAAGACGAGATCAACGGAGAAGATAAGATCTTGACCCCCGTTGTCTTGCCAGTGCTTGCCGGCATGAATATGGTGGTCTTTCCATCGTTGCCTGTGATCGCGGTTCGATGTGGTTGGTATGATGCTGAACAGCCTTGTTCTTGACTGCCTGTTGAGTAATCGCGCAGTGCGTCGGCGAGGTTGTTTTGGAGAGTGAGGACGTCGTCGCGAGAGAGGGAGAGGAGTAGTGCGCGGACCTGTGCGCCAGAGAGGATT
The DNA here is from genome assembly GCA_023625915.1 of Talaromyces sp. PB3603. NCBI lineage: Eukaryota > Fungi > Ascomycota > Eurotiomycetes > Eurotiales > Trichocomaceae > Talaromyces > Talaromyces sp. PB3603. The sequence continues at coordinate 468,850 of JAMAFY010000005.1, forward strand.
GTGAGGGGCATGACAACTATTACTTAGCCTTTTTTTTGAAAAAAAAAAAAAAAAAAGTCAGGATCAAAGTGACGACGATGAAACAAGAGAATATGAAGAAAAGATCGGTATTTATTGGTTGTCTCTCGTACCTTGGGAATACGAGCAACGCGGGGATGCAGGGCGCTTATCACCGCAACGGGCCTAGCTGTTATCTTATATCCGATGCAGTCTCTACGAAGTCCATGTCTGACTCATTGATTTCGACATCAGTTGATATGATTATGGATGTGTATATAAATGAATGGCTGATCGACTCGACATATTGCGTAATGAATATATTGGATTGTGGCAAGTTTGGTAATTCGCCTCGAAGATGCAGATGATGTTCGCCACAGCTAAATATGGAGCAGTCATAGTCCAGCACGCAAAGGAAATGGGTCTATATCAATCGTCTAATTGTTGCTTGCATGAAGAAAGCTTACGTACTTGGCTTTTTCTAAGGTTTATCATCATAATGCTGGTTGATTCCAGTTATCGCGATTGATCTTCATTACCGCAGATTGTTTGTGCGGAAAGGTGACTTCTCCCTCTTTGTAGAAGCCCAGCTCCATGAGATACGAAATAAGCCTAGAACCATGTTAGACAACGAACATGTCAGAAGGGCTCGCATAGATGCTTACTTTTGATTGTCCACTCGAGGCTCCAGTAAAACAGTCTCCGTCCGTGGATCTGCCATCCAACAATAGTGTACCAGCGAACTGAGCCAGATCCGTACGCGATGAGAACCACGAAACTCATCTTCGCCAACCAATACATGCAGTCCTCGGTCATAATTGCCGACACTGTTCAAAAGCCGTCCGACACGATCTTCTTTGACCCAGTAGATCTCAAAATACCCAAATGGTTTACCATTCCAGCAGCCAAAGACCGGGAAGCTATGCCGGCTGTTGAGACCTTCTTTCAAGAATTCTTCGATCTTGGACTTCGACCCAGCCTCGCCCCATGCTGCATTGACGCGTGGGTCATTCATCCATTTGTGTAAGAGGTCCAGGTCAGCTGATCCCGAAGGACTGGGAACATGAGGCACGACTAGAGATGACGTGGATGGTGTATGACTGTGATGAGGACTGCCCGTTTTCACTGTGTTAAGAATTGGTACACGGAATGAGAGATATTGTCCGACACTCGGCACATAGCGCACGTAGAAAGTCTCTCCCTGATGAGGAGGCCGTTGACGAAGAGGGTGGCGGGCACCGTTCGTGAAAATATATTGAGTTGGGGCCGGCGGGTAATACGTTGGCAAGTGACTGCTCGAATGGAATGGTCCAGCGAGAGAATTTAGTACATGAATCGGTGGCGGGGAATCGGCGGGTGATGCACTGCCTTCCACGATCCGAAGACTCTCCAGAGTCGGAGAAGCAGCTCGAGAACCATATGGTGAATTAAGTGGTGAGAGCGAACCAGCATTCACCGGCGTGGCATTCGTTGGCGTCTGCGTGAAGATGAAAATGCGAGGATCCATCTGCCAAAAGCTTCGACGACTTGTAAACATCCTCGCCCAATTGGCCGGATTTCGAAGCTCGAGTGACTCTGTGCCTACTGACGAGTCTTCATTTGAGATTAGGCCCATACGCTCCAGCTTTTGTAGTAAGTTCCTGCCCTTAAAGACACCTTCTCTTTTGATGTTCACCCGCCATTCGCCCTTTGGTCTGCCCAGCTCTGCCGTGTTAGCTGAAGCTTCTGTTATCAGATGTAGATCTGGTTCTGGTTCATGAAAGTACCACCAAAGGGTTGCCCAAAGCATCATCGCGATTTGACGGGAAGGTGAAACAGGAGTTTTAAAGTCACTCGGGTTGTTTATCGACGAAATGAATATGCAATCGTTCTGTAACGTTGGTCTTCTGAAAGTAGAAATGCGAACTTTTGGCTCTAACGCAGTTGCTGTGTCTATAGTGGTATCATTGCGATTATGTACTTGATGATCGCCATCTACGTGACCGTCCTCAATCACCTTTTCGGTGTGAATGACAACAGTCCATCCTGGAGGAAAGGCCGGGTTATGGACGCAGGCATCTGTTTCCTTGAACGTTACTCCTCCAAAGACTGGCGTCACCGAGAAGGTATGTCCATTGGGGAGATGGCACGTTGACGAGGGCATCCTGCCTGTGGCCCCGACGCAGGTCACAGTTCGCCTCTGTAATATGAGAAGAGAGAGAGAGAGAGAGTATGTGTGTGTATGTGAAGAAAAATATAAATTTAAATCCAAACAAAAAGTCGTTATTGCATCAGACAATCAACCCAGTGACGTCGAAGCTAGTCCCGATCCAGAAGGAGGGGCTAGTCCCCCGAAGGAACCTTAATTTTTGTGCCTGAGGCATCAATCGCCTACAACATCTGCGCTGCGCTATAACCATGTTGTTTTGCGTCAAAGTGCCGTGCGAATGAGGATAATCTTCTTTGTGGTGATTTATTAACTATGTACATTCGAATACTCTTCCCGCTGATTGAGAGGACAGATCCACGTTACATGATGCCGAGTATGCAGCCACACACCGAATAACTATCCCATGATCTAGCCCTAAGTCCCCCTCCATCTCGACCGGCGTGTGACCAGCTCATACCACCTTCGGGATTTGAGTTGAAACTACCAGACAGTCCATTATCCAAGCAAGCGTTGAATCGTGTTATATCATGCATCGTATGCTTGAGTGATATAAGTATTCGGTATGATACCACCCAAACGAGTCACACGACACCTGATACCTCCTGAACTACTCATGACGGCGGTCTCGCAAAGCTGCATTCTATTCTATTGCTTACTTCAAAGTAAAGCTCATCAATCAGTTCCATAGATCGATCAATTGATTAGTTGATGTGTAAAATATCCAAACACGTATTAAATTTTTGTAATATCCCAAGAACTCCAATGTCCGGTAATCAGAGAAAGCATTGATCGTCACTTCCGGTACACCATACATCGATGGAGACATAGTAGAAGCAACGCCATAGACGAGAAAAACGTGGTAAACAGATCAAAAGTTTAAGAAGATCGACAAGAAAAACGCCAGGCCATGCCAGAAGCAGTGTATGAAAGTAGAAGCGAAAAGAAAATGGGTATAAAAGCCTTTCCCTTCCTGACAGATGATGGGGTAAGTATACTCCTGTAGCTCTTCCAATGGTTACAAGATAAACGACTCGATGGATGAGACATGACAAAAAGAAATAAAGAGATATGAGAAGTGCGAGAACCAGCTCGATCAATTCCCATCGGGATTGAGACTGTTTAGACGGCGTTACGGCGGTAGGCGCCAGCAGCAGAGGCGAGAAATCGGGCCATCAGACCACCACCCGAACCCCCAAGGCTGTTGCTGGTCTTGATCTTCTTGCTTGGCTGCTGCGCCGTTGCTGGCAATGAAGGATGTTGCTTAGAATGCGACTTCATGGGCGGAACATTGACGTTGACGTAGCTATAGTTGAGCGCTGAGCTAGCTGGGCTGGCGCTTCCGTCGACAACCATTACCTCGTCCACAGATGAGGAGCAAGTGCTAATGCTGCCAGGTGTGCTACGTACACTAGGTGCGACGCTAGAAGATCGGGATGACGGGGCCAGGGAGTTGCTGGTTTCCGTACGCGACAAGGCAGGAACATCCTTGACGGAGGGTGGAGAGATTGAACGATTGACACTGCGGTAGGGAGAAGCGCGGCGGCGAGGATACGGGCTGTACCGATCACTATCCTCAACCATCGCCAATGGAGAATTGCGGCTGACAGCGTGTGGTTGTGGTTGTTGAATAGTAGAGGTGGGGAGGTACTGCGACCTTCGCTGAGACAAAGAGCCGACATCTCCCCGCATCTCCTGCTTCTGTCGACGGAGCCGAGCAGCTAAAGACTCCGCAGAAGCATTCAACCGCCACCAGTCGTGTTGATGCTGCTGGGCCATGGCTTCCTTTTGCTCGGCGATCTCATATTGACGGCGGATGGGAGCAAGGAAAGGTTCGAAATGTTCGAATAGGTCTTCCTCGTTGACACGAGTGTCCCAGTCAAGAAGGAAAAGAAGTTGTCGCTCCATCAGGTTGACCTCGGCAAGGGAGAAGCCGAATCCTGGGTAACCTCGCACAGCGGTGTAACGTGCCCAGTGCTTGTTCTTCGGGCTCGAGTCGTTCAAGTTCTTGGCGGCAAGAATCAAAGATGCCAGAAAGATACGATGCACGGTGCATCGCATACCCTTCGCCACAGGGGGTAATCGAGCGCGGAGACGAGCAAGAAAGACGAGCGAAGTCATCAAGGTGGGTACCTGGACCTGTGATCGGTGAACGATAGACGAGATAAAGACCTCTAGTGGTGGTAGAGGAGGGAGGGTGTCGACAGGGTCCAAAGGGGGTGTGCTGGGAGGTGTGGGTTGGCCATGTTGGTTCGTGGATGATGCGGTCACATGGCCTTCGCAGCGGATGACTTTCGATGCCTGTAGAGCAAGGTGGGTGATCATTTCCCGTGACACGGGGAGCATCACGAACTCATTCAGTGCGTCTCTGTTGTACGACTGCATCTTGTTGGTGAAACTGGTATTCATGTTGTGTTCCATGGTGACTCGAAACGGTAGCGGGTTAGGGCTTGCTAGTCAGACTAGGATCGAGGTAGATGGACGAGACGGTCGAGGTATTTGAATATTTTCTTTGGAGACAATCCCAACCTGACTAGCAGAGTAAGGAATAGATTCCAAGAGAATAAAAATGTATAGCAAAAGTATATTCCCGAGATACCCAATTCAGAAAGGTGGAATTCCGGGGTTGTGGTATCGAGGTGAGGGTTGCCGGTCGAAGATCGTGAGCAACGAAAGTGGACAGAGTAAATTTGCGAACGAGAGAAATCGAATGGTACGTATATTAGATTGGAACCAGGGTTGCTGCGAGATCCTGCCCAGCGAAGCAATTGTCCGTAGTTCAAGAATGTGGCTCAAATTGTTGATGTTGTCGTGTCAACCTTTTTGAACAAGGGCGTTATCGATAAATGTATAGTACTACCGACAACCGAGAGACGATACCAGAGAATTATTACAATGATGACGGCGCTAGTCGATTTATGATGCAGTCGATCGTTGCACTGAGTCAAAAATGTCAGAGTAAGCTTGTGGTCGGTATGGGTCGAGTATGGTCGTGGGGGCTGCAGTTACAGCGGCTTTAGCAGGAGGATGATACCGTAGGATGCAATGGTCAGCGGAGTCAAAAATCAAGAAAAGAAAGACTGGTCAAAAGAGAGGATGAGACGGTTTAATATTGAAACGGCAACAGGGAACAAGATAATGATAATAAGAAACTAGTCGACAGTATTATTGATTAGATGAGAGAAGGTGTGTGCATGTGGATGAACCTCGTGAAAAATGTGAGGTCGCAGGCAAGTAGTTATATGCACTGGATGCCACACATCGTCAGTCAGCCAGACTCTGTCGGCAGTATGCAGGACGTATGATCCTCAGCCCAATCGAGGGAGGGCGCTTGGTGGCTGCCGGCCAACGCTGCAAGGACAACTACGAACCAGTTGTTCACTGTGGAGAGGCCGAACTCCAACAGAGCCAGATGGGTCGCGGCAGGGGGGGGTTGGCAGAGTATTTTGCTAGGTAAAGTCAACATACCTGCGTTTCCTGGGCAGATCCAAAGGACTGCAGGAGGCGCCCGGTTCTATCTTTGTAGCGCGATGCTTCTCGACGAGGACATCCTGCGACGCGATTCGTGGAGGGGTCAGTGGTTCTAGGGTCATCGAGGGACGACAGAAATAGGGTCATGCCCCAGAGCGCGCGGTCTTCTCAAACACCTTGGAAAGATCGGAAACAGGCTAAGGAGGATGCTATGGAGTTTTACCAGGTTGTATGGGGAGGTGATTCGCTGGAATGGCTTGAGGGTACAATTGTTTCCAATTTAGGGCACAGCGGCTTCTGCAGCCAATAGCGGGCGGCGTGGGGCCCCTGATGGCCATCACCCGCGACGCTTGGTTGACTGTTTCTGTGTCATGGTATGCGAGGAGTCTAATTCTATCCTATCCGGGTCATTTTTTTCGGGTCGTCTGTCCAGAGTCCGTAGAGAACAAGTCGTTATGCTGCGTACCCTGTACAAAGAGGCAATCCTCCGAATGCACCGTGGTGATCCTCAGCACTGGCTTGGCATCCCCAGACTATTTGTTCTTCCTTCTCGGTTCCAATCCCAACAAAGGGATCTCCCGAGTCGGAATGCATTTATCGATATATCGGGTAAGCTAGATTCTCCGTGTCATGGTGAAGGAGAATAAACACGGTCCTTTGACGCGAACCGTTGCATTGTATTTGACTCTGGCTTGGTGACGCTTACGCTGAGAATCTGCGTTGGTATCATTGGAGCCAATCATCGTGGGGCTCAAGAGCAACTCTCCTACAAAACAACACTCGGGAAAGACTCATCTCAGTGGACGACGTGTGCACTGCATGAAACAAGTCCATAAAACACATTCAACGTGGAGATCGATGTCATCTCCAATCCTTCTCGAACTCCGTTGGACGTGTAGGGCAAGCCACTGGGTAGAGATTCATTACTAAGGTAGCATAGCCCCCAATCCCGGGTTACTGAAAGGACACTTTCTGACATGCGATGATCTGATGATCCGAGCCGTCCATTGACAAGTTGGTACTACGTATTGCTACTTTGTTGTAGTATGCGCACGCATCGATGATGGTGATCGCTTCAATTCATGTCAATCCTGCTACGACGCAGTGATACGTAAAAGCGATCCGAGTTCTCCAGTCTTGCTTGACTACCTGACCGAGGATGGCTTTGTTCATCGGACGGATACGATATGATTCGTAAGATGTGTTGACGACCAGATCACATGACTTCGCCTTCTTTGCCCACGTTGGCGGGAGAGTCCTGGCATGCTTTTGGGTCGCATACCTTGACACGCACCTAGATAGGAATGTCCTGGATTGGGGATGACTGGCACTGGCCACCTTGCCTGTCCAGAATACCTCTGAACATCTCTCCTTCATTCACTGCTAGTACGTACCCTTCATAGGGTGTGACCTGCCTGTAAACCTTCAACGATCAATGTTCTTATCCTTGAGATACACTCCTCTAGGTAACAATGTTTCATATTCCTCGCGCTCAAAAGGAGCTGAGCGAGGGCAAGGCACCAGAATGCGGCCACTCAACTACTCATAGCGATGATGATATTCCTCAACGGCTGTTCGAGAAGCCGGGCGCTACGGAAAACACTCGCCACTGCGTTGTGTGAACGTCAACGTCAACGTCAACAGGTTGTGTTTGAAGCTCGAGATAAAAATAACATGAAATCGACGAACGACGGTGGGTCGGATCCAGTGCAGCGGCTAAGTTGACTTAACTCATAGTTACTTATTAGGTAGGTATCAGGAATAGTCTCTGTCATTGGTCAGCTGGACACCGTCAACTTATTTTTAGTTGGACTTCCATTGAATCTGGGGAGGTGGGAATGGTATGGACAGCAAGCTGGAGCTCTGATATAAGAGCTCCGTCGTTCTGATCAGAGCAGTGGGAAGTCACTGTCCAACTACGTAGTAAGCTTCGGACAGGAGAGGTGTAATTTTACTTCGTACCTGAACCGGCAATGGCCTTCGCAGCCCACACTGATATCTCAAGTCAACGCTACCATTGATTTTCGGAAGCGTCTGATATATGCGCACAAAGTTTAGTCAGTAGCAGAGCATAACGATATTTCGAAGCTATTCCGAACTCTTAAGTGGGTTATATATAATCAATGAGTGGTGTGAGCTAAAAGCTCACAGAGCCGGAGCCGATAAGCTGAATGTCTAGTCTTCTTTGGGACTAGTGCCGTCTCCTTTCTCTATCAACGCGAGATTTTTCCCCAGGCAGAAATCAGGAACAACAACTTGAAGTTTGGAGTTGTGCTCCTTGAGAGATTCTTCCATTGCCGACGTTCACCATCCAATTGAAGAGGAATTGCAGCGTCGCTCCTCACACAGCGACCGACATTTCAATCTCTACGTCTCCACTTCAATGGCCAAATCAAGCAATGCCTCCTCGCGAGGCGGTTGCACCTCAACCCTCACCATCCTCGCTATATGCCTTGCCGCTTTCGCCTCTCTCTTTTACTACCTGGAACAACATCTCGAGTCATTCTACATCTTCGACCCGGCTCATCTGCACGATGTGTCGCAGCGCGCAATCGCTGCACATGGAAACGACACGCGCGCTGTTGTCAAGTACATTGTCGGCGAATTGGATGAGAAGCTCGAAGGAAAGCACTTGAACTTTGAGGAGGAGTGGGTTTTCAACAACGCCGGTGGTGCCATGGGTGCTATGTACATCATTCACGCCAGTGAGTCTCCCATTGAGTTCATTGAACCCAAGCTAGAAATTAACGTCGGCTTCAGGTATTACCGAGTACTTGATCATTTTCGGTTCGTACTTTCCTCCTCCTTGGCAAAAAAATGACCATACTAACGTACTCAGGAACCGCAATCGGCACCGAAGGACATACCGGCCGTCACACCGCGGACGACTACTTCCACATCCTCCAAGGCACCCAGCTCGCCTACGTCCCCGGCGAATACGAGCCCGAAGTCTACCCCCAGGGAAGCGTGCACCACTTGCGCCGTGGCGACGTCAAGCAATACAAGATGGACGAGTCGTGCTTTGCGCTTGAATATGCGCGTGGATGGATCCCTCCGATGCTCGGATTTGGGTACGCTGATACCTTTACGTCGACTCTTGATTTTCCAACCTTGTGGGCTACGACGAGAATTACTGGTCGCGAGATGATCGGTAATCTCTTGCAGGGCAAGATCTAGGATTGAATGGTCTTTTGCTTGTTGTGTGTATGATGGATTGTGTACCATGAAATTTTGTATAATAGTTTATATACTTTACCAAGGGACTGGTTGTGCAGCACGGTCAACCCTTTACATATTTTAATATATTCTTCAACACCACGACTTTGAAACTCCCTCCTTCTCGCATTTGTATGTGACGGGCATTGCATTGCCTGCACCTCGTTGCATCCTCAGGAATGTGACCTGGCCATGCAAAAGCTTACTTACATATATTGATTGAACTGTATTTTTTGTACGTACAGGTGCATACTTCCCCTGTTACCGGCCGGTGCCTACGCACATACACATACCCGACCTGCTCCATATCTGCAGGCGGATATTTGCAACAAGTAACGATCAAGATCCGACCATTGTCCGGGCAATGAATAGGAGCTTTTGTGCCAATGTACTGGTACATATATTGATTGATTTTCGTGGTCAGTCAAATTCGGGATCTTTCTGTGGTTGCTCCGGTGTTTGCCATTTGGTGGACCTTTGAAGCAAGGGTTGGAGCAAACTTTTGGGGGGGGGGGGGAGGGGGGGGAGAAAGAGTTTGTCCCGACAAGGTCCACATTTTGATTTATTAACTACGTATGGAATGGATCAGGTCTGGGTCTTAGTGAACAGTCTGGTTGAATGTTCATGGTCATTGGCATTGTCGTCAATATGATTAGATTCCTTACGACGTCTCGCCCGAGCAGACCATGATACGGAAAAAGGTTTCAATGACCGCTCATGAAACTGAAGCTCAATCCTATTGAAATGTGCAACGACACGCTAGCAGATAGATCACACATATTCAAGCTCATAATGTAACAGCCTCGCCTCCACTCCTCCACTAGGTCGGACAATAGCCTCGTCCCAGATCGAAAAGTCTATCCATTCTCCTATGCTCCGAATCTCTCCCTCTGCCGCTGCTGATCCCGGAAATCAGCACTGTCCGACGTAGATGTCGATAGTCCAAGTTAATCGAGCAGTGATGTCAGAAATGAGACTTATCCAATGTTACTATGTGGACGTTAGGCTAGTGATGGCCAAGTTGGCTCTGGTCACGGCTCGGCAGAGATATATCTTTTATCGATAGGCACCGGTGAGCCCCTGAAACCGTTTGGCGGCCTCACGAAATGGCTGGATATTTACGACTGATATTACTGTATACATAGGATCTACTAGCCTGTTTGTAGTGCTGCTCATTCCATGTGGAAGTAGATCTCTATAATGGGTTGAACTCTGCCGAATGACATAAGCACAAGGATAGTATGAGTAGTTAATATTTTCTCAGGGATACTACAAAAGTGAGCGAATGCCCGCATGCCTGATAAATTGTGCCTCCATCCACGCCCGGCTGCTTCTATAGTATGTCTCTAACCATGAGTCCTCATATCAGATATCTAAGAACTGTGAGCAGCATGTTACATTGCGGTACAGACGTGCTTACTATACAGGTGACATCTATCAGCTAGTAGATAATGCAAGCCCGTAATGCTGGAAGACCTTCATCAAGCTGGTAAGCATCGAGCGTGTGAACCCTAACCCTAGCGGGATGGATGCGCGCTTTACCGTATACGGACTAGTGCTCTGAGATTGCATGTGGGGTTGAGACGGCAATCTTATCGGCTCGGTTTTTATATGATACTCAGCCATCATTTTCTCTCGAGCAGTCTACGAACGATCAGCATGGCACCAACACTCTGCTTCAACTGCCGGGCGGCACGAGCCGTGATTATAAGACCCAAGAATCGGCACAAGCTTTGCAAAGCCTGTTTCATTGAGATCTTCGAGACCGAAATCCACGAAACCATCGTCTCGACCTCTCTATTCAAGCGCGGGGAACGAATCGCCATCGGCGCCAGTGGCGGGAAAGATAGTACCGTGTTGGCCTCTGTGATGAAAACCCTCAACGAGCGATATGACTATGGACTGAATCTTGTATTGTTGTCTATCGACGAGGGCATCAAGGGCTACCGGGATGATAGTCTAGAGACCGTCAAACGCAATGCGGAGCAATACGAAATGCCGCTCGAAATCGTTGGATACGATGAGCTTTACGGTTGGACAATGGATCAGGTCGTGGCACAAGTCGGCAAAAAGGGAAATTGTACCTACTGCGGCGTCTTTCGACGACAAGCGCTCGACCGCGGCGCGGCGCGTTTGGGTATCAAGCACATCGTCACAGGCCATAATGCCGACGATGTCGCAGAGACTGTCATGATGAATCTATTACGCGGAGATTTACCGCGTTTGTCGAGAGGCACGAGTATCATCACGGGTCGGGACAGCGCGGATATGAGGCGTAGCAAGCCGCTCAAGTACGCATACGAGAAGGAGATTGTGCTCTACGCGCATCACAAGAAATTGGATTATTTCAGTACGGAGTGTATCTACTCACCAGAAGCATTCCGCGGCAGCGCCAGGACACTGATCAAGGATCTTGAGAAGATACGACCGAGTTCCATTCTTGATATTGTGAGGAGTGGTGAAGATATGGCATTGTTGGTACCGTCTGAAGTTAGTGGTATTGGGAAAACGAAGGCCTCTGCTGCCGCTGACGCTGATGATTATTCAACCGGTGGATGCGGTAACCACAATGGCCGGTCTAGCGGTGGGGAGATGGCAGCGATGGAGAAGCAACTGGCCGCAAACGAGGAGGCCGAACATCATGAAATCGAGATAACGCTGCCGACTGCGAACGACACTAAAAAGAACAAGCCGACGCCACAGCAGCAAGTCAAAGGAAAGACGGTCCGTGCTCAGGTTATTGGCAAGTGCGAACGCTGCGGATATATTTCCAGCCAGAAGGTCTGCAAGGCGTGCTCGTTGCTAGATGGTCTGAATAGAAATAGACCAAAAACCTCGATTGAGGTCGGCTACGAGGAGGAAGAGAGCAGTTCGACATTGATGCGTCAGATGGAGAATATCCAATTGACGTCGGGTTGAAGTTCTGTCGACTCTATATGAATGAATCATTGCTGTGGTTTTAGCCGCGGCTCCACCACTCTCACAACGCCTGGGGTTGAACTGATGACACACAGACGCCTTCTCTCAGGGCAGGGCAGGACAGCGCATTTGTTCTGGACGGATCGCCCTTTGGCAAGTCCACAAGGCTTCGTCGCTGGCAAGGTCATTCGTATCATCCGTACCTCGATTCGTCAGTGGCATGTATCAGGATTCTATAGGTCAAACCCAATGTCTGTCAATTAGGTGGCATCAAATCTTCTCGGTACTATATACATTATCGTACACCAGTAGAGTACATCTCAATCATCACCATCTTGTTCTCCGAGGTCCCTCCATTACACGTAAATTCACCACCAACCCGACCCCGAATCAATCCTTTTTAGCATCCTCTCCATCCTTCGTGTTCTCCAGAATCCCCTCCTCCTTCGAACTACCAAAGTCCTTCTCAACAGGCAAGTCCATGCCCACCCTCCTCGCCGTCAGTCGCACCCTCTCTTCTTGATCCATATCCATACCCGGATTATATCTCGCCACCAAGGTGGCATACATTCTCTGCGCTTTTGCGTATTGCACGAATTGTTCCGCTTGTTGGATGGATGCCAACGTTGGCGATGATGATGATTCAAATTGGGTACGGAAGCGGCGTTTGACTGTGTTGGAAGGTGTGGAGGAGAGAGAGATGTGTCGACGGGGGAGTTCGCGGAGAAGAGCGCGGTAGAGCTGGCGGGCTCGAAGTGGGAGGTCTGTTGTCATCCTTATCGTCTGACTGATTTAGATATTGATGAATGTATTCTTTCGATCTGGTTGAGGTGATTCAGCGGCAAAGTATGAAGAAGAATGCAGTGGATGTGTTGGGTATCCATTCGTTAACGATTGAAGATCTAAAAAGTTCATCGGGGAAACATTTAAAGTTGCGGCCAGACTAAGCTAGTCGGATGCCTCAGGCTATCATACTATGCCTATTTCTCACCAATCAAATTATTCATTCTTCTACAAACTTTAATGATAGGCTCTAGGAGATATTGAAGGGGTTTTTCTTTTTTTTTTTTTTCTATAAAAAAAAAGAGAAACTTCGAATTCGTTCCTAGAACGCAGGATTTTGATTTGATGGCCGCTGGATATGCTCATAACATCATTTGAACACAGACACATGACATGTACGGAGTAGGTACAGACAGCAGAACCAAGCATGAAAAACAGCATAAAAAAAGGGGTATGATAGATATAATATGATCATAAATGCATGAAAACATAATTGAAAGACTTGCAAATCGGTCGCGAGCGTAGGCAAAGACACAGGCAATTCTAGTGGTATTATTATGTACGGAGATCGATCGACGTGATGGTGTGAGAAAAGACAGATCCGGAGGCGAACTCGAGATTAGGTCAAGCTCGTAGCCATCGAGGACCCCATGGCTTGGTTCGGTCGATGGCACCGCCAGCAGGTTCCACTTGCACACTCCGAGAATATAGTTCCTGAGTTGTATGTGAGCATACTTTCAACTTTTTGAGAAAGGAAGAACAAAGACAAACCTCTTCATCAAACATCTTAGCATCCAACACCAACCGTTGCACCTCTTCGTTCCTCTGAATATACGGGTACGGCGTGCGTTGACTGCGTTGAATAGCGAGCACTACGTCGCCCATAATCTCAAACTTCTTCCAGTTGATGCGATCCTTGTTATCACCAACGAATGTCTTGTTGCCTTCTTCTGCCGATACCAGGTCGCGCCGGTGAAGTGGTAGGAATGGAATGCGCTCCCCGAATGAATTATCCCACGCCAGACGGTACGCAAAATGACTCTTTTGCGTGCCCATCAATATCACAAGTCGTAGGAAATCTTTCTGTACTGATAGTGGTATCAACTCTCTGGTTTGTGCTAGTCGTTGTACTGGCGTGCCGTTGATGCCTGCCATGACCGCACCTAAAGAATTGTAGTTGTTCAGACGACGAAGCCTTAATGCGATGTTCATGAATTTCTCCATCGCCTTTGCCCGATGTTTGGCCTTGTCTCGTAGCAATATCATATTTTCGACGAGGAGGGCGAGGTGGTTGAACTCTTGAATCATACGATTCACGTTCTGCAAGGATTTGGAATTGCCTTTCTCGGCCCCAGATAGACTGACGTGTCGTACCAGGTCTCGTGGTCTGAAAGAGGTAAACATCGCCCAGTCAATGCGAGTAAGCTCTCGTGCAAAGTCGTCATCTGGTATCTCCATGAACTGCCGCCATTGTGTTTTGGTGAGGACATATCGGGAGGTGAGTTCTAGACTCATTGCCTCTCGCTGCGCGTTCTCTAACGCTAGCATAGCCGAAGACGCTTGAGTCATGGTCGAGACCGATCTGCCGGTACTGGATATCGAAGATACTGTTCCCGAGTCTCTCGACGACTCGTTCGTCGGCTCGTCAGACAAATCTAGCGAGCTAATGTTATTGAGCACATTCTCGGAAAATGATGAGTGCATAAAGGAAGTCGACGGCGACAAATGCGACGATCCAGTACCCTCAGATGATTCGCCGTCTTCTCCATCCCGGAAAGGCCACCCAAGATCGTCATCTTCGACCCGTAATTCCAAATGTAGACTGATCTCCTTTGCGGCGAACATGTAGACATGACTATCTTCAATGGAGTCGACAAAGTCGACCAATCTCTGACGTGTTTTGGGATTTGCGAAATCACCTGGGTATTCCGAAGCCCATTGGGCGACTACTTGAAGTAGCCGCAGTTGTTCAGAAGCCCGCGTCAGCTGAGGTAAATCGCTTCGTTCGGTATTTTCGAATCGAGTAATGAGGGCATTCAGTAACGTCGACGGGGCAGCGAATTTCCGATATAAACACAAGAAGGTAGCGCTGAATTTGGCGTCCAATTTCGACATGGGCAACGCGATGAGTCGCTCGATCAATTCTTCAAAGGTGACTCCGGGATCACTCGGCGCCGTCGTCTCGTGAAGGCGCTTCTCGGGCACATTCTCCGAACTGGCCGGTCTGCTTCGGACACCATCGTCGGTCTCCTCTTCCATGTCCAAAAACGAACTGAATGCATCAGCTGATCCGGCACTGTGACGCCAGGTTGTCCGCAGGGCACTCTGGCGCAGAGGGGAGCTGTTCGAGACACTCGGAGAGGAAGGTCTGCGAGAAGTGGCTGGGTTCATCCGTGTTCCAGACGGAGGAGTATTTGGTCGCACTGGATGTGAGTTGCTGCGGCCATTTCTGGAACCGGGGACATTGAGAGCCACGGTGGTAGGCTGTTCTGTCGTCGATGGGGACGCGGTTGGTGACCGGTCCCGCCGACTTCAACGAGGCGGTAAGAAAAAAATTGGATCGTCGGTGCGTTCGGCTTTTGGGCAAAAACGGAGTCTGTCTGACTGATGTGTCAAGCTGCTGCTGCTATTATTGTTATTATTGTTGTGTCCCCAGTTACCTAGAGCAAACTAGTGGTGGCAGGTCGTGCGGGTCAACGTGCAATAAGCAATTGGAGACACGAGGGGACCAATATGGAAGGAATCCCGCTGGCAGCGACAGCAGAAGCGCGTGCAATGGGCTTTGATTGTCAAGCGGACTCTGAGAAAGGGCAATGGTCAGAGGTAAAAGTTATATTAAGTAGTAGACCCGACCGAGTGGATCACAGAAAAGGAGCAACTGGCGACCGTTGGAAGAATAGGGCGTGGTGCGACGCTTCGCGACTTTTAACGTTGAGAATCAGCACCCTAGGTAGGCTAGCCTGGCCCCTAAACAGCCTAGCGAGCTGCGCACTACGACCAACTAGCCACGGAGACGGACAACTCCCGGCCCTACTTTCTGCTCCTTCGGACTCTCTGAATCTGCCATACTACGTAGTCCTACGTACTTTACTATTCTCCATTTTCTTGCTGAATGGAGAAAATGCGCTGGAATGTCGGCATTCATTCTCAGGTGCCGGAAAGAATATCCCTCGTCCCTCGTCAGGCCGTCAACTTCATGCTACACGACACATATTCTCCGCGATATTTCCTCGGATGACTGATGTCCTTTGATCCAATCGATTCAATGCTGATTCACTGCTTCCGACCAGAGGGATTATACCTGTCATTCTTCTCCGCAATTGACCGAAGTCCAAGTAGCGAGGCTTGGTCGAGCCTGGTGTGGTTCCCCGGATTACTTGGCCACTCAATCTATACATGCGTATGCTAGCCTGCAAGCGATAGATCGATCGCCCGACAGACAGAGCCTCGGTAATGTAATCCGACATCAGTACACACTGTCACGTCTCTGCTACGGTTACATGTCAAGTATGTGACTCGCCGACTGTCCTGCATTTGTATTTGCCTAATAGTAAAGAAAAGTGCACCATGTGAAGACATGAGACAACAACAGGTCTCGGCTCGACGGTACCTGAAATCAGTAGTCTAGGTTCGCCGTGTCGGAATATGTCTCCATAAATTTGTTGAGATTGTGTGAGCGCATGGCTATAGCATCTTCGCGAGCATCTTGCTTGTGCTTCGTTGGATTTTTCAAGCATCCACAATGCGGTAATCAGAATCTTAGAGTAAGACTCTTGAAGTGGCATCTCAAAGGATAAGACATTGGGTCAGGAACCTGTAATTTTCAACGGATACTTTGCCGCTACGACTCCGATCCTCATTAGAAAGAGAGAGGTCGGTGCAGTAGTGAAAAACGTTGCTATTTGACGACTCGTATGCCTTTCCTTTTTCGTCCCTCGCTTTTGACCATTACAGGTAACGTTGGCGGACGAGTGACGAGGGTCACAAAAGCAATCATGACAGCAGCTGCTGGACGCAATGTTGCCCGTCAGTGGGGCCCACAGCTTTTGGCGGTTCTTCCAAACAGAATCATCCTTTCTGCTCGTCTGCAACCAAGGCCATAAACTTCGTAAAGCCCTCGGCATCAGCGTCCGTGCACTCTCCGCCTTCACAGCCTTCTCTCCATCGCCTAACTTTGCCGACTCCACGACTGAAGCCCTTTTCTGCAGTCCAAGTTCCACGATTGCTTTGGTGATGGTGATGGTTATGAGCCTGTCGGTCGCCACGATGGTATGTGCTGTGCTTCGGCTCTGCATCCCATTCTTCCTCCAAAGTAACTTTGTAGATCTCCCGTAATTTGGTGCGAAGGTTGGGATATTCTGCAATTAGGTTTTGAATTTCTGCCAAGGGTATAGGTCCGTTGGCATTTTCTTCGTGCTTAGCGAGACGTTGCGGTTCTTCAGATGGGTGCTTTGCGAAATCCTGGACCGCGATTGGAGCTTGTTTCGGTGCACAATAGATTTTGTGTGACTTTGTACAAGCGAGAGAACAGCTTGAAATGAGTTTAGAATAAGTGTATACACAAGACAACAGGGTAGCAAGACTTACCTCTGCAAGCCGCAAGTCGGACATTTGTATTTAGGTGCTTCTTTCGAGCATACTTCACAGACGGGCATTGTGGTGGCACTCGATCTTTCTTATCGCGGTGAGTAAGAGGCAGATGGTGACCTGATAAGGTAATTATTCAAGAAAGCTGCTCTCAACGCAGTCGTGGTCAATCAGGATTGATGTTTGATGGTAGATTTCTCGACAATTTCTAGTCGAGCATCATGCATGCGTATGTGGTCCGTGCATCAGACTCGAATTTCAACGCTGCAAGAATTCCGGTGAGGCCGATAGGTTGGTCGACATCAAACATGGATTATACATTTTCATTGTGAAGACAATTAACAAAATCCAAGAGCGTTATATGTAGACAATCGAGAACTTACTAAGGAGCATCTCACGTGCGTGCTTTTGACGTCAATGTCTTCCGGGCAAATTCCCGCCGGCCGGTTTGTAATCAATTTATTTTCCTCGCCAACAAACCTTCTCTCAAAAAAGGCCGGCATCAACACAAGTAGGTAACTGATTAGACAAACTATATACAATGTCAGCACAGCAAGTTTCTCGGAGTCTTCTTCGTCGCACGGCCCAGCGATCGCAGACCCTGACCGCGACGATTGATGCTGCTCGATTCACCACCGCTCGGAGATCTATTCATTATGCGCGAAGCAGTATATCTGCCATAACACCATCTCAGAACCGTCGCAGGCCGACTCTACGTCCTAGCCATCAGACTTCCGCTCTACCGAAGATCAATGGACCCTCTACAGGCAATAAACGCTCGATATTTATCCAGACGGAATCGACGCCCAACCCGGATGTGAGTTCATTGTGCTTGGAGTTCATGTTTCTCAGCATCGAGTTCGAGATTGACTAATCTCTGTGATTACTACAGGCTTTAAAATTCTTGCCTAACCATCGCGTTCTGCCGGAGGGCTTCCCCACCCCTTTCTTAGAGTACCTGTCGCCAAGGTCGACTCTCGCCCCGCCGCACCCTTCACCACTAGCAGCCAAATTACTCAATATTGAGGGCATCTCGTCCGTCTTCTACGGTCCCGACTTCATCACAGTGACCAAACAAAGCGACGTCAACTGGGCGCACGTCAAACCCGAGGTCTTCAGTTTGATCACCGAGGTCGTCACAGCGGGCGAACAGATTGTGAATACTGTTGAGCGCACGTCCGGCGCTCAGGATGCACAGGAAGGTGGCAACGAGGACACTTTGGCGTACAACGAGGAAGATGACGAAGTAGTTGGAATGATCAAGGAATTGTTGGAAACCCGGATCCGGCCAGCGATCCAGGAAGATGGAGGAGATATCGAGTTCCGTGGATTTGAGAATGGGATTGTCCTGCTGAAGTTGCGTGGAGCTTGCCGTACCTGCGACTCGAGTACCGTTACGCTGAAGAATGGTATCGAGTCGATGCTTATGCACTACGTGAGTCTCCTCTCCGACTCTTCGGATCTAGGAATTGCACACTGACTGATCGTCTACAGATTGAGGAAGTCCAAGGCGTGCAGCAAGTTTTGGATCAGGAGGAGGAAGTATCGATGCATGAATTTGCCAAGTTCGAGGAGAAGTTGCGACAGCAAAAGGGACCAGGTGCTACGGCCTCATCTCTATTGGATGGGGCTCAGGCTTGAACAAGCTCTATAATTAATGGTTCATATGTACTTTATTGATAGAATGATGAAAATAAGCCTTTCTCTGGGGATTGCATTGTTTCTGCAAGGATTGGAGACTGTAATTGTCCTCGCCACTCTCTCTGACAAGATGAAGTTCAAGTTGCCACTTCTGCTTCCGCGGACCGAGAGAATGGTGTATACTTAGCAAGAAGCTTGATGCTACGTACCGTAGTGCAGCAACAACCAATCACGCGGGTTTCCGTTCTAGGAGGACCTGCGAATCAGGCGCATGATCTTCTCATTGCGATCTCTGTCTGGTACTGTCTGCAGTTGCAACATGTGATTTTTTGACATTCGATCATAGAAATTTTCTTTACCACCAACTTAGGTCAAATCAAAAACATTAGAGTAATCGCTGGAGTCTTTGTCCGTCGGTCGTGGTCTTATCCATGGAAGTCTGGCCACCGCTCCGCGCCACAGAGTCTTGGTTGCGCCATGCTTCATGCGAGTCATCTCCGATTCAAGTTTACCCCGGATTCTCCGTTCTGTTCGAACTTTGTGTGCGTCAGCTATTGTGGTCGAGAACAGACAAGGTCCCAACCACATTCCACGACCAGAGACTTCCCAGCAATGAATAATCGAGTATCGAGCGGATTACCGCGGCTCTACTGATTCATCGCATTTTTTTTTGCCTAGACATACATCCAATCTGTGGGGTAATGGCTGTACACGACATGCACCAACATCCCCGCCTTGGGAAGGGCTCATGCCCAGACACATATTTACGTCGTTTTCTTTGTGGCGTGCATGGATCGAAAAGTCAAGAACCCTAGCTAGAGAGGCATGTCTGAAGTCTGTACGAGGTGCAGCAATGGCGACGCAGACGATGAGATTGTATGCTAGCTTCGTCTAGGCTAAGCTAGGCTACAAACTACCCCGGAAAATGGGCGTGTCCAGTCAGTCAGGTGGCTGGGGGGTGAAAAGGGAAAATCCCGCACCTCTTGTTTAGCCTGCACGCTATGGTAGGTATGATTGGCGGGCTGATCTGGAGAAAGTCCCTAGGCCTCCCTGTGCATCGTTGTGTATTGTGGATGGATGAATGTATGACTGACGGGTACGCGGGATAGACTGTGACTATATTCCGGGACACGATACAAGGTAATGCAACACCGTATACACAGACATAACAGCCACGATATAGACCTGGGATCTTCCTGCGATTGAGTGTTGCGACCTCTTCTCTGTCCTACGTAGTAAGCGTAATTCCGGAAATTACAAGGTACGTACGGAGTAGTGTCTAGTCTCTCCCTAGGAAGTGTCCACTCCGCGAGTACGTAGCTGCAGGTGGGGTTGTATCCATAACAATGAATTCCTGTATGTAATTAATTCACTGTTCAGACGTCGTGTAATGGAAGGTCCCATAAGGGTGGGAGGAGGGAGGGGCCTCATCCGTCAGGCTGTGTTGACAGTCTGTACCGAAGTACCATCCATTCCTTTGCCACCTGAACGCGCTGTTTTCTGTTTTCGTGATGAGAGATCAAAGGCGACCCTTCGAATCCGCAGTCCGTTCGAGACAATCTTTGTCTGTTTTTGTTGGAAGCGATGTTCTGGAGCTGGCGATGGCCCTCGTTCTTCTCCACTTGTCATATGGACGAGTATGAGTGAATAGTACGTACTAACTAAATAGCACTGATCATAGTACATACTAGTGGGTAAATGGTAAATGGCCTAGCTGATGGGCTCTGCGGAGGGGAGGGGGGGGGGCAAAGTCGACCAATGCCCGCGGGTGTTACCACCGTCAAAGCGGGTATGACTGAACGTGATTGGTGTCGAGAGTAAGCGCACCCTCTTTCCCTGAGAGCAGACTCTCGCAACAGCGCTCCTTCCCCCGCCTGCTTCAAATGCTCCATGATGTCTGTCGGTCTTGGCGCTTTCCCAACGCCCTGCGATGATCTTCTTGATCGTTCCCTCTAGCTAGTTCTTAGCGACTGCAAATTATTCTGCATGGAATGTCCTCTCACCAGAAATCTTCAGCCCGCGTCCACTTACTACTACGCTGTCGCATTTTTTTTCCATGAGCGATTAATCGGTCCATTGGCCAATCTCCCATCAATACGATTCTTGATTTCCTTCTCACCCATTCTGCAAGTGATTCTTGCATCGCATCCATCCTTCATAGTCTCGACACAACGAGACGGACCAGGTACAACAGTGGCACTGCTTAATTCTCCTCCTACTAACGATCAAACTAGGCTATCAGATTACTAGCTTACGGGGCAGACACGGTGCACGGGTCTCTAGCGCGCTGCATTCGCTCTAACTCCATTGCTTCTGGGCTGAATCTCCTCTTCCCGACGGCGGCGACTCTACGGAAAATACATTGGTCCTTTCAATCGAAATAAAAAACGAAGGGGAAAATTAAGACAAAAAAAAATACAGCGTACAGATACACTGCACGACAGACAGGCGTATTGTTGTACACTGGACCAGACCAGACGTGGATTCTCGGTGCGGTACACCATACATACATTTACCCCATAATCCATCCATTCTCCCTCTCTCTCCCTCCTCCCTCCCTTTTCCCTCTTCTCCAGGTCTTACAAGCCTGCCGCGCCACCACCTAACCTCATCACCCAACTCGATGCCACGCCGCCTAGTTGCCCCCCTCCCCCTTCTCCTTCTTCTTCTTACTCTTCTACTTCATCTGACCCTCCTCTCGCGTGTTATCTTATTTCGTCCTTCGCGATTCGCTTTTCACTTACCTTCTTCTTTCTTATCCACTGCCTTCTTATTCATTGGATACAGGAACGGAAAGAGCAACAAGCACTTTTGTTGTGAGCACGTCTTGTGCCTTTCGGATCCTCTCCCGACGATTTACTAAAATCATCTCCAACCCTCGTGACTGACGCCCGTTAAGGGAGCCGAAGCTCCAACGGCGACCGGTTCGCACTTTTTTTTCCTTCTTTTCCCAAGTGCGTGCCACTCTACCAACCCTTGTGATCCTCGGATTACACTTTTTGAGTAATGGCTTAAATCGCTACGATAATCTCGTTCACTAACATCAACTCCTTTTGCAATCTACAGATTTTCCAAGATCTGAAGATGCGCTGCTTCTATGGTGCGCATCACCTGTTGGCGCCAGTTTGCAAGTAGTAGCGCATTACCAGAACCCGCGATTCCATCTCCAAAGCTGTCCGTTTTCTTTGTCTGCCAACGATAGCTATCGCGATTATACTTCGTCCTGGATCTGTGATATCGCATAGTCGCGCGATATACACTTACACACATACCACACACACATACACCAAACAGATCTCAAGCCTTGCACGGCAAAACTTGCGCCTTTGAGCCCGGTCGTTATTCTCTCCTCGTCGCAGGTCATCGACTACTGGAGAGCTGGCAAAGACCTTGTACATTGTTTGATAATCATCCGATTAGACTATAGGATAGAAGTTGTGCCTCCGCTAGGTAGAGTGGTAAGTTGTGATACAAGCCGCTGAAACATCCAGTTCTAACGTCTAGAGCAAGGTGTGCGTTATACCGATTTTCTCTTTATTACAAAACCCGAACATTGTGACATTAAATTTCTTGCTTCGCAGTAAGACCGATATTCTCGCATGATCAGCCCCATACCATTTGCTAATCGACTGATCTAGTTCCCTCGACTTTGTACGCGCCTTAATTGAGCAAAGCAAAGTAACACACATACACGACAGCATCTTCAGTCTGACTTCAAAGACCTACCTAACGGAGACTATCCTGTTCAGCATTGTCTATTGAGAAGGAGAGCATATTTTCACCACCATGGCTGCAGGCACAGATAAGCCTGCCCTGTCCTCCAAGGCTGGGACCAACGCATCCATTCGTTTGGAAAAGGGCAAACCAGGCGTCAGACGCTCCACACCCGACTCTGAAGCTCTCACATCTTCCGATGACGAATTTGACCATCTTCACCACGTAACGACGGCTCATACTGCGCCCGTAGCAAAGCCAGCTCGTCGCACGTCTTGGCTCAACGAGGTTCCTCAAAATCTACCCCGTAAGGCTTCGTTGACAACAGCGGGATCTCTAGTATCCCCTGGAATCCCTTCCTCATCAGCTGCTGATCAGCCGGGTTGGGGTGCCGCCACTAGTCCTAGCTTGAATAGCTCCATGTCCTGGGGTCACGGAAGCAGCTTCCCTTGGGCTACTGGTATCTGGACCTCCGAAACAAGAAAAGAACCACCTCCGAGGTTGACTGAATTGAGTCAGTCGCCGACGATGCCCAGTATGGCAGCCGCGGCATCAGGCACTGAGGAAATACTCAGTCCTACAGCACGGTCCATGGCTGGTGAATCTTCCATTCCGTTCAACATCCCTCTTCATCCTACTCCTAAAACCTACCGCTCACAGTCTTACTCCGTTGGTCAACTTGATCCGGAGACGATGAATCTGATGTCGACTGCGACTACCAATCAGCTCGGCGGCCTGCGGGGACGTCCTGGAAACCAGGTTGGAGGACTTCAACATCGAACTTCTCGGCCTAGTATGCTGGAAGACCTTGGCCATGACCCTGCCTCGTTGGGTCGCGTGCGGGAAGATGACGCCGATGACGAAGAAATCCCGAATGAGCTGAATGACGCTCAATCGTACACTTCTAATCAAGCACGAACGATCGAGCAGTTGACGAGAGAGAATGCTCTTTTGCGGCAAGCCGCTCGTTTCGACGGAGCTCGGCTGAGAGATCGTGCTGTTTCATCTGCCTCCGCGAATAGTAATTACTCCCTCCAAAATGGCTTGCATAGCTTGCATCGTATCCAAGGAAGCGTACCTGAGGAGGCAGACCTCGCCGTGGAGGATATGGATGAGCTCGGTGACATCCCTGGGTACGGCGTGCTTCGAAACAGCGGCCGTCGAAGATTATCTGAACATTCTGTCAACCTTGAACGACAGCTTGCTGGCTTCGGCTCGGTCGAGAATAGACCTTTGGAAAATCTGAAGCGAGCCCACTGGCAGACCTCTCTTGGATTTGGTAGCGTTGGAGAACTATCGCAGAGCAGGCGCCATTCGTTTGCAGATATCCCCACTAGACATGGTTCAGTTGGATCAATCGGCGAGAACCCATTACGGGCAGGTCTCCGTGATCATGAGGATGATTTCGCTAGTGCGCTTGAAGGGGCACTCTCAACACCGACAGCCGAAAATCGTAAGTCCATCCAGCTACTAATATCTGTCCATGATGCACTTGCGAGCGCGCCTCTTGAAACACAACTGACTTACTATTGACTAGCCTCATACTACTCTGCTCATGATTCGCTTCGGGGAGAAATGCCTGCTTCCATCCATCAAGCCTACAATGTGCCTTCAGCATACGGTCGACCTCACTCGGGACTAGCGCAACCTCACCAGAGCCAACGGCTGTATATCGTAACGTTTAAATGCCACCGCGCAGATGTCTTCTATGTACAGGAGGACACTGGACTCCAAGTCAATCCGGGAAACCTGGTGATTGTTGAAGCAGACCGTGGTACAGATCTCGGAACTATCCAGCACGCCAATGTCACCTGGCAAGAGGCGAGGGAGCTGAAAGAGAAATTCGCAGAAGAGCATTACAAGTGCTTGATGATGTTCTCCCGTCAGAATCAGGGTGGAGCATCTCAAGTGGTCAATTCCAGCCTGGGAGGTCGCAGCGCTGTTGGTGGAATGAGTCCGACTGGTACTCATGGGTCACATGAGCCTCAATCGACGGAGATTAAACCCAAGCTGATTAAACGACTTGCCCAGAATCATGAGATCTTGACTCTACGTGACAAAGAAGGAAATGAAGCGAAAGCCAAGCGTGTCTGCCAACAAAAAGTCGTTGAACATAGACTCAACATGGAGATCCTTGATGCTGAATTCCAAATGTAAGTTTTTTGGGGGCTCACTGTCTGTTCGGTTTACTTACTAGCTCTAGGGACTGGAAAAAGTTGACTTTCTACTATTTCGCCGACTCATATATCAATTTCAATTCCCTGGTAACGGACCTTTTCAAAATATACAAAACTCGTATTTGGATGTCCGCCATCAATCCAGCTTCCTTTGTCACGCCAACCGCTGGGCTTCAACCTCCGGGTGTTGGTCCCATTGGATACTCTCAAGAGCCGTCAACTGATCGTCGCCATCATGAAAGTCGAAGCTACGGTATCTCGCCCATATCTCAAGTACCCCCGAATCTCCGTGAGGCTCTCGAGCGAGGAGAATTCGTTTCTGGAATTACCGCTGTCCGCAATACATATATCGACCCATATCAAGGTTTGGGCTCTGGGGCTCGACAACACGACACAACCTTCGGTCACGGTAGTCCATCCCATGATCCCTTTTCACCGATTGCATCAAATGGGTACGGTTTCTTGGATCCAACGGGCTCAGACTACCTGAGAGCAGCCTCTACTCAGCGGACCGAACACCCTCAAGCAGACTGGATCGGGGGTTTTCAGGGCTTATCACTCAACTCCTGATCACCTTGAACAATTTCGCGAAATTACTAAGATCTTTTCTCCCTTCTTTGCGTTTTCATTTTTTCTTAATGACACTTGCAAAATTATCCTAGATTCTCGGTTTATGTTTTCCAAGGGTAGATTGACGAAGAGATCTACAACCTGTCCCTCCAGATACCTCATAGACTACGGTGAGACTTGACTTTACAATCTTTCCTCGAATTTGTATGACTTGGTTGCGCTGCGACTGTCAATGATGTTTCTATACTTGACGACCATATACTTGATGATGTTGACCTTTCTTCTTGTCTCTTTGCCGTTCTTATTTTTCAACGAGTGACGTCTACGTTGATCTCCCGTGTTTGATTTCATTACTTTGCTAGAGACGCTAGAGACGAAGAGACAATATAACGACTGCGCGGCTTTATGATGTGGGTTGGTGGTTTGGAAATAAAAGTTGTTTTAAATCCGTCTTGTTCGATAGTTCTTTAGGGGAGACTAGAAATATTGTACGGCTTGGGTTTTGAAGAGTATAATGGCGTTCGAAAAAGGCGGGTTCGCATGAAATGATCCGTGTTGTTTTTATCTACTGATGTAGATGACCGTATCGATGCTATGGCTTCGTCTGGTAGTGAACTAGCCCCGTGCGGCTGACGCGCTCGGACATAACGATACGGATGTATCGATAGCCCGTGATATCAGTTGAATATAAATCCTTATTTACTTCCTTGAATGGATGACCAATTTTACCTTCAGCAAATAGACTAGACACGCCGAAGTCAAGATAATATCTAATTCGACATGCATCTTTTGGTACTAGGCGCGACAGGCCGGACCGGGCAATACGGCTACCAATTCGCCCTTGATCAAGGTCGGCCCTTCACTGATTTGCTCCGTAAGTTAGATACTGATCAATACTAGGACACCACGTTACAGTCATCGTCCGCAACGCCAAAGCGATCGCGGTCACCCATCCCTACTTGACCATATTCGAAGGCTCGGTTACATCAGAACAAGACATGACCCATGTCTTCAAAACCTCTGCAGCCACCCATGGTCCAATCGACGCGGTACTGGGTTTCTTGAATCCCTCGCGAGCATCTGATCTCCCATGGGCAAAGGTCGTTGCACCACCACGTTTACTAGCCGATTCGACCGCTATCGCGGCTCGGCTGCTTCGCCAGCAGCAGGTACCGGCAACTCATGGAGCTCCTCGTCTGGTTATAATGAACGCCCTGGGTTCAGGAGAAAGCCGAAAAGTCACCCCATGGTACTTTCGATTTTTCATTGATCACAGTAATCTCAGGTATACGTATGATGATCATGATGCTGTCGATGCAGAGATTGACGAGTGCTGTGGGGGCGGCAATAGTGAGAACCAGATCAAGTGGACGTTGGCTTTGGCTGTGAGTTTGACGAGTCCTGGGGTAAAGCCTGTCAGGCCTACGTCGAATACAGAGGCTCCAGCAAGTTTGTGGCTCACTCGCGAGAGCTGTGCGAGGTGGATGGTAGAGGTTGCGACGGGAAAGTACGGTGACGAATTTACTGGCAAGAGGATTGGAGTGTCGAACTGATTTCATGCAGAAAGTCCCACATGAAGCAGGTAGAAGATCAAGAGCGTCATTTTTGTATTTGAAGCTATAAGTAGTCGAGAGAAGAGATATTGAATTTCTTAGCCAATTATAATTCATGCTCCGCAGAGACATTTGTCACGTGACTGACTCGCTGCGCGATGCTCTGGTTGGCTGTGATCCACACACCTCGCTTCGCCTAAAAGTTCTTAGCGTCCCACACAGTCCACCACCAAACGAGAGATCTTGAATCTTTTCTCAGCCCGTTCTTTGACTTGCGAAAAAACGACAACCACGCCGACAACCGACGACCCCAAAACGACAAGGTATGATATGTCTTTCCGGCTATACGATTCACGATCGAACCAACTGAGATTATCATTTCTGTATCTGACTGTTCGTCTCTTCTAGATGGGTGCCTTAAAATACGTCGAGGAGCTTCAGAAGAAGAAGCAGTCCGATATCCTTCGCTTCTTGTTGCGTGTCCGATGCTGGGAGGTGAGATTCCACGACCCTTGAATGATTTATCTGCTTTTTCATATGAGATTGCTCTATCAATGAGATTGCTCTATCGGAAACCTGCCGGGATATGGAGATCGAAGAAGACAAAGTCTAGGGAATACCGTGAAGATCTTTTTCGAAACATTCAAACCGAAGATACCCCATTGATTCTTTCTCTTGGAGTATTAGGCAGTCTGAAGTTTTCCAGCTTCTTTGTGGAATAAATCCCGCTCGGTCCAGGTGGATGTGTGGCACATCGAATTTGAGTAGCAGTCTTTTGCTGCTTGTGTCTTGCTATACACTCGTTGAACTTTGCTGAGAGTGCATCAATATAGCTCCGTCAACTTAACGTTATCCACCGTGCTTCCCGTCCTTCCCGCCCCGACAAGGCTCGTCGTCTTGGATACAAGGCCAAGCAGGGATACGTTATCTACCGTGTCCGTGTTCGCCGTGGTGGTCGCAAGCGCCCTGCTCCCAAGGGTGCCACTTATGGTACGTCCTTCCTTTCGACCATTTTGCAATTGGAAGAATGCTAATTGAAATACAGGCAAGCCCACCAACCAGGGTATCAACCAGCTTAAGTACCAGCGCTCTCTCAAGTCCACCGCTGAGGAGCGTGTTGGTCGCCATGCTGCCAACTTGCGTGTCTTGAACTCCTACTGGATCAACCAGGACTCCACCTACAAGTACTACGAAGTTATCTTGGTCGACCCCCAGCACAAGGCCATTCGCCGCGATCCCCGCATCAACTGGATCGTCAAGCCTGTCCACAAGGTGAGTTCTTAGTGCAAGTGTGATATCGTCAGAAGAAAATTGGACTAACGACTGTTTAGCACCGCGAATCTCGTGGTCTTACTGCGACCGGCAAGAAGTCCCGTGGTATCAACAAGGGTCACGGCTACACCAAGACCAACGCCGGCCGAAGAAAGACTTGGTTGCGCCACAACACCCAGAGCTACTGGCGCTACCGTTAGATGTGAGGCATCTAAAACCGGTTGGTGGATGGTGGAACTATGGTACCTGGTTGCTGTCTTGCACTTTTGTGCTAAGATTCTTCTGGAATGCTGTAGTCAAAAATTCATTATCATTTCAATTATGATTCATTCTATTACTATTACTGAGGGTTTACAGCGTGTTATGATCGGGTCTAACGACAGGAGTCGTATTATGTCTTGATTACAAAGTGTGACGACTGAAAATAAAAAAACGTCAATTGATAATATCATGTCTGCCTCCAAGTCATTCAGACTAGTAGTCCGTAAGTATGAAGATATACAAGGTACATCAGAAGTTTACATCAAGCTATGTATCAAGCTATGATAGAGTACCTCTACCTCTACTTAGTGTCTGAACATGTCTCACTTTGAAGCTGTACTATTTTGAGTATCACGCGGGTCATATAGGTAATGCACACAATTTAACCAGCCATCTTTGTCAAATGTACGACAGCGTTTCATGCCCAAGGAGCCAAAATAATTAGCCTCACTTTAGTAAATAACGAGCGATTAATCTTGGCGGTAAGACTTGTATGTGACCAGCCAAAAGGTCAAAAAAGGTAAAAAAGATATTGACCACCATGTGATTTGAACACATAACCTTCAGGATGAACCAGGAAGAACTAACTGGAATCTGACGCGCTGCAATGAGTTAGTTTAAATTCTATTAAACCAGGAAATTGGATTCTTGATGTACACGTACCTACCGTTGCGCCAGGCGGCCGCTAATATCAGATCCTTGTTAAATGAGGTTCTTGTATGCTGCCTCTGCTGCCTGTCATTACTGTCTCAGGTACCCGACCCACTCTCCTATAACCTCGACCCGTGCATTCATTCTTGGAAACAAGATCAAGATTACTCCTTATTACTATTACCTTATCCTATTGGCAGGGGAGAGAGTTATTGTCTCACTTCGATGTGTTCATTGTTCACTGTCTTGCATCCCGGGCCGGCCCCTCCTGATGAACATAATTTGGTCTCTTGTTGTTAGATTACCTGGGAAACTTGTCGTTTCCTCTCATTCTCGTACCCATCACGTTCTTCAGACATATTCTACCGATAACGGTTATATCGTACATACATTACCTGAAAATTTCCGTTGAAGTTCGAGAAGGACTCAGTGACGTGTGTCGTATCCTCGCTGTTGTGCCCGATACTACCTCCGCGCTTCGGTTTCCTGCTTCTCTTGTCTGCATGCGGTAAGCATCGCATCGCAGCAACGCAACGCCAAAATTGATAGCCTGACTCAAGCTTGACTGAGCTGGCACGGCTCACTTGACGCCCAAATCGTATGACACAATCGAGCTGGTATCGAGAAGGAAGCGAACGACCGGACAACATTCAGCCCTAGAAAGCACGTCGAGCCAGGACGAATATCTACATTTTCAGCAAACTACATGCATCGTCCACATGCCGACGTGGCCCTCTCGAATCCTTCCGAGCACGTCGTCGCCGAGCTCGCATTCCGATCCGGTTCATGCGCCGCCGCCGCCGCCGCCGCCTTCTCTTCGCATCCCGGTTGACGTAAATCGAAGTGCAATCAATGCGATAGATCACAATGTGCCCATTCTCTTCCCAACTGGAGCGCCGGCGGCGACTATGACGACGAATGCTTTTGCATCGACATCGCAAAATCGACGTCAATTGCATGCTCGTTCTACAAGTCAGCCGTTTCCCTCGCTGATGAATCCGAATGCGCCACGGAAGCCTGAGAGGAAATTCACCAAAGCGGATTTTGGCCTTGACCTGGATTTCGATTTCGACGACGATGGCCCTGCTGCGATAGCATCGGATCAGATACGCAATTCAAGTGAGGAGGTGACCGGGAAATGCATTACATGCAATTCGACTTGTCGATGGCCGCGAAATGTTCAGGTGTTCAGGTGTACGATCTGTTTGACAGTTAATGACCTTCAGCCACGACCAGCGGCAAAAATAAGGGATCGCTATGATAGAGTGGGAGACGATGATCGTCCGCCACCTCCGCCACCTAAAGATGGTTCACCTGAGCTTCCACCTGGTTTGTGAATTGAGTACACTATGTAATGTTCGTATATGTTCTGACCCTCCCAACAGCTCCGATATCAATTGAGGAAACAAGGCGGATCGCGGATAGTTGCCTGATCAGATTCCTCCAAAGCCGCTTATCTGGTAATTCGGATCCCGAACTTGTACAGCCGGAGCGACGGGATCGCGAAGCCAACCATAGAAAGCAGGGCTCGCAGATGGATGAGAAACGACCTGTGGCCTCAAATGATGCACCTGCAATTGCCGGAACTAGGTTCCTATCACCCCCTACTAGTAGCTCAGGATATATGGAACCAAAGGATGGACGCACAATGCGTGCTCGCTCGAGTTCAGACACGCCGCCCATGTCACGGAGAAGAGATCGTTCTGCACAAGGCAGAGAACGCTCCCCTTTGCGGGTGAACACTGGTCCTGCAGATTCCAGAAGTCGCTCAGAGACCCGGCCGTCCATATTTCGATCTCTGGAGGAGTACATCATCAAATCATTTGCCGGCTGCGACTGTCTCAACAACTCTTTCATGACTGCTAGTGCTCTTCGTTCCATGTCAAACGCAGGGCTCGAGTTTCCGAAACAGCCTGTCCAACGGGAGAATGTTTTCGTTCAACAGGACAATGTAATTTCTCCCAAGTCTCCTACCGCAGAGACGGTCATGTTTCCAGAGATCGACCCGAAGATGCTACTTCTAGGCGATTTGGCCGAAAATTCTTCCTGGTGGATGGGCGGCCGTCCGCGCCGTCATGAGGCGAAAGATGCTGGTCCTGCAAAGCGAGAGAAATCGCCTCTCCGGTCAAAGTCTATCGTAACGAACAAGTCGCCGAGAATTAGCTGGGATGCAGTGGTTGAGTGGTATCAGCTGATTGTGCATGTCGGCGACAACTGGAGAGAAGTTTGGAACAGTCTCAAGTTAGAGGAGCAGAAGTCTGATATTGAAGGTCAATCAAAGTCAAATGCTGTTGTGGAGCTGGGCTCGATAGACAGAGAAATCACTGAGGCTCGAGTGCACGCTCAGAAGACCTTACTGAAGGCTACAGAGAATCTATTGAAGCGGCCCCGACGTCCGCTACGTCATCCTGAATCGGCCAGATTCCTACTCATCTTACTTGCGAACCCCCTGCTTGTTTACACAAATAATGGTACGCCATCTGTATCAAGCCTACTTTCTCCAGAGGTCGTGGCAGACGGTCAAAGGTCGACACCCAACTTCAGTAGAAGGTATGGATCGAGTGAACGGAAGCCAGCAACGTCTTCTTCGAGCAGGTTGCAAATTGGGAGTCTTGGTCATCATTCTGGAATCATAAAAAGAATTTTAGGTCTACTCGGAAACCTGCCAAACGAATGTCACCACTATCTGGTAGGATGGTTTTCGCGCTATTCTAAAAGTCAGTTTGAGACGTTAGTAAGTCTCGTCGGTCGATTTGTTACTTATCGGCTGAGCAGACAGCATGGTCGTCACCGTAGCGATTCAGGACAAGCTATCAATGGACTGGTTCCCAATATTCCAGGTGGAATCGAAAGCTCGCCTGTTCATTTGCATGCGGTACTGCATGAATCGCGGCCTTCAAACCAGTCCACCGAGGATAAAAACCGTCGACGGATGATATACAATACAGAGGATTGGCAAATTCGGGCTGCTGCACGGGTAATGGCTTTACTATTTGCGGCCAACAATCATATCTCCAGCTCAGTTCATAAACGCGATGCGCTACTGCCGCAGGATTACAATAATTCTACGGCGCCTCTCATCCCTCAGCATAAAAAAAGCGGTTCGACCATGATACCTCTAAATACCTTCTACAACACATTGTTGGATTTCTCAGATCTCGTCTCTGATTTCGAGGCTTGGGAGTCACGGACTGCCAAATTTTCGTTTTGTCAGTACCCTTTCTTCCTGAGCATCGCTGCAAAGAGCCGGATACTCGAGCACGATGCCCGTCGCCAAATGAGTATCAAGGCCCGGGAGGCCTTTCTGGATAGCATCTTGAACCGTAAGGATGTGAGTCAGTATCTGAACCTGAAGATTCGGCGTGACTGTCTTGTTGAGGATAGCCTGAGGGGAGTCAGTGAGGTGGTTGGCGCGGGGTCTGAAGACATCAAAAAAAGCTTACGGATTGAGTTCATTGGCGAAGAAGGTGTTGATGCAGGTGGTCTCCGGAAAGAGTGGTTTCTACTACTCGTCAGGGAGGTTTTCGACCCTAATCATGGTATGTATGGACTTGAAAATCAACGATACACGTGGCTGACGCATGACTAGGACTCTTTGTTTATGATGATGACTCGCGATTTTGCTACTTTAATCCGTATTGTTTTGAGTCGTCGGAGCAGTTCTTTCTAGTGGGGGTCCTCCTGGGCCTCGCAATATACAACTCTACCATCCTTGACGTTGCCCTGCCACCATTTGCTTTCAAAAAGCTCCTCGCTGCAGCACCATCTCTAAGTATACCGGCAGCTGCACAGAGACAACAACACACCTCGTCGTTAGACGATCTAGCCGAGTACCGACCCGCCCTCGCTAAAGGCCTGCGCGCGCTGTTAGAATTTGACGGTGACGTCCAGGAGACTTTTTGCTATGATTTTGTGGCGCAAGTGGACAAATACGGTCAGGTTGTCAATGTCCCGCTCTGCCCGAACGGAGACAAGAAGCCCGTCACAAACACAAACCGCTACGAATTTGTAAGTTTGTATGTTCAACATCTGCTCGATACAGCAGTGCAAAGACAGTTCGAACCTTTTAAACGAGGTTTCTATACGGTCTGCGGCGGGAACGCACTCGCCTTGTTTCGACCGGAAGAAATCGAGTTGATGGTCCGCGGGTCAGATGAACCTCTCGACGTACCTACCCTTCGCGCAGTAGCCACATACGAGAATTGGCCGACTTCTCGACCCAGAAACAACGATAAGAACGGTAAGGATACAAGGAACGCCGAAACTGAGCCATCTTCGGAACCAGTAATAACCTGGTTTTGGGACTTTCTCGCGGGGTCCACGCCCACAGATCAACGAAAACTGCTCTCTTTCGTTACGGGCAGCGACCGAATCCCCGCCACCGGAGCCGCGAGTCTGAGTATTCGAATCTCATGTCTGGGTGATGACTCGTCTCGGTATCCGATTGCGCATACCTGTTTCAATAAGTTGGGTTTGTTTCGGTATGGGTCGAGACAAAAGTTGGAGAGGATGCTCTGGGATGCGATCTGTAATAGCGAGGGGTTTGGGTTGAAGTAATTGTCTCTGTAGTTGTGATGTACAATGTACGAAATTGACTGTTCTACGTACAACGATATAGAATAATGATGAAACGATTTATCGTTGCTCGTTTTCATATCAGCCAAGTGCCTCATCGTCGCTTAGGCGTTAACGCAATCCACCAACTGACATCGAAAATGGATTGATTTGCAACAATTGACTCTTGTAAACGTTATTGACATGCTTCTGTCAGTGTCCGCAACGAGTGGTACAATGTAACGCTAGGCATCCTCGGTCGTTCTCCTGCATGCATGGAAGGACTATATAGAAATGTATACACCGTGAAACCAACTTCGTCCTCGTGATCAAGCCATATAGATATGTAAAGCAGCCTCAGTACATAAATCGCGGGGTAAGATTGCTTACCCTATGTACGATCAATTTAGTTACTAGCTAGTCACAATTGTTTCCAAGTTTGGTATCCTGCAGGCAGTCATATCGAGTTCGGAGACTCCAGGACTTTGGATTTGAGGGCATGCTTCACCGCTGCTTGATTTCCCCTCCACTTTACTCCAGACTTTTTCGCCCATATGCAACGATATGGGTTTCGAGCACACTGCATGTGGACAGGTCAAAAATTTACGTATCCAAAGTTTCATGTGGTAGCAACGCATGATCGCAGATCTATTCACCCACACAGGTTTACGAATCCGGGGTACATGAGCCCACCTATTCGCTTTCGACTAACGTTAATAGCCATTTGTCATTTGATGGATCGAGATGTTCGTATTCAGTACGATCCGCAATAAAGAGCCCCTTGCTTGGGACACGAGGTAACGAAGATGGGTATGGGCGGTAATATGTTGGTCATGTACTCCGTACGGAGGTGAGACTGGTATTGTTTTGAAACATGTACTGGACAGGGAGATGCATGCATGCTTACTCATACCCTCACATACTTTGGAAAAGGACGATCCTGGAACTGTGGACGTCTCGCGGGCCGGTTGTGATCATCAAAGACTACGAAAGTTTCAGGAAACTGACATGATGGACATAAAAGGTATCAATTGGTATAGCCTAGTCATTTCTTCCGTAAAATGAGCGCCGAATCATGACAAATAGCTTCATAGACCAACACCGTAAGCAGAATCGAAGTCAATCCGAATCCATGCTAAAAGGGAGTGCCTGTTTTAGTTTGTGTGTGTAATATGTACACTGAAATAGAAAGAGAGTAAAGGTCCTAAGCCTTGACACAGTATTCGTAGCCCAGCCACAAATTCGAGCAGGCTGCATCCAGACCAGGATTCCAGTCCATGAACTGAGATGCAGAAACGCCAACGTCGTCTTCGACTTCGAGGCAGTAGTCGCCCGAGACGACAAGGGTCCACTGCTGGCAAGTTGATACAGCGCCAGGGTAGACGGGACCGAGCAGAGTAGTAGTAGCTGTAGAGGTAGCAGATGCGGCAGCGGAGGTTGCGGCAGGAGGAGTAGTAGTGGTAATGGTAGTGGTGGTGGTAGTGGGAGTAGTCGTAGGTGCGGCCACTGGTGTTGTTTCCGTGGGCGCAGCAGTGGGTGTAGCGGTGGTTGTAGGATCTAGGGAAACAGTGATACTGATGGCAGGGGTGGTAGTGGTGGAAGCGACGGGGGAAGTCGTCGTTGTAGACGAAGCACTACCGTCGTTTCCAGAAACGAACGTGCCTTCAGTATGAGTGAGGGACTCGACTACACTCGTGGAGCAGCTGGATGTACCCGTGGACCAGCCCAAGAGACGATTGGCAACATCGGAGGCATAACAAGCAGTGGCGCCACCTTGACCCAAGTTGCCATCAGGGGCGACGGATCCAGAGTTGTACATTCGTGCTGCCATGTAGTATTCAGTTGCGCCGTCGGCTCCGTATTCAGATATAGCCTGCGCAAGAAGTTGCTTGAGACCATCTCCATCCACTGTACCCGTAGTGCCGTCCTCGATCATTTGAGTGATCTCGGAAGAGGGGCAAGGAGAAACGGGAGTTCCACTGTTGCATGTTCCATTGCCGTTGTGGGACTGCATGAGACCTGGATTGAAGACACCATTGTCTGTGCCACCGACTCGTACACAACCGGTGCTTTCCTGCATGACAATCGCGAGAATGAAACGTGCGTCAACGCCACTAGATGCAGAGACAGACTGAATAGCGGTATTGATACTGTTGATCTCATCATCGGAATCATTCTCGAAGCCGTAATTGGCACAGCTAGCTGACATGGTCGCCTTGTTGGCCGCGAACATTTCGTCGTAGGTTGCGACCCAGTCATCGATGGCTGGCCACCCTGCAGCGGTCGTTCCATCGCCACCGAAGAGAGTGTAAGAGGACGAGGAACGAGATTGTAAGGACTGAACATCTGCTACTGCAACATCGCGAGAGGGAGTGAATGGAACCGGAGCCCCGAAAATGAGTGCTGGTAGGCTGCCGGCAGCCAAGATCTGGAGAACTGTTAGTCGCATGATTTGTGATAGTGTAGGAACATACATACAGAAAGAATGACAGACATGATGTCCGAGACAAAAAACGAAAAGGGAGTGTGAGGGAGTGGAAGAAGTCTCGCTTGCTTACCAGAAAGAAAAAAAAGAAGAGAAGGAGAAGAGCCTCTGGGAGTGACTGGATTTTATCGACTACAATACCTCGGAGCAGCCGTGATTCACATCCCTTCCTTAGGTAGTGATTAGCGTCCAGCCTCAAACCCCCTCACCTGAAACAATCCGTTTGCTGCGGGCATTTCCACTCAGCCAGGGCATGGACTGTTCAATGGGCTCACGGAGGAAGAAATTATTGGTTCGATGCAGATCTAGGCAGGGGCAAGCCAATGGCAGCGGGCATCTGGGCGATGGGCGCGCGCGATGAAACAGCCGAGATGGTTTAGTTTAGCTGAGCGCCGCCACTCAAATCGAGCCAACGCTATTTGCCCCATCGTGGATGGCTTATCGGGCGTAGTGCGTGGGTTCCCCGCATCGTCTTGATTGGCGATAACGCTGGGTCGAGTCTCAAAAAAAAAGAGAAAAAAAAGAAAAGAAGCCCAGGAACAAAAGTAAATTAGAGCGACGGAGGATATTTCGAAACTGGGATACGAGTAACGTCCAAAGAAAGCTGGCAGGGGAAGGGGCACTGGAGACGTCCCTCATTAAAAAAAAGCTGTACATAGCATGAAAGTAATCAAGGGAAAGGACTGCGGACGACGTGATGCCGGGGGGATGTTCATGCATCAAGTCACGTGGCAACCCAGCCACACGCCGACTCAGCCACTGATCTCGTTGCTCCTCAGACATGCATGTCTTCCTCCTTCCTTGCTTTGTGAGGTGGTGTCTACGATGACTTTTCGTACGTAGGCTGGCCAGCATGATTTACAAGATCCAGCGACAGACAAAGGTTGTCAAGTCCAGATTCCGCCCATGGATCGCTCCCACCAATCAGCCTGGCGCTTCAAAGCAACTCAATATGACTCATGGTGAGCAGTCAGAATAAGGCTATTACATCGTTCATTTAAACATGTTGATTAGACACGGAACATCACCATGTCTGCCCCATGAAAGTATGAACTGGCGCAATCACAATGGCGCAACCATCAAACCACGCTATCGTCTACGGTGCATCAGGGTTGATCGGCTGGGCCGTGGTTAATCAGTTGTTGAAGTCTTACCCTCATGCTGGTGCATTCTCCAAAGTCACTGCAGTCATAAACCGTTCCTTGGATCTGTCGGAAAGTTTCTGGCCGGAATTGAATTCCGTAGCCCCCGGTCTAGATATCGTGTCGGGAATTGATGTTGGACATGAAGATGAAACTGCCGTAGCCAATGCCTTGAAGTCATTTGTGGAGGACATTGGGACGATTACTCATGTCTTTTACTTGAGTATGTACTTACCCTCTGATTTGCACAAATTCACAAAGCTGATGATATAAGTCTTCGCGGCAAACGATGACAACCTCAAAGAGGTCGAGATCAATAAACGGATGTTTACGAACGTCATTCGTGCCCATGACAATCTAAGCCCTAACCTGAGTTTTGTGATATTCCCTGGTGGTACTCGAGTAAGCATATTCCTTTCGCATGATCTATCTGCACATTCTCACTGATTCAGGGATATGGTATCTATGCCCCAGGAGGCACATTTACCCCCCCACTGCGCGAGGATATGGTGAACAACCTCCCGCCTGACTACGCGACGACAGTCGTATATCCTATATATCGTACGATACTCACTGCCGAATGTCAAGGAAAACACTGGACATGGTGTGAAGTCTGTCCGGATGCCATTGTAAGGTCATTGTCGTCGCAGACTTGCGCACTGCTGACGTTGGAAAGGTCGGCTTTACTCCCAACGGCTCCCAGTTCAGCTTAGCTCTGCATTGGGCTCAATATCTGTCACTATACGCTTACAACCATGGCGTTGGCCCCAGTGCGCAAGAGTTGAATTCCAAGCCGGCAGAGGTTCCTTTTCCCGGAAACGCTGCTTCTGCAAAATCGTTGTTTTCGCCGGTCTCCAGTCAAAGATTGGCCCGCTTTATGATATATGCTTCTTTGCATCCCGGGATCTGCGGCGGCGGTCGACTGTTCAACATTGCTGATAACCAGGTACCATGCAAGTACGGCGAACTCTGGCCTCGACTAGCGGCATGGTTCGGTCTCAAGGGCACAGGACCAGCTGAGATTTCAACAGATCAAGATAACACATTGAAAGCCGGCGAGCTTTCGCAAAGCAGTGCGAAATCTTTGACACCGGGAGAGTATGTCGCTAAGCATCGAAATGTCTTTGCTCTGCAAGGGCGCCCAAAAGCAGCCAGCAAAGGTGTCGGATATGGCAGCCGACAATTGGATAGCGTAGGATACTGGTTGACGTTTGACCGTCAATTGTGCCTAGCTAGGTTGGAGGAAACTGGTTTCGAAAGGGATCAGGATCCGGTTGAGGGATGGCTGGAGAGTTTTGAAATGTTCCGCACGGCTGGCTTGATTTTCTAAACATTACCTCGGGTGTGAGCTATATTGATGCAAACTATGTAGACGGGATCCTTATACTTCGTATTTATTGGACGTTTTAATACGGTCATACATACTCTATGGAAAAAGGGTTAGAGATTCTTGGAGACTTCTGCAGTATAAGGTTAACTAGATTTGTTTCTTCATCCCTTGCTGAAACAATCTACGTCTATCGAGAGCTGGCCTTCTCTTTTTCTATGGTGCTATGACCAATACACCAGCAATTATACGCACGCTGTACTGATCATGTGAAGACAAGGCCATTTTGAACTGATCCGAGTCCTCCTCCGTCCCATGTTAAAGATAGTAGGAGAGTCACATACCGCAATCTCACACCGAAAATCCTTGACCACCTAATCATCGTCCTTTTTTTCTTTCTCTTCTGGCTTCGTGCTATCTTTTTGTTGACTAGAACCGACACCGGCATCCATGCTTGGAATTCGGTCAGCGAGGAATTGTACAAGAGCAGTCAATAAGTGCAATCAGAAGACGCTGGAGAATCATCCGGTCAGACCTGAAAGTCGCTGTTGGCCGAACGAGTGGGCTGCATGGCTTGCTCGGTTTCAAATCGACAAGGAGGGATGCTGGTGTGTATCCGTTTTTTATGTAACAATACGGGTTTGATTAGCAGCGGCAGATAGCGCCCGGTAAAGTGACGTAGGGAGCGTCTTGGGCGTCTTGTTGGCGTAAGAACTGTAAGTTTTGCATCCACGGGGGAGGGGGGCACCTTCCCCAGGTGCAGTCAGTACATTGCAAGCGACATTTAAATACCTCCTTTTCTGTCTCTTCTCATCGTCTCTTCTTAATCTTTTCTTGCCATCCCTTTCGACATATTGCCCATTTCCGAGATTTTCTCAGGTAAGTCAATTGAGCAAATTAAGCTGCTGCATGACATTTGCCTAGACTCTCCTCTTTCCCCCACTTAGCAGCCAAAGCGGGGATGGACGTTGCCCTGCCCTGCTTGCCAAATAAACTGACATCACCAGCTCTGCGTTGCTAACACCGTTGCATTCAACAGAGTCTTTTTTTTCTTTTTCTCTTCGTGTCCTCTTCAAATATCCCTCATTATTCAATACGCACGGGAAATAATTTCGTCAAGAAAAAATCATTCTCACACAGTCGCAAAAATGGCGTCCGTTCCCAAGACCATGAAAGCTCTCCAGTATGTGAACACGTGCCTCGTTTCAAACCGCGGACAGCCATTGTTACCCCTCAGTGCTAAACATCACGTCTCTCTTGACTTGTAGATACTCGAAGCCAGAGGAATTCGAAATTGTTGAGATTCCTGTGCCCACCCTTCGCGACAACGATGTCTTGGTATGCGTCCCGGAGTCTTCGTTCTTTTGACATCTGTAGCCATTGTCGCTGCACGGATTGAAGCAAATTTGCTGACTTACAATACGACGGGATAGGTCAAGGTCAAAGCCTGTGGTGTTTGCGGGACTGATTTGCACATTCACGAGGGTGAATTCCTTGCCAAGGTATTTGGTTCCCTCCACTGTGTTGAGAGCTGTGGGCTGACAATATTTGCGTGCTAGTTTCCTCTCGTCCCTGGTATGCCTCTGTATTTGTAAATCGTGACTCGTCTGTACAGTATTAACCATTGTAGGCCATGAGACTGTCGGTGTCGTCGCTGCTGTTGGACCCAAGGTCAAGGGTTTCGAGCTCGGAGACCGTGTCGTTGCCGACAACTCTGAGCTCTGCGGCGAATGCTTCTATTGCCGCCGTGGCGAAGAACTGCTCTGCGAGCACTTTGAAGCCCATGGTGTTACCATGAACGGCGGTTTCGCCGAATACTGCGCATATCCTGGTGAGCAGATTTGTCCCTAACTTTTGAAACGCCGTCACTCATTGGTTCAGCCGGTCGTGTTTTCAAGATCAAGAACCTCAGCGACGTCGACGCCACCCTCCTCGAGCCCGCTTCTTGCGCCGCGCACGGGTTGGACAAGATTGCTCCCAAGATGGGTTCTTCTGTCCTCATGTTCGGTGCCGGCCCCACTGGTCTTGTCCTCTCTCAAATGTTGCGCCAGAATGGCGGTTGCCACGTTGTTGTCGCTGCCCCCGAGGGTTTGAAGATGGAGTTGGCTAAGAAGCTTGGTGCTGGTGACGAATACATTACTCTCTCGCGTTCCAACCCTGAGGTTCAGTTCCAGAAGCTGAAGAGCGAGAACCCTTACGGATTCGACATTGTCGTTGAGGCCACCGGTAGCGTCAAGATCCTTGAAGACTCTATCAACTACGTCCGTCGTGGCGGTAAGCTCGTCGTGTACGGCGTGTATGCCAACAAGGACCGTGTTAGCTGGCCCCCTAGCAAGATCTGTGAGTTTTCCATTCCGTCAAAGAGACTCTTGCATCCCTATGAAGAAGACAGACACTGATGTTCAATAGTCGGCGACGAGATCACCATTCTCGGTTCTTTCTCAGAAACCTACAAGTTCCCTGCCGCCATTGACTACCTTGACCGAGGCAAGGTCCAGGTTGGCGGGATTGTCAACAAGACTTTTAAGCTCGAGCAGTGGGCCGAGTGCTTGGAGGCCATGCGTAACAAGAGCGCCATCAAGGCTGCTATCACTTTTGATTAGACGTCTTGTCGAATTTCTGAATGATCTTATGTCTCATGCTTGAAAGCTCCACTGATAATACCATACATTAGCGATAATGATGTTGAAGATGAACGATTCATTGAAATAAGAGAGGTTACAAGTGGGTAGAGTAAGAACAGAAAAGAAAAGTAAGGGAAGACAGCCTTGATAAGTGGTGAGTACCTTGGACGGTTTAAGTCATCACGATGATCGCATTGATTATTGGGGGCTGGCCTAAGTCCCGAGGTGTGACATCACGGAGCCCGGACCCGCAAAAAAGGCTCTCTCTCAACTCTCCACGTACATCGACAATCACGAGACCCAATCTAGAGCTCACAATTACCACAGAGAGAGAAGACGGGATATGGTTAAACCACTCTCCTTCAAGGGCGACAAAAAGACTAAAAAACGCAAACACCGCCCAGACGATGACGAGAGCGAATCAAAACCCAGTTCCATAGACCTAATCGCTCACGAACAACGACGCGACGAACAGAACACGACGACAGACGACCAAAGCTGGGTCTCCGCCGACGTACCCAGCGACATTAGCGGTCCTGTCGTGATCGTCTTGCCGTCGACACCGATTCCGACATGCATAGCCTGCGACGCGAATGGCGCCGTCTTTGCGAGCGAGCTCGAGAATACGATTGATCATGATCCGGGAACCGCAGAGCCACATGATGTGAGACAGGTATGGGTTGCGACGAGGGTGGCGGGGACGGAAGGATTCAGTTTCAAGGGTCACCATGGACGGTTCGTCTTAATATTTTCCCTTTCGGTCAATGTAGATCTACGAAACTGATCTGTGGCTGGGACAGGTATCTAAGTTGCGATAAATTCGGCATTCTGAGCGCAACGGCTGCAGCCATATCACCCTCCGAATCCTTCATTGCGATTCAACCACCAGACACACCCGGCAGGCTCGCGTTGCAGACGCGAGGCGGCGAGAGCGATACATTCGTGACCATAAACGAGAAAGCTTCCGCCTCCACTAATAACGCGAGTCGAAGATCAATCAAATCCGAAGACGATGACCAAGAGGATGAAGATGCAAAAGAGAAAGTGAATAAACCGATCGAAATCCGTGGCGATGCGAGCTCGATAATGTTCTCGTCTACGCTACGAATCAGGATGCAGGCGCGCTTTAAACCGAAGCTGAAGGCTTCGAAAGAGAGTAAAGCGAGGGAGAAGATATCGAGGAAGGAGTTAGAGGCCACAGTAGGGAGAAGGTTGGAGGATCATGAGGTGAAGAGGTTGAAAAAGGCGAGGAGGGAAGGAAATTATTACGAGGAGGTATTGGATGTGAGGGTCAAAGGGAAACATGATAAGTATGCTTCATGAAGCAGAAATTTGGACTTGAACTAGGTATAAAACATATGGTTGATGTGTAGGTGGCGACATATGCTGTTTGATCGAAGCACAAACAATCATAAAACTATAACTCAGACTCCTCTTCCGCGTGATTGTGACCTGCAGAGACAAGAGAAATCTCATTCCACGCATCAAATGTCCCGTTTATAGCAGCCCGGTACGCTCGAGCACGGTTCTGATATGCCTCATGATCGATTTCTTGAGAGTCCCCTAACAGTTCAGATATTGTGTTTTGACTCTCACTATCAGTTTCCTCGATTGGTGCAGCCCCGGTCTGTGATTGCTCATCAATAATGTATGTGATGGAGCCCACAATCGAACTATGCTGATCATTTTCGGCAACACCCTCCTGACTAGTAGAGTGGGCGTTTGCCGATTGGAAGGAGCTCTGGGAATCTCCTCCGAGGACCTCGCCGGCATCTCGTGGCATAGCTCCAATTTCAAACTGAACTTTGTCTCCCATTTCCTGTAAGTGGAGTCTGGCCTCGTTCATTATGGTATAACGAGCTCTCTTGCTTGCTGGTTCTAGTAGGTTTTCCACTCGCCCACCACGCATATGTCGGTCGTGAGCGAAGTTTTTGCTAGAGCACAAATGTCCAAATAATCCTTCCATGGAAACTGATTCATTCCATTTCCTTTCATCAACTGTACATGGAAACACATCCTTGGGTCTGAAGGCCTGCACAAGCTCGCAGAGTTCTGCATAGGAGGAGTGGCGAGAATAGGGAAATTTCTGTTCTCATTAGCAAATTCACAGTAACCTCAATTTAGGCGTATGAGCATACAATAGTGGCCACATTTGGATTCTTTCTTTCGGAAGACCTAGATTCGTTTGTATTTCTTGCGCTGCCCAAAATCGAGGCGAGCTCTTTGAGCGGAATATCGGCATCATCGGCAAGTCCGTATTCGTCCAGCGAAAGTGCTCTCTGCTTCGACGTAAAAGCCAGCTTCAGTAAATCCTTTGTTTGCGACAATACCGACTCATCATTGATGTGCTCCGACAGTAGTGTCTCCAGGCTGCGAAGTGCAATTTCGTCAGGTAACTCTAGTTCATGGATCTGATACAAGTCTCCCTTTCCTCCCCCGGCTCCGATTTCTGGCACTTCGATGCCGGTTCTATCACGGGTAATAATTGGCGTGATATAGACGGATTTCTGTAATTTCATTGTTTGGCAAAAGACTCCAGGTTCACAGCTATGTATCCGTACAGAATCATCAGTAGTTAAGCAGCCTGGAACGAACTCATTTCCCAGCTGGAATCCGCAAAGAAAGGTGGCCATGTCAAAACCCGGTGTGCCGTTGCCACGAGATGCGAGTGATTTGTACAGATTGTGTTGGTAACGGTCGACATGTACCTATGATATCAGCTTGTCTATGATGACACGATTTGAAGAGCTTCATTTTACCTTGGAATCTAGAAAAGTAGTCAAAGCTTGCCAGACTTCTTCATACCCGAAGGTCCAAGCTCTTAAATAGAAGACTGTGTCTCTAGGATATCTTGCTACCTTCTCTAGTAGCTCTTTTATCCCTTCTGCCTTTGAGGGGAAG
Organism: Talaromyces sp. PB3603; assembly: GCA_023625915.1. NCBI lineage: Eukaryota > Fungi > Ascomycota > Eurotiomycetes > Eurotiales > Trichocomaceae > Talaromyces > Talaromyces sp. PB3603. The sequence continues at coordinate 512,841 of JAMAFY010000005.1, forward strand.
TGTCTGTATATGTTTGACTTGACAGCAAAAGTCGTGTCGAGGTAAATGTTGTCCAGAAACTTTAGACCGCAAGCATACGGTACGAGAGCAGGGTGTCGTGTTAACGAATTTACCCACCAGGATTCCGCTAGTAAATGCCATTAGTCTTGAGTTCACACCTTCGAATATCATAGAACGGAAATCAGTGAAGGAGTACCTCGAACATCTCCAGTGTAGAGTATTGCATTCCCTTGACCTTCGATCAAGAACATTACTGCGCCTGCGCAGTGATTGGCATCCAGGAGAGTCACGCGAATGCGCTGTAATGGGGTGAGTTCAATTTCAGTGGGAGTGTTGAGGGGTATCGGTCTCTGAATCCTAGTAAGTTGAAAGCTATTGTATCCATGTGCATAGGGAGCGCACATACTAGGATCTTTGCAAGATGTCCATAATGCTGCTTCCTAGCTTCGAGTATACCTTTGGAAAAGTTCATGCGATGGGGGAATTTCTCTAGGCGCAGCAACAACTAGAATTCACAACGAATTTTATTATTCAGCCGAAGATCTTCAGGCAGTATAGACCTGTAGAGCATTCTTACTTCTCTAGTCACAGCCGAGCAATAGATGAACGGCGACCTGAACGACTCCAATCCTTGCAAATGGTCGCTGTGTACATGGCTGAGGAAGCAAACCAAGGGCGCTGGCTTGTTTGGAATCTTGCGAAAGTAGTCAACTATGCAGCAGGCATATTTTAGTGGCCTGGTCTATCGGTATTCGAAAACAGATACCTGTGGTGCAAAATGACATACTCCTGATACACGGAAATTCTGAGGGATGGTCAGCGACAAACTATACAATATGCGTGTTTCACCCTGAAAACCTCAAGTTTCTCTTACCTTTGACGATCCCGTTGAATGTCGACATGCTTTTATCTTTATTTGAGGAAAGACATGGTGAGTCCGAGTCGGGCGAACGGGTAATGTTGATCGGAAGTTGAAGGTTTTGAGGTTCGTTCGAGAAGGAACGGGAGGAAAAGGAAACTACGGCACCTGCCTATTTAGGGTGCCAAGCATAGCGTTCATCGCAACTCCAGTTTATCAAATTCGTGCAGACACACCTCCACAGAGATCACATTCACTTGACTTGTTTGATTATATGTCTGTCTGTGTTGACAACATGCTGATTCATCCTACGACTGCTCAGCAATGAAGTCGTCCAACATGCTTCCAAAAGTCGCGTCATCATACATCTGCAAAAACGAGGGATCTACAGCCATGTCATCCCCAATATCGAATCCTTCCAGCATTTCCTGTTCAGCGACTTCAGAAATATGCTCAAAGAGTCCTAGAGAGAGAAGATTCGACATCAGTAAGAGCATCGAGCAACCGAGCACCGAGGTAATAGGTATTTCTCACCATTTGAAGATGCTATAGCTGGGAAGACCGGATTCCTCGTATCACTTTCTAGTACAGTTTTGATCGTTTTTGCCGCCCTTTGCGCTTCGATTGAGCGGTTGGTAATCTCCTCCCATATCTCTTTCGAAACAACCAGTGCGCCTATGATGTCTTCTCGTCGGTGCATTGCATGAGAATTTGTAGTTATACTACCGTCACCGTCGTTCAGTCTACTCAGAGCATAACACAGCATCATCGTGGCTTGCAAGAATTCATGATTCAGTGCATAATAGACCCTCCAGCGAATTGCAAACATGAGGCCACCCGGTTTCGTTTCCTCGCTAATTCTTCGCTGATGATCCAGAATGGTCAGGGCAGCATTGATGCACAGCTCATTTGATTTTGTGCCTTCTTCTTCTCTGGTGGGCGGCACTTTTACGAAACTCCACCGGTGCAGCAGATATGTGGCCTTCTGTATGAGGATATCTAGGTTGATTCTGTTCAGTATAGTCAAGGGGTTGTCTGCAATCGATGACTCAAGGGGCTTATGTCTTAGCCATGCGGGCATAGAAGCCACAGCTTTGTCAATTTTTGCACCCAGGAAGGCAGTAGTGACGGACGATGGAGTCTCTGCTTCGTTAATATCATAAATCTCTGCGGTGACTTTGATAATGGAGCACCTGTGTATGAGATGCGACAGCGGCGTAGGTTCTGTTGACGGTCGCTCAGGAGGATAATCATCATGCTCAGGCCCGATATCCGTATCGAGCAAAGATAATGGCGGGCGCGTATCGCACTGGGCGTCTTTGATGATACGAGGCAACCCAACCTGTGTGCTTGTGAAAAAGTCCATCTGATACAACGCCAACCAGACTCGCCGCCTCAATTCTGCCTGTAATGGCCGGATATTTGGCCAGTGGGACGGATCACGATGCAGTCCCATGCGAAAGGCAATGCGGACTATGACCCCAATCAAAATCCAATTACCGATATAAGCATCGAGGCTCACATTTTGTTCGAGCACAAAATGTAAAAATAATGTCTCAATGGTGTACCTACTCGGTCGTAGATAATCACCGGCTATCAGACACTGAATGGTCAGGTTTCGGTAGGTCTCCATCACGTTATTCGAACCGACTGGCGGTAGTCCAAGCGCTTCGCTATTTTGTTGTTGAAGATATGCAGACATGCTCATTACACTGAACAGGAGCCCTACCCACATGATTGGAGCTGCTGGAGGATTCTTCCAGAAGTTCGCATACTATACATATATGAGCAAAGCATCGATGTCGACTAAGGGAAGGTTTTCTTGCCTCTGCAAGGAAAAGGTCCCGATGTAGGACAACTATAGCTTCGTCTTAGCTAACGACTCGCCAAGCACAGGCTGAGAGCCTACCTGGAAACAGATCTATAGTGTTGAAAAACTGGGAGACCAGTCTATCGACAATTCTCTGCGGGGGTAATTGAGACAAGATTTGCTCCTTGGAGAGAGATGTAGCACTAGCAAGTAGAGAGATCCGAATAGGTGGCGCGCCGTGCGAGAAGCCCGCATCGAATGGAGTAGATTCTCGGCTTATAGATCCCAGTGAACGTTCATCGGACAACTCATCTTTAAGACTCCGTATCTAGATATCTCAGCGGCTGTTCTTGAAAGTTGCCCGAACTGATACAAAACTTACTTCTTCCAGAAGAGTGACCCAATGTGAAGTGCCGATGTAGACCGCATCTTCGTCCGTGAGACTCAATTTGCCCATACTGTCCACCACATGGCCATCCGAAGGATCACGCTGTGTCCCATGATTTCCGTCCCGGTGGATCTCTCCCATCTTGTTTACCTGGAGATGGGGCCTCTGCTCCATGTCTCTCATCTCAGCCACCAGACCCTCAAGGCGAGCAATTCTCTGCCGCGCATTCTGGCCTCTTAAGCGAGGTCTATAGTCAACTGCATCTTTGCGGTCCTGTTCTGGAAGGCGGTATACACATGCTTCAGGCTTGCCGCGTCTTGTACATGTATCACAAGGCGATTGACGATCGCAACGTATCCTGTAACTCCTCTCAGCGATGCCTAAAAGATTCAGAGCTGTTGAGAGACCCGATGGACTCACTTGCGTCCTCTGCAGTAGTTGCAGCTTAATATAGGCTTGTCGCGTTTTTTATTGTTGGGCGTTGACGACTCTGCCATTGTTACTGTGGAATCTGGGGATTTATAAGAGAGTGTCAATTTTTCAATAAGGGGCTGGATTGTCGGCCGATGTGCCTGCGCATCAGTAGGGCCTAGATACATGGATAACATGAAGAAGTACACAGCAATGCATATCTCTGCTTGGCGCAGTGGGTATCTGAACAACACTTCAACCTGCGGCTGCTTGGCGCGATGGCATTCTACCCCGATCGTTGCGGGCTGGTCCGTAGTAGCCTTCTGGTTTGACCATCCGTTTTCTTCTTTCTCTTGTCTGTATCATTCTCCCTGACTCTCGGGTACACCAGTTTTCTTTTTTAACATGGGAAATATCGAAAATATGCCGTAGCTTCCACAATGTAGTGGTCGACATGGAGTTCAGCCAATCAACGCATGTTCTCATGCTAAGCGCTCGTGTCTTGTTTCTACAGTCCAATACCATATTTGAGGAGCGTCCCTTCCGCGCGATAATGGAGTTTGAATAGCGTGTTATACGCCGTTTTACACAAGAGTATATCCATACAGGGAGATCATGAGCCAGTAAAACACGAATAAGTATAAGTGCCTCCAGGATCGGTCAATCAGAAGCGGTATATCTAGTGTGGACAAGCTGAGATCGTTGTCTGAATATGACGCGCAGCTTAGCAAGTGGACACTATTATAAACAGGTTCGGCTAGCATCGAAGACATTCAACGGTACACACACCATGGTCTTTTGCTGCGCAGTCTGCGCTACACAACGGTGAGGTCTGTCGGGGTCTTGGGGAGTCTCAATATGCGGACAGTCGGACGGTGATCACGTGCAGGCAATCTTCGAAGCAGCTTATTGGTCAATTGATTCTTATACAAGCCCTAAAGCCACCGTCCGTGAACACAGACAACATATATAAGAACGCCTTTGGAATGAGATGTTCCGGGTTGAAAATGTTTGTTTACATAGATTCTGTTCTTCTGGAACTCGTACCTCTTGCGGGTGTTTCGTTCACAAAGCAGTGCTCAATCACTCAACCCAACCATTTCGACCATCGTGTCGGACGACATGTTGGCACCAGACAGAAAAGAAGATGATGGTTTTGTCTACCCTTCAGGTCTGAAACTCGCATTGTTGATGACATCCATCTACATTTCTATGTTTCTGGTGGCTTTGGTATGTGTCATCGCATAGATGCTAAGCTCCAAGCCATGAGTTCTCGAGCTGACAATTGTTTGCAGGATAAGCTCATCATAGCAACCGCCACTCCTGCAATAACCAATGAATTCCACGCATCGAACGATGTCGGTTGGTATGGCACGGCTTATCTGCTCACTAACTGTGCCTTTTTGTTGGTGTTTGGGAAGCTGTATACCTTACTCAACGTCAAGGCAACTTTCTTGTCAGCCCTTATAATGTTCGAAGTCGGCTCTGCTATTTGCGGAGCGGCACCTAGCTCAATTGCTTTCATCATCGGCAGAGCCATTGCAGGCTTAGGGGCTGGAGGAGTCCAGTCTGGAGTTGTACGTGTGCCCTTGGCAATCTCATAGCTGAACCATGGCTCACATATGGCACTACAGCTCGTTATCATCGTCTATGCAGTCCCGTTGCAGAAACGACCCCTATATCAGGGCTTGTTTGGCGCGATTTTTGGTATAGCATCGGTCATAGGTCCATTAGTAGGTGGTGCTTTCACCACCAAGGTCACATGGAGATGGTGCTTCTATATCAACCTTCCCTTAGGGGGCGCAGTGCTTGCATTCGTTCTCTTTTTGCTCAACATTCCCAGCACTTCTACCACCGCGAATTCTCTGAGCCACAAGTTGCAACAACTCAATGTTGAGGGTCTGATCGCCCTTATTCCCAGTATCGTCTGTCTGTGCCTGGCGCTACAATGGGGTGGTTTCACTTATAGCGTACGTTTTCCTACGAGGTTTCCAGAAACTAGACAGGCAGAGCTGATCTCATCTAGTGGAATGATGGCCGCGTTGTCGCCTTGCTTGTGCTCGCCTTCGTGCTCTTGATTATCTTCGTCTTGATTCAGGCCTGGAAAGCGGAGAAAGCCACAGTACCTCCACACATATTCGTGCAGCGCAGCATTGCTTGTGGTTTCTGGGTAAGCTGTTGCGTTGGCGCGCATCAGACGCTCATTAGTAAGTTTCCGTGCATACTTTACTTCGAGAACGAGTGCTGATTCTAGCATTGCAGCCTATTATCTTCCCATCTGGTTCCAAGCCATCAAGAGCGACTCGGCCATCGAGAGTGGCATCCATATCCTGCCATTCATCCTGTCCCTTGTTGTGGCAACCATTCTCACCGGTATTTTGACAAGTCGCATAGGCTACTACACGCCCTTCTTGATCGTTGGTATTTGTTTAGCAGCAGTTGGCGTAGGGTTGCTTACCACCCTTGGCGTCAAAACACCGATAGGCCAATGGGTCGGCTATCAGATTGTGTATGGGTTTGGTTTAGGAGCTTGTTTTCAGGCACCTAATATGGCTGCTCAAACGGTGTTACCTCGCAATGAAGTCTCTATCGGCGCGTCACTCATGCTTTTCGCGCAGACGCTCTTCGGCGCCATATTCGTCTCGGTCGGTCAAAACGTGCTTGACGGCCAACTAGCTGGACGTCTTGCCAGCATCTCAGATATATCGCCGCAGCAGATCGAAACTGCTGGTGTCACCGGTATCCTCGAGATAGTTCCCTCGCAATATCATCTCGCGGTTTTGGAGGCATATAATGGCTCGTTGCGGGTATGTTTCCAAGTCGCGCTCGCCATGGCGTGTATTACCCTCCTTGGCGGCCTGGGAATGGAGTGGCGTAGCGTCAAGAAGCAGCAGAAACCAGAGGATGAGACTGCTATCGAAGAGGGCAAAGATCGAGAGGATGATAATGTCTCGATTGAGAAGGCGGTTGGGGAAGACACCGGCGCGGCTGCGTGAGTGTTGTAGGCTTGTAGCTCGCGACTTCCGCCGAATCGTGAATCGGGATGGATCCGCACTAAAATTAATTTGGTGGTGCTTCTTGGAACTGGAGAAAAGATAATCACAGCGTAGATCAAATCAACTACTATTCAAGTAAAGTTCCATGGTAGTCACCGCACCCTCAACTACTCTTTACTACTTACATAGTTTGTGGTGAGTGTGTGTATCCCGGTCACCATGTAGATAGACTATGTAATAATGGTTCGGACCGTTTTCTCAATCAACCATAGAGTCGGCTGTGACAGGATTAGGTTCTATTTCTCGTACCTAATACTGGCAGGCTAGAGAACACTAAGCTACAGGCTCTGCATGTAGAAGAGTCGGTAGGTCATACTACAGAGTACAGTATCAGGCCTAAATTGCTATCAAGGCCATCCATTCGCTGTGGCCGTGGCCGGGCACAGCAAAAAGCGTGGAGTCATGGATGCAATGCCAGCAGCGAATACGTAGCGTCGCGGCCAATGAATCGCTGGCGGGGGCGGACCGACTTGCCCAGAATCGGATTTTGGTGTTTTGCACTTTGTCATAAATCTCATAATGCTGTGGGCAAAGAATCCTTCCCGGCCTGTCAGAGCTGCAGCTGCGATGAATGCGCTGGTCACTTGCGAGTTGAGTTGTTCGTCGCTAGCACCGGCACGCCTGTTGTCATGTTAGGCCTTAAAAGCAATCGATCTTCCGCTGTCCGAGGTAACAGATTGTCTTCCCTTTCTTTTTCGGTCCCTCTTTCTCGCTGTGCTGCATATTTGACTGCTTCGCCATATCAATAATTCGCGCGCAAAGAGCAGAAGACTGGAGGACAAGGAGTCGATGAACGAAGGGACAAAGAATATGTCGGCAGTTCCTGGAGCTAGACAGGCTTAATTTCACTCTCAGGTTGCTGCTGACCACTCAGCGGCCGTGCTTGCCTCATTGATCTGAACTTTACAGGGAATCCATCCATCCATCCATCCAACACCACACTCTTTTTTCCTTTCTTCTCGTACCTTTCCCTACAATTCGTGGCCGTCTGTTCCCAGAAAAAGTGCATCCGCTCAAGCCCTGACTCATTGCGCTGTTTTGGGCCCTGGTCGTTTTAGGACCTACATAATCCCGCTCCCCGCTCGATTTGACCTTGCCTTGACGCACATGTCCACATGCGGTGCTCTGGTCAGTTCTGTTGCAAACCACAAGTAGCAGTTACTCGTACAGCAAGGCTGTTCGGCGTGACCGTGATCTGGCTGTGAAACAGTGAAACACCCAAGAATCCAGACTAAAACAAACACAGTCGGGGTGCGGACTGCGGAGCAGCGGGAAGAGAGTCCCGGTGGCGGCGAGGTCAATAAAGCTAAGCTTAGCAAGCGTTGATCTGTATTGTTCCAGAACCCAGCCGTGGTCAAGAGACCTTTGGCATTTGTTTTTACTGTTGTTGCCTGAGTACGTCTCAACCTGAGATATCTCCTTCATTCTCTTGCGTCGGACCGTTGTCAATTTCAATCTCCCACGCGGAGTGTCTCTAGACGAGCTTAATCTGACTCTTACCTAGTCAACACAGCTCACCCAGCCGGAACCGCATCCTTACGACGCGCTACGATCGACTCTGACCGAACCATTCGTTCAAAATGCATAAACCATCCATCGCACAGATCGTTTACAATACTACATTCCCTCGTCCCAAACCCGCCGATCCGCCTTCATTCTCAGTGCACATCACACGGAATCTCGTTCCAGAAGTGAGGGTGGAGACAGCCGCCTTTTATGGATCGCTCGATTCAATCGAAGCACAATACCCCGGGCTCGACTACACGTATGGTCCTCATCGCATGCGACTGAGCCGTTTCCCATGGCACCGCAAGCTTTTCAAGGTCTTTGATGAGTTGGGGTTGACCAAGCAGGAGATCCTAGCGCTCTGCCGCTGGGAAGGAACATTATCGGCTCGAGAGAGGTACGAGAAGGAAGAAGGCATCAAAGTTCGGGACACGACTGCGGACAGCGTGCGCCCTGCTACTCCTTCAGAAGGGCCTACCGCTCGATTCCACACAAATGAGACGGAACCCTCGACTCCTGAGGATGGCCCGGTGACTCCAGAGGAATTCGTCCAAGATCTACCACACATGGCGGCAACGCAGCAGAAGCACGAAGATGAGGGGGAATACAGCGATGAAGAAATGGAGAGTTACGGCGTACGACTCAATCAACGCCTCATCTACGCCACGGCTGCTCGCGAACGAGGCCATAACATTCCCCTGGATGAGGAATGGGAGCAATGGCTCAAGGAAGCGCGTGAACGAGGCAGCTACGATATGGTGGATGTAGTGCGGACTGGTCAACCGCTGGAGACAAGAGCAAATGGTTCTGTTTCAGCAATGCCGGCACCAAGCGCGGCGCTAATGAGCCAACTGGCAATAGCAGCGCAACAGCCGGTAACAGTGTCAGTTCCTACTTTGCACACGGAACCGGGCTTTCGTCGTCCGCCCACTAATCATTCCGGAGTCGCTCGGTGAATACACCAGGCAGCCCCATAGACTGCTTCGACTGCATTGACTTGATCGCAATATTACGACACCCTCATTATTGAGCAATTTCTAATCACATCAGGCGCGGTTCTGGCGTTGCAGGCGCGCGCTCACATTTTCCAGGCATATCCAGTTCACCCAACGGTTGGCGTTTCTCTATTTCCTTTTCCTCCAAGTCCTGCTTCTAGACTATTGCTCTCTCTTTTAGCATGGTAAACTCCTTATTGACAAATACCCTTGCGACTTCCCAATCTTGCTTATTCGATCATTCTGTTTCTTACCACATCATATACGCTCAATATCCGGCATGTTGACCGTTACTTTAGCTTAGCGAAAAGCCCTTTGATTAGCAGCTCATATTCTTAATGTAGAAATCATTGAATAATCAAATACAGTGCTTCAGGTCGATGTTCTCGTACATACTACATGGAAGTAACTAGCGTCGTCTCCACCCGCGGCTCCAATTTATCTTTATCGATCAACCTTCCCCGCAGGAGCTCCCTCTCTCTCTCTCTTCCCCCCTTTCTCTCTCTCACCGGTCATCGCAATCAATACAAAATGCTTCAATGCCTCATGGAGATATGCAATAGCAAGGGAACATGAGCTGAGACGATTATATACCATGCTCATGCCGACTGCGCAACATGATAAAAGCAATCTTCTATAGCAAATTCGACACACAGGAAGGTCAACAGGAAGCTCATGATTGTGCCCCAGAAGCTCTCGACTGACAACATGCACAGGGCCCAAAGTCGTCCACCAAGTCCCCGATGGTGCCATTGTTTCCTCTCCTACAGCCTCATCCCAACAGGCTCCCTTCTTCACGTTCTCCGACATATCCTTCTTCGTAATCCCGCGACAAGAACTATGCGGCAACCTGCTCCAAGTCTGCACAAATGGATACCGCATTTTGGGGTACCCAATATGCATGAAATCGGTTCAATATGACCGCAATGAATTTATCTTCAATTTTTGCTTCGTGTTAGCCGAAGAAGAGGATTTCAGTAAATACAAAAGCATTGTGCAGAAACTTGCGGATTTGATGCATGGACTGGAAGAACAGAGTTTATTTCTGAGTCGAGATTTTTCCAAGAGCGGGGAGGGGAAAGTGTATAGTCTGTGCGAGACGCTGATGGAGGATCTGAACAGTTATAGCGAATGCATGATTCCTATAGGTGAGTGCGCTGCGGCCGATTGGTTGATTTGTTGCTAACGTGAGATGATGGAAGACAAATTGAATACGTTGAACTTCAAGCTCTTCCCTGTCTACCCTGCACCGCCGCACGTCAAAGCATGGGATGTTCCGCTGTTCACTGTTCGGTTTGAAGCGTTTTTGGACGAGAATTGGGATCTCACGCTTCAGAAGGTAGACTGCAACTCGCCCTCATTGCCAAGCAGAAGGCCTAATGTTTCTAGATCGTCCCATACATCAACGGCGTGAACAGCGTGCGTATCATATCTATCCTTGCCGACGTCGAACTCTCCCTGGCCTACAAAGCTATCCGGCAATTACTATACTACGGATGCGTCTTTCTGCTTGACATATTTTCCTTTTCAGCTATATATGCACCTACAGCCTCGTTTCACTCGAGTATAGCCAGCGACGAAGGCATGCAGCAAGAATGCGCCCGCTATGTGAATACTCGATTTGCGCCGACAACTACATTGCGCATGGCACCGGCATCGCCTCCTTCCTCCGATTACCGTGGCGACCTATCAGGCAGCATTTCGCAACATCGAATCGAGGATACAGAGGATAGTATTTGGCCAATGATTGGCGACGATGACGATGACAACGACATCGACCACGACGCTCACAAGCACAATGTAGGCTCATACTTGTCTGAAACACGACGCCGACCAAAGAAGAATCGAAAGCATCTGGATGGAGTTGGCATAGTCGAGCTCTATGCGAGTCTACGACAGGGACAAAGCGTCAAACAATGGTATACGTTAAACGCACGACAACTCACCAACGTCGACATTCGACGTTTCATCACATTCGGCATTATCAAAGGCTTTTTGTATCGAGTGCACAAATATGCGTACGGACCACGACCGGAAGGGTTTGTATATACATCGTCACATGCGGATATGAAGTCACTGTCCAAGGCAGCATCAACATCGTCAGTCAAGGGTGTTGGTGGTATAGGTAGCGGACTGGGGTCGTCCATGAATTCTGCGGGCGGTGCTACGACTGCGGGCGAGGATGCCCTGATTAGCAGAGAGAGCTCGATTCGCCGTGGGCGAATGGGCAAGGAGCGGCAACAACAGCAGCAGCAAGTCGGCGTCTTGTCGAGCTCGTACCAAAGTACCAACAACATCCACACTAACCATAGCCAAAATCCCAGCCACCCAAACAGCAATAACGTAAGCATCCGTCTCGGCTCAGCCGGTACCTCCTTTGAGAATGACCCTCGCCATGCCCAAAACCAGAACCAGAATCACGAAGAAAACGACCACGATAACAATCACAGCGAAAATTACTCCACAGGAAGTATACCAGATGATGAGTTTGCCGACGAAGAAAGCAGGGAAGGTGGAACAGCGCAGGAAGCGATTCGATTCCATCAAAATCACAAAGCGTTGGAAAAGTATCTGGATGGGCAGCATTGCTTTGATGAGATTTGTACCGAGTTGGAAATTAGTGAGCGAGAACTGACGGCGAGACTGAGACGGATACCTTGGGTTGTGCATATTATTCATCGATAGATATACTGATTTAGGTGGTTGGAATGACAACAAGAAGGTGATAATTAACGCCTGATTGTCCGGCTACCGTTGACATTGAACTAACCATGCACGTCGTGATTCCGCCAAACGCCTGAGATACCGTGTCTCCCACGAACCGAACAATGGAAAAAAAGTCATGAATATGTACATAATCCTCGTTGACAATCAGTAGAGTAGATGAGCTACTCCTGCTCCTCATCCCATCCCTCCAACTCAGCCTTCTCATACTCCGCCATCGAAACAGGATCAAAAATACTCTCCTCTTTCGAGGGAACCGTAGTCTTACTATCCTTGAATACAGGACCGATACAGTCACGCCAGCGCTTGCGACGGTCCATGAGTGTGCGCGCCATATCGCCGATGCCAGGTCGACCGACGCCCGCAGCACTGACGACGTGACTACCACCACCCGCACCGCCGGGTCGATGCTTGGCTTGCGAGCCTTTTTTGCTTTTGCCAAGCGTGCGTGTGCGTTTAAGGTATGCTTGCTGGACTTGGGAATCTAGGTCGTCGTGGATCGTGCTGTATTCTTGATAGGCCATTCGTTCCTTGGCAATTTCCAACAGCCGTGTCTTGCGCGCTCCATTCGTGAGCATCTGTTTCTTCAGCTCGCCTTGCAGGAGCCGCAAGCGTTGCGCAATATCGTCGTCGTAATGAGCGTCAAAATCGGGGTTGTCTTCTGCGCCTAAGAATCCGACGTAGCGTAATTCGGCTTTGAGTCGTTCATCCAGCTGTGCATGGTCCAACCTCGCGGCGGGGACTTTAAAATCACTGGGTGATGCGTTGGGGAAGGAAGTCGCAGACGGTTGAGGCTTTGTCTCGGATTCGCCAAGTGGATGATCCAAGTCCATAAACGAGTCGCCTCCTAGAAGCCCATTCATCGATGTGTCCCCGTTTGTCCCGTTCGCACTATTCTCGTCGGGGTCTACCCGATGTTCGTAACGTAAGAGAGAATAGAGACGACTGACGAGTGGTGCCACTGAGACCTTGTCTGTCTCGGCAACTTCGTCTGTAATTTGATCGATGTTGCCACGGCCCTGATTCAGCGGTAGTTTGTCTTTGTCATCGGGGTTGTCGATGCTCATTGCACCGTCTTCTTCGGCCCATATCTCGGTGTAGTGCTTCTTCCCACGAGGTGGCATCACAAAAGGGGTCGTGCGGTCGCCCTGAGAAAGTCAGAGATGTACTCAAAGAATGTGAGGTTGCTGACCTACTTTTTCTTTCAAGAAAGCGATATCCTCCTCAGTCAGAGGACGAACAAACGGATCAACCCACGTGAGAAAAGTGTTGGCATTGACTTGGTTGGTCGGCTTCGCGTTACTGAAGTCTTTGTCCGGTGGAATACCCGCCATCATATGCAACAGGTCACTAGGCGGGAAATGCGCCACACTATAGATTTCCCTCTTCATATCATCTGTAGTTTCGGGCGTCACATCGCGAATATGATAGATCGTCGAGTCGTCGAATTTCAATGGGTCTGGTCCGAATACTTGAAATTGAGGGACTAGTTGAGCGGGCTCTGGTTGATGAGAATCATCGCTATCCTCTTCAGAATCCTCGGCTACTGCTTCTTCATCTTTGACGGTCGGCGAAGCTAGTGACGGAGGTGATAGAGAGGATGTGCTACCAGTAGCGGCGGCATGTCGAGATTTCTTAGACGAGGGAGAGGCGGCTTCGCGACTGCGCTTGCGGTCTCCTATGACTACTTAGTTGCCCGAACCCAAATATCAGAAAGAAGTTACATACCGAGATCTCCTCCATCCTGGCGAGAAACTTCATGAGCGCCAACAGCAAGTGGGCGATCCTCCTTGGGAGGTCGTTCCTTGCGCTTTTTCACTTTATTCCCCTTGAACGCTCTGCTCGTTTCTTCGTCATCATCCGCCTCGCGTTTCATTTTCACCCTATCCTCTGCGTCGCGCTCCATTTCCTGTTGATGTTGGTCTTCGATCACGTCCTTCTTACGTTGTGAGAGTTCCCGCATCCCAGCATTGCACGTATCGCCCCGCGTATCAGCCAACTGACTGAGCGTTTTCAGATTCTCGCTTATAAGTTCTAAGGTTTTGATATCTGGTATGTTCCCGCCTCCACCGGACTGTTCGAGTAGATCTGAGTATTGAACGGTCACGCCGGCAAAGAGTTTCGCGAATTCGTTATCGAGATAGCCAGGAGCTGTCGATGCGGCGGTAGTCGTACTTGCGCTCAGGCCTGAGCTGGGCGTCGTATTACGACTTCGCGATTGACGCGAGTCGCGGCCTTTGCCTTTGCTCTTGTTCGCCATTTTTCACAAGTTAAGGATGTTTAAAATGTTGATAAGCGATGGGGGAGTCCGTCAATAGGGCAAACGAGTGCCGGGGCGCATCCTCTCAGGAAGGTCTAGATGTAGCTGGGCGCACTTCACGCGTGATCATAGGCTATATTGAAGTGGGTGTGAATGTTTATGTAGGCCGGACGGTAAAAGTGTCACAAGAACTGGATATGCAACTTTCTCAGATGTTGATGGTGAATCGCACCTTCTGGAGTGTCGTCCAGTGACGCCTTATGTAAGCAGTGATGACTGCCGCTGATCAGTCACGTGATGCTATTTTGCGTTTCAATCGGCTGAGAACCAATCATTTTATGTAGATCGGCAAGTTGAGAAGAGCCGCGCTAGTAGCGCATCCTTTATTCTGATTGGATGTTGTCACGCAGCCCTACCATCACAATATTTCTAACCTTTTCTCTTTTCTAGATTTAGACATTTCAGGTCGAAATGAGAAACTTTGACTTTGACTATAGTGTCAGCAATGATTTGCAAGACATTGCTGTCAGAAGGACTTTCAATACTGTTGAAGCTGTCTTGTCGTTTTATCTATCATCGACGTCAATCTTCGTCGTCCTTCGCTAGAGATCCTGAAGCAAACCACCTCCCCGTGATGAGCTACTCGATGTCCATGACATGACGTCGCTGCCAAATTCCAGTTTGTTTATATTTGGGAGATTCTCGGAATTATTATGCATTCTCTACTCGGCAGGCTGGCATCTGGGCATCTATCTGCTTCCGATCTAGATGCACAAGCAAGGGGTATCACGAGTACGTACCGAGGTAGCATGTATGCACACGACACGAGTATCAACTGCATTTTTACAGTGATCAATCTACGTAATTTGTATTGTATACGTGATTGGCGAACACTTATGAAGTCGCCGGGGGGTCCTGACGATGCGTTCAGAACTCTGTATCTCGTTCTTGCAACGACATGGGCATGCTTGTCACGAATCATGATCGACATTTACAATCACCATTTTCATGTTTACCTCTCACAATCATACCAAAGAAAATCCGCCGAGTGCAGCACTCAACAATCAATGAGCCTGATGAGGACGAGGTTTTCTTGGCTCCCAACGAAAACGACCAAAGCGCAGAAAATGACTTCCGCATTCCCAATTCCGCAAACATGTGTTTACATTCTTTCCCGATTCGGTACTCCCGGAATGGCGGATAACCCTAATTACAAAAGTATTCAACATCTGCAGTTCTTAGGTCAATCAAATTAATTTCAATTTCCTTTTAGTTGGATCGTTCAGTTTGTGTGTGCGCGGAATTGGGTATGCGATGATGGTCAATCATCTATCCACGAGATTCTCTAGCGACAATTAGCAAGTATACATTAATCATTCCCATGCAGCTTCCTAGACGATGAGCACCACGGCAGTCACTCTTTTCGCCGGACCAGGAACACTGCACTGTGCTCCTCCACTCCGCAACGGCAATGTACGCCTTTACAGACCCCAACTTCAGAGCTTTGCTAATAGCAGCAGGGAAATATCCTCTTTCACTACGTCCTCGACGGCACAATCCGCACACTCTCAAGCATCAACTCCCCATCCCAGGAATCCTTAAAGGGTCTCTTATACGTGCCTAGTCTCAGCGATGCTGCCTGCAACAACCTCACAGCACCCTATATCCCTACCAACGCAACCCGGCGCACCGATCTACCCACGGATGCACACGATGCAATTGGCCTCGCGCCCTGGGTCAGCCGCGAATGCACAAAAGCTTACCTCTCCGCATCCCGGCAAGATGATGTTCAGGCGCTGATATTCTATCAACCCGAGAGTCGGGATTCGAGCAAACCGCCATCCTCGGATAGTCCCATATGGGATCTGGGGGATGCCGGGCAATGGAAAAAGGAAAACGGGTATCCCGTCTATGCGATTCCGGGAGCCGCGGGACCGAACTTAATGCATCAGCTTGAGCAGTTTGGTGGGCGTGGAAACGGAAGTGATGCTCAAACTATCGCGGAGTGTGCGAGATTATACGCACTCATCGACTTGGGTTCGTACCTAACCCTAGGGCCTTGTACAAATCAGAGCTGACATGCCGCATAGAACCAGACTCATCCTCCACCGCCCCCGGTATATGGGTCTTTATTCTCGCCATCCTGGGCGCGATCGTGCTCATGGTGATTTTCGCATTTATTACCTTGCGACACGTGCAACGTAAAAGGAGAGAGTCGTTGCAGCGGCGGCTTGTTTCCGGGGAGGTCGATCTTGAGTTCTTGGGGATCAAGAGGCTTGTCGTGCCGCCCCATATACTCTCAGCGTTGCCGGTCTATTTTTATCCAGGTCAAGTGGGTGAAGAGGGAGCGTCAGAGAAGACGGATGATGAAGGTGCGGAGAAAATTGACGCAAAATCAAAAGACGCGCCGACCATCACTGAGACAGAAATCAACGAAAACGACTGCAATAATGAACCCTCGTCCTCAACTGCCACCCTCGTCGCCTCGCCCGGCCATCAAGACGAAACTCTCTCCTCCATCCTCGCTGAGATCCTGCCCCCAGTCGCACCATCCCGCGCCTTGGGGAAACGCCGACGCCCTGTATCCAGCCAAACACTGACCCTAACCTTTTCCCAACACACCTGCGCCATCTGCCTAGATGATTTCGTCGCTGGCCAATCGCTCATTCGCGAATTGCCGTGTACACACATATTCCACCCGGAGTGTATAGACACCTTTCTCGCGAGGGATGGCAGTACATGTCCGGTTTGTAAACATAGCGTCTTGCCAGAGTCCTTTGTGGAGGAGCAGATCGGTGCATTGTTGGTGCGGAGGGAGGAGAGGAGTAGAAGGGGGAGAAGGTTGAGACGCAGGCATCGTCGGCGTGGCCATCATGCACGTCGTGGTCATGGTCAGGAGCTGTATGTAGGAAGTCCGGTGTATGAGAATCAGAATATTCCAGAGTCACCTGCCTTGCCAGCCTCAGGGGGAATTATGGATCGGTTTCGAGCGTGGCTGGCTAGGGACTATGATGAAGATCGAATTCCAGACCATCGACAAGAGGAGACATTTGGTTCATTAGAGGCAAATTTGCAGATTCAGAGACCAGCGCCTGCAGGAGTTGCGGATACGACGAGGCAATCAGAAGAGAGCTACGATCCGGAGAGAAGAGAGATGATGCAGAGGAGAGCTATGGTATTGTTGGGTACACCTGTTGACCATCGGAATATTTCATCGTCGTCACATGCATCATCTAGCGAGCACTAGATCGTTTCGGTGCCAAGTATTGGTAATTCTATGTACATAAAGTTTCAATGTTACTTCTTATTACCTGTTGCAGATAAATACGTACTTGATTTTTGCACATCCAGAATATCACTTAAAGGCAGATATATGACATGAGAGACACCATCCCAACAGCCAGAAACTTCTGCATCAGTACACAAAATATTGCTGCGTCAAAGGTAACTTCGTCGCTGGCTCAGCCGTACAAAGCTGTCCATCCGCTTCAACAGTCTAGAGGAAAAGTCAGCTTCCCTTCCTCTTTCTCAGCACACTTAGAGCATAGGGAACTTACGTATCGCTCCGGATCAACCTTCATCTTCGGCATCACATCATTAAACTTCATGTCCTTCTTTCCGACGTCACGACAGTTTCGAACCGGCTCGATGCGTTTGCGAAGGTTGTATGATTGCACCACACCTTGGGAGATGGATGCCTGGGAGACGAACATGATTGATGTCGAAGGGACGAATGTCTGTTTCGTATTAGTCTGGAGGTTATCAACTCCGAGGAAGGGAGCTTACGCCGAATTGTGGCCGCATAATCACCGGCTCAACGGTAGGAATGGAGGCATTGGGATCTCCCTAGGACAAAATTAGTGGGCGTTACGAGTATATAACGGAAGGAGAGGGACTACCATCTGCGCAACAGCGATCATACCACCCTTGACAACCAGCTTAGGCTTTGTGCCAAAGTTGTCGGGCGTCCACAGTACCAGATCTGCGAATTTGCCCACCTCGACGCTGCCGATCAAATGGCCCATTCCCTGCGCGATAGCCGGGTTAATGGTATATTTACTGATGTATCGCTTGACACGGAAGTTGTCGGCTCCTGTGCCTTCGTCCTCTGGCAACACGCCGCGCTGTTCTTTGTTTTTGTGTGCAGTGTTCCATGTACGCAGGATAACTTCGCCGCAGCGTCCCATCGCCTGCGAATCAGAAGACATCATACTGATAGCGCCTAGATCATGGAGCACGTCCTCTGCAGCAATGGTCTCGCCTCGAATTCGGCTCTCGGCGAATGCTACATCCTCAGGAATGTTTTTGGAGAGATGGTGGCAGACCATGAGCATGTCTAGATGTTCGTCCAGAGTGTTGAGGGTGAATGGCCGTGTTGGATTTGTGCTACTGGGGAGAACGTTGGGATGCTCAACCACGGAAATGATGTCGGGTGCGTGTCCACCGCCAGCGCCTTCGGTGTGGTATGTGTGGATCGTGCGGTTTTTGAAGGATTGGATCGTCTGTTCGACGAAACCAGATTCATTCAAAGTATCGGTGTGAATCATGCACTGGATATCGAATTCGTCGCACACTTCGAGACAAGTGTCGATCGCCGCTGGCGTGCTGCCCCAGTCTTCGTGCAGTTTCATTCCTGCTGCTCCGGCAATGGCTTGTTCACGAATGCTTTCCTTGCCACTGTCATTTCCTTTGCCTGTAATTCCAAAGTTGACTGGCAGAGAATCGCATGCCTGAATCATCTGACGCATATGTGTTGGTCCAGGCGTGCAGGTAGTGGCATTACTGCCAGTGCTCGGTCCCGTTCCACCACCCAACATGGTGGTGATACCCGCCGAGATAGCCTCATTGATTTGCTGAGGACAGATGAAATGAATATGCGTATCAAAACCACCTGCAGTCACAATCTTGCCCTCGGCAGCAATGACGTCTGTAGATGATCCTACGACAAGGTCTGGGTGCACTCCGTCCATGACATCTGGGTTACCAGCTTTGCCGATACCGACGATGATTCCATCCTTGATACCGATATCTGCTTTATATATACCGCTCCAGTCAACGATCAGGGCATTTGTGACGACGGTGTCCACGCATTCCTTGCTGGTCTTTCCGGACGACTGGCCCATGCCTTCACGTAGCGACTTTCCGCCTCCGAATGTGCATTCATCGCCGTAGTGAGTGAGATCCTTCTCAACTTTGATCCAGAGATTCGTAGCCCCCAGTCGTACAAGATCACCGGTCGTTGGACCAAACATGCGGACATAAGCCTCACGCTCCATTGAGAAAGGCGCAATAAGGCTTGCGTCCGCGGTTGGTTCAGGCTCATGCGCGAAACCAGCCTGTTGTAGCTTATTTAGAATCGCTTCGACGCGGCTGATATCAACCTTGCCCGAGGCAAGAAAGTTGCCACCGCTGATGATCTTGTTCCCGCCAATCTCGACCAAAGTGACTGTCTTGGTGTCACCGGGCTCGAATCGGATGGAAGTACCAGCGGCGATATCTAGGCGATATCCATAAGCCTTTTCGCGGTCGAAATGGAGCTGTGGGTTAGTCTCGATGAAATGATAATGCGATCCAACCTGTACTTGATTAGCTCGAGTAGCTCACTCGACTCGGAGAAACTGCAGAATACCTGAATAGGTCGATCTCCCTTGCTCTTAACCTTGAGCTTAATCCGTTTTCTGCCCTCACTAAGCGTAATCCTTGAATCCTTAACCGTGATCACAGCCCCAGGCTGATTGTTAGGCTCATATTCAGCGGGATCCGGGTCAGGGAACGCGTCCTTTGGTGGCACGGGCAAGAAACTCCCGTAAAGAGCCTTTTCGAGGTCTCCGTCATCGGTACTAATGGGGTGGTGCACGGTGACAAGGTATGTCCCTGTAGGGAATGTGCCTTCAACTTGGAGTTCTACAAGGCTGGAGACGACTGAGGGGAGGACGTGACGGCGTCCTAGCATGGTTTTGCCGATGGACATGAGGTCGGCGACGGTGTGGTTGCCATCGCGAATGAGCTGGGGAATTAGTTTCGCCTTCCTCAAGGTGGTATTCAGACGTACTTCTTGTAGATTAGACGATACCAAAGCCTAATCAAATGTTAGAATTAACTGTTCGATGACTCGAATCCAAAGTACATACCGTAGCTTCAGCATGATTCAGACGAACACCCCTAGCAAGTCTGCGTTGAGCCAAGAGCCCCAACTGGGATATCACCAATTTATCGATCTACCAAGCTGATCAGTGATCATTACGAAACGACCTCCATATCAGATTAACAGCCAGGTATTGTTCTACAGGACAACCGACCTCTTTGGGAATAAGCTGCATCGTGTCTCGCAAGACTGCGTAACCAGGCAGACTGTGATGTTTTTTATCCGGCCAATGATGTGCTCTGAACGTTCAGAAACGGGCTGTACAACATGGACCAACCTTGACAGCAGATATAGATTGTAGCTGATTCAGACAACAGATCTGACAGCGATGCCAAAGATATCGTACAGAGAAAAGAGGTTGAAGAAGAATGACAGCGGCGTTTCTGATGCGGGGGACGAGCGAAAGATTGGCTGTGGTTGGTCGCAATTGGCGGAGATAAGATAAGCCTAGCATTAGCTACATACACTATTGCTCAGCCTATCTACACCGAGTACGAATAGCTTCATTGCATGTTGTCGATGAATGGAAATCTGAACTACGACTAGCTGCAACCCAGTACATAAAGACAACGGAGAATCATATTATTCAGCCAACAACATCACGCCTGAGCTGTAACAAAATAAGCAACGAGAACCCTAGAACGAAACTCCAACAGAAAGACCCCCGCGCAAGGTATAAGACAAGAAGAATCAAAGCCAGTATGGTCAGGTCATTCACGAGCTAGCTACCATATCAATTCATACTGCTCGTCAGGACGAAATTCGATGGATGATGGATTTACTCGTCTGCGCCGACTTCGCTCTTGCGCTTCTTCTTATTGCGCTTGCCCTCACTTGTAGCGGTCAAGGACTTTCGCGATGGAGTTTCTTTTTTGGCAGGGGTAGGCGCGGGCTGTGGGACCTTCTTCACTGGGGAAGCCTTCTTAGGGGCAACGGGTGAGGCGGGGGCTTTGGCACCGCCGCGACGGCGCTTGCTGGGAGGAGGAGTAGGCTCCTTGGCTGGCTCATCAACGCTCTCTTCCTCGTCGTCATCGTCGCTATCCGAATCGCTCTCGTCCTCGACCTCAGCCTCGGCAGCAGCGACGCTCTGTTGAAGTTGACTGTCGGCCTTGGCGTTGTCATCCTCTGGAATAGGGAGACCAGCCTTGTAAGCCTTCATCTTGGCGCGGTAGACGGCCAAATTGTCGTTGTAAAGATTCTTCCAGACCTATGGACAGTCAGCTTCTCGTCCTTGTTGGAGACAGTCTGTCAAATAGAAGACGCACCTCCTTCTCTTCGCTAGACATGTTAGCCCATCGGACGGTACCCTCGTCAGCGACATCCTTGGGCTTAGCATCAGGACCCAGCTCGTTGGCAATCAGCGAGCGGTTGTGCTGCATGTACAAAAAGTACGGAGTCAAAGCACGCTTGGGTGCATTCGGGTCAGGAGGAGCACGCTTGCGCTTCTTCTTCTCGCCGGGCTCGAGTTTGGCCTCCTGACCAAGCGCGTGTGGACCCCAGGCGCCACCGAGGAGACCATTTTCAAGCAAGCCCAGGCTGCTCTCGAGGTCAGGCACAGTGCTACCTCTCAGGACTGCGTTTGCATGCTTCACGTAAGCCGCCGACACATCAGACACGGCCGACTGCAGATTGGCGAGACCGAGGATGACCTGCAAGTATATTAGTTTTAGTTCTTTGTTTAGTTGAATGATCGCCCAGTGAGTAGAAAGCGGCGCTCGCTCTTTGGCTGCGCATCGCGAGCAGCCTGGGCTAGCTGTGTTGGTAGGGGTGCCGCTGTGGGCCTCGCGATTGCGCGCGACGACATGAAAGCAAACGACTAACCGAGAGAGAAGCAGTGGGATAAAGATCAGGCTGGTAGGTAAGATACGATCGCGCGACTTTGAGGAGCAGGGAACATCAAAGACGAAATAGATTGTTGTTCGAATACAGAAAGATCAAGAGGCAGCGCATAGTTGGAGGGGACTGGGAGGGTGGTGTAGGCGGGCGCAACGCGACGCAACAAGTGAACAGCGACCGCGCACAGCTTATTTTAGAACAGAGTGAGATGACAAAGAGAGAGGGAAAAAAAACCACCTACGTTGTCGCGCATGCGTTTGAAATCGTCAAGGTTGACAGTGACCATGTTATCCTTGGCCTTGGACTCGTCCTTGCGTGACATGTTGGATGGTGGGTGGTATGCTAGAATGCTAAGCAGACGCGTCCACGGTTGGGGTGTAGGTGTGGGTGTAATGGTAAGGATAAGAAGGAAAGAGAGGGAGTGCCGGGGAGAGTAAAAAGAGGGAAAAGATTTTTCTCGCGCGGGAGGGAGGCGGGGGGGAGGGAGGGAGGGCAAGGGCATTGGGGCCACTAAATAGTGGGAGGCCCGCTGAGAATGATTCTCTGTTTTTTGTTTGCTGTTTTCTATTTTCTTATTTTTAGGCGGGAGTGGGCGGGAGAGTGGGAATGGGCACTGGGCACTGGGCACTGCCCGGGAGTGGGTGGGTGGACTGTTGAAGGGAACCGTGGTCACTAACACTGGGTAGTTACAGTATGGTGTACATGGTAGGTAGGTACAGTACATAGTGTGACAGTAATACTTAATAGGGGTGCCTGTCGGGCTTGAGCCTAGCGCTGCAGGAGCTGCAGCTCGGGCGCCAACGCTGCCTCAGAGCTCCCTGTTTCACCCGCGTTCATTGGCCTCGGTGCCAGCTCTCTTCCGGTGTCCCGCGCTAGAGCCTGGTTGCTCCGAGTTCCCCTCGGCGGTGCTAGAGAAGGTTGTGAACTGACACTCGGAATAGTATGTATGTACTGTACTGGTGCTTCTGACTTGTTGTTTGTCCCTAGACTAGACACGACGACCTGGATGAAAGGTCAAACAAAACCAACCCGCCCTAACATATTATAAAGCAATATTTTTCCCTGTGTCTATCAGCCCTCGAAGGCGATCCATAATTCCCACCCCTTCCCCCATGTATGCGTGGCTTCTCTCGTGTCCTGCTTAGTAGCACTGTAGCAGCCCCCATGTGCCTAAAAGCCGGCTCTCCCTCCCGCGTTGTTCGGCGGTTCTTCGGCGCTTGCAGTGCTCGTGCCTACTATGACTTGCTCGTAGTAGCAGAAATAAGCACTGGCTCAGTCGGGTCAGAGTAATGCACTGGACGAGGCGCGGTTGGAGAACCAACGAAAATAGCCCGAGTCCTTCACTGTTTCATCGCGAGTCTGTCCTTAGCAACTGAAACATATATTGATGGTGTCGAGGTGTTCGGAGGTGGCTACGTTTTAGGCGTACGACCCCGCTCTCCCGGCCTGGAGAACAGCAGCACGAAGGAAAGCCCGTAGGTGGGCTCGGGAGCAAGACCTAAAGACGAGCTTGACGGATAATCGAGTGTGTCACATTCAAATCTAAGACTGGAATTCTATCGGCTTTATACATGTTTGTCGCAAAGTTGCAACAGAAACAAAACAAGCGATTTTATCGCACCACAATATGTCACAAACGTGTATAGGAGTTACAAGCGGCACATAATCCCAAAAGTTTCATGCCGTTGAAGTCGTCAGGTCACTTTTTAAAATTTGTAGACCTGCTCCTTGTCGTAACCGAGCTCCTGCAAGTAACCAGTCAACTCGCCCTGATCAGACATACTCTTCTTGCCACCGCTGATAGCCTTGTACATTCCGGGAGGTCCGCAAACAAAGACCTTGACGTTCTCCTCCTTGGGTTCAGGCAAAACAGTCTTCAACAATTCCTTGGTCACGTAGCCCTTGCCGCCAGTCCACTCCTTAGGAGCCTTGTCGAGAAGGTAGAAAGCCTTGAAGCGCTGAGGATAGGTGTTCTCCAAGTGCTGGAGCTCCTTCTTCAAGAGGATGTCTTCCTCGCTGACGTTGCCGTAGACGAGAGTGACCTTGGTCTTGTCCTCCGGGTTCTTGAAAATGGCGCGGATCAATTGGTACATGGGCGCGATGCCGGTACCACCAGCGATGAGAGCAATGTGGCTGTGCTTGTTGGCTTCCCAGGGATACTTGGGGAAAGGTCCCTTGAAGTCGAGGCGTTGGCCGACGTTCATGCTATCCAAGTGCGAAGACATGGGTCCATCGGGGTAGCGCTTGACAATCAGCTCCAAATATCCAGGTGTGTCTATGCCAGTCAGACGCTGTCCAGGGTTTGGATATGCGGGATTCACATACCTTCATCGGAAACGGGGGTGTAAGGACGGAGAATAGGCTTTCCTTCAGGAGGAGCATACT
The DNA here is from genome assembly GCA_023625915.1 of Talaromyces sp. PB3603. NCBI lineage: Eukaryota > Fungi > Ascomycota > Eurotiomycetes > Eurotiales > Trichocomaceae > Talaromyces > Talaromyces sp. PB3603. The sequence goes on from JAMAFY010000005.1 coordinate 537,216, forward strand.
TGGTGAGCAAGGCAGCTATTCATCGAGATCAGTGCATATTCATGTTTATGCGCACGCGGACGAGAGAGCTCACAGGCAACATGCAGGCCAGAAACAGCCTCCTGATCCTCAAACTCAAATCGGTACCTCTTGGTATTGGAACTCAAAATCTCAATGTTGCTGAGCTTCAAGTCCACGAATCCCTGGTCGCCGCCGGTAAACACCTTTGGGCGCTCCTTGATTTCTTCAGCGACCACTGGTTTGCTCTGCATATACCGGTACACGCCCGTACCTACACCAATGGCACCGACGGCGAGGGCAATGTTTTGCACGGTGTTGCTCTTGGCAGGCGCCTCGGTCGAGTATTTGCGGAACCCCTAGCAATTCGAAATTCAGTAGCTATTCTCGACTTTCGGGGGATTTGTCAGCTTCTGGTACCTGTCTGGCCGGCTGTGAGAGCCTGAAAGTGGCTCTGGCGAACATTGTGGTGGTAGGTCAGTCAAAACAAGATAGAGATCTGTAAAAGAACGATGAATTGGCTCGAATGAACTCAATAGTAATACGGCTGGTGATTGTAGTGGTAAGAAAGAGCAAGGCGAGCGATGTGTTCGGCGGATGTTTTTCGATCAACTAAGGTAGGGCGGAGTGCCTGCGGTCCGAACTAAAGGATGCCATGACGCACACCCCCGGTCCGTTGCCCGATCAGGGAGTAGGCCTCGAACATCTTGAACGCCTCATTGTGTTTGACTACGGACTACGGACTACGTATATAAGCATGCTGTTCGCTTTGTCTTCTTCAATACCCTGCAATTTGTATGTTTGTGGTTCCTCGACATTTCGGACGTTATCCAAGCTTCTGGTAAAACAATCACTTCAGAGTCAAGGGCGGTATCCGGCATCCGAGAGGCCATCAGCCCAGTCTGCACTGCAACTTGACGGTCCGACTCAGGGCTTGAGGTTCGATCATGGCTGCGATCGCTCATCCTTCTTCATCACGGGCATCTAAGAGGGAATACTTTACTACGTAGTAGACCTGATAAGAGGAAGTCCTTATGTCCGCCCAGTCAGATCACTGATAACCATCGCACATTTGACCAATCATATCCATCTGTTCATTAGACTGCGCGAAATTTTTAGTCCTAGCACTCGTGAATCTCAATACACAAAAGGTGAATGTTGAGATATCATTGAATGGAAAAGTCATCTCTAGCATGACATTTGACATATAAAAACCCAGTGCTACTTCCAAAGAGTAGCTTCTTTTTGTTTTTGGGCAAGACGTTGCTCGTCGAGTAGACTCGTATGTTTGAACTTTTCATTGAATTTTTTTGTAACAAACATATGAATGCTATGGCCATTACACAATCATTGAACCGCAAATCCTCGAACCCCAAAGAAAACACAGCACGCTTATGCGAAAGTGGAAGGACGCTTGTAGGCAAAGACCTTCTTGCTGGATTGGGCGGGGACACGGTGAGGAAGAGGGAATTTCAAGTCCTTGGTGAGGAGCTGCTTGATGTATGGGCGGCGGATGCTCTCATTGTCCTCGATCTCGACGACGCGGAGGATCTGTATTCTGGTTAGCAGTTTTCATCAACTGACCGAAAACAGCAGACGTACGTGGATGGAGCCGAAGCGGGCACGGTGACGGGCAGCCATATCCTGGTACAAGGAGTCGACGGCCTCAGTTCGGCTGAGCTCACGGAACTCCTTGTACATGTTGTGAGTGCCGGAGCGAGAGTCGTAGCGCAACCAGATACCGAAGTTCTTGACCTTGGTGGGACGCTTCTCAGTGATCTAGAATCGTTTAGTAAAACCATTCGTGCACATGCAATCCATAACAGCTCGTTTTGCTCGGTACATACCACGTTGAGGCTGACGATCTCACCGTTGGCCTTCTTGACCTTCTTGAGCTTGGTGAGGAAGTACCAGAAGCGCGACTTGGCAACAACTGTGTTGGGAGCAAAGATGCGCATGCGGTACAACTTGGGGGTCGGGTTTGCCTCGGTAGGCAGGTGGCGCCCGATGACCTGGTACTCGTTGAGACGGCCTAGTAACTGTCAGTTTGATTCTTTCTCAGGTTGCAGTTTGATCCTCGAAATAGTTCCATCAGCTCGTTCTCGCTTGTCAGGAAATCGCCGAAAGCATATAACAGTTGTAATGACCGAGTCAAATGGCATATCTGATTGTAATGTTGTAATTTGTGGACGGAAGCTTTTTTTTTTTTTTTCAGTCTCCTAGTTCGTGCGAATGTATTGTTGTAGAATCTCGAAAAAGAATCCATCATCGCAAGAGTCTAAGACCTCCTAGTCCAATTATCCGTACACAAAGTCGTGATTTATTTGTCTTTCGATTCAATATCGGTTGCGTAGGTGGTGTTTGACATTTTCGCACATCGTCGGCTCCATGACAAGTCGAGAATCGAGCTGGGAGTGGTATCGAGTCGCAGGATCAACGCAGAAAACAAATTGAACGTACCCATCTGTGAATAATAGATTAGTATGAATAGAGCTGATGAAGAGAAAAGAAAATAACTCACTTTGTGTCGTTTGTCGTGTTGATACTCCTGGTGAATAGGATATGCCGCTGACTTGACTCCAGCCGAAAATGGAGGATTGTGAAGTTCTTGGGTGCTAGGGCTGTGGCCCTCCGCTTAAGCGAACTCGTGGCTGAGGGACAGTCTAGCCGCTTTGGGTGGAACAGCCAGCGTCAGCCACAAGTGCGGGATCAGCCTCCATCCACCAATCACAGTTTGTGGCCCGAGTGTATACCATCACTGACGACTTGCTCTAGAATGATAGAGATGTTGCAGTAGAGATAATTAACGTCGTCATGGCCTCCATTTTTGCCGACTTCAAGGCAGCGCAAACTCTCCAATCGGGGCCCATCTTGGCCGCTGCCCTCACCCCAGCCGCCACACCAGAAGATCCCTATCGCTTACGGGACTTTGCTCGCGTTACAAACAGCGCCAACTCCGAAGGTGACATCCGCCATCATCTTCTCTACGACAGACAAACCGGCGTGAAATTGACTAAGCAACAAGGAAATGCATGGGTCAGCGTCGTCAACGCCTTCTGGGTTACTGCTACCGAGCTTGTCAAAATCGAGGAATATTCCCCACGGGGTAGTTGGGTAAAGGTATTTGAGGCGTGGAAGGAATTCGTCAATCAACTTATTAGAGGGTACTCGAATAATCATTTCCCGTCGTGGACGATATCATGTTTGTATGTTGCTGGGAAGTATCTGCGCGCTTTCGCTATCAAGGCGGATGCTTCAGATGCATCTCAGAGTACGGCTGGGTTCGGCAATGGATTCCAGGATGATGTGGTCTCGAGTGCAGAGAAGAATGCAAATCTTGAGGATGCGGCGAGGACTATAAATCGAATGTTCACCCTTTGTCTGGGTGACCGGTAAGTCGGATACACTCCATGCTGACGCATCAGATCTGACAATGGCCAGAGCACCTATTGAGGAGTCTCGGAAATGGGGGATTTATGAGACCACCAACCTTCTTTTCAAGACCTACTTTAAGGTAATTTTACTCCTCTGTGTTGTCAATGTCTATTCGACTAACATGAAGCCAGTTGAATCAAGTCGGGCTGTCGAAAAGTGTCCTCCGTGCTTTGGATGCCTCGTCAGCAGACATACCACAACCTTACCAATTTCCAAAGTCTCATATTGTGACTTTCAACTACTACGTTGGTCTCATCAACTTCCTAGAAGAGAACTACAAGGAGGTCCGATAAGAACCTGGGATTGACAAATTGATGCGGACTAACATACATACAGGCCGAGGAACACCTTACACAAGCATGGCTGATGTGCAAAACAGATGCGTTGAAAAACAAAGAGTGAGTCAACAACATTTCTCCCAATAGCTAAGTGCTAACATGTTTAGATTAATTCTAACATATCTAATACCCTGTCATCTCGTCACGACCCATCGCCTCCCTAGCAAACAACTCCTCGCCCCCTTTCCACGCCTAGAAGGCCTCCTTCGCCCTCTATGCGAATGCATTAGACAAGGAAATCTCGGTGGTTTCGACGCCGCCATGTCCGCCGGTGCAGATGAATTTGTTAGACGCCGCATCTACCTACCTCTCGAAAGAGGACGTGATCTTGCGCTGCGCAACTTGTTTCGGAAAGTGTTCGTTGCTGGCGGGTACGAGCCTGCTACCACCAACGCAGAATCTGTGCCGATACGCAGAACGCGTATTCCACTGACGGAATTTGCGGCGGCGTTGAGGATTGGGAACCAAGCTGATGACAACGCGCGAATCGATATGGATGAGGTGGAGTGTTTGTTGGCCAACATGATTTACAAGGTGAGTTTTTCTTTAAGAAGATTGTGAGGAGTAACGAGGGATGACTGATTGCTGCTAGAATATGATGAAGGGGTACATTTCACGAGAACGTGCTACTGTTGTGCTCAGCAAGTCTGGCGCGTTTCCTGGAACGGGGGTGTGAAACCCTAGCCCCTATTTAATGATCCCTTGATCTACTTCAAAGCATATTGGTAGGAGATGTGCTGCTTGTATCATTACTGCCGGAATATCTATATCAGTCAACACAATCACAGCATGTCCAGCTAATACCGATGTATCCGATACAGGAGGGTCCTAGTTGTGAAAGGCACGACAGCCATGGTCATTCTGAAACAAGCTGCCAGTACACGGTCAGCTTACAGTCAAATCAAACGAGAGAACTGACTGCATCCGGACATACTCAATGGGACTTTCTACAATTTCGTTGGTTACTTGATGACAGAGTCTCGGCCAGAGCGTGTATATCACTACACAAAACGTGTATTAAACTGCAAAGAAATACATGTACCTCTATATGGAACACGAATGCATGGCATTATCCACAACTAGATAGATTCATTCTTCTTATACCAGATAAGACATCAAACAATAATAACAAAAACAACGAAAGAACCATTGACTGCCCTTATGTATGAAAACAAATACACAATCTTGATACAAAATCATCCCGAGCTCCAACACAAATGAGATTGGGAATGCAAACCAAACAGAAGTTTTCCATGACAATAATAAGCAAATCATCACAATCTGGTGAATGGAGAGCCAGCTTGAACTTCGAACTCTGAACAAGAAAAAAAGGAAGGGTATCGGAGGGGTGGTGATTTGAGATATAGTACAAATTAAGATGGGTAAGTAGAGTTGATATGATACACACGGATCAAGCTGGATCGAGCTGGAGATGATCCGCGAGAATAGCCGACTATCTAAGTCCTCCTACTCAAAGCTGGAGAAGCAGTCGAGATGTCATCCTACCCAAGTACAAGCATTAGCCATTCATAATCTGGTACGAGAGAGATGAGGGGGCGGACTTACCATATGATTACACATGGCCACAAATAAATCAAAAAACACCTTGCCACCTTTCTCCATCTCCATCTGCATAGTTCCACTCCGCTTGAATGTGGATCTACTGCGAATGATTAGAGCAAGGTAATGGGCACGGAGTTGACTGTCGTTCTCGGGAGTATTTGCGTATGCGTATCGGGCGCTAGTCAGGATTGTGCTGCAGTGTATTCCGGTTTGAAGACCTTGTTTGCGAAGGGCGAGGCGTTTGAGTTCGGGAAGTCTGTAGCGTTCGCCTGCGCAGCTGTGAACGATGATCAGTCAAACAGATACAAGCAGCGAGAGAGGAAGCAGAGGGAACACATACTACATGGCAGTATCTTTCAAGATCATACTTCCATCGGCCTGATCAAGGTACGCGGCATCCTTTGAATCATCACCATCAACGTCCATGGCATCATCTTCCAACGACCAGGTATCGCGACGCTTGTTGTGTACAAGGCGAGGATAGTAATCTCCCTTGTACAGATATTCGAGTATCGAGGATAGAACCTCGGGTCGTTCGTCGGGTAGACTGATTTGCTTGTTATGAGCTTGTAGAAACTGCCCACGGCAACAAGCCGCGAAGAACGGTGAGAGGGACAGAACGTCCTCGTGAGCGGCGAAGAGGCGTTGATCTTTACCGACGCAGATTGTGACAACGGCTGAAGTGAGCTTTCTACAACATGGGATGGCTTAGATTGATCTTCCTTGTGAGGTTGTGACAAAACTCACTGTTCAGCTAGAGGAGAAGAGTGTTTGCCATGTCTGCTTTCTGACACTGAATGACTTCCTCCAGTATGATCTCGGAATGATCGTTTTATGCTCCGGGATGTCGAGGTCGACGTCGACTTGCCGGCTCGATATTTGCTGGTGAAGCTCTCGGAGCGGCCTTGAGATGATTTTTTGACAAACATTCTGTCACGCACGAGGCAGGACACCGGACGGGGTAGAACAACGCAATAGTGATGATGGCGGATAAGAGACTATTGCGTGGCCGACGGATGAAATACTAGCCTGAGGCCTTGAAATTATTGAAAGACGCAAAAGCATTCCATCTCGACAACGCAACCGTCGAGACACGGGACGGGCACACGCAAGGCTTATATAGTCGACCTTCCCGGCCATCCTTCAGGCAGCGCTATTCGTATCGACAGGGGAGATGCACACTGCAATATAATCAGCGACGATCCAAAGACCGAAAGAGCGACGCGAGAACGCGCCGTCTCTTGGCCCCCTCCAATCGCCAAAGTTACGCGTAGTCACGTGAGTCAATTATGCCTCTTCCGGCCAGTCACCGCTGGCCAGGTGTGCCCAAGTGACTCATTATGTTCGATTTGGACTGGTCCGACTCATCTCCCTCACAAAAGAAAGCTGATTTAGTCTCCGACTAGTGGTTGCAGTGCCCTTGCACCCAGGCAAAAACTGGGTACTTGCACCGGAATGCTCGAATATGACTAGTCAATTCGCCATGGGGTCTCACTCACAGGCCTCCACTATCTAGGTACGGAATGAATACGAAAAGGCAAGATTTGCTGAAGGTTGATTGTGTATTTGGGGATCAGTCAGTATTATTTCTCATAAAAGACATGCTTTGAGAGGGGTGGACGGAAAGTATTCTGATTGAGCCTTCGATGAGAGTTGTAGCCTAACGCACTTTCATGTCCGATTCAGTCCATTGTCGGACTGCAAGATAGGCACGAGCTAGTCCTCAGACCAGTATCAACTAGTACTATAGCACTGATGCAGTATTGTACTATGTGGCGTCCCATGAACTTGGTAATCCCCGCCTGGCGGAACTAGCTCCTGCATATTCCCTTTCAGCTCCAAAGCTCGAAAAGGTCAGATGGGCGAGCTCTGATTTGCGCCCTAGACTTACGACCTGGGTCAAGCTTGATAGCAGTTGACGCTTCCTCGGACTAAGGGATTAGTGGGTTTCATCTTTATCTAACTTTTGGGCCTTTCGTGCTCGGGTGGGTGTTCTTTTCCATGTGTCAACCAAAAAATCGATGTACATTGGTTGATTTTCAGACCATAGCCTGTTTGATTTAACTGTAGAGAGACTTGTAGGCGAATGTTTCTTATAGTGACATTGTCATTTCCCCGGTGAAATCCGATCCAAAAGTAATGAGTGATCACACATAACGCCGTATACCCTTCGGTGATGACTCGGAAACATTAATACCCAATACGCCCATGCGCCATTCATCATACCCGTCGTAATATAGGTTGCCATCAGAATATAACTTTCCGAGCATTCTTCGGATGGCTCTCGCTCGGGCAGTAAGGGCATTTGAATTTGTTGCCCTTGCTGATCCGCTGAAGGGACTCCTGCGCAATGACGTGACCACATGGCATCATCATCGGAGGGTTTTGATCTGTCGTTTGTTCTTTCGAGACGGGGCACACGAAAATCGAATGGAATAGATACGACGGCGGTAGCGGTATCTCGACCTTTAGGTTCCAGTTAGAATGCAAACACATGAAGAGAAGAAAGACAAGAAGTAAATCATACCGGAAGTTCGTCCTGGGTGGTCCACTCGGTCCTCTTTGCCTTCATTATCGTCTGCAGTTTCAACAGGGTTGGAAGGGCAATGGCGCCGGCCGTCGCCGCTATATATAGAGGGGAATCTGCCGACAGCCCAAGTAGCGAACAGAACTCCCGCGTAAATGAATGAGCAACATCAGACCAAGCGGTCGGATTGTTGAATATGTGTCGATAAGGAGAATTGTCCAGATTTGGCCAAAATGCCATGGCACCTACAAGTTGCTGAATCTCTTTCAAGTACCGAGGTGTGAATGTTGAAAACTCCTGCCTCGCATATTCTAGAGCAGCTTGTCGACCGCGGGCGCTTGGCGGGTAACCTGGCTCCGTTCTACCATGGAAGAGCCAGATAAATTGAAGACGGCAAAGTTCAAACTCCAGGTTACTTCCTCGGCCCTCTAGAATTGATCGGTTGTCTCTTGCCCAGTCGATTGCTGGCAATAGATTCGAGTTCTCCCGAAGCTCATGCAATATGTGATACATCTTGGTGAACTCTTCCCGAATCCTTTCCGAGTGGATTTGGTCAAGTACTGCAGACGCATTATTCTCGCCGGTCGAACTATCTTCGTATTCGGACTGGGCGGGAGACTTCACTTGCGCTATTTCGTCCAGAAATGTGGTTGCAACTGAGAATTGGCCTTCGCGGAGTAAGTGCATGGCTATCGCTCGATTGACGAGACTCGGTGAACTTGAGAGGGCATCATATTCGGTACTAGGAAGAGGCCGATCTTTGAATAGCTATGACTGATGGTTAGTGGCTATTTCGATCTCGACCGATACGCAACTCTGTACCTTGTCTAGTGCTTTCGTATACTTGTTGAGACTGCTGTGGGTCTCTTTCAGACTGTCGTTGGTCGTATCGAATGACGCCTTCACCGGATTCTGTAGCTTTGCGAGTGTGATTGACGCTTTTGTTGGATCTTTCAAGTAATAGAAAGTTAGAACTATCATCAACAACGTATAATGACATGAGAAGAAATGTCTACCGGCAGCTATCGAGTCTCGGGCTTTCTGTAGCAAGTCGATGGTTGCTTGAACGTCGTTGATACTCTTAGCCGCTTTCATGCGCTTCCACGCCCGCTCATGCTCCTTCTGTAGCGAATCCATGGTGTTCCCATGCACTGTAGCAGCCGACCCTCGTTTCCATGAGAAGAGTAACAATAAGAAAGAAGATTATTATGGCAATAGAAGGATAAGAGCGAAGGCGGCGGGTCACTTGATCGGGGGCCCGACTGGCTGCGGAGTGTCGGAACCTTTCCTCTTTGGGCCTGACTGACGTCTTCTATGCTCCTTCCCCTCGGCTCCATTTTTACTTGAGCATTCACCGCCCGTGGAGCTCTCCAGATGTCACACACAATGTTGTGCCAGTCATACAAGGAGCAACGCAGATTTCCGACATGATCTAGCTCTTGAGTCTTACAAAGGATCAGCTGTGTGCCTATTGAAGGCAGAATAGTTCCTACCCACCAGAGATGCTTTGTTCTGTCTGGCTGGCATCTGTCCAGGGACAAACCCCCTCGTCGGCCAATCTCTTTTTCGACTGCAGGTGACTTTGATTTGACCATATGCTCTAGACGACTCTCGCTCCGAGAAGCGATCAAAAAAGGCGTGCAACAGAATGTCAGGAGCTGCTGTTGAAGCCTATACTGCCGCCGTCGGAGCATCCCCCACAGGTCAAAATGGCCAAGCTCGTTACAAGCAAAGCCCCGAAGCTGCTTCTTCAGCAGCAACCAAGAGCACAACCGTGATCGATCAGGCTGCGCACAAGAGACACCAGAGAATCGTCTTAGCCGATCCGGTCGCCCTCATGTACCTAGAAGAAGACCCATCGATCACCCTCCTGCACCGTCGGACAGCCTTACAAGGATACGAAATCTACATAGTCGAGCAATGGGCATGCTCTCGAGTGCACCCGACCTTTATAATAGCCACTTACACGGGCGACCCTGCACATCATATAGATGTTGGAGTTCTCGGCGTCCCGACGGATATGAATAGCTGGTCGCCTCGCCTCAAACTCTATTTCGAAGCCGTGCAACAGTATCATTCCGCAGCAAAGGAAACACCGCTTGGGACATTGATGGTGACGAATTTGAGCGCTTTTCCGTCTGCACTCACGGTCATTGCGATTCCCGATGGTGATATGAGAAAAAATCGTGAACATTTCATTGTCAACGAGAATCTGAAACGTCTAGGATGTGCAGGACGTGCAAGCCTGAAGCTGCAACAGCCGTCCCCAGTAGTGGAAGCCAAATTCTACCAGTTATATAAGACGAGCGACCGTGTACCCCTATATGCGGCGGTCATGGAGCTCGTCAAGCAATGCCAGCTGGCGCTTACCATCTTTGACAAACTCGCACCGAAATATGCAGACGGCCTGTTATGTGATGTTACGGAAAAGGCAATTGGCGATTGGTGGGCAGATATTGGCACAGACTTGTACAACATCGAACCAAGTGACGGTATATTAGGTGCGACCACCGTTGCGGCACTGCTAGGTGCGTTGATGGGTGCGCGCAATCGGTTACACGCCGTCGGGGCACCGGTGCCTAAGGATGTCTTTGACTTGTCAAGCATGAAACAGGGTGTTGGTAGTTTTCAAAAGTCACAAAAGCTTGCACGTACGCGACGATTAGATCGAGATACACTCGACAGACTTCACAGAGTCAGTCAAAAACCAACAAACTCTGAACGTTGGGCTGGTGCCGTCAAGTCTACCGTTGCCGAACTCAGTGGGAAAGGTGGTGAAATGGTTATGGGTATGGTTGGCCGAGAGAAGGGCGGTATATCCGATATCGAAACCTTGGACTTGGAACGATTCGTCCAACTAGTACACGGTGAAAGAGCCCGATGGCTTTGGCAGGGCAAGCCTAGAAAAAGCTCGCTCAATCACGGCTTAGAAAGCACTTCACGCGCAGATGATCTTGTCTCTACGACGGACGATCAAGGCAATTATCTGTGGGCTGGCCGCAAGCGATATGCCGGTTCAGACTCGGGTGCCGATCGTGTGCTGCAAGACAACGACATACCAAAGCGTCCTCATGAACTGATACCAGCCTCAGAAGATAAGGATCTGAACTTGGGACGTATTGTTTCGCGCAGTCTCACAGAAAAGGTCTCGGATGCGAGGGCTGGTTTCGGCAGGTTCAAGGATGCCGTTGGCATACCCAGTCGCCGGTCTCATAACCCATCTCAAAATCATCAGCGCCATCGGCAAAAAGACTCTGTCAACCTTGATATGATCGACAATGCTGTCGGCGAAGGCGAAATCGATCACAACAGTGCTGTTGTAGATGAAAAACACTTTGGTCATATAGCCGAAGACAGTATCGGCACTCCACCAACAGGAAGCCTAAAACAAAAACCTAGGGAGAGCAACGTGTCCATACCCTCGCGGAAATTGTCAGATGCCAGAGTGCTCCCACCCGAAATTCATATCGTACCAGAATCCCCACCGGTCACAGAACCAGACAAGGAAGGTCTGTCGCTCATACCCGCACAAGCTGAAGAGACTACAGCACAGGAAAGTGAAGTTCAAGATGAAGAAATGAAAGACCTTGAGTTGACCAAAACCCGATCAACCGAGGTGCCGACTGAGCAAGACGTATCAGAAGGAACAGTTTTCAGATGTCTACGCCGGTCACAAAGTTTTCCTGACGAAAGAATTAGCACATCAACGTTTGCAAGAAAAGGTCGATGGCCTCGACATTTGTCATTTAGCGCGGTAGAGGAAGTCGTTCTTGTCTGGGAAGGCTTCAAGACGATAATAGCAACTGAAAACGACAAAGAACGTACCAAGTCGTTGGAGGAGGAAATTATTCAGGAGTGTGTGCTTCTGTCTGATGCGCAAGCTTTCAATTCCGGGGTCATGGAATTGAGTAACCAAACGGTCCCTTGGGTTGAGGAGCAGGTCACTTCAGTGGAGTTTCTACATCGCAAAGCCAATGCCCTCTCGGAGGAATTGGGATATCTATACCCAGAGCGTATAGAGGATATTCAAGAAGTCCGAGAAAGGATTAACCAGTTGTTTGGCGATGAAGGTTCGCGCTTGACTGAAGAAATGAAGAAGATTGAACTGTTAGGAGCCAAGCTGGATTACGAGTTGAACGTCCTTGAGTCAAAAATCGAGGACGTTGAGGAGGGCTTACAGGACTTTCAACGAAACGTTGACGTTGTCGAGAACCGCATCAGAGGCCTTGTTCAGGGAGAAAAAACGAATGGGACCTCGTGGTTCTCATGGGCTGGCCGGAAATTCGGTCGTTTCTAATACATATTTTACTTGATTTTAGACTTTATACCTTTATTTTTGTATATTCAGATACCAGTCATACTAGCTATCGACATAGCGCTTGTACCACAATGGATATTCTACAAGAAGTACCGCATGCTCAACATGTCAAGAATATTTATTGTACATTATACCTAGGTATATCCAATTGAAAAACGAAGAAAACCGAGTCCTGCCAGTCTTCTGGCAACTGCAATGTAAAAAATACAACAGAGTAGAGAAATTGCGAACACTCATATCTCAATTATTGTCTTCAGGGGCATTTACATGCCGAAACCACCCATGCCGCCCTGCTTAGCAGCAGCCTCGCCCTGCATCTTCTCGCTAACCTTGATGTTGACTTCGAAAAATTTAGAGACGCAGCGGTCGAGGCAGACAGATTCGCCCTTGTTCAATTCGCCTTCACGGTATTCGGGGGGAATGCATTTTTGGGTGCAGGATTGTGTGAGGCTGGGAGTAGATGAAATGTTAGTATCTCTCGATCACACTGATGCAAGCAGATGCTGGAAAGTAAATTGAAATGTTCATGCGCGCAACATCATTCTCTCCGTCGCTCTTTGATGTATGGATAACGCACCGATTGAACAAGTCAGAGACCATCTCGACTTCTGTTTCTGCTGCAGCAATCTTCTGTTCCGAAGAGAGCTGGGGACGACCGCCGAAGAGGAAAGACATGGTGACGTCTGTATTTGAGCGTAGTATTGTTCTGTGGTTTGGTTAGCGAAAAGACCAGCGAGTCGCATATACATGCAGCAAGTCATGTGAAAGACAATACCTTTATAATTTGATAGATGAAGGTGTTCGAATGGCTTGGTATTCTAATAAATTGTACCCTTCTTGATCAGTGAAGATTGTAGCGACTGAGAGTCTTGGAAGAAGTTAGAGCATCGGGAAGAGCTTGGACCACCCGTGATCGCGGTCCTTCCGCTCGCCGCACAATTTTTCTCTTCGTCGTTTCTCTCTACTGATTATATGCAACCAACACAGCTTCATCAACCCAATGCAATCAATTGGTCCCAGAAGCGCCTCTCAGAGGCTTCTGGGTAGTCTATTCCATACGTAAGCCTTTTGTCCCTATTGTCTGATTTTCTGGTTACGCCACCACATCGGGATGAAACACGCACCCAATACAGAACCGCTGCGAATGACACTTGCAATTTTTTGCAAGTTATGATCATAACAGGACTTACCTTTCTGATTCGATGTTTATTCTACTCGCGAGATATCAAGATTTGTTAGTGATGATTGATGCTAATTGTCTCTTGTAGCAGTCGACGTCCGGTCATCAATGTTTCGTCCTTGAGACTTCCTCGCTCGGTTCCTCATATTTCTTCTTTGGGAAAAACAACTGCTAGATTACAGAGTACGCAGCCTCCGGTAGAGCCTGGCTTTAATAGCCGTGTACAAGAGATCCAGGCAGCAGTTTCAGACGCGTACCCACGTCTAAGAAGTAATGCAAACAGACTTAGCATTGAGGAATTCCGTACTCAATATGACTATCTTGAACGCAATCAAGTAGTTGAGGAGGACAAAGTTGTGGTCCAGGGTAGGTTACGGCCTTACCCGGCTCTATCGATAGACTACATGTACTTAGAATATTTTCATGTAGGCAGAATACGAACAGCCAGGTTGGCAGGCAGCAAATTGATTTTCTTTGATCTCGTACAAAATGATCACAAGATTCAGGGCATGTGGAATCTGCGTATGTCGGCCGATGTAACTCCGGAGAAGTTTAGGCAATTGTATCGTCTGCTTCGGCGCGGAGATGCTTTTTGTACGTGATGTCCCCTGCTTGAGTGTACAACATCCCATTGACATGTTCAAGCTATTACTGGAAGACCGCATCGGACTGGCAGAGGAGAGCTCACAGTTCAAGTGACGGAAATACCCACTCTTCTATCCCCATCTCTACATGATATTCCTACCGATACCAAAGAGCATGGCATCTCTGGATACCCCCGACATGTACAGTTCCTCGCCGATAAACACACGTCGGATATCATGCGAATACGATCAGCAATCATTCAGTATATTCGTCAATTCTTTGTTGAGCGTGCTTTTATGGAGGTGAATACTCCTATCATGGCTAGCGAAGCTGGTGGTGCCACTGCGCGTCCTTTTGTGACGACGGCGAATGAGTTTCCAGAGAAGCCGTTGTATTTGAGGATAGCGCCTGAGTTGTGGCTCAAGCGATTGGTTATTGGTGGCTTTGATAAGGTCTTTGAAATTGGTGCCTCTTTCCGAAACGAAGGTGTGTACTTTGGCTCTCTGTTGCGGCAGCATGAAATTGACAGATTACAGGCATTGACAAATCGCACAATCCCGAATTCACGACATGTGAGTTTTACATGGCATACGCAAACTTAGAAGACGTGATTGCCATGACCGAGAACCTATTCTTTGGTCTGGCAAGACACGTCTCCCAACACAGAGAACGCATGAATCCCGACATGTCAACTCCAAGCACAAACTTCACAGCCCCCTTTCGACGGATAGACTTCATCCCCGGCATCGAAGCGGCCATTGGGCGACCATTGCCAAATCTTTCCTCACCTAGGGCCGAAGAAGACATAAAACAACTCTTCGCAGACCTCTCACTCCCTCTCCCCGACCTCCCCACCCTCCCTCGCCTAATGGACAAACTCTGTTCAACCTATCTCGAGCCACAATGCCTTGAACCAACATTCATAACTCACCCTCCTGAGTGCCTCTCTCCACTCTCAAAATCGTTTTTACAGAACAACCAGCGCGTCGCCGCTAGATGCGAACTCTTTATCGATGGCAGAGAATACGTAAATGCATACGAGGAAGAGAATTCGCCATGGGAGCAGAAACGGAAGTTTGAGCAGCAAAAGATCTTTAATCAGCATACGAATGAGTCTACCGGTGTTGATGAAGGTTATTTGCAGGCGATGGAATGGGGGTTGCCGCCGACGGGGGGTTGGGGTTGTGGGATTGATAGGCTTGTCATGCTGTTTACGGACTCGAAGAGAATTGGAGATGTGTTGCCATTCAAGACTTTGAGGTCTATCTAGGAGATCTGGGAGAGCTAGGGCTGTGTATGGTATGTACATTATATAGGTGTTTGTATTAGCGTTTGGGGGATGGAATGGTGTTCGGGCTATTTTCCTTTTAACTTCTATACTTCTACAGCGAGTCAGTCTGATGCTTCCACAAGCCACTGATATATAATGTGTCCTGAGAAAGATGCCAGCATTGTAACAAAGTATTTCTTCTTGAATAGTATGAGGACCAATGTCAAAGCGGGGAAATAATTTGGCTCTCATAGGTTTCGGAACCTGCCGAACCGTAGATAACCGCTCAAATTTCCCATCAACTTTTATTTTCAACTTGCGACTCACAACACCACCTAGGAGAGTATCGAATGGCAGATAGACGGGTCTGATAAAGCAGTCCATCATGTCCGCGTCTATTGCACAGGCGCAGCCTGTCACAGTAAGCCTTCAAGATCTATACTCAGGTGAGGGGTTAACCATATCGCAACTTCTCTGTCAATTGAAACGGAACCATGATTGACGAACAATGCAACAGGCTCTGTACCCTTCGAGGCATTAACAGAAGCATTCGGACCTGCATCATTGGGAATAATCGTAGTCAAAGATTTACCTCCTACCTTCCAGAAGTTGCGTGCCCAAGTGCTCTCGAATTCGTCTTATCTTGCTTCCCTGCCTCAAGATGAGCTCGGTATGTCCCTTTCCTTTACACAATGGAAAACACTTTCACTGATGTAAATGACAGAAAAACTCGAAAGCCCCCAATCAAAATACCTTGTAGGCTGGTCCTGCGGCAAAGAAACCCTTCGCTCGGGTCATTTCGACACCCTCAAGGGCTCCTACTACATCAACTGCGCCTTCTACCAGAATCCTGAACTACAAAACGCGCCTGCAGATGAGTTTCCGGACTTCCCTCAATACACCGCTCCAAATATCTGGCCAGACGCTGAAAAATTGCCTACCTTTCGGAAAAGCGTTGAGGAGTTGATATCGCTAATCATTGATACGGCCACTTTGGTGGCAAGGGCTTGTGATCGATATGCCGCGGTGAATATTGAGGGTTACAAGGAAGGATACTTGGAGCATGTTGTCAAGACGAGTTTGACGACGAAGGCGCGGTTGCTGCATTACTTTCCGGCCGATTCAACATCTGCCTCAACGACAGCAGAAGCCAAACGAGAGGAAGAGGGAGATGATGATTGGTGTGCTACGCACGTTGACCATGGTTGTCTAACGGGGCTTACGTCGGCCATGTTCGTTGATGAGTCGGTCAATTCACCTTCGGAGACGCCGAAGACTTCTCCTCTCGCTGAGCTTCCAGCGTCACCAGACCCCAAAGCGGGTTTGTATATTCGCTCGCGAACCGGGGAGATTGTCAAAGTCAACATCCCCAAGGATTGCCTCGCGTTCCAGACCGGTGAGGCATTGGAGTTGATAACTCAGGGCAAGTTCCGTGCTGTGCCGCATTTTGTCAAGGGAGCTGCGACGACCAGCGGGAAAATTGCGAGAAATACGTTGGCGGTGTTTACGCAACCGAACTTGGGCGAGGAGGTGCAGAGGGGCAAGACATTTGCGGATTTTGCGCGAGAGGTC
The DNA here is from genome assembly GCA_023625915.1 of Talaromyces sp. PB3603. Taxonomy (NCBI): domain Eukaryota; kingdom Fungi; phylum Ascomycota; class Eurotiomycetes; order Eurotiales; family Trichocomaceae; genus Talaromyces; species Talaromyces sp. PB3603. Next base: position 554,001 of record JAMAFY010000005.1, read on the forward strand.
GTTGAGAGGACTTATTGATGTACTGTGGGCTAACTATATTATTACCATACGACAAGAAAATGTCATGAGCTTGAAGCTGATTGAAGCGAATGGTATATAATGCTAAAAGTCAATTCGTGGACGTTTAAATTGCGGGTCTTTAACGGGGGAACTCCTGATCGGAATATGATGAGGGTTGAGCGACTGTATAAGCACAGCCGGGTCTCCGTCCAAGTCATCTTCATCGTGTTCATCCTTGTCTCTGTTCCTGACGCCCTTGGCTTTCTGCTGAGTCAACCTGGCAATATCGGGCGGAGTACTTGACGCAGACCCCTTGACCGCAATCAAACCCTCTTTCTCTTCATCGTTCTCCTCCTCCTCATCCTCAGACGAAGTATTCACCGTCTCATCATCCGAGCTCACATTCGTACTCTCCTCCATATTGAGCCCGCTACTAACCAGCGTACTCATCTTTTGCACCTCCGCAAACTGCGACTTGCTCGGTCTGCCGGGCTGTCTGCCCGCGTTCCGGGGTAGTTTCGCCGCATCCCAATCTGCCTGCGTAGCCGTTCCGTCAAGTATATTCAGCACGCCCTTCCACATCCTCGGCTCCCGTGCTTCGGAATATCGACCGACTTCGTCACCGTTCAACGTGTCGAGGGAGAGTGCTTGGACTCTGTAATCGGCCCAGAACCAGTCCTGTCCGTCCTCCATGCGATCATCGGTTTTGCGTGACCAGTCCCGGCTAACTAGCGTGCCGAAGAGGTCATAATTTATCGAGGCATGGCCAAAGATTAACTGCATGGCAGTGGGCTCATAGCATCGGCCAATAACCATGTCGTGCGATATCTCGACTGCCGTGCCGGGTTTGTGCGTACGATACCAAGCTCCGTATTCGCTCATGCCGACCTGTTGGAAGGCCTCCATGACTTCTTGTCGATTAAGTGGTTGACTACCGTACCCTTCGGGTGTGCGATATGCTCTGGTCGGTAGATGTGAATAAACAGCCCCGCGCACGCGCACAGAGTATGATTCCGCCAGGTGTGGCGATTGCGGATCTTCGATGCATGAGTCGAGTCTGAATTCTATGCGCTTGATGACCATTACATCTGTGACGGGTAATAGTCGGTTGGACGTCGCTCCTTTCGGCTTTAGTCGTACTGTGTCACCGACAACTATCATTTCAGGACCAAGGAACATTCCGCGACAATAGATCGATGCATTAGGCCATGCGCCCTTGAAATGGTACTTGTTGATCACGCAGACTGACGACATTGCCTTCATTGCATGTTTGACGGAAGGATGCCATGACTTCTGAGGCACGTTTTCAAGCCACGTGGGCCAAGAGTTAAACGGCCGCAGGACATATATGTGCACGTATTGGTATTGTAGTGAGGCGCTTTTATCGTCGCTGTTGGGATCGGGAAATGTTTCGACTCGAAACCCGGAATAGTTAACATCCCACGTCTTTTTGGTCGGTTCAATCAGGTCTTCAATGACCACGGGGTCTTTGTCCGGTGCTTCGCTCACTGTCCCTGCTCTCCACTCTGGTCGCGTTGTGAAACGGCGCTTCTTAGCCGAGTAGATCTGGTACGACTTTTCGCGCTCATTATATTTGAGCTCGCCATCATCGAGCCGAGGCACCCAAAGAACAATCTCTCCAACGCGAGGAATGTATGAGCCTTGTAAGCCAACCCGAACAATGTGTTCGCGCACAAGCTTGTTCTCTGCTCGCCAGTCCATGCTTCGTGGCTCAAAGACGGGTTCGTCTATCTCGCGCTCTTTACCAAGTCTCGTCACCATTTCCCGATATATGTCAGGGACGCCTTCGGAGTCTGTCACTCGTCTTGGCGTTGGTAGTCTGGGAGCCCCTTTTGCTGGCCTGCCTCTAGCCCGTTGACGAGGCGGAAGGGGATGATTCGAAGTAGCTTTCACAGAGTTGGCATTCTATATAACCATTGAAAGAGGGAAGACCTACGTGTATTGGTCCCGGATCCACTGACCCTGGCTTGAGGTCTTTTCTTCTTGCAGCAATCACAGGGGCAAATACCTGATTTACCACTGACCAACCAGTAGAAATGGGGAAAGAAGTTTTTGGGAGAATTGAAAGGAGCCCCTGAAGGATGTCCGTAGAAGAATTTATCGCGCTGTGAGCTGTCACTTAGACACACTTGCGCAATAACAAGAAGGAAGAAGTACTCACAACCGTACTATCACTGAATCGTGGTCTGTCCATAAGCGAATATTGATCAGGCAGTTCTTTCAAAATATATTGCTTTCCTGTTTCAGTCAGGGGGGATACCAGGGAAATGAGGAGAGAAAGAAAGGTAAACACCTTTGACAGCCTTTCCATCTCTCTCCATCCACATCATGGCTAACTTATGGCGATAAAGCCAAGTATCGACGTGCCTCCACATTTCATTCGTGGGCCATGTACTCCGGTCCCCATCGCTGCTGCATTCTGGTGAGGCAGGCAGGGACAAAATTTCCAAGTTGCCGTCTGCTGTTGTTGAATGTGACATTTTCTCTTATGCTATCTCAGAGAAATATTGTATGTTTTGGTCCCCTTTTCGTTCTCGTGGCAATATCTCTATTATATGCCATGCAAATGTGAGCTAATAGTGAAACATTCTAGGGAGGTTTTCATCCCCGTTCCCTTGGCTTTAATTTTGAGCTGATAGCAGGGTCATGGCACGATCAACATGACAACCATAAAGTGGGCCATATTTAAAATGAAAAATATTGTAACATGTTTAAATATATTTTCTCGATCGATTGACGCGTGGAAAAAGCGGGAAATCGTGGCGTGTAATATTTTAGAAATTAATTTGCGAGGTTGGAATTGCTCAAGTTGACCAGTTTGGTAGCCACACTTATACTGCTCGGGGGCATGAAGTAGCTCGCTCACCGCTTTCAATATAATTATCATCATTCTGCCCATGCCAAACAGTCCTCATTGAACTGATAGCTCTTCATAATGTTATATTTTGTATGCCTTTTTTCAGTCTCTGTAATAAAAAAGTCAAACGATTATCAGTTCTTGGTTTGTGCCGCCGCTATAAACATAGGGTTGAGGTACGATACAGTAATCCCCCTAAGCATCTCCAGCTAGCACCACTTTACTTTTACTCCACATGAACCCAGAGTCAACGCGGGGGATAAGGAAGACAAGCCTCACATGCCTCTTGTAGTTGATTTCTCCAGCTAGACATAGAGAGAGAATGATAATAAGACTGTGCGTGCCAGGTAATCGCCCGAGCAGATTTTAACAAAATTCGTTTGTCTTACCTTCGAGCTTATCGATGTTGTCCACTGCGAATCCGCCAAAGTGACGTGAGTAAACGTCTGACCACACCTCGAGAAATAGCTTGCATACATCTTATGTCCAATTTATTTGTAGAATAGCAATATAAACTACTGAGATATTCAGAACATAACGGAGATGAGTGAAATACTGTGCACTAGTCTGCCGTGCATGTCGTGCCGTTTGTCTCGCAAGATCCAACATCTTCAAGCAGGCACTTTCGACTCAGGCACTGTCGACACAGGTGAGATAGGACCTTCTTCATACAGGAAGACTTCTGGATGGCAAAGACGATAAATCAAAGTCATCTATTTTCTCATAGAAAGTGGCATTTGTTTAGGTAAGCCCGAACGTCTGACCTTAGGGCTAGCGTCTGTAAACCCTAGAATGTCCCTCCTCATGAGTATAAAATCGAGTGCTGTTCAGCACGGTTCGATACGAATAGTTGAGTTTCCCAAGGACGGAACCCCTTGGATCTCCGAAGTGTACAGCTCCCCCAATGCCGCATCCATGTGGCGATTGTCCATGATCCGCCTAGTGTGTGAAGGAGGTCCAATGGTGCCCGTGTTTAGATTTGCAGCCCGATGTTTCAGGTATTGCAGCAAGCTGCAGCTAGCTGCAGCTAAACAATCTGCATTCATATATATATAGTACAAATGCAAATCATAGGTAGTCCTCCATAAAATATTGTTTCTTTACATCATGCTTCACTCGAGACCTCCGGCTCATCTGACTCTTGGTACGGAGGAGGAGCAAGCTCGCCCGAAGCCACCCAAACTTTATTAAGCTCACTCTCAATCTCTTCTCTGCGACGCTTCCAGCCTTCAACGTTATCAAGCCGTTTCCGTAAGTCCTGCAGTTCCCTCTCAACGCCCATCTTTTCTTTCTCCGTGCCGATTCTGTCGAACTCCCATTCATCACCGCTCATACCAAGTCCGAGTGTAAGTTGGAAGGTGTGGTATTTCTTGAGAGAGGCACGAGTCGATATTGTGATGAGTGTGATGCCTTTCTCCTTGGATCGTTCATACAGTAGACCTTCGACGTCCGAAGAGACTGCGGAGGTGCCTTCGTCGATAAATGCGTATCGTGGCTCATGGTATAACAATCGTGCAAAGGCCATGCGCTGCTTCTCGCCACCACTTAGGACATCTTTCCATTCCTTACGGCAGTTCCAGCCACCTTCGCGAGATGGGAGGTATCCAAGGTGAACTTCTTCAAGAATTCGGCCAAGTTCTGCATCCGTCCGTCCACTCTCGCGCATGTCGATCTCAGTGTGGGGGTAGATAACTTGGTCGCGAAGAGTCCCGACACTCAGGTAAGGTCGTTGAGGCAAGAACATGATTCCGTCCATGCCAAAGGTTCTAGGCCGACTCACTAGACCCCGGTAAACTGGCCATAATCCCGCAACGATGCGAGCAATGGACGACTTTCCCATGCCGTTGGGACCGCAGACTAGAAGATGTTCGCCGGAATGCACAATAAATGAGAGAGACTCAATAAGGTCATCCCCCCCTTGCGGGTAGACGGATGGCGCAACGACAGGGACATGCTCCAGGCGAACGCCATCGAAGCCGCTATGCACTGTACCCTGGATGTCAGACAGAGAGAACAATTCGGGATGGGTGCCACGAGGCTGGTAGTAAGCATTTGCGTGCACACGGTGCAAGGCAGATATCAAAGTGTAGACGCGAGAGGTATAACCAGCCAGTTCGGAAATGTCCTTGATGCTGTACATCATCCGACCTCCAGCATCTGCCAAGGAGAGCATTAAGCGCTTGTTGGTGATGAAGTCCTTCATACGGCCTCGTTCTCTGCCGTCATCACCATTCAAGTCGCTCAGCTCTTGTGTACCTCCAGCTCCTCCCCATGCAGGAAGGAAAACCGGGATGGATGTCATGAGGTATCCGAATGCAGACCATACATACTTCAAGATCATGTCTTCAAGCATATTGTAGTGGATCTTGAGGCTGTATATACCCTTCATCCACCGCTGAAGATCCTTGAAACTTTTCGTCAAGAAGACCTTTTCAATATCGGCCCCTCCATAAAACGCGATTTCTTCAGCGTTGGCTAACAGCCTTGAATGCAACCCTCGGAAGTCACCTTCACGCTTGCCTTCAACGGCTTTCAATTTCCCGAATGGTGGTGAGAGTCTGCGTAAAACGGTTGCAGTCGTGAAGTAGCCACTCAGAATTCCAGTGAGGGCTAAGGGTCCGAGACCACGGTATAGCTGATAAGTGAAGAAAATCAGGTCAACGGTCGGCTTGCCTAGGGATGAAGTCAAGGCAGCAGCAGATGCGCAGAAAAGAGTCAAATCTTGGGTAATGAATTGATCAGCCCCTTGGCCCACGGCCCCATCTAGATTGGTCAGTTTGTAGTAGTTTGTGTTTTCGTTCAAGTACAAATCGTGTATATATCTCGTCAAACGCGTTCGGAAAGCTATAGATATCTTGGACTGTAGAAATTGAATCATAGCATTGGTATATGAGGCAAATGTGCCAATGCTACACCATTTGAGCAGGCCCCAAAGAAAGGCTCGGCCCTTTCCAGCCACTAGGTCGCGAACAATCTCACCGTCTAGCCGTGCAACCAGCAGCGATAGGTATGTTCGGAGTAGAAGAAAAACACCGTGGCTCATCAGAAGACCTGTCTCCTTGGAGTGCCATCGCGGGTTCATGATGCTCATTAGACTCAGGAATTGGTGCAGGAAGGCGAGATTCAAGCCCGGTTTCGTTGACGGCGGGGGGATCGCGGAGATAGCTTCACCACTTCCTAGGCCGGCTGCTCGCGGAGGGTTCAGGAATAACCGGCGATGAGCGTCGAATGTGGTCGGCTTGGTGGGATGGATGGTGACCTTGGAAGTCATATTATCCTTGTATGGCACGTATATGATCCTCGACCCGTCTTTCCCCCGCAACCCGGAATTTCTCCGCAGCAAGTTTCTGCCTTGAGCATGTTCCGTAGACCGTTTGTGTAGCAATCTGTAGCCGCCATAGCTTGAACCGATGATGGCTGTTATCAAGGATAAGGTCGCGAGTATCTTGCTAGTCTTGGATGATCGTTGCAGACGGGCGCGAAATAGCTGGATGTAGCGCCGATAGAGGGCAACGAGCGGGTCCTCTGCTCTCTGCAGTATTGATTGCGCGGCCATTATGACTGTCGTTTCGATTCGCGCATTCACGGCTGGTTATATGGTAGACTCGAGAGCTTGTCAGTGAAATGACCGCCGGCGGTCCAACGAGCTATTCGGCATGCTTTGATGGTATTCAGCGAGTCATACAAAGAACGTACGAACCCTCTGTTCGCAGGCAATCACTTCACATCCGATAGAGAAAGGTAGAATGAGTTGGTGGCAGCAGTGGTTCGTCAAGGAAGGTTGCCGGTGGTCGTTGCGACTCTCGTGACGTCGATGCATGTGAAGAACCTCGGGCCATGCCTGAGCACGTGCCTTTGCCCGTCGACTCAGGTGACTTTTTCTCCTATAAGGAACCTCCAGGAACACATCGGCATATTTCTTGACTATTCGAGATCACTGCCTTTATGAGAGCTATGCATAAATATGAAAGAAAGTCGTTCTATGCAAGTCGGGCTAATTGACCAACGTTCTTTGGACTTGCCGTTGACATGTTTGGCCAATACCGATAAGATGAGAGCTTCTTCAGACTCGTACGGACTAGTGAACCAAGTACGTAGTACATATACTATGTCTTAACAGCGCGAGACAGGTACGTACTCACTCGATCGCTACCCTACTATCTATATTTAGGATTTGAAAATGTAGTCGGTTGTCCTTGGTGGAAATTCAATAGGCGCACAAGATGGATCGCCCGGCTGTAGATCAGTCATCTCATAGAGCATGGACACAGTGCGGAGCTCAAGTACTCGGAAATGAGTCCTGACTCCTAAGTACCGCTAGCTCTACAGCTATGTACTTTAACGAGATCATAAGCGATCGATAAGTTCCATCACTATGCGAACGACTCCAGTCCAATCCTTAACCGCCGACCCCAACTCCAGCCTCCTCCAGTAAGAGCGCGCTATCATGCTGCATTCTAGCGAGATCACATCCTTCAGTGCCAAATCGACTTGATTGGCTTCTCGAGAGAAAAAGCAATACCAGGATCTGGATATGTGATTGGGTAGACACCGGCACATATACAAGGTACGTCGCACAGAAAGCCTGGATGGATGGTGATGGAAGACGCTGCGGAGTGGCGGTTAAGCGCAACCAGCTACCTTATCTCGCAGGTCCTGTGGCTGGCCTGCCTGTCGCTGTAGCCCCTGCACGGCCTCTCGACGCTGTTCCTCTCGCATTGACCAGCTGCCCCAGGGTCCAGATCTTAAGCTTCTTGTTATTTGCGAATGCCAGCAATCTTGAACTGACCGTCGTATCATATTTTCTTGCATGGAACCATATCCCGAGGCAGACTGTACTACGAAACAATCGGCCGTTCTTGAATCCAGACTCATAATTGAGCATTGGTGGTAAGTATCTGGACTCTGTATTCAGTTGGCAGAGAAAAAGGGTTGGAGAAAGACCCGGCGGGAGAGCTAGCGACCAACTAAGCTAAGCTCGTGGTAATACTAGTACACTTCAGGCGTAGTTCGCAGCCTAGTCGCCGTAGAGTGCGCGTATGGTAATTACGGCTTGTAAGTAATAAAGCTGAGGAGGCGCGCAGAGCCCAGGCCGATTCGCCCAGTCTATCAGTCAGTCAGACGGGACTCAGACCACTACTACCGCCAGCCTCCAGAAACAAGGACTTAGCAAGCAAGTCACCGCTCGGTAAGTAATGCCATTACACACTACGGGGCTAATTGCTACTTATGTGCTCGTCGCTAACCTGCTAGTCACCTAATTCAAGTAGCCTGTCGACATCCGCGTTGGGCGATCCCACGTACAGACTAACTGCATCGTTGCCCAGACCGAGTCTCCCTCCTCTCCGGACAAGCCCATATCGGACCTCCCAATCGACCTTCGGTTCTCTGAGTCAGTGTAGCGAGTTTCATTTCTACAGCTACTACTCTCTTTTTGGGAGAGAGAGAAAGAGAATTGTTTCTGCTGGCCCTGTCAGAAAGAGAGCGATAAAGAGAAGGAGAGAGATAGATAGATAGAGAGCCGCCTCCTCATCAGCTCAGGAGTTGATGAAAGACGCAGGTTCGATGTCGACAGTCGCAGTGAACACCGTTCCCGGTACGTGACTTTGTGTGCAGCTCTATGCTATATCGGTCGCATAAGCTGATATCAATTGATTACCCCCTACAGGCCCCGATTTCGCATCGTCGCTGCCCTCCGCCGATAAAGTGAATCCAGCGCAACCACCTCCGCCATCCGACCATGAACCGCCTGCCGCCAACTCATCGTCCACAACGGGTCCTCAGAACAATCTAAGCGCACCCTCGTCACAGCCAAAAAAGAAGCGCTCTCTTTTACTCGTTCCATCGAGGACATCGTCCAGGGGAAGCAAAAATCAATCTTCGGACATGACAACCGACACAGTGCAAGATGAGTCGGTGACGATAGCAAACTCGCGCACCAACCTCACCAAGAGACGACGGGATCCTAGCGAGTCAAGTAGCAGGCGATCGCAACGAAACGAACAAGACAAGAACCAAGGTGCAAGAAAGGAGCAGACCGAAGAGTCCAATCATGTCAAGGCCGAACGAAAGCCCAAGTCACAATCGAGATTTTTTTCCATCCTAAACTGCTGCAGTTCTTCAGTGTCCGACAATGAAAATGATGGACCGGATCTTCCCGCAAAGAAGGCTGAACCCAGGCAGCCGCTGCCTTTGCGACAAGCGGTGGAAAAGCCTATCTCAACGGGAACAGAATCGACACCTACAGAGTCGAAAGAGCAGGAACCTCTTGACGAAAAGAGAGCGGAATACACAGGTTCACAACCGGTAGAAGAGGATGCTGCTCCTAGTACTGCTCTTTCGACGCAGCCCACAACGATGCCATCCAGTTCAGAACCGACCCAAGAGGCTTCGGCATCACAACAGGAACCCGCTTACCAGTACGGCGTGGTTCCAGACATGGTTCCGTCATCGGACAGCAAAAAAGACGAGAATGAGGATGCGATTGAAGAGGAACCGGAAAATGAGGCGGTAGAGGAACTGCACGAAATCCATGATATTGCCATGCCCGAGGCTCCTATCATTGCAGAGACAGAAGAGGAACACAAGACGGAGACACACGAGGTTGTCGTTGCTCAACCACCCGCACCAGATGTCGTTCTCCCGGGACCTCCTCCGACCCCCGGAAAACAGAGCGCTTGGTTACTGCCCCCGCCTCCGCCGCATCTACGAGGTCGGAAATGCCTAGTTCTTGATCTTGATGAAACGCTTGTGCACAGTAGTTTCAAGGTTTGTCTCACCTCGACATTATGGAATAAGTTTCTTGCTTATACTCAGTAGGTTCTTGAGCGAGCCGACTTTACGATACCAGTGGAGATTGAAGGCCAGTGGCACAATATCTATGTCATCAAACGGCCAGGTGTCGATCAATTTATGAAACGCGTGGGCGAGCTTTATGAGGTAGTCGTCTTCACGGCATCAGTTTCCAAGGTATGTGGCTCACTATCACATCAATCCTTCAGTAGATGCTAATACCTCTCAGTACGGTGATCCTCTACTGGATCAGCTAGACATTCACAACGTTGTCCATCATCGTCTCTTCAGAGACAGCTGCTACAACCACCAAGGAAACTATGTCAAGGTCAGTATCTTCTTACACATGAGCAATTTCTGGGCTTACATTTCAAAGGACTTGTCACAAGTCGGTCGCGATCTTCGGGAAACAATAATCATCGACAATTCGCCCACCTCGTATATATTCCACCCTCAACACGCCATACCCATCAGCAGCTGGTTCTCAGACGCCCACGACAACGAATTGCTCGACCTCATCCCGGTCCTAGAAGATCTTGCGGGTGCTCAGGTACAAGACGTCAGTCTCGTGCTCGATGTTGCATTATAACAAAGTTCCGTGCAGCCTTCTACTTTGGCCTCTGCTTCAAGCGTTGATTCCGTTACCTATCTCCGATTTACATATATTCCTTTTGAGCATTGACCTTGCATCGACTTTTCCGCTCGTCCCCCTTGATCCTTTACTTTACTTTCTCTCATCGCCTCCATCCTTGATCATAGCGACCAGTTTAGACCGACCACCGTGGAAGATTGCATTGGACTCTTATCTCAAATGTGGTTCTACATGTGACACAGCGACTGGAAGTCGTTTTTACCTTCAATCCCTCCCCGTCTACCAAATTCAGCATTGTTGAGCAGTTCTCTTTTTCATTAACTTCTTCATACTTCTGTATTCTTCTCCATGTTGGCGCATGTTTGCCTAGTGCACTTTGGTTGTTGATGGCGGCTGAGACCGTTTTGTTTGGCCTTGTTGATCTCTGCTCCAAGCGAGCTTGCTGTCCGACTTTTTATTTCTCTTCTGTGGCCTTCTTGAGCATTGTACGGGCGTCTGATTCTGGTCATCAGTCAAGATCTGCTCAGCTTTACGCAGTCAATCTTTTATCTTCCCAGTTTCCTATATTCACCTTCTGCCCCTTGTTCTTGATGTTTTGTTCAAACTGCACGACCATATTCCCCCCATATTTCCGCTTTTCCTTTACCCTCCTGATGTATCTGACTTGATTATTCAACCTGATTGTTGTCAAAAATGTGATCCATTGTGTTTGTCCTTATTTATGTTGAGAGCAGAGTACGAGACTCTCATCTGTCCGCTTGAAGTCGATCAGAAATTCAGACGGTGTGTATATAGACATTCTATAATGCCGCGTGTCTCACTGTTGCGAATCGTGCGATGTACATACACGAGTGTAATTCAATCAACCATGGACTTTTACATGCCTTAAGTGCTGTGTAGAAGTAGTTATAGACAACGTTTCTGCCTGGTCGATAGCGGCGAGACCCTCGACGGACCTTCCCCGCAAAAAAAAAAGCAGTTGATCATTCCATGTTCCTTCCTGCACGTCATCACCTAACCTCACCACCTACCATATCTCTCACCTGTTCATCCCAAAATAACTAAACAGAATCAAAATGAAAGATCGAAATGGCTGGGACGGAAAACTGAGAGTCGATGATCCGGAGAATCGCCGAGCTGTTCTTGCGAATCCGGAAGCTTTGGAGGATCCTGATTACTCAGATGAGGATGCGCCGCCTGTTGAGGAGATCGGTGCTGATGAAGGTATTATTCTCCTCCTTGATTGCTGATAATTTACCCGTGCTAATACTCTACTCATGTAAAGATCTCCTCGAGGACGAGGATCCTGATGCTGAAGTGCGTTTGTCTTGTGCGGGGTTGCTTCATTTTCGAAGAACTACGCAAGAGCTTTGAAATCTCGGTTCATACTGACCCGACGTGTAGAATATAGATCTGGTACATCTACGAATATCGAATATCGCTGCGCTGAAGCTAGAACGATTCACCAAGCTCGAGGTAAGCCTGAACCCTCTTCGTTCGAGAGACCGATGGACTCACGTTCCTTGATTACATAGAGACTGTGCCTCCGCCAAAATCAAATCAGCCGCATAGACCTCCCTTCCTCACTCGGCGCAACGCTCAAAGAGCTCGACTTCTACGACAACCTCATCAGTCACGTCAAGGGTCTCGACGACCTGATCAATCTGACGCTGCTCGATCTGAGTTTCAACAAGATCAAACATATCAAGAATGTGTCGCATTTGACGAAGTTGACGGATATATTCTTTGTGCAGAATAGGATCTCGACGATAGAGGGGCTGGAGGAGTTGGTGCATCTGAGAAATCTGGAATTAGGGGCGAATCGGATTCGGGTGGGTTACCTCCATGAGAAGGTGATGGAGAGAAGACGTGCTAAACATAGTAGGAAATTCAAGGATTGGACAATCTCAAGGCGCTGGAGCAATTGTGGCTGGGAAAGAACAAGATCACCGAGATGAAGGTACCTCTCGTTGGCTTCACCTACGCTCGAATATGCTACTGACGTGCTAGGAAGAATCTTTCATCCCTCTCCAACCTCAAAATCCTATCCATCCAATCCAACCGTCTCACCAAAATCACCGGCCTCAACGACCTCCCCAACCTCGAAGAACTCTATATCTCTCACAACGCCCTTACCGACCTCACAGGTTTAGAGAACAACAAAAACCTCCGAGTGCTCGACTTTTCGAACAACCGAGTCACAAAGCTAGAGGGCCTAGCGCATCTAACTCAATTGGAAGAAGTCTGGGCGTCAAGTAACGGATTATCGAGCTTTGAGGAAGTAGAGCGCGAGTTGAGAGACAAGGAGAACCTGGAGACGGTATATTTCGAGGGGAATCCGTTGCAGCTGAAGAGCCCGGCGTTGTATAGGAATAAAGTCCGGTTGGCCTTGCCGCAAATCAAGCAAATCGATGCTAGTAAGTTTGCTTTCAGCCTTTCTGGACGGTGGTGGGTGCTAATGACGTCTAGCTTATGTCCGCGTTTCTTGATTCGTATGCCATGACTGACGAGTCTGGGGTGTTTCAACGAAATATAATAATGACTTACGTATTGATATCACATGGCTTCTTTCTCTACACATACACAAGTTCATGGGCGGCGTTGCGAGAACAGCTATACCAATCATCAATTGACATTAACTATCGCCTCGAATCACATTAGAAAGTGGGTATCATAAATCGCATCACTCCTTCAATAACGCCAATAAACTCCCTGTCAATTCTCCCGTATGCGTCCTACCATCTTCTCTGACCGTCATCATCTTATCCTGCCCACTCCGTAGACACGACGCATCAATAACACCATCCGCAAGCACAGTCCTCGGTGTCCCGGCAGCAATGAGATCAGCTATCCTCGTCTCATTCTGGATCGCAGGATCATTCTTGTCCCATGAATAACCCGTATGGAAATTGTTCCATGGATTTCTGCTAATTCGTTCTTTGTGTTTGACTGTTCTTGTGGCTGTGTTTGGGTGGATGTTGACATTTATCGCGTGGTTATTATGCTCATGTTCATGCGCCGAGCTGTCGGCGCGAGATGGATTCGACGGAAGAGGGTGAGAATGCATTACGATCGTCAGAGGTGAGGCATCGACGGCTTTGGAGGCTGCTTCGGGAGTCTCGTATATCGCTAATAGCTTGGAATTATCGTTGTCCTAAAATTCCTCGTCAGCTCTCTCCTTCCTTCTGTGCCACTGAGTCGGAGGTTGAACAAAGGATTTCCTACTTCAGGCAAGTAAGTGGCTACCTCGCCAAACTTCTGGAGAGCGTTCAAAAGACACCTCCGTTCTGCGATGGTGCGCAATGGCTGGCTTGTCTGAATGTCGATTTGGCGGGTGAGGGCGTTGATGCTTGAGCGGGGAAATTGGAGGATGCGTCGGGCGGAGTTCATGGCGTGTGGCTTCTTTTTAGATGGTATTCATATCTCTGAAATATGATCCCAGCTATAAGGATGGTTGGGTTCACATGGCTGGTTTGGTAGTGATTTGACGCGACTAAAGAAGCTGAAGTTGGCGGACAAAAAGAAATTGGAGATTCTACAAATGGCTAATTTCATTGGTTGCGTGTATACTGTATAGCTGTATCAACCCTAACCCTGCTTTAAGAACATCAGGGTCAACACAACAATCTATGAACTTGTTCTGAAGTACTATATATATATATATATATGCTTAATAGTGCCAATCATGTCTGAATCATATTTTCATTCATCTATTTGCAGAACGAGCTCATACCCGTCACGCCCACTTAACCAGTCTATGCGAAAATAGGAATGTAGAAACCGTACTATTAGAAAGTTAGCGTCATTTCACACAGCAAGAAAAGAACAAAGGAGAGAGACATACGTTAAGAGGATCATTGAACCTCAGGCCCAAATCCAAGCCGTTAATAGCCTCGATATCAGATTCCTCCAGATTCCATCCGGTAACATCCAAGTTCTGCGCAAGACGAGTAGGGTCGTTACTCTTGGGAATAACGGCGATGTTCCGCTGCGTGGCCCATCGGAGCAAGACCTGTGCTGCGGACTTGCCGTGCTTCTCGGAAGCGGATTTGATAACGTCGTGCTCGAATAAAGTAGGTGTGTTGTGGGCGCGGTCCATGTTCAATTCGATGAAGCTCAAGGGACCGAAAGAGGAGTATGCGGTGATGACGATACCCTCGTTCTGGACATATTTGATGAGTTGCTTCTGCTGGAGGTAAGGGTGATGTTCAATCTGGAGGGTGGCAGGACGAATGCGAGCGTGGCGCAAAAGGTCCATGATAAGCTGGGCGCTGAAGTTGCTGATACCAATGCTGCGAGCGAGTTTCTTGTCGACCAGCGACTCCATGGCTTGCCATGTCTCTTGGATAGTGGCGTTGCTGTATTCGATTTTACCGTCTGCGCCGGCCCAGCCTGGGGGGTAGCGCTCGGCAGGGTCAACCCATTTGAGTGCGACGGGGAAGTGAATCAAGAAGAGATCAAAGTATTCGAGACCAAGGTCCTCGAGTTGCTTGCGGGCAATGGGCTCGACTTTGTCGCCGTCGTGGAAGGAGTTCCAGAGCTTGGAGACGACGAATAGTTCTTCGCGCTTGACGAGGCCATCTTTGATAGCGCGGGCGATACCTTGGCCGACTTCCTTTTCATTGCCGTAGTCTATGACATTGATGCATCAGTATCGATCATTCTCTATGCGCCGCCGGGATTCATTTGCATACCGCAAGCTCCGTCGAAAAGACGGTAGCCGGCCTTGATAGCTGCATATACCTGGTCTGCGCAAGTCTCATTGTTGACTTTCCACAGACCGAAGCCCACGAGGGGCATGTCATAACCACTGTTGAGCTTAACGACGGGAGAAGACATTTTGTGTTATGTACAATTGCTGTAGTACGTTTACAGGCCGGTTGACAATATGGGAGTAAAGGAAGAGATAAAAATTTTAGATGAATTACTCAACAGGAACAGCGACTCTATATCTTTCTTCCAAATTCCCTACCCACTCCACAGCCATTCCATTTCCCGATGCTACATAAGATGCTAACTATGTCACAGCCTGGTCTATCTTAGCCAAAATGAATAATAGAGGGGCAAAGCAGGCAGGCAAACCCGCGAAGCGGGGTGTCCCATACAGCAAGGCTCGATTCATAAGTGGCGTATCCTTAGCAAACTTACCTATGAGAAGCTGAGAACGGGCCCTACGTATTTAACCCGCGTGTTCCAGGTCTGACGCAGCCATTCACCAGTCCAGAGTAATGGATGTCGGTAGGAATCGCTCGTGTGGGGATTCGAAAAAGTTGGATTTATCCGGTTGGAAAATAGCCGGGTCTTCTCTCTTCGGTGCGTGATGGCGGCTAAAGTCGTGGAATTCGCATTTTTCCTTGTGTTTCAAAGAACTGTAACAATCATAGAAGAGATGGGTCCGTACGGCGGATAATAGGAGTGGCAGAACTTTGGCAACTCTGTTAATAAGATTTATGATGGAGAGAGATTTGACGTTATTAGCCACCGGTGGGAGGACTCGTGATCCACGTAACCCTAAAACGTTCGGATCAAGCAACGGAATCTATTCTCTAGGCAAGACGAAGAGGCACAATGTGCGCGGATCAATGCTCGACAGTACGCGAATGCAATATTTGAATAAATCAAAAAATCTATCATACCAGGATACATGCTTGCTTGATGTCGGCTGGACTTCAAGGTACCCTTTTTGTAGTCAGGAAAAGCCCTAATTGATTCCAGTCTTGAAGCGCCGTTGATGACTACATGTTATCAGTCATGTTTGTAGCAACGTACAAGAACACATCGTAGTCTCACAGTGTTTCGTGTAATTGGCCAGTCCCAAGATTTCAACGGCTCATTCGTCACTGAATGACCCATTCCCTACGGACTAACTGAGCCTCATTTTCGATATCGTGTCTGTGATAATCATCGATGCTCAGTACCTCAAGCCTAGCAACAGACTCGAAATGGAATTTTCCCTCAATGCTTCCTTTCTCCTGATTTTCAGGTGCCGATACTATCGCCGCCAACATTGGAACCCATGGAAGCATTTGACCGGTATGGTCATAGAACAATACGTAGAATCTGCGTTTCGCCGTACGAGACTCTGTAGTCTCGGCGTATCTCTTGATCGATAGACCAACGTGCTGAATTTCAAATCTGTAGACCACAAGGTCGTTCAGACGACCATGGACTTGAATCAACCCGAGTTTTTTCACAGTGTCGAAAGAAGACGGCAGGGCAAGCCCCGGATACTTCACGGCAAAGCCACGTTCAGTTACTTTCCCAGGCTCTATATCACCCAGTGAAGCAGTGATGTTAAAAGCCCTTGAACTCCCAAACTGGCTGACAGCCCACTTCCAACCGGGTTCTGTCATCCGAGGCCCCGTCATAAACAAAAGGCCCTGAGGAAGGTGGGTTTCGGTACTCAATAGCGCGTGCATTCGCTTTTCAAACGGCACATCACGAAGCAGCGACATATCCCAGCCAAGTAGACTGGCCATACAGATGAATTGATCCTCTTTCCGACTGGTCGAACGATAATTGGCGGCCATGTATGCTTGCATGATACCGGAGCAACGCTTTCGTATGGCTTGATCCGCAGCCGGATTTTCGCTGGTTGTTTTCATTCCTATCATTTTATAATCTGGCCTATCGACCACATTTACCCTCAGAACCCTGAACTTCCAGAAAATACTTCGAGCTTCTGCTGGTGGTAACCTGTAAAAATTCTGTCTCTTCCGTGGGTCGATCCAACCACCGAGCTTTCGTGTATTTACATTATTATGTTTTTCCCATTCAGCGTGGACATCGAAGATGCCGTCTGCGAATCTGACATAGAGTTGTTGCGCACAAACTGCCTCCTGCAATGTCCACAGCCGTCGCATCCAAGGAGAGAGCGAAATGCGCATGAAGGCTTCTGTAGAGGTCCCTTGAAAAGAGGCTTGCATCTCGCCATCTAGAACGAGGACTCGAAACGCATTCTCATAGATCTGTTTCATGGATTTGATCGCCATATACCGGATTTCTCGATGCTCCTCTTGAACTGGTATACACAAAGTATCCATCCAAAATGAGAGCGTGTGGCCGTGGAATTTCCTGCTCAGCATACCAAGAGCCCCCATGTTGACCAGCGATGAGGCATTGAAATGCGCCAGTACATCATCAAGTATATTCTTGACCCGAGAAACTTGGCAATAAGGGAGCGTGTTATGTGATGGATTTCCCAAGCCGTCAGACCAAACATGCGATAATGCTATAAACTTCTTCCCTTTCTTGAAAGGTTCCACGTTGATCTTCAAGAACGGACTTGTTTTCAATGTTTTAATCGAAACAAGGGGTATCTGACCGGATTGAATTATAGATACGATCTCATTGACCGGTGGGCCGTCCAGATGGTTGCAAGTGCAACTTGATTCTGTGTGCTGAGTGCGATATGTGCTCTCATCTACCTGGCGTGCTTCGCAGAGAGCGTCTGAGCAATGAGAATGTTCTAACCTCGCCGGTTCTTTGGGCCGTTTGATCTGCGTTGCGAACAGAGCCGTTGAAGATGAAAATACGCTAGATAGCATCTTCCTTTCGCTGGGGCAGCGTCCTTCCTCTGCCATGCGCGAAATAGGCAGATAGGCGCATGGAAAGGAGAGACTCCCAAAATAACATGGACGTTCAAAGGCTCTATCCCACTCGCTGAGCAATGCAATGGAGAGGTATTCACCTAAATCTCGTACTGAGAAGTCGATTTCTGCTGTCAATGGCCAGATACTGCTAAATCCTTTTCGGGTATCATCCCGGCATGTGTTAGCTGTGCACAGCTTTGATATAGTCATCACACACATATCAATGTTCTGCAAAATATATTGTGTAGTATATAAATCACTCTGCGCCATAGCTTTAAGATCCATCATGCGTCGATCAATGTGTTCATTCAGCAGCTTAGTAGTAATGATTGCGTGTCCATGACGACTGGCAATGATATAGTTCGCTTTGCTACCATTGTCCCCCAGAACCACCCAGAGTGTTCCAAAATATAGCCAATTCTGGAGGAAAACCACGGTCTCTTCGGATGAATGTTGAGAGAAATCACCTTTAAGTAGTCTTTCCTTATCAAAGCCCGAGCGTTCGGGATAGGAAGGCCATTCCAGCTGGTCATATTCATACGGACTGAGGCAAGGTATACTCAAAGGCGCATAAGCGGGATTACTTACTTCTTCAATGTGCTCCATGTCTTTCTAGGAGTTCGAGCTCAAATCATTCAACATAATACCATCTGACGAGGGGCATTCCGAGATTTTGTAGCGCCGACAGTATTACAGCTGGGTTTTCAATCCACTAATCATACTAGTTACATGCAGACTAGTTATCTATATCACAATAGCCCCTGCCTATAATCAGCTAATTGCTTTCCGAGTCTCGAATGTGCCTGCACATGTGGAACTGGATGTCGTATACGAATGCAGACCAATCAAGTGTACCATATTTCACTTCATATCGCAAAAGAAGAACACCAATCCGTGAATCCGCCCCCAGTTCAGACACAACCCGTGTTAGGGCACGTTGGATGTGAGATTGGGGTCCGTCGCAAGCTCGGTAATATTGCCCGAGCTAATCTTAAAAGTTCGGATCAAGCAACGCAGTGTACTCTGGAGACTAATTTTGTGTATGAAACTATCTGTAGATAATGAAGCTCTTTATTGGAACTTGAAGGAGATCTGAAAAAGACACAAGAACATATGTGAGAATTATAAATGACACCGTCGAGTCTGTTCCAGCTCTGAACACCATCAAGTAAAAAATAAGAACCCTTAGAAAGACAAGGATAAAAAATAAATGGGGATATATTAAAAGGGAGAAAAAATCATTACAATGTTGATCATTACACGGTTTCAACGGCATTGGACTCAGAATACCGTGCGCTTCCAGTCGTTGTGACCCCCAGATGACTATCTCCAGAAGTGACGCTACCAACTATTTTGTCAATCAAGTCGTCTGGAGGTAACATTCCTTCCAGCCCGTTGCTTTGATGCTCGCGGGAAACAGGTATTTGATGGTGAGGGTGATGGGCATGATGATGATTATGGCTGGGATGCTGATGATGAGATTGATGATGGCCGCTCGAAGGAAAGTGTAAATGGCCATAGTTCTCAGCGCCAAGATCGTGATGAAGAGATGCTCCTGTTCCTTGTGATTCCCACAGGGATGGTGCTTGGGTATGAGAAATTCCATGCATAGATGGCGCTGTAGTGCCGAAGATGGAATTAAGAACATTGTTACTGCTGTCGTGGATGGGCTGTGATGGCATATAGTGGTGGCTATGCCCGCCGAGACCGTATCCCGAGAGGTGTGAATGGGAAGATAATGGGAGATCATGAACGCTGAACAGATTATCGCCTGCAGAGGATACATTGATGCTGCCGGTCTGTGTACTTTCCGATGCAAGACCAGTAAAGGAGTCTAAGACTGATGTCACCGACGTCTTGTCGACGATACCATCATCCGGTTTGTTGATATTACTCAGGAAGTCATACGACCCTTGAGCACCAAAAATATTACTGACGCTGTCTTGAGGGTCAGCGTATACTGGCCAATGTTGTTGCAGACTAACTGCCGTTGCAGGCTGATGATGTTGATGGTGAAAGCTACCATGAGCGTTCCCATGATAGACATTATCTTGAGGCTTGTTAGAAAGGAGTGACTCCAAAGCGAGAGGCGGTAGATCAATGCCAGCTGCTGTCCGGGGACTATTCGTTGTGCTACGCTCAGGTGGCGGGATAAGTCGTCTCCAAGTCGTAGTACCAACTTCACCAGGCCGCGTCTGACGGAACTTCCATAAAAGTATCGCCATTCGCTTACGATCATCTCCCTGGGGATTGGCACCGAAATTGTTCGACATGCGTCGATGACTGCTACTCGGCGTAGCGGTCAACTCCTGGACAGCGGAAAGAGAACGGAAAAATTGTCTTGTGTGATCGTCCGCAGCTTGTGCGGCGCCTGGCTGACCCGAGTTTTCAGCCATCTGTTTCTCTTGCGTCAGTTGTGTGAACAGTTTTGCCCACCATGACGACTCAAAGAATGGCTTAATCTTTGTGGACGATGCTTTTTGAAGATCGTGATATGTTTCTTGCATCTTCTGCCCTCCCTCGTAAAGCTGGGTGCTGCAAGCCCAGTCCTCCATTTGACTGACGAGAGACACGTCGCCCATCGTAGGATGGGCGAAATCAAGGTCGAGCTGTATGCCTAGTCTCGAGCCGGGAGGAGGAAAATCAGTCATAAGCTGAAGATTGACCTCAAGAAGGATGATATCGCAATCAAATGACGATGTTGGGTCGTCGACTAGCGAGGAAAGATAGGGGAAAGACGTGCGCCATCCAGCCAGGTTCTCGAGAGGCATGGGAAGCGCTACCGGCCGATGTTGATCTCCCTGCAGACGAGTATATACATGCAACGCTTTATCAATTCGATTCGCCTGCTGGGGAGCACTGACCCACATGTCGAAGTTAAAAGCATGGATCAAATGAGAATTAGTATCGTATATGTTTGAGCCCAGTGTGATAGGGGTCGGCAGGTCTCCGTTGTACGCATGAGAGGTACTATAGTCAGGACATGTAGACTGTGGCTGGGTGTTGTAATTCCTTGAAAGTTGATAATCGATAGATGTCCTATACTCAGGATTGGTGGTTGGAGGCTGCGTGTTGGGTGCATCTGGCTTTTCTCGAACAAGTCTTTCCCCTTTAAGACGATGAGCAAGCTAGCCATGTTCGTGTTGATGAGTATACTTACACTCAGGGTCACCCTTGAGAAAAGAGTCCAGCACCTGCAGGTGACTCGAGACTTGCTTCCTTGTCCGTCGTTTCCCTGTCAACTTGTAGATGTATTCCGCAATCAACTCGTTGCGTCCGTAGGACTTGCCACGTTCAGACCATTTCCTACGGCCCATCGGAGGGTTTGCTTCTAGGGCTATCGCAATACAGCATCAGCATTAATCGAAGCGTACAATGCAAATGCTCGCTCACCTTGTTGAAATGCATCTTCAAGTGCATCGGACCAAACAGGCTCTCCATCCTTGCCAGTATCGCGACGTGGTCGTGCCCTATACTCCAGATATTTCTGGGACTTCAGATAGCTGCGCTTAGGACGCATTGCAGGCACTGAATGAGCCGCAGACTGAAGTCGACGTAGCTTCTTGGCCTGTATACGCGCTGCGAGAACATGGCTATCATGCAGGCTGGTACTAGATATCGAATGATGAAAGGGAACAGGAGCAGGAGGATATTTCAAAGTCAACTGAAGAGGGTCATCGCGACTACCAGAGTCTCCATGCATAGCACCATCTGCGTAGGCTTGTGCATTGCCTGATGTATGCTGGAGAGCTCTGTGAGCACCTCCACCTCCTAGTCCTCCAACACTATCGAGAGACGACCGTGTGTGAGGTGCGAATGAATCGGTTTGCCAGTCAGCCATGGCGTGGACCAGGACGTCGCTCTTCGCAAGAATGGTGCTGGAATTCCAAACAGGAGGAGCAAGAGGTCACAATGCCAATCGGCCTCACACCGTCACACACCTAAGAGGCAGACAGACACACACTCAGACGGAAGAAAAGAGATCAAGAACGTAAAATGCTACAAGAGAATGTTGGAACCTGGGAAAGAGAATGTGCGAATGCCAGAGCAGAAAAGATGGTGTTTATAGTAGTAGACCAATCTGTGTAGTATCCTGTTTAAGGGGACCATAAGAACCCTGCTACACCTAAAGAGCCGTCTAAAGTACATGCTTCCCCTTTACAGTATTCCCGCTCTCTGATCGCGACTGAGGCGGGACCGTGACTCCAGGGCCGGCCATTCGCAAGAACTGCACAGGTCAGCCTTAGGGAAGTTGCCTGTCCTTACTGCCCTGATAAGGGTTCACGTAGAAGGGCATGGTGTTCGAGATACTGTGACAAGCAAGGGGCCACCAGACGGCACGACCCAGTCAAGGACCACTCGGAGTATTTCTGCCAATACTGTCACCAGTTGACGAAGAGCCGTATAAAGTGAAAGAAGAGTACCGTGATGGTGGTGTCGACGCTCAGTGGCGATGGCGGTCCAGGAATGTCAGTCGACCAACAATCACCAAAAGTCTGGTTGTGCAAGAATGTTGCTGAAATTAAAGACCAACAGACAAGAATGTAGGTCAATCAGGCACATAATAATCCTAATCTGTGTCCGCGTTTTAAGGTACGTAGTGTACAAAGGACCTGAGTCTCGACTGAAGGTGCGCGGAAAAGGAGGAATATCGAAGCCGTGCCTGGTTTTGCTGTTTCAGGCGGGAGCACGAGGTTTTCTGCGGGTAATGCATACTGCAGCAACCCTAATGAAGGAGAACGTGTTGAAGGAGCATATGCGACGTGAAGAGCAAAGATTCACCACGCAAGGGATACGACTTCGACTTTGGACTTTGGACTGTCAACCTGTATTCAATCCTATCGACAGGCTCTAGACAAAATTTAACCCTCGTCTTCGGCTGCCCCTACAACAAACTTCCTCCTTCCTGTTCCAGTAAGACTCGCCAGTTTTTGTCTGTCCATCTGTTGCCCGGTCTTCTTTTCAATATTACGAATCTCCTCCTCGGCATCAATTGCCTCCGCTGATGCATATTCAAGCACCAGCTTTCGGCCTAGAAGATGGGTGTTCTTCAATGCATCCATGGCATTTTCTGCCTCGCGGGAGCTTACAAAGTCCGCAAAAGCGAAACCACGAGCTGAACGATCGAACTTCTTCGGAACTCGCACGGACCGAAGCTGTCCGTATGCGCCAAACAAGGATCGCACGTCATGCTTGGTGGCTTGGAATGGCAAGTTCTTGATGATAATCTTGGTTCTTCTAGCAGCCACTTTCTTGGCAGTGTCCTCTTGTCGTCTACTTTCTGCTGCGTCCACGCCCTTGTGAGATGTCTTGACCACGAGCTTATGTTGATCCAAAGTGTACCCATCCATCACAGCCAAAGCTGCCTGGGCTTGTTCCTTGGTCCGAAATTCGATGAAGCCGAAACCCATGCTGAGCGTTTCTCCCGGTCGTTTCGGATCGGTTTTTGTTTTGACCTTGGCCGTCAAGAAGCCATCCAATGATGCAAAGACTTCCGAAAGACGTGCACTGGTTGTAGTGAAGTTGAGATTCCTGACAAACAGTGTCGACGTAGGCAGCTGAGGCTCGTTATCTTCCGCGGCGAATGTTTCTGCTGCGGAGAATCCCTGAGCTTTTCCTTCGGGCCCATCTACTCCTGCAACAGCGGCCGACCCTGTTGGGGGTGACTCAAATAGGTCTTTCGGTGCGCGTTCGAGGAACAATATAGAATCACCCAACTTTCGATACGCCAGTCCCTTGAAAGCCTTTGAAGCTTCGTCTGGTTTCGCAAACTCAACTATAGCAATTGTCCCACTAGGGGGCATGAGCAGGCGGATTAACTGGCCGAAAGGCTCAAACAACTTCCTCAGCTCCGCTGCCTTGACGCCGTACGAAAAGTTCTTGACTAGAATCGCAGTTGTACCGCGCTCGCGCTGTTTGAAAGAGTCTATGTTTACACCGTTGGCGGTGAAATATGCTTTTGTCTCCTGAATCACATGCGTCTCTGCATGTGCCTGCTTCACAGCAGCATCCGATGAGGTAGGATCAAGCAAATCCGACTTTGAAACGCCGAGTCGATCCGCAACAGAGGACATGACTGCATCGGACTGGAAAGATCAGTAGGGATCAGTCAAATGATGGTTGGTTACTCTTACATTCATGTACAGAGAATTCCAGTTGAATATAGACGAAGAGGCTTCCATCCTTCGCTTGACTTGTTTCTGTTGTTTCAGAGGTAGTTTGGATAGCTCGTATTCATCAATTTTATATGACTTTTTTGCTGAAGCTGGTAAAATGTGAAGCAAGCGACCTTGAAAATCTTTTCCATCAAGGTTCTTGTACGCCTCAATTGCAGATGCAGGATCCATGTATTGGATATATGCGAAACCTTTGCTAGAAGTTGTGCGAGTGTCAAAAGCAACATGTATCTGGTAAAATTCAGCCATTGGTCACCGAAAATAGAACTGATAGTGCAAATTTGTATATTTCGAGATAGTTTGTGCTCTTCAGATTCTAAGAGGCATCTACTAAAATACTCTTCCTGTTCACATCAAGTATGCATTGCATATCAGATGTCCCTATCAGGATGATCATCATGCGAGCGGCTATCTCGAATATTATCGGGGTGATAAAAAATGAAACTCACCTCCTCTATCTTTCCAAAAGGGGCGAAAATGGTCTCCAAGTCTGCTTCGGTGGCGTCGTAGGCCAAATTTCGAAGGAACAGCCGACCGGAGATACGGATAAGCTCGACATCGGCATTGTAATCTTTTTCTCCGGCAGGCTCTTCTACAACTGGCACTTCTGCTGTCGGTGTCACTCCAATGTCGTCGCTGTCTTGTTCAATCGCTTCAATGGTGTTGTTCGAAGGTGCAGGGAGCCTCGTGTTTGATTCTGCTTGTTCTTCTTCGTCTAGGAGACCCAGGAGACGACTTGTCTTAGACCGCAGCCAATCCATGTCGGACTTTGGCTGGTCTTCTTCCTCGGAGGCATCTTCTTCGGTCTTGTCGCCCTTTTCAATTTGTACTTCATCGGCATTGCTCACTGGCGCTGTCTTTGAGGTGTGAGCGGGAGTCTCAATTGCCACAACTTTAGACTTTTTGATTGGGCGAGTCGATTTATCCGGACTAGTGTCTTGTGTTTCAGCAATCACAGGCTCCGACGAAGTGGTAAGAGCAGGAAGTATGTCATCGTTGGCCCAAGTCCTTGTCTTTGAAGAATGTTGCATCACAGTGAGAAACTCTTGCAGCTTAGCATCATCTCGAGGATTTTCCGCATCACGTTTTCGCTTAAGGTTAGCATTGGAAGTGACGTCTCGATCGAACTGGTTTCTATTTCTAGGAGGTTTGCTTTCTCCAGCCTGCTCTATGGTTAGCTACATACATCATCATACAATTACCTTTCAATCATCATGCGTCAGCTCGGATGGAAAAAAAGGCAGACTGAGAAGTTGCACTCACTGGACGAGCCATTTCTACGGATATCTTGGACATCCTAAGAAAAGTTTTATTGAAGTATTTCGCGGCTTCTTTTGCAATTTCTGCATCTTTGAACCCAACAAAGCCAATTCGACGATTAGGGATGACATGGGAATCTGTGACCTGGAAGCGAGAAGAGAAGTGCTTTCCCAAGTCCTCATTAGACAAGGTAGGAGGAAGCCCAGAGACGAATACTCTTGTGTTTTCCATCCTGTGAGTCCGCTACAAAGAAAACAAGCGCTTGTGCTGAGATCAAGATGAAAGCGAGGAGATCGGGATAAAAAAGACGAGGAAAAAAAAGGCGAGAGTTATTATATTTTTTCTGCCCTCCACAAAGGCGGTGAAAAACGATCATCAGAAGCTCAGATGGCTTATCCTAATCGAGCCTAGCATAATATAATATCTCCGATTACGTTGAGAGGCCAATCGAGCTAAACAATCAGTCATTTCTCGTTGCTATTGCCAACACTCTCGTTTTGTCCATCGGTACATATTTCCAGACATTGCTTACACGTCTCTTCGCGACACATCATGGCAACAGAAAAGCAAGATAAGCTGGCGGGTACGTGGCAGCATCTCCTGGCACAAGGCCATCAAAACAAACACATCGACTAACAACAATGATGTAGTCCACGTCAGATCGGTCGATATGGTGCGTCGCAGGTCTTTACGATAATTTCACTATAATGGATGGTTGACGAAACAATGATGATCACTAGACCGAGGACATGCAGCAGGAGGCGATTGAAGTTGGTATGGAGTCGGAATTGCGCTTGAGATGGCATGGAAACTGACTCGAATTAGCAACGGAAGCTATGGAGAAATTTCACATGGAAAAGGT
The DNA here is from genome assembly GCA_023625915.1 of Talaromyces sp. PB3603. Taxonomy (NCBI): domain Eukaryota; kingdom Fungi; phylum Ascomycota; class Eurotiomycetes; order Eurotiales; family Trichocomaceae; genus Talaromyces; species Talaromyces sp. PB3603. Next base: position 580,153 of record JAMAFY010000005.1, read on the forward strand.
AGGAAAACTGATACGGAGGATTTAGATTCAGGGGCTGAAGTGTTTTTTTCGGGCAGGATATCGCACAACACATCAAGAAAGAGGTCGGCATCACCCACACTACTTTACTTATCTTTCTGGCGTCTGACGTACCGACATTATATAGTTCGACTCACGTAAAGGCGCTACATGGCACTGCATAGTCGGCCGCAACTTCGGCAGTTTTGTAACTCACGGTGGGTGCTCCATTATTCCAGCCGTGTGTCCAACATCCTCCACTGACTTAGCTAAACGCAGAGACGAAGCATTTTATCTACTTCTACCTTGGCCACTGCGCTATCCTCCTTTTCAAAACCCAATGACATTGCCACCGTCAAACAGCGAAGCAGCGATACGCAATAGCTACAACACCCTTGAAGAAAACCGGCGATGATGGGACGGTAACAAGTCATGCCAGGCAGCGGCGGCGTTTAGGATATTAGTTGTGGACAGCGCTCTCGGCTCGAAGCTCAAGATCGTGTATGAGTTGTGTTGAGATAGTTTACTTTGAGACATTTGACTAGGATACCCACGCCTTTGTCCCTAGTCCTAGTAGCCGGGCCTCAAGTACTCCAGTCTTCTAGATCCCTACTCCTATCGATGATTAATACATGTAGCTATGTGATACCCCTAAAATCGCCTAGTCTGCAAAATGGTGCCTAGAAAGTGTTAAAAAAAACAAAGAAAAAAGCGCTATATGCTGAACGCCATTTGAACGCCAAGCAGCTCCGCCACAGCCACAGCGGCTGCATTTATCGAGCCGCATGTTATTGGTTTTCTTGTTTACATCCACTCATATGAGTTGATAGAGGATCCGAACTTATCATCTTGACTTTACACTCTTGATATTCAGAATCGCGGCACTAAAGGCGGTCAGCTCGCAATCATGGCGGTCTGTATTACCTTCGGAACATATGGTACGATTGCACTCCGTTTACATATCTATCACTCTCCTTCGAAGCAACGATTAAGCTAATCAGGCCACAGACATTCAGTCAAGACTTGATGGATACGAAAATGTTCGAGCACAATGCGGGAATATGTATTGTATGTTGAATCGAAATTTGTCCACTTTCTACTCGGTTTGATCTCATCATTTTTACTTCTTGAGCAGGCCAAAGCTGGGATGCACATTGCGAGACAAGATGGTGAGTGCAAATCCCTAGCCAAGTAGTCGTTTTGGGGGACAGTCCACCAACCCAGCTCAATAGGCCATTTTTCACGATCTGCTTCATTGTGAGTTCGATAATTACACGTGCTTGAAGTCCATCCGACTTAACGTGCTGTAGCCTGTAATCCCTTTATCGACACACAAATATAAGGTCAGTTCAGATGCCACTACTTATTACTGACATCCAGCGAATTTAACACCCAAATAGGAGGTTCGATGTTATAGATGTGGATTCATTCAAGATCTGAGGTGCGTCCTGCAATAGACAACACCGGTTTTTCATGCCTCTTTAACACGTCCTAGTACGCGACCTGATATCACACCCACTACACAACCTCCGCCTGTAATGCCATCGGGTCCGGCTTCGGCCGCCCATGGGCCTCCTCAACAACCGCAATACGTGTATCAACAGGCCCCGGCTGAATACCAAGGTGGTCCGCCAGTTGCGTCGGGAGGAAACCAAGATGCCGGGCATGTCTACAAGTAGAATGACCCGGAAGGTTTATTTCCGAACACTTCGATATTATCACTTAGGACATCAACTAGGCGTAATTCAGATGATCTGGTGGGTTGAATTATAGCTAGTAAGCAGGATCATTTGGTGTCTTTCACAAGAAAACAGCGAGGGAGGCGCATGATCCGGGATTATGGCATGAGTCGGGGTATGCTCTTCGTCTAATGAGAGTATTTACAGACTTTAATTTCAATAAAATTTCAGGGACGTATGGACTCATTTGCCGACGCTCATGTTATAACGACTGGCTTTATATCTCCGATCCAGCTGTTGTGGGCCTCATTGACCACTCCAGCAGATCCCGTTTATCCTTGATCTCCCCGTTCAACATGATCTCGATGAAGTTCCATCCGCTCATACGGGAGATGAGAACTGCTCTCAGACATAAGAGACATATTGAAGGTTCCTTTCAGGTGTTCCAGTAGAAGTCCTGGGTGCATAACATAATTGTTATCCATTATATCACGTCAGATAGTCCACAATTGGTGAATATCGATTGGTGATACGCACCCCGGATCACAAGGCGCAATGGCGGAGGTCTCTGTTGTGCTTAGACTTTGCACATCAAGGACCAGTTTCCGGACAGTCATCTTTATATCGTTCTGCTTTTGTTGCATAGGATGGTGCACTACGTCCATCAATGGGCCATGATGGAAGAAAAGCTGCATCTTGCCTGCAAATATCCGTGATAGTGGTCGGACTTCATCTTCACCAAGCCACTTATTAGTCGCTGATTTCCGGCCGAGTCTTTGTGTTGTTACAGTCCGGATTGGCACGTAAACTTCGTCCACCTCTCTGGCTAGTAATGGCACGAATATCTCGACCACAGCTCCGAGTCTTTGGAGGAGTGAGCACAATCGAGCCGAGAATTTCAACCCGGATTTCTCGATGGATGTTTTATTGCACAAAACCAGCCGAAGCAGGAGGTAGGCTAGATCAACTGGTGTCTAAGTTGAAACTTGATCATCTGTAGCCCCGGTCTATTATGCAAACGACGTACTAGTACGAGCAGCAAACCTAGCAGCCTGATTGGACTTCCTCGTGGGTCTTACAAGTTGAATTTCATCTGAATGCTCCTTTTGAAAGAAGAGAAATTATCTGACATATGTGTATCATATAATGGTAAGAAAAACTGTGGGTGCTAATCTACCTAGTAGGCTGTATTGGCTACAGACCCGCCATGATTCCACCTAATAAAAGTAACTAAGGTCCTAAGCCGAACTACTCTCATCCACTCTCTTCTGAACCTCACATCTTCACCAACAAAACCTTGCAATACTCAATATGCCTTCAATACAGCGGTGTCGAGACTTTATAGCCATTCCCTCTTCTTCTCCCAGTCCATACCACATCTTCTTCCTTCCCGGTAATCCCGGCTTAGTAGAGTACTATGCCAAGTTCCTATCGTTGCTACACTCAGCCCTCAACGAGGCACCGTCAACGACCCAATATAACATTGCAGGATGTTCCTACGCGGGATTTGAGACAGAAACTTCACCTGCCTCAGAGCACAGCATTGAGCAAAAATTGTGCGATATAACTGAACAGGTAACATACAGTCTAGCTCGGCTGGAAGAATATCTCAACGGCGAAAGTAAAGACGCAAAGACGAAACCCAAAGTCATTCTTATAGGACACTCATTCGGCACATTTATTATTGCGGAGATGATGAAACGAATATACACATCGTCTGCCGGAGAAAGGCAACACAATTACGAAATTATAGAAAATATACATCTCTTCCCACCAATTCCCGACTTGGCCAAGAGTCCGAGGGGTGTTAAAGCAGCTGTACTTCCCCTTTACCCCCCCCCCCCCCCCCCGGTCCCTCATCTATCTTTCGAGCTTAGAAAGCTGATAGTCGATAAAGGGAATAGCGACATGGAAATACCTCCCCAGTATAATGTCCTACATCGCAAAAGCAGTGTATAATCTTCCGCTTAGCTGGTCCAATGCCGTTGTGCGATATATGAGTTCATTCCCCTCTGACTCGGATGCATTGCATACGACGCGCATGTTCTTTGGGAGTCGGACTGGTGTTGCTCAGGCTTTGTATGTTTTTTCCCACCCTTATCATTCGAAGCTTGTATGTGCTGACGACCATCATAGGCATCTCGTGAAATTTGAATTCGACGAAATAAGACTCTCCCGCTGGGAATCTTCCTTCAGATGCATTGCATTCCACCACCAAGAGCAAGGAACAGGCCCTTTCCCGGTCCGAATCTTCTTTGGTGCAAATGACCACTGGGTGGACAACGAATTGCGCGATGCCTTTATATTCAAATATTGTGACCCAAGCGGACCTTTGGCCTTCGGAAAAGAGGCGCTAGACCTCAAGGCGAGGATTGATCCCTGTAAGGATGGAGATGAGGGGAGTGTGGTGATTCCGCATGATTTTTCGATCGGTATGTCAACTCGGCCCCTATGGGAAAGCCTCGTAAGTTAGGGCTAACAATGTGGTGCAGGGCATAGTGAGCATGTAGTTCCTCACGTGGCTGAATACGTGGACGAGATTATCGGCAGTAGAGCATAAACGAAATGGAACGAAGTGTATATTAGCATTAAGATTATCAGCTTTCGATTGATCTAGACAGCAATCAAGTCTTGACAGACAGCTTCTCATCCGGTGTTACCGCCGTAGGTGTCGCTTGACCGCTTCCCTCCCTCTCGGCAGCTACATGAATCGCATTGACAGGTTTCTTCTTGCCGGTTGCATCCAACCACATGGCTTTGACGGTATAAGCAATACTATTCCGACCTTCATACAACGGAAAAATAACAACTCCAAACGCGGTTCCAAACAACCAAATGATACCCACGACAACCCAACCTGTGAAGAACTTTTTGCTGAAGACGTACCCCGATCCGTACATGGGCATAGGCCAGAGGATCAACAGACACAACGTCATGACCACAGTGAGTGTGCGCGCCCAGAATGCGGCACGGTTGAGTTTGTGGGTTTCTTCTTCGGTCATGTCCTGCGGGAGATTTGAGGTCTCGCCGGGGATCAACTCCAGGTCGACGTGTGCGTCGGCGGCGACGTCCGAGTCGTCGACTCTGCGAATGTTGCGCATAGATTCGTAGTCGTAATTTTGTTGGCCGAATACGAGAGTGAGGATAGGAATAAAAATGAGTGGGCTGAGGAGGGCAACGACGTTGCCTGCAAGCATTGGATAGCTAAAGGGATTAGTTGAGATCAACAACAAAGACAGAAGATAGAGGTCTTACTTGGATCCAGTGGTGGTAACGGTCAATTCACCGTACAACGACTTGGCTGTAACCAACCATGCAATCAGAGCACAGGCCAGACCCAATGGAGGAGAGACTGCGGCCGCAACCCAATTCTGTCCCTTCCACAGTAGAGTCATGGCGCCAGGGATGACGGCCGACGAGATGATGACGCCCATGAGCAGATACAAATATCCCATTCCGACACCGGCATAGTAAAGCCCAGTGGCGAATCCAGCCATGATCAAGGCATAGACGACACAGGCCATGTGAGAGATCCACACAAGTCTCTTGCCCTTTGCCGAGGGCTGGATATATGCTTGGAAAATGTCGTAAGTGAATACCGAAGATACCGCGATCAGCTGAGCGGAAAACGCAGAAGTCACGGCCATGAATACCATTAGAGTAGTAGCGACTGCACCACCGTAACCCATCATCTGCACCGCGGCATACGGCAGAACGAGACCCGCAGTAACGTCTGTTGAGCTGAGGACTGCATCTCCCTGCAGGGCAAGCGCTGTCAATCCCATGGTAGTGGCGCAAAGCCAGGGAATAGCGAACCAACACAATCCTCCGATGACATAGCCAGGAAAGGCGTGCACGGGACTAGCAGCGATGGCCTTGTTGTAGTATCCGTTATCCAAGAAGACGGTTCCAAAATTGCCGACCAGGTTGATCACAAAGAAGATTCCTCCTTCGCGAGAATGCATGGTCAGATAACTGCCTCCAGAGTTTCCAGCCACGGGGCTGGCCTTGGCGGCCGCGGTCAAGATATCATACACCTTGCCTGGCGATCCTAGCGCAGGGCTTACGGCATATGTGTTGAATGCAAAGGTGAAGATGATGACGACGATGACGATGGTATGCAGATAATCGGTTATGAAGGTTGCTTTGATACCACCAAAGACGGTATACAAGACCACGCCGATGGGAAGCAAGAAACACGCAGCAGGTGTCGACATGCCAGTCAGCGCATTGAGCACAGCCGATCCTCCAGTCAACAGCATGGCGGTCACGAGGATGTTTGTCATGAGACAAAACACGATGAACACGCAGTGCACCACGGTACCATAACGAGCTCGAATGGCTTCGAGAAATGTGTGAGCGTTGGGAGCGCGACGTTTCAATTCAATGGCCAAAGTCGCAAACAGGAGGATCTGTACCGTGGCACCGGCGGCATAGTAGAATGGACCAGAGACTCCATATTCGTAGGCGACGGTGGAAGACTGCAAAAGAGTGGCAGCCCATGTCCAACTACTGACGACTGCTGACGCGACCAGACCAGACTTGACGGTACGGCCAGCAGTGGAGAACATTTCTGATGTTTGGACTTCATGTTGATATCGTTTCAGCGACCAAGTGATGAAGATCATCAACAGTGCAAAAGCAAATCCCAGGCCGACCACGATACCATAGCCAAAGCCCTGGCTGAGGGGAGCTGTAAAGTGAGCTTCAGCCATGTTGCTTAGGTACAAGGTTCATGAAGATGTTCGGATGATGTCAAAATGGAGAGGGTCAGACTGAGAGAAGGAATGTGCCTATATAAGTATCCAGAACACAGACCAGATCGGACTCAGACTCCGAGATCGCAGCCATAACTGCATAAGAGGGAGTCATAATCAAAATAATATAGATTGGTTGTGATTAAGATAGTATGAACAACAACAAGTGTGTATAGCCATGGGCTGCTAAAGTAAGAGCAATTATGATACGGGGAGTTCCGACGAGTCAGAAGCAGCGCAACAACGCAAAATCGCCATATCGAGCAGGCGCTGCTGATAAGGATTTGTCATTGTGATCGAGTCATCGCAGACTTCAGGCGCATAGCGTGGAGGTCCGGGGAATTAGGAGAGAAAATCACAGGGTCTGGTTGAGACTGGTTGAAGTTACTGCGAATCTAAGTTATGGGCCTGAGGCTGCAGATCTTCCCGAACGGCGTGAATTGGGCAATGTGATTGGCTGGTGGCGATCCTTATCATGTAAAGTATCACGTGATAGTGCCATGGCCTCTCTGATTGGCTCAATCCAGCAGAGAGCAGAGATAAGCACACACGTCCGGAATGCAGCCTCGTATTTCTGGCAGCCACCACGAACCACCTTCTGCGCTATATGGGCCGCTGTTAAGTTCCTATCAGCACTACTGCTCAGGTATGACTCCGGACTCTTGTTCCTTTTGTCATTATCAATCTTAATGATCCTATGATACCTTGTCATTTTGCGTTTATCTGAGAGTATATCCGCTTACTATCACGTCATGTCATAGTTTGTATAACGGCTTATTTTTTAAGGAGCCGCCAAACGCGTGGAAAAATAGGCCACAGAATGCTATGTCGATTGCACAGCTTAATTGGAATTGATCATATACAGACCATGAAACAAACATCCAGAATAAAACTCCATTGATGGAATATCATGCATTATAATACAGATTGCAATTCTCCTTCCGTCCCATCGTTGCTATGACTTGCTTGAATCATTTTTGACGCAGACAAAAGAGAAATAGCCTGTAGGCTCATGATCGTACGACGATAATCTTTCTGGCCTAAGAATTCTCCGTACAAATCTACCGCGGCACGGCCTTCCGGTCGGATGTCAGGAGGGTTCGGAAAAGTGAGGTCGAGAAAAGGGGTATTGGTATGAGGAAGTAGGTTGAGTAGTCTGTGAAAAAGGAGGAATGACGAGGTATGACTGGCAGGTTTGCCTCATGTCGGATCTGTCTGACATTATAAAATCGACAGTTGGCGTTATTTATGAAGAGAAGTTGCGTGTAATCTTGGCGATAACTGCAGACAATGTCAGCCATCAGACTCCTTTATCCGCACATTGGTGGAACGTACCATGCAATCCAACAACAGAAAAGATAAATCCCAAACTCAAAACCAAAACAACGACAGGGTCAACTCGGAGACCAGGGCTCTCATCAGTGTATAGCTTCAACATAGTTCCAGAAGAGCCGCCGGCGCCAGCAGCACGGGTGGAGGTTGGTCGCGCATTACGCAGCGATTCCTTATGGTCTGCGGCAGCGCGGCGACGGAGAGCAGTACGAGGACCACCAGGGGGGGTGGGCGATGAAGGACGGTTGACGGCCGAGCCAGATGCGGCGGCGCCAGCAGCGGACTTGCTGTCTGGACCTGATTCGGTGCCGGAGGCAAGAGGAGATGAAGCACGAGGAGATGCCTATGTGCGGACAAGTCAATTAGCGATGTATCTTTGCAATTGTGATTGAGTTAAAGGCTTGTCTATCTCCTTGGACAGAGCCATTGAGTAGTTTAGACACGGAGACAGGGGTAGCGTGAGCGCGTGCGTACCATTGTGACAGCAAGTCTATTATTTTTATTGTTTGATAAGAATCGACTGCAAATGAGTGACGAGAAGAAAGAAGCGAAGTGAAGTCGAGAGATGGTTGTTGCAATGGTCGTTGAAAAGGGACTGTAGAGCGTCGTGGAATTTGAGGTTGGCAAAAGGCCACGGGTCACGCTCCGGGGGACGCTAACCTCCTCTGGCTAGACTGCTATAGCTAGCGCTCCACTTACCAGATGCCTTTTCCAAGCAGTCATTACAGCCATTTTATGCTTCTCTCCTCCGTCGTTGGATCATCTAACACATCAGTCGCTGGCTCTATGTCTGCATCTCATAGATCTTAAGTGGACCACGGACCTGCATACAGCGATTCAGATGTCATTCACAACGCTGCGAGAGTTGAAGAAAGCTGGTGTATAACAATCGGACTATAAAGAGCAGGACCGCTCCCTGTTGCTCAGTATTTGAAAGTTGTGCCTAGAGATTTCACCTGATGAACATGAAAAGCATCCCAATAACAGGCTGATCGATTCCAAGACTAGAAGCAGCTGTTCCTTTACATTGACATAATTGACATGAATAAACAGGAGGACTTTTGTATGCTGTATCTGGAGTCTAATGAGTTGTAAAGACCCTTGTCGCATGGACCAGTCAGTCTTGCTCGAAGATTATTTATCCACATCATCAACTTCGTCTGATTTCTGAGTCCACACCATACTGCATTTTTCATTCAGAAACCTTGGAAACTGCTGCTGCCGTCCGCCAAGAGCAACAAAAGCAATATCAAGTGTCCATCCTCCACATGAAGATCTAGACCTTCCATCTGATTTTCAAATCGGTCAACCACATATCTTAAGCATCATCTATGATCGGCGCAGCCAGGATTTCATGGTAACAGGTTCGTCCTTCACAGCGCGCCAGCTCTACAGCGCTCTTCGGGAGTATCGAATTGCTCTCGCATGGTTCGCCGTCATCAGTACCAACAAAGATGACGGAATGACTGTGTCGCATTCACTTTCCGATGTTTCCGTCAAGTTTGACAGTATCAACAACTCAGCAAGCTAATTACACATAGAGAGCGATCGGGACTGAGGTAGAGACGGATGCGTCTGAAAGTTAAGAGCCTGTAATGGTCGGTAAAACAGATGGCTTTGACATTGCCGAGAATTCAGGACCATGAATAATAGACTCAATGACTTGATTACAAATTATGTAAATGAGCTCATCAGCAGTAGCAGACATAAAAGGTGGATTGTGTAGGCCGATAGAACAAATGATGGTAGTCCATAATTGACATCGTTGCTCTCACCAGACGTCGAATCCACTTCTCGTCTCAAGTGGCTATATGTCTGTTATTGCAGGAGTACAATGGCCCATGTTTATCCGAGAAAACTATCATCAGTCGGCTCAAGTCAGTGTCGACACACTATACGCCATACGTTGTTAAAAACAGTGTACTTCGTTTTAAAGAAGTAGTTAGAAAAAAACGGGAAGTACAAGAACATTGAATGACAGATCGCAGCGATAAGCGCAAGGGTATAAACAAGAGTGTGGTATCATAGTATCAATGCCCGTCAAATCAGGCAAACTGGTGAGCCGGTCGCCAGATTGTGTGTTCAGTTATGTAAATTTGCAAAGCGTACAGGGTATATGTGTTAAAAGATTTTCTTCCTCGGAAAGCTTGGAGTACCATACTGCAGACGGCAGTGAGCTCTCCGAATGACGGATTGCAAAATCGATCAATCAATCATCATGCGATTGGGCATAGTCTCTCCGGGAACCCTGGAGCCCAACTCGGTGGATTTCTCATCATCGTCAGTTTTGCGTCGAGTCATAACATGTGGTTTGAGACCCTTATGGAAATTGGTTGTGCACACAATGGCGTTCGCGATAGTTGCAATAATCAAAAGAATGGTGATCACGGCGAAGAATGTCAATGATCGTCGAGCAGGAAGATATTCCTTGAATTTCGAGGGTTGGTACATGCGTACGAGTTTGAAGAGGAAGTAGGCCAGACCACCGATATACAGCACCTAATGTCATTTGTTAGTCGGCTAGCAACACACAGGTCCGTGAGAGAGTCGAAACTTACAATAACAACGCACATGCCAGGCGTGTTTTCTCGTCTGGTGAAAAATGCCGCAAAGAACAAAATCAAGATGGTCACCGGAATAGCAGCTACAGTTAACGAAAACTCGACGTCGGTTTGTCCAGTTACAATGATGACGAATTGAACGGTGAAACCCAGGAAGAAGAAGAAATCAAACTTCAAAAGAGCAATGTAAATCTGCTCCGGCATTAGCGGCACAGACTTATGACGAGACAGTGGAGCGATAGCATACCTGATAAGTCAGATACCGTCTTTTCATCCGCAAATCGGCACTGATGTGTTTGTAGATAGTCCATGCGAACTCATCATACAACTTGTAGGTCAGGAATGTCAAAACGATCGAGGTGAAGCCGAGAATACAAGGAATTGCGATCAAGCTGGCTTTGGTCTGTTGCCAGAGATTGTCATCCAAGGCTTTTTCGACTTGCAATACCTGGACAGAGTCTTGAATCTGTTCTATCTGCACAGCACCGTAGATGAGCAATCCGATGTTGCAAAGACAGATACCGATGAGTTGAATTGTGTTCTTCATGCGCAAAGCATCGTATACCAGAATCAATTCGTACAGGAACCCAAAAATGTACAAAGATAGAAAAGTCGGTATAGTTTTTGATGTACTGGCGGACTCGGCAAAAGAGGCGAGATGGAGTTGGAAGTTGGCAAATACATATCTGAACCAACAGTCAAAAAACCTTTCAATTGCCATAAACATACCTGGACCGGGAGGAAAGACTTACGACTCAAGACCAAGGATAACAGCCGATTGGACCACGGAAGTCACCACAAACAGCCATGTGTACTTCGAATTTGGAATGTACATCTTGCTCACCCGCCCTGTGCCATGGACTTGTCGATAACCTTGACGTTCGGGAAAGGGGCCTCCTGAAGCCCCGAACGACGGGTCGTACGCTCCTCCGAGCAACGAGGCCCGGGACTGCGACGAAGGAATCTTGGAGACTTGCTCCGTCGACACGGAGCCAGGTCCGTTGAAAGGAACGTCTAAGGTGGTAGCGGCCGTTCTGGCGGTATCCCACTAAGTCAAGTGAGATGGCAGACTCGAAAAGCTCACAAGATGATTTTGATTGTTGTATTATGATTGTACCAATTTCTGGAACCGAATGATGGGGGGTGAGATGAGTTTTGTCCTGTGTTGACAGGTTGTCCGGTGGTCGTCTGTCTGAAACAGAGGTATGGAGCGCAACGGTCGGGGTGGTCTATGCGGGGAGAGACTGTCCAAGGGACATTGAGACGAACTCTTGGGGGAACGAGCGACGGCACCGACAGTGTGAGGGTTTTGTAGTTATTGTTGTTGTGGGCTCACAGTACAGGAATACCTATAATATGATCGAGGTCGACGATAACGAAGGACGATGAACAACAAAAGAGTTCGAAGATGGGGAAAAGTTTTAGGACACGGCTAAGACTCAGAAGGTCGGAAGGAAGCAGTCAAACAGATTAATTGTTGTGGATGCCTCACTGCCTCAGGCTGAGGAAGGGACTGTGGATCAGTGGGCCTCTTGTCCCACTCTATGGGTTTTCCGTACTCCGGTTCCTGGACTCAACAGTGTCAATATTTATCATGCTATTGTCCGAGGCCAAGACGGATAGCAAAATCGTGCTTTATAGACACAACAACTCTGCTACAAGAAGATGCGAAGGTTCAAGGTCGGTTGGCGTAGCATGCCAGACCCGATCGGCCAATTTTGGGGGAGGCTGAGACAGTCGGAGTGACAGGCCAGAACGGCAAATCAGAGTTCTGGAAAATCGCTCTTTTCGGCATGCTGTGTGTCTTACTATCTATGTGTGCATTGCCATTTACGTCTAGCCTATGCAACATATTTCGTGAAAACCAGTATTCGAGTCCGACATTCACGAGTGCGCAATGCCAGACTGGGCCTAAGAAGAGGGGCTAGTGAAGTTGGGATTTGCTGTCATAATGTTTGGCTATGGACGACATTGAGAACAGACCTTCTACAAAAGGGTAGATCAGAACTGGTCTCAAATACGCCACACCAATGCAATCATCGCAACGTCGAACTACACTCTCTCACAGGCAAGCTATCGTAGGCTAGCGACAAGTATTGATCCATGGCAGGGCTAAGCTATGCCTTGCTCCAGCCTCCATAGCCACACTCGTGTTCTCAACTGCGTATCTCTACTTCGAGGACGTTCATGCTAGATACACTCAATTGACTAATCCTTGATCAATCAATCCTTAGAACAATGCATAATATTTTCGACAAAGATAACCTGCCACGTAATACGATGTGCCCCTTTTTCTGGCTCACGTGCCGCAATAGTTATTGAGGACCCATCTTGATGCCTGAGGCAATCTCAAAACGTCAAGTTTATAGGTCTCGCAGAGCAACCAATCAAAAACCCCTCAGCCGAGCGAGCGGTCGCCACAGCAAATGGCAGAAAAATAATCACACTACAAAAAAAGACTGGCCGAGTTGTTTCTTATACTTTTTCTCTCTCTTCTCCCTTCAAGCGTCGTCCCCTTCAATGCTGCGTTTCTTTGCTACGAACAACAGAAGTAAATCACATTTACACGCTGTGCGATATTGCAAATGAGAAATTCGGAGTATTCTTCAACCTATATCAACTCTGTTTCCTCTTCTCGAAAGAGAAGGGGCGAAACCCAGAGTAGAACTGCCCGTGAGGGTCCAGCGCGATAGGTAGCGCTCGCACACGGCATCAGAAAATTCGAGGAGTTTTACCCTTTGGGTGAACTTTATCATGGGAGAGCCTGTGCGAAGATGGTGTCTATAAAACACTTTAGTGCAATACGCAGCATATCCAGCTTATTTCCTTCCGTTTCATACCCGTCCGAGTCCCCGCTTTCGTCTTGAAGGAGTTCTTGGACGGCTGAATTGGGGGATTGGGTATCATTCGATTCCGATCATTCTGTTGGGGGCGACGCTTCACCTTTTTCTCTTTTCGATGTGAGTGGTTATCTATCAAGGTCTTTGGGGGTGAGGTGTCTTTGTCGTCAGAATGCTACTAATTATATATTTGTGTCAAGGAGTATTTTACTTTGGTAAAGAAATGTAATCCTGGTACATTCCTAGACTTTTGAATACTGGTGTTCATGAATCAAGTAAAACAAATCAAGCGCCAAATACAAAAGAGTGCGCTTGGAATCATAACAACCAACAGTACGTAACTAGTGATCTTGTAGAGATCACAAACTATCAACCCCGACATGAACCATACCAATCCATATTCACTAGTCTTCTGAGTGAAATTTCGTAATAACCATTACGCCGATACGGAAATGAAATTGTTTATTCTTCGTCGCCGATCTGCATATCACCTGTTAAACAAGCTCTAAGACGGGAAAATGGAGAAGAAGTTGAGGCTTACCTTAGGCGCAAGGAAGAAACGCAAGTGTCCACTAGCAGCACTGCCGCTGCTGCCTGACAGACTGTATTCCACCTGGAGAGGCACTTCCTGGGAGAGGCAGAGTTTGACTTGACCAGACAGGGCAGTGGCCTTGCAGAAATTGACGAGATACTTGAGGGAAAAGGTCAGAGCGACGGGCTCGGTGAGTTGAATAGCCACGTTTTTGGTGGGGTCTTCGACGTTGGTGTGCTGGCGAATGGTCACGGCGCCGTTACCAATATCACCTTGGCAGGAGAATTTGATACCTTCTTTTGTGGCTTCGATAACAACTAAAGAATTAATCGGTATTAGCTCAATAATGGTGTAAAAAAATTGAGGGGCAGAACATACCTGACTCAGACAGCGCATTCAAATCTCTGCAAATGCGCTGAAACTCTGCAGATGGCATAGAGACGGTAGCCGCATAATCGGTCTCGGGAATAGCCAAATGTTCTTGATCAATATCCATAAGCTTAATATCGTACTCGCTCAAGCGATCAGTCTCTGAGCTCTCGAACATAAGGTTGACCACATCTGGGGAGTCCTCTGCCTTCAATGTCAAGATATCCTCGTTTTGGGCGGCACGAAGGACCTTGGTGAGTGAAAGAAGATTGATGCCGAGAGCGACGGTGCGATCGCATCTGTAGGGGCTGAAGGCGTCTGCGTTCAACATCATGGAGACCAAGGCAACGTGGGAGTTGTCCATGGCTTGAAGCGCAATTCCGGAGTCATTGCAGTCGAAGTTGCAGTCTTGGACGAGATCTTTGATAGCATCGACAACCTGTATAATCAACCACCTGTCAATCTCTAACATCATCGAGTGGTCTGTGAAATGCGTACCCTTTTGAGAAGACCGGCCTGTTCTAAGCGTGCTTCAAACACTAGAAAATACATTAGTCTCAAGCAATGTGGGTGATCAACCTCGGCATCGTGGCTTACTTCTGTACGTGTAGTTGTCTATAATCGGGTGAATAAAAGGATTGTCCTTGTTCGTCTTATAAAAGAAGTCTTGACAGGAGTGTGAAGACAAGAGGGCGTGCAAGGATATGAGGTTGGTAGCTCTGAGTGTAGAATCGAGCTTAACGAGATGGCAGAAATAACGTGAGGGGCGCGTCTTTGGTGGGGATCAATTTGGCGGTAGGACGCGTTTCGCGTCGTTCCTATGTTGCCTTTCTCGGTCTAGCGTTGTGTGATGCTTTTGCCCAATCCCGTTATCTCTCCCATCGTCTCTCTTCCTCCGAAGCTTCAAAAAGGAAAATGAATGCATGAAGAGTATCGTATCACTTCTTCACGATTTCTCTATCATATTCTTTACATGATTTGTTGCATCCAGAGTTAAGCTATACGGATGGCAATATTAATCGATTTTGCTGAGAATGGATCGACATCCGGAACTTCAACGTCCACTTCTATAATGGTGCTACTGCTCCAAAGGGTATCGAAGTCAAGCAACATCCGCAGTGCGCAACGAGTAGGAATATGATATCCTCACTAGTGGTATTAGCTGGGCTTTACTTCTGATATACTGCATATATGAGAACAACACTGGTCCATAGTCAACCAAATAGGATCCTAGCACGGGCCTTTTGTGAGGCTCACTTTGGAGGAAACTGTCAAATCGATAGGTATAGATACCCTACCTGACTTAGGAAGTCGTTATACCACTGGTTCTATCATACAACGTCAGTGGATACGATGACGTATTCCAGGATCAAGTTCGTCACCGCGATGGGATGTGTACGTTGTCTGGTGTGTTGAATACGGTAACGCCTTGCAATGAATGACTGGCGCGCCTTCGATGCAGCCCATATCTTCTCACTTGTGCGAAAGGACCTAGAAGTTCGTAAGACTCACTCCAAATAGTTTGTTGACGAACGGAGGTTGTGTTTGGGTCTACCAAGATCAATCCCTACCAGAATGGTTTACTTCTGCAGCTTATTGTTAGTCCGGGTTCCAAGAGCCATCCATCTTTGTGAATCCAGATGTGAGTGGAGTTCCATACGTTTTCTCCAACAACCTCATCAACTGGTTCTGAAATAGCTATAGGGTAATCTGTTTTTGACCAAATACATTCAATCTTGACGAGACAGTACTAAATTTAGTTCATCGCAAACCGGATGCTCCTTGCCGTTTACCAAAGAAGCTTCCACCATGGTGTTTACGTCCAGAACTACGTGTGATCATGAAAGGCGCCGGCGCCCCCTTTTCGAATTTGGTTCTCCTTCGGGGATAGATATGATAACAGATATACAAAAGGCTCGTATGCTAAAGAAAGGTTCGAAATGGCGATCGTATCTAGACTATAATCCTTCTCACGAAAAGGGTAGCACAGGATTGAGCTTCACAGATGAAAATTCAATCATCAGTGACATATAACATCCTTGCGCAAAAGCGTTGGCTGACAAGATCGCATATCTTTCTCGGGCTTCACGCACTGAATGATCACTGTTGCTAATTATGACTTGGCATCTTTGCAACCTGACGCACACTGCGCATAATAGATCCTCTAGCTAGGATGGCAAAATATACTAGGAACAATGATCACGGAGAGCATGTAAAGCCGGAGAGGGCGGAATCCTGACTTCTTCCCGTACCAGCCTTTCTAGTCGAGCGCAACAACTTGAACTCGCTGTTACGATTGCTATTGAGTACAAGATGAACGGCATCTGGTCTTTGATGTTCGGTCGTAAATCAAGGATTACAAATGCACCGTGTGCTGTTTTCGCTACAACTTGCGATCTGGACCAATCAACCTGTTTCATCTTTATAGTTGTGCGAAGCGCGCGCATCACCGGCACCATCGGCCTAGGTACATTTGGATTCTATTCATAGACACGATTCTCTTCAATAACTATAAGCGTGATAACCTGTCATTTGCTTGTAGGTTTAGCTATCATCAAACTCGATCACGACACTGCGCTTACGTTAAGTGCCTCTTTCGGCCTAGCGTTCTTTCCTGCAAGACGAATTCTGGGGGAGGAGCAACCGAGCTCGATTGACATCGCTCACATTCTGACCTCTTCGTCCAATCTCTCTTCAGTCTTGCATCTTTCTGGATACAAGACACTTTTATGTCATATTGTGCACGACCGCTGAGTCTTCAAGCACAGCCTCAATTTAACAAAGGCCGTTTCAATACAACCAACTAGAGCTTGCATTGCACAGCCCCCAATAATCATCATGCTAGTCTACCGATCGCTCGCATTGGCCATGCCCTACGCTCCTCGAGTACCATTACTTAGGAGTGTAAGTGTTGATAATCCTAATCATTCGCTCTCAGGAACAAAGGCATACGATAAGGCAGAGCGAAGTTCAATGTTTGTCCTGATCTACTATCATCGACAAGATGGATCCTCTGTCTGCCTTGGGTGCTCTGAGCGGAGCACTCCAAGTCGCTCAAATCATCGGTCAGACCATTGCTGGTCTGTCGACATTGCGAGGTAAATACCAGAACGCAGACCTCACCATTCGTTCCATGATAGGTGAATTGTCTACTATCAAATCCGCCATTACTCAATTGTACGACTGGGCCAAGTACAATGCAGAAGTCAATTCCAGTCATCAGGATTACGAACAGTCTCTTGCTGTGGCAATTGACGGTTGCAGTGCGATCATGGAAGTGCTTTGGGACAAGGTTGCTGAGCTTACCACTGCCAATGTCAAGGGGCTGCCAAGTCTCGCTTTCAGGACTCGTATTCACATGCTGTGGAATGAGGATCTGATGAGTAGTCTACAAGAGCGACTACATAGTCAAGTCCGTGCTTTGAACCTGCTACTACAGGCCTGCCAATGGTAAGATTGTAGCATCCATCTCTCTGTTCTTTCTCTAACACTCATAGTCGGACCTCTACCGAGCAACTGGAGCTCCTTCGGAAAGTGGAAAGCCGGCATATTATCAAGAAAGTAGCGGAAGATACCATGACTCTTCGAAGTACTATCGGAAGTGTTGCGGGCTCTCAGATTGATAGCCAGTCTATTAGCGGCCGACCGTCAATATCTGTTGGTGAAACGGAATTTGAGTTCGATGGGACATTAATAGCCACTTCAGCCTATCAGCGGCAGCAGAATCAATATCAAAGAGCTCGAAGTGAATCAGTCATGTCTCAAATTCGATTACAAAAAGACGCCGGACTGCGCCGAGTGATGTCTGTGGTAACATCCAAAACTACGAGCGACGAAGGATACGTCAGTCGCAATACCACACCTAAGCATTCATTGTCACCAAATACGTCCCTACGTAGAGGCCCTTCCTTGGGTCCAAACGACTCGATAATGCCACATCATGGACGCAGTAAGAGTATGTCTTTCGCTCCACCACCAAATCGGCAATCAAATCCCAATGTCCGTCGTTGGGTGTCCACTAGCGACGCCAACACACTTCCTTCCGTCACAGGCTCAAAGAAGGGAACTTTCCTGTCCAAGCTGAAAAGACTCAATACATCCAGTCGAGCGAACTTGGCACCATCACATTCGCGCCAAGCATCCCTCGGCTCGATACCGGAATCGAGCAGAGGTCGACGCGGCCGCGAAAGTGAGTTTACTACAAGTATCGACTTGAATACACAAACCGGTCGCAGTGCCCCCGATATTGTCAAAGCGGCACAGTCCGGTGCACGCTATGATGTTGAAAGACTGATAGGAAGCGGTCATGACATCGAAGAGTTTCATTTCCATACTCGGCGAACTGCTCTCATGGTGGCCGCTCATTGCGGAAAAGACGATATTGCTGATCTGTTGATTCAGAACAATGCGCAATTGAATCGTACAGATGCATCAGGCTCGACGGCGCTCCATCTCGCAGCATCCCGTGGTCACGTTAGTGTCGTGGAGCTCCTTGTTATGGAAGCAATCGACATCGAAGCAGAAACCCGTCTTGGAAGAACAGCTCTTTGGGTTTCGGCTAACAACGGGCATATACAAACAACGCAGCTGTTGCTCGAGAATCGGGCCAAAGTTAATGCTCGAGCTGATAACCAAATGACCGCTTTGCATATTGCAGCCCGACAGGGCGATGTTGAAATTGCCAACTTGCTAGTAAGTTATGGTGCAGACATTGATGCACGTGATGCATCGATGATGACAGCTTTGCATTATGCGTGCGAAGGCGGTTACGTGAACCTTCTGGAGCTACTATTAAGGAACAAGGCGAACATTGACGTCGCTGGTGCTGAGCGAAGAACGCCGTTAATATGTGCAGCAGCCACCGGACAGCTCTTGGCTGTCCAGCTGCTCATGAAACGTAAATCGAAATTCAAAGCAGTGGACGAGGGCGGAATGACCGCTCTTCACTGGGCGGCTTATAATGGACACGTTGAGATTGTCGATTATCTTACCGGCCAATCACGCAGTCTGCTAGCATCAACCAATGCGCAAGGAAGGACGCCCCTTCATCTTGCGGCTATGAATTCGCAGTTTGCTGTTGTCGAGTTCCTGATTCGAAAAAGCTGTCCGTTAGAGACCCGGTGTGCAGCTGGTCTCAATGCGCTGCATTATGCTTGCCGAGTTGACAGTACTGAGATTGTACGTTTGCTATTAACCTCTGGAGCAGACATTGAAAGCGACATCGGCTTCACACTGCAAAGGCCAATCCACATGTCAGCAGCGGAAGGGTCGGTAGGACTAGTCAGATTGCTATGCGAGAAGGGTGCGTCTCTCGAGGTCCGAGATGCAGAAGGAGATCGAGCATTGTGCGTGGCTTCCAGGAATGGTCATGTAGCGGCTGTACAGACCTTGTTAGACTTTGGCTCTCCATTGCACCTACGCTTTGGCATTCGATCTCACGAAGACTCGCCTCTGTGCTTAGCAGCTAGAGGTGGCCACCTACCAGTTGTTTCACTTCTTATAAGACGTGGAGCATCCGTTTTGAGTAAGGATGAATTGGGATGGACACCTGCTCGCTATGCGGCTTATTACGGACATCCGGATGTCTTAGAGGCGATAATAGCAGCCGAGCCTTCAGCCGTGTCTTTCCTGGACACTACGAACTTTTCGCCGGATACGGTTGGCATGACTTCGGGGCAGCTGGGACTTGCTTCGGACGCGGGTGTATTCCCAGATCAGAAAAGTCGGATAATGGAGATCCTTTATGATTCTCGTCAGCGATATCCAGCGCCATCAGTGGATAATTCGATTCCCGCCTTTCGCCCCGAATATAATCCTTACGCTGCTCCGATGCCATATCATCACTCGAATGTAGCGATGGCGGCGGTCCCGGGACCTCCTGGCCTTCCAATAACATACGATAATCAACAGCCAAATGAACTCCCTGGAACCTTAGAGCAAGGCCTCCCGAGTAGCAGATCTGCAACACCGCCTCATATGCACCGAGGCGAACGAACAGGGGAAGGAATTGCCTTAGCAACGGTTTCTGAGCCGATGGCGACCTTTTCGCCTTACTACGATCAAGCCCAGTATGATGACAACATCAAAGCACCCACAATTCGAGAGCCTCATCAATCACATGTCTTTGATCCGTCCACATCTGTACCAGCCGACAAATTAGCAGAGTCCTTAGCTCAACTCAATTTTCAGCTTGATCAAGACGAAACCGATCCTTTCCACCAGATCAGAGACGAAAGTGAAGACGACAAGAGAATAGAGCACGAGGAAGTGACTTCCGACGTTTCCGACATAGCCGAACTCGAGGGAGATCTTCCTCCTCCTTATCACGCCTATTCATCCCCTGTTCTTGAGAAGCATGAATAACACTCACCTCGCTCATATCATCTCTCCAACACTGTTTCAGTATCAGCTTCTGATAACGCTCGAGGTTCATTTAATTGACTATAATCTATACGTATGATGGGGCAGACACATAATCTTAATTTTGGATTTATTCTGGCATGAATGTTACATATAGGGTAATGCCCCACCAGTTCTATACAATATAATGACTAATGAGCCCAATGGAGACTAAACATGGTAGAAGGTTTACAGATCAGAAAGCTTTAAGGATATAGTCAACTGGTTGCTACTAGGTGTAGTTAAGTAGGTACCTATTGGCATATTTCCCTGCTGCTTTTGAGATTCACATAACACGATGAACGCATCATCTATTACATATTCGATCATGAACGACTGGTGATCACTTCTTTCTTTCAAATTTATATCCTGGATGAAGAGAAGAACACCGCATTTCGACATCACATACTGCGAGCAATATGTAGAGTTTGAACCCCATTGCCTTTATTGCTAGAGGTGCCGTTTGTCCTATCAGCATGTAAAATGTAAACAAAACCATCGTATTTGTAGAGACATCCCTAGCTCGGGTCGTTGTACTGATCTTCTCAGCTGGAATGATCCATGGCATTGTGTCAGATGCGCAGGAGCAGAAGTTGAAAAGCCATGTGCTTGCCACTTCGAAAGCCCAGTGTGCAGCATCACTAGTCGAAGCGAGGGGGTATACACTGAGAAGCGCAGTGCCAAAGACGAAGGTTAATGCACAAGCCAGATTTTCGCCAATCTGGAGTGATGAATATGTTCCGAAAGAATGTGATAGCATTCAATGTTTCGATGTACGTTGATACTGAAGCGAGAGCTCTATAGTGGCATTGGGGATGCGAGACTCCCACAACCTTGAAGTGTTAAATTCGCCGTAACTTATGACTAGCCAGCCTTGAATGCCCAGGGCTCCCGACACCGTTCTAGAACGTAATAGGTAATATGATAGACTTATATTTGAATGATTTGAAGGTGGCTTGGTACACTTGAAAGCCGAGAGATTCTATATATTACACGTGATCAATCTACGGTAGTTGACTGTCTCCGAAGCCAACTTCAGTAAAACCAGGAACGACCTCGGGATAGATGACGGACTTTCTAAAAACATAAAACATCAGGAGGAACATATCCATACCGGCCAAAGCGAGGGTTGCCTACCTACCTACGTAAGTAGTGACATGAAATGCGCACCGTGAAACAATACGCTATATATCCGCGATACTTTACGTTGAAGGTATGTAACCAGCTGGTACTGTTAATGTCAACTTCCTTGGGTATTGGTCAAATGCTAACTTCCTGACGCCTATGGGGGAAAGGACTACATGGCTTCATTGCACATCGTTGTTGACTTCCCCCTTTCCCACGTTGCGTCAAGTTGCTCATTCCGTAGTATTTCTCCTTTCTACCTCATGAATCCAAGCGGTGTCAAATTAGGGCTGGCCTGGGCCGGGTTAGGGTCTACGTACACCCCTGCCATGAACAAAGCTTATAAAAGCTGGGCGTTATGCATGATACGTAAGCCTGATCTGCATCGTCGGGGTCTGGTCGGAACTTTTCATGCATAATTGATGCCTGTTGAAGATAGAAACAAGTTGACACAGAGCCGTGTTTGTTTCAGGAAACGTGCCAAGCTCAAGCTTCGTAATGGTTTACGCGGCGAACGACCAATGAAAAGACACTGATTAACAACGTCACTCGGTGTCTTTTAGGTGTCTCTTGAATTTGTGGCTTTGAGCCTTAATAGTGACCGTCTAAGATGAAGAAAGCAACACGGGAAGTAGCTCGGCAGCTGCGACATCTGGTTCATGACGCGGCAGCTCAATGAGCCACCATTGATGGCATGAGGATAGAGGAGAGCGAAGCAGTCAGTATGGTCTGAGAAAGGTATAAAGAGCTTGTCCGTCAACAGCATGTGTTCTGCATCTGCTCTACCATAAAAACCAAAACAGCTAGCTCTGTTATTCGTTGTCATCGGGAAAGGCAAAATCGAAATTCCGCAAGATGGTTGGATTCTCCAGACTTACCGGCTTCGCTATTGCGGCTGCCTGCCTAATTTCTCCCTCTTTCGCTCATCCCGGTGAGACGCATGACGCTGTAGCCCTGAAGCGCGAGATTCATGCTCGCAATGTCATGGCATCTGCCGCTAAAAGGTCGTTGAGCGCATGCTCCGACAGTCTCGCAGCCAGAAACCTCCACGCGCGCAATATTGCTCGCCGCTCAAACGTCGCGCGGGATTTGCGTCAAAAGCGAGACATCAAGTCAAGTACGCTGGTTCCTACACATACAGTTGACTGCATCAATGATGCCAAAATTTTCGTGCTGAGCTGACTGTATGCATAGAGGCTAAGAAGTTCCGCCGTGATCTTGCGACTCTCGAGACGTACGAGGCTATCAACCACAACCAGACAGGTGTCTACGCATACAATTCGGCGACCCCTGAGACTACCGTCTTTGCAGCAAATACCAGCTGCATCTTGACTCCAGAGGTCACCGATGGACCGTATTATGTCTGGGGGGAGATGATCAGGAAAAACGTCAAGGAGGATGAATACTCTGATGGAATCGATCTCTACCTTGAAGTCCAGTACTTGGACATCAACACCTGCCAGCCTGTGCCTGACGTGTACGTCGATATCTAGAATGCCAATGCGACTGGTGTTTATAGGTAAGAGCTCCATACATCTACTTATCAATCGGATATCAATACTGACCCTCATGAATAGCGGCATCAGCGAGAGTGGCAACTATGCCGCTGATGGCTGGAATTCCACATATCTTCGTGGCATCCAGGTCACCGATGAAGACGGCGTCGCCTCGTTCGAGACTATCTTCCCTGGTCACTACGAGGGACGAGCGACTCACACTCATCTCCTCGCCCACATGAACGTGACCGTCAACGACAACGACACTCTAGCTCTCGACACCGGATCAGTCACACACATTGGTCAATTGTTCTGGAATGAGGTACTCCGCTCAGCTGTAGAGGAAACTTACCCATACAACACCAATACACAAGCCATCACCACCAATGCAGACGACATGTGGAGCATCGTGCAAGCTGAGAACGACTATGATCCTTTCCCAGAGTACTTGTACCTCGGCGAGGATATAACTGATGGCTTGTTGGCGTGGATTCAAATCGGAGTCAATGTATCCGCTGATTACACTGACAATTCCTATTATAGCATTGCTGCATACTTGGAAGCGGACGGTGGCCATGAGAATGAGAGCTCCGGTCTCACCGGTGGCAGCGGCGCTCCCAATTCAACGACTGGTGGTAACGGAACTATGCCATCTTCGTTCGCGTCTGGCTCTGCTGTGCCTACCAGCGCTTAGGATGTGGTTGTGTGGTGAGGATACAGATTCTCACCTTATAAATAGATCTGGGCAATGATATGTTCTTCGACCTTGACCTCTGAAATTACATTCCTTTACAAGAGTCGAGCATAAATTGGTAGAAACTATTCGTGGCTTTCTATCCCACGTTCTCCTAGAAGTATTCATCTAGGAATGGACCTTCTTACATACCAGGGAGTTTATCCGCACCATCCTTAGCCATAAATGTTTTGAACGATGATTGAACGATGAAGGGATTTTCCGCATATATCTTTAACTTTCTAATAAGCGAGACTCACTTAACAGTGACCAGAAAGTGGGTGTAGCAAATATTGAAGACTAATGTCGTCGGAGAGACTCCGAGTCTCAACAAATTCGATTTCAGGCTGACACAAAGAAGATTGCATTGGTTGTTATAAACTCTTCCAATACGAGCCTCCGGCGTAACTCATGACCAATAGAAGTACTCATCCCTCAGTGTCACTGAGATTCTTCAATACTACGTACGAGGAGTTTCGAGAAGTAGCGACTAAGCACCCTTTGCATCTATCTGGAAATTGCCGAGCTGATCCCCTGCTAGAAGCATGCCTACTTTCGGATGTCATCTATACTGTGTCCATAGAAATCAATTTGCGAACAGACCATAAGAGATACATCTCTGACGTGGGCTTTTTGACAGGCGAACATTACTGTGAATCTCCCTACAATGGAATGTTGCTTCTCGAAAGGCCGGACCCTCAAGGTCTGACTCGGTAGCTGGCTTAAACACGGCGGTCACATCGAAAATGGTTGTTCCAGCTATCAAACAGGTTTTCGAAGACTATACTCATTCGGCGTTCAATGGGTAGACCGTTGATGGGTAGTCCGATGTTATGAGTGTTTTAAGGTAGCGTACGACGCTGGATTCAATTCCTCAGATACCGCCGAGGGATATGTGGGCAGCAATTTGGAGACCATCATGGGCAAGGCTATTAAGGGGATTTGGATGGAAGCAACAAAATGTGGTCATCTCCAACCAGGTATTGACTGTGCTCACATTCCTTGCGAAATAAGTTGCAAGGAGTTGGATGCTAATACAGCCATTAGATGAGGTGGGCAGCAGCAAAGGGCGGCCGTAAGGTCTACGCTCGACAATCAGGGCTTGTCCCGTAAGCACATCATTGAGGGCCTCAATCTTTCTCTACAGCGTCCAGAGCTCCTCTATGTCGACGTCGTATACGCTTACCGGCCTGATCGGACATACACCTATCGAAGAAAGCGTCCGGGCAATCAACCACGTTATCAATCAGGGCAGAGCCTTGTACTGGTGTGCAGACAAAGCGAGTTGGATGGGTCTCAACGTCGAGCAGCCTCAATCAGATTATTGCGTCGTGAAAGGGTGGGAAATGATTACCGCTGGCTGTATGCCGAGCATGGGCTCTGATTGACCGTCTCCTCGCTCTTAAAGCAAGGAATCTTGACTGGCAAATACAACGACGTCAGCGCTCCACCGCCTGACTCGCAACTTGCTAGTGATGGCAAGATTGGCTTTTTCAACGAGTTCTGAGCGGACTTTGGTGTAGAGGCATAGAGAGAGGTTCTTGCGGTCACGTCGAATCTCATGTCTATTGCTGAGGAGCTTATCGTTACTCTGGCGCACTTGGCTCTCGCATGGGTTCTGAAAGATCCGAATGTCTCCTCTTTGATCCACGGGTGCCTCGAGGGCAAAACGGATCTTTGAGACCAGTAGGGCTATCGAAGTGGTCTCATAATTGACACTGCAAGTCATGAACAGGATTGAGGATACTGCGCGGGCAGCGCCTCAGTTAAAACCACTTCGTTATTGATACCGATATAGAATTTATATATACAGCCTGGAAAAGAGGAGACAATTGGAAAATCAGTCAGTGTATTCTCATTTCTCGAATATATGTACGATGAATACAAATATCCTAAAAAATCACTAGCGAACACTGTCCAAAGACGCATATAACGTGCCTAGAATTGACCAATTCATCAATGATGTCCCTCAGTCAGCCGATTGTGTCCTCCTCGCCTCATCCCAAATGCCCTTCGCCCCGCCAACACCAACCCCGGTACTCTCGTCACTCTCTTCACCGTAATAAACGTCTGAATCGTCAAAGAAGACGGCTGATTGACGACGCATTTCGTCAATGACGCTACTCCGTCGACGGTGATTTGGTACAGGGGCAGGATGAGAGTGTGACGATGATGAGAAAGAGTGGTGATTTGGGACGCTAAGACGATCAGAGAATAAATCTTCTTCTTCTGGTTCGCCCGGTAAGGTGACTATTCTCGTTGCTTCGTCGAGTTGGTCACCTTCCCGTTTCTTACCACCAACATCTCTATCGTAATCGTCATGTCGACGAGATAGTAGAGGCGATTTATCATGGTTCAATCCATTGCGCGAGTTCTTCAATAACCCTAGCATGATCAAATTCTCTATTTTCATACGATTTTGTATGAATTGGATCTTTGGAAATGCACTTTGTTGTCCGACATGTAGCATACGGGCCAGTCGGTCTGCCGAAGGATCTGATAAAATGTTCCAAAAGTCAGAGGGTATCGATTTCGGCCAGATGGTGATTGTGCCGCTGAAATGCTGCAGCCAGATTTGACTCCAGTCCTGACCAAGTGGCCGTGGTAGAAGCTCCAAATGTCGGAGCACGCGAAGCCATTTGTTCAGGTCGAGTTTGATGTATTGCTCTACTGCCGAGCCCAGGAACCCGCCTCGCCAGCCGCGGCCTTTGCGATGGGTAACGGGACGACCGACGGAACCCCTAGAACTGAAGAAGAATAGGTTGATGTGTGGATTAACCTGAGAGACGATTGTAAAGTTGACGTTGAAGTGGAGATTGAGTGCTTTGACGGGGATGTCAGTGCGGAGACTGCCGTCTTTCCATTTGTGGCCAAAGGAGTAAGGGGATAAGCTGCCGTCTTTGTTCTTTTTCATCAGAACCACCGGGTTCAAAATGCCTGGTACAGCGGCCGAAGCTATCACTGCGCTCCAGATCACGCAGTCTGGTGAGGTGAGGTAATTGGCCAAGATGGTAGGCGAATGGGGGTCTGAGGGCACACATGAAACATTGAGAATTCTTCCCGTGCGCTCAAACGCTTCTCGGAAAGTCATGGAGCCTCTAGTAAACCAACTGCACTGTCTGGCCCAGTCTAGAGTGTCAAAGCGAGCGCCTGTTTTCCACCAGCGTTTGACCCAGCCGGGAAACTTTTCGTGACATGCCTTGATGCGATACGCCAGAGCGGGGATGAGAAGCTGCTTCAATTCTTCGTCCGTCCTTGTCGCCACCAGCGCTGCGACCAGGGCTCCTCCCGAAGTCCCTGTGATGATCTCTGGTAAGACTCCATTGTCCAGCAGAGCCTTGACAACGCCAAAATGATAGTAAGCAAAAGTGGCGCCGCCGGACAAACACAATGCGGTCCGCCCAAAGTTTGTGTCAAGGTGTCGGAAATGACGATATTTCACCTCTTTGGTCAAGTCACGAGTGTTGAGGAGCCATTCCAGGCACAGACGTACTTCCTCAATATATTCCTGCACTAGATGCTTCGTACCCGAATAAGCTTCACTGTAAAGCCTCGGATTTTCGACCCCCACAAAGTTATTCTTGACGCATGCTTCTAGAAGCGATCTGAGATCTTCCACAGCTTCTGCATCTTGTACGTTTCCGCTTTGGGTCTCCTTCTCGACTTGTTTCCGCAGCTGTCTAAGCTGTTTTACGACCTTCCTCACCGTGAGGTGATCGTAATAAGCGTATTCGTCGTTCTCCTTCCACTTCTCGTTCCCAAGGTATGTATCCAAACTATGTGCTGCGCGCTGCCAATCCTCATAATTTCGAGTAGAATGCAGCGACCTTCGTAATTTCTCCCGTCGACCGGTCCAGGTCACAAAGTGTTCGTAGAGGTATATGTACAGCCGCGTAAAGACGTATACAATGCCCAGGATCGCAATCCACGCAAACACAGTCGCTAAAAATGGGTATTTCAACAGTGTGTAGAGAAATCCTTCGCGCGTCTCATCCTTGCTTCTTCGAGGTGGTTTGTTGGGATTCGATACTGCACGGGAACGGAACGGTCGTCGGACGCGCTGACGGATCGGCCGCCAGTCATTGATGGCGACTAGAGGCTCAACCTCAGGAGCACTCAGGGCATTCTCGAAAGCACGAAGGTCCTCATCTGTGATGAACGGGGTCTCGTAGTCCGGCAGGAGAGATGGGTCAAATCCCGGCTTAAGGGACTCTTGTCGTTGGAGTGAAGTCGTTGAAGACGAGGGTTCTTCGCCGGCACTCATTGTCGTCATAAGCTGATGGGCATATTGTTTTGTTTGTATACCATGCTCGATGATATTCAACATATGTCGTGAAAGAGACCCGACGATGCCAAACTTGATGTTGAAATGGCATGACGTCGTCACATGTTACGCCACGGCATGTGGATCCCAGCCGCCAGAAATGTGGAGGGTCAATGTGTGGCTGGTGCCCGTACGAGCCCTAACCCTACGTCAACTTAAGTATAGTTACTGCCATACGCATAGTCAGCGTGTTGAATGAGATCTCTCGCAGAAGGAAGTCTGGTTTCTGCAGCGGAGTCGATTACAACCAGCCACCCACGTTGTAGGTTTGGTGTATGGTGAAGACCTGCAATGCTTCAGTACGCTCGCAAATTGTGAGCAATAAGATCTGTCTTTCTAGAAGACTGCCCCGGGCAGAGGACGAAGTCTTTCAGAAGGTTTGGCAGACGAAAAGCTCATGTGATATCAAGACACGACTGAAACGTCTTACTATGGAACATGCTCTTCATCGCATCATACCCAAGCCGGCATACAAACCAAAACAGTGCTGCGTCATCTAGACATACTCTAGACAAAAGACATCATTAGTTATAATACGTGGTCAAAGCATATTCATGCTTCATCTTAGTTGTGGTGTGATGGTCAAGATTAGAGTTGCTGTTTCATTTATTTGGTAGGTCGTGATTGATTGGTTGCTACGTCAGAGGCTTCATAAGAGCGACGGTTATGGCTATCCCCAGGGATTTTGAATACCCGCAAGCAATATCGACATATCGATCAAAGTCGCGTACTCCTCCAACAGCCTCTCCTGGATTTGTTTTCGTCAATGATGTGAGAGCAACCGAAAACATTCAAGATATCAACATCCCACCTTTACCCCTCCATTTCTTATCAACAAGGTTTGCGCCGATAAGGACGATCGGTGTAGATAGCATACAAAAGTGGCAAGGCGATCAGTACACATCCTACTTACTTTGTTCTAGTTGCCGAAATAGTGACCTGGTAGTGACGGTCAGCAATGAATGGCACAAAAGCTGAGGCAAGTGGACGGATGTAGGTCATGTGTCTGGTACATCCCTTTCTACTTGTTCGCTCAATGGACATCTCAACCTTATTTCAGTACAAGGTACACGCAGACTCGAAGATGCCTTAAACTTTAACAAAGAAAAGAAAAGAAAAGAAAAACCCCCCCCCGGAAAAGCCAAGTACATACAAAGTGGCGATTCGACGTCAGAGTTCGTCCTATCTCAAGCTGCTGGTCATTGGTTGTAGCGGTACACCGTCGATCATGCAAGTATGTACCACTACCTAGGTAGTATATGTATCATGATACCTCTAGCCTACAGGCTGCTTAAACAAGCCGTCCGTATGAGATTGAAGCTACATACCCACCGAGTACGTACACACCTGTAGATGTAGGTATATAACACGGAACAACCACGTTAGGAATAAGATTCCGACTAGGTCCGACATATGATCAAGGAACATCCCAGTCCAATGCGGAGACCCTAACCTCTACCCTCTGCAACAAGGCACTAACAGACCTTGGTTGGTCATGAATGAGGCCATCGTCAGATTTGCATCCACAAAACAGACGCAGATGTATAGATAATTGGATTCGTGGTGGTGAACTGCTGATCTGATCATACCCATGTACAAACCGGGCTTGCGGGTTGCCATCTAGCTCAACTTCCAAGATGAAAGTTGGTTGGATGCTCCACTGATCCACTGTCCTAGGCTGGGAATGGCAGTGAAGTAAATATTCGCAGCAAGTCATGCACACCCGACTCCGTATGTGCTCCGTACTCGTAATAGCATCAGCTCATGGGCATGCACCAAAGATCTGCTTGGGCTCCACGATGGCAGCTGATCGTTTCATTGGGTGCCTTTTTCGAGATAAGTTCCCGCGGTAGTACCACTAATTAGCCTTAGTCGGGACATGTTGGAACGTGCACGCCCGCCAAGTGTGTTGACAAGACAATCTGATATGGTCACGAGACCTTGAAAATCTCTCTTTATTTCCTACCTACGTATTCGATTCTCTGATGGAGTCGCGATTGCGAATACGTAGAGCAGCCGGTTCCAGGGAAATGCCAGGATAGCAATTCCATTCGGACGGAACCCGCGACCTCGACCAAGAAAGCGGAATAACCTCAGCTGGAATCTCACTCACCGCCAGTTGATAAAAAGTCTAAACGTCCAGAGAAATATGTGCACGAAAGAAAAAGAATGCTTGATCCTTGGTTGACTAAAAATCCTACCAGACTTTGCCCATATTTCCATTCCGAGATGGAGGGGTGAGACACCGGCGAAGACCAATGAGATATACAGAAGGATGAAACGGGAAGCCCTTCAGTGTAGAGCAGGACTCCTCGGTATGGGGGAGCGAGGGATATGATTTGTAGATCCTGCCAAGGAGATGGTGCATGCCTGCATGGTGCATACGACGTACTGCTTCTCTTATGACTTCTCTATAACTCGGCAGGCATAGCATGGATGAAGCAGTAAGGACGGAGTATATGGACCGACCAATCATTTGACCCCATCGTGGAGTCGGCAACTGAGGGCAAGGTACATATCGTACTGTATCCTATGGCTCATCATGCAAATGCATCTACGTCTATCAGTCAGAGAAGAAGTGCATTGATGCGATGCTTGCATGATCTCCGGCTCTGTGCATTTGGCTTTTTTTTTTTTTTTTTTTTTTTTTTTCTCTCCTTTTGCTTTTTAATTTTCTTGCATATTTTTCTTTCCCCTTTGAATCGTCGTCTCTGTTCCGACTGCAGGTGACCTGTGTGCGAGCGGCCAATGATGGTCGGAGCAAGGGCCTGCGTTCATTCAGATATTTGCCCTTAAACCAATCAGCGCGAACCGGGCCAGCCGTTGGTGCTGGGAGGCGGCACAATTGACCAGTCGGCGACTCGGATAGATCGTTAGATGGTCAAGAATGAAATGTCGTATGCGGGGGCTGGCTGATATCCCGTACTGGTTGTAGATTTGAAGCTTTTCGAGATTGTAGAGGATCATTTGTATACATAGTACGTAGTACCGACATGGATCACTGTACGGAGTAGACAGAAAAGAAGAT
This sequence comes from Talaromyces sp. PB3603, assembly GCA_023625915.1. Taxonomy (NCBI): domain Eukaryota; kingdom Fungi; phylum Ascomycota; class Eurotiomycetes; order Eurotiales; family Trichocomaceae; genus Talaromyces; species Talaromyces sp. PB3603. The sequence continues at coordinate 611,325 of JAMAFY010000005.1, forward strand.
GTTGGCAGCCGTGGACGTGATTGGCCAGGCGTATGTGGATGGCATCTTATCAATTGAACCGTGGAACTGATCTTTAACCGTTACAACTATCCCCCTCTAATGGAAAAGGCTTTCTTACAGGTGTCGACGTACCGGTAATAGCCGTTGATATATCTCAAACAGAACTAGACACGAAATATCAAAACCATAAAGAAATCAAATGCATCACGTTCCACCGTGGCTGAACCGAAAAAGCAATCGTGCGAGACGGTCGACGGATGGGCCGGCATGATTGGGCGGCCACTGACTAGCCGATACCGAGATGCTAAGATCCTACTAAGATAGTCATCCTGGAGTACGTACGTACATAGTATATCAAATGAATAGGCGAAGGCCCGAGAGTCAGAAGCTGAAGTGTTTGCGCTCGTGGATAATATCAATCAGGGTAAGACAGTCATCAGGGCGTATAATTATTCACCAACCGGTTGACAGGTAATGGCAGCATAGTGGATGTACATGTACACAAACACACATACATACATACATATTGACATACACAACAAGCCGGTCGACCAAAGGCCGATGCAGCCGACCACGGAACACCAGGATACAAAATCACCAAAAGTACATCCCGTATCAGAGTCTCAACCACCAGGTAATGCGCAGGATCAATCTCGAATCAAATAAACTCTGTCATCCGATCAGTCCTTGGAAGGATTCGTCGAGCTGCAGGACGTGCAGGCTCTTGCACCATTGGCACGGGGTCTTCGTGTGGTGCATCTGCTCAAGAGCGCGCGAAATAAGGGAAAAGAAAAAGAAAATCATCATCTCAGACTCTCGACGAATCAGAGGGCAGTCAGATGGCACCCCTCCCATTACTGGTGCAGCGGTTAGCGCCAAAGGCAGGCTGAGCAGTGAGCAGCCGTATTGTGATACGGTTAGCTGGCGTTAGCGCATGGTTAGCGAGATGGATCGGGTGTTGCGCTATCAGCAGCGGTGGAGTCGGTGGAGGGGTGTGTGCACGCCATCATCTCGATTGTTTTGCTCGACATCCCGAGGACGGAGCGGATTGATAGTACGATACCGAACTAGTTAGTTGTTAGTTGTAGAAGTACATACGTACTACTAGTGCAACATATCAGATAAGTTATGGATACCTTGTGAGCAGCGGCAGGCTGGTTATCACCACCACTAACACTAGTACTCCGTAGTCAGTAGTGACTAGCAGGTAATGTAACTCTTGACAGACGCCATCCTGCATCGTGGATGGATTCCCGATTTTCCCTCAGTTCTTCTTCTTTCCATGCTACTGCATATCACGGTCATTTGGCAGGCATATCCATAACTCTTGTATTCTGTACATAGTACAAGCCCTTTGCAACTTGCAGCTCGCGTTGCAACTAGGCTGGAAATCAGTCCAGAAAAAGAACCCCTCCCCCTGACTCGCCCGGACGTTTGTTTTTACTCGACCTTTGATAGCGTGTTTGTTCTGCCTGCGGAGAAAAAGCAATCACCACCATATTGTTTTTTATTTTCTCTCTCTCTCTTCTTTCTCGATTGCTCTTGTCATCTCATTCGATCTCTGTGCTCCTGGTTGTTGATATAATTCTAATCCTCGTTCCGTGCTCCAACACGCCTGTTTTTTTTTTTTGGCGGTCGGTCGAGTCGATCGTGAAAATCTCGACTGCAAGGGCGAGACAGCAAAACAAGGCACAGCCAGTCAGCCACACGAGACGAACATCAGATTTCAACATCATCTGAATTCACAGCAATAATCACTTCGCACTCGACGTCTCTCTTGCATCCTTGCTGAGACATCACACTCTGCCCGGGTCAGCCAGACACCGAGTCGCAGGTCTCGTGAACCGCCGCGGAAGGAAACCTCGTGGGAGCCCTCCTTCCTTCTTTAATAAGCAGGTACAGCCTCGCTCTGACTCCTTTCTCTGTTTGCTCTCTGGAGATCCTTCCTTTCTCTTTTTCTACCTTTTATCTCAACTGAACGTTTATCTCTTTTCTAGAACTCTCCCTACACCCCTGGCAGGACCAGCGAAAATGTCGACGGGACTCTTCAACCGTTTCTCTTGTTTCCCTTGAGCGCTCGTCTTTCAGCGCCCGTTGCCTGGATCCTGTGCATTGGACTAGGCAGTTACAATCTTCCTCAGAATGGAGAAACTTAATTCGGAGGATGGTCAACTTTTCATCAAGGTGAGCGTGTTCTTTCCTGCTGTTGTAGGACGGCTGCTGATGTCTCTGGTGGTATAGAACCTCGCCAGCTTCGTGCGAACTCATGAAAAAGCCTTGGCCAACGCTCTGCAGCTGAGACGCCAGTCCGTCCCCTCCAACAACTATGCATCTTCTACCTCATCTACCCTAGCCGCCGCCCTCTCCTTTGGCGCTCTAAAGTTCACCTCGCAAAACGTGAAACCAGCCAAGCTGACCCTCACCCCGCACCACCTATTCTACCTACTCTCTCAGTTCGAGGACCTCTCCATCGCGGTAGGCTCGATGAATGTTCGCCTAGAGAACATCCATAACGACTCATCCTCCTCGTATGTGTCATTCCTGAATCAGCCACGCCGCACCCGTGGCGATCGCGACTCGATTCACTCCGTATCCAGCGTTCGTAGTGTCATGTCTGGTATGAGTGCCGTCTGGTCTTCCTTTGGACTCGGCTCGAAGGATGCCGTTACCAAATCTGAAAAGGCAAAGGCCGCTTTGGAAGCCGACCTTAAGTACCTGTATTCCGCCTTCACCAAGATCCCCTGTTTGCGCCTTGCGCCGGATCGTCGAGCTCGTCTCATTCGTGGCTACGAGGAATTCCCTCTGGACACTGCAGTCCCGTTGCATGCGTTCAAGAATTTGAGTGCTCTCGAGATTATTGATATCGACTTTCGCTCTTTTTATGGCTGGGATAGGCTGTCGGAGCAGTTGCGGACGTTGACCCTGAAACGGGCCAACATCAATGATCCGACTGACCTGTTGACCAAGATCGTTCTGGACGATGTTGACAAGCGTCGACGCCGCTCTTCCAAATCTCACCCTTCGCCGATCCCTGGTGGCAGTATGGCCACCACACCGCAGCCAGTTTACAAGTATGACGACGCTAGTAGCACCAGTAAAACTCATAAGCCTGTCTCGGCGCCAGGCTCCCCTAGCCTTAGCAGCAACCTGGCGACTAGTACCAGTCCCAAGTCTATTCCCATGATTCGCGGAGGCTCTGAAGGCGAACGGGGTCACCGCCGAACGGGCAGCTACTCTCCTACGAGACCCCAGACGTCGTCGAGACAGCACACGCACAACCGTCACTCTCGCGGGCATTCGATTAACAAGGTGGCGCGGTCTAGCTCGGGTAGCTCAAACTCGAGCGAACTTTCTCTCCATGGAAACCGCAGCTCGTCGAACCTCTTAGCTGGGGTATTGCCTCCGGCCAAGTGGCGCTTCTTGCGGCATTTGGGGCTGGCTGACAATTCTTTGACGACATTGCCATCTGATTGCTTCATGCCCGTTGCCAACACCCTGCACTCACTTGATTTGTCTTCGAATCTGTTTGCTGAAATCCCGGACAGCCTACCTACTTTAGTGGCGCTACGCGCTTTGAATCTCTCGAACTGCATGATCAACTCATTGCGGTCGATTGCGAAGAACCCGCTGCCCGCTATCACTGCTGTCAATCTCCGCGGAAATCGTTTGTCGTCGCTAGCTGGAATCGAGCGGCTCCTTTCACTAGAGCGTCTTGATCTTCGAGACAACAACCTGACGGATCCTACTGAAATTGCCAGGCTGACCGGTCTCCCTGAAATACGAGAGATTTGGGTTGCGGGCAATCCGTTTACCAAAACACATTCGAATTATCGGGTTACAATTTTGAATCTCTTCCGTCGAACTCCGGGGTTTACTGAAGACATCATAATTGATGCTTCCGGCCCAGGATACAGTGAGCGAAAGCAGTTGGTAGAACGTGTTGCTGAGCCAGAGTCGGCACCAGTTGTCCGACCGGTCGACCCCGAGCCAGCAAAGACTGTGAGCAAGGTGCCAGCACCAGTCCGTCAGGAATTACTGTCGCAAGACATTACCGCCGCCGCCGCTGCCGCCGTTACAGCAGCAGCAACAACAACAACAACAACAACAAGAACAACAGAGACAAATGGAGTCACTGGGACCACACACCGCAAAAGAGGCAACCGTCGACGCATTGTCGACCTGTCTCGAGAAGAATCTGTCACGCAAGTCTTCACTTCTCCTTCATCTCAAAACAAACCCCTACCCCCTAATCCTCCTGTTCTGGTCGATCCGTTCATCGCGAGCGAACCGACGGGATTCAGGGCGGATGCAACAACATCGTCTGCTGATGTTGAACCGGTGAAAAAACCAATCACCCAACCTGCATCTCAAAATCAGAAAGTTGTCTCAGCTAAGCAGGATGCTATAGAATGGAACGCCAATTTCAGTCTGGGTGGTGAGAGCAATATCTTTCGTCCACGACTCGAAGCGGTGCATAACAACAGCAACAGCAGTAGCAGCAATAGCTGGCTCAGCGTGCTCAACGAGGGGAACTGGCAGCCGCAACCTCCCAGACCGCAGGCGAACCTGTCGGCTGTTCCGCGGACAGGTACTGTGTTTGACACCTCCATGATACGGCCAGATGCGGTCAGCCGTCCTGAGAGCCACCTGCTGGTTGGTGGCCGGACTTTAGGCTGATGCCTCATCCACACCCATATACACCCACCCACTCACCCACACCCACACACACACAACACCCTCTCGATGCATCGATTGATTACATATACCCACGGTCTTGAAAGAATTATTATACCCTTGCCTTTGGCTATTGATTGTATAATTGCATATGCATTATTACGGAGTTTGCTGGGTTCTGATTTTATCGTTTATCTGGGTGGGCATGTTTTGATGATTTAGTTGATCGTTTCTTGTTTACCAAAATCTTTGTTTTGCGTTGTTTCATCGTCCTCGTTAGACCGCTCGTGCTGTTCAGGCGGTGCTGTTGCTGGCATCGTTCTTGTTTCTGTCTCCTCTCATCGGTGGAATTGGTTCTTGATTCTTCTCACGTTATTTGGTTTGGCTATCTGATTGTCCGCGTTGTTTTACGTTGGTGGTTATACAGAGAATTGCTTTGTATGTTTAGATATGATAGTTATGAATGATGGACGCGATTACTACCAATTAACATACATCCCTACATCCATACATACATACATGCATTGGACTAAATCAGTAACTTGGTAGTGGCCTGGTGGCTGTCCCGAGGCGGCTATGATTCACGAATCAAGTAAGCTTGGCAGGCCATATAGACCATCCAACAGTCAACTGGCTGGTTTTGTTTCTTTACTATAACCAATCGAGTCCTCTCAACTGCAAAGAGTGGGCGGTACCTGATTTTCTAGAGCAACGATGCAGTCGTGACTCGAAGGCCGGCCAGTTCTAGAACGATATCACCTGGAGACTGGACTGGAAGACATGGTATCGCAGAAGAGGGGGATTGGAGGGGCTTCTGGTCTCAGGCTGTCGAGGAACAGAATCTAGAACGTAATGGAGATAGATGGGTTGCGCGTTAGGGTAAGCGATGTACGCCAGCTGGACAGTTGTCGGATGATGGTGGATGATGATGATGATTTCTGACAATTGCGACCAAAAGAATTGAATAGAAGACAATCCTATTCCGAAGGATGAGTGACTCCATAGTTAATGCAATAATGTATAGATCGATGTGACTGAGTAGGCAATTGGTGGTGGTACTGTACGTATGGAGTAACTTAGGGTAAAAGGAAAGCCAAGTGCCGACCAGCGCCTGCCTCAGCGATGGACTGACTGATGGACTGATTGACTGAATAGTCAACTTAAGTTAACTTGACTAACTTAAGTAGTTGGTTAATGCATGCATTATTCATCCATCCCATCATCCATCCATCCACGCCGCCCCTCAGCTTATCCTTTCCCTTCCCCTTCGTCTGTCAGTCCAGTCATCGCTCTCTCTCTCTCTCTCGCTCTCTCTCTCGCGCGTGCGTTTCCGACCTCGTACAATAATATCTCTGCGTGCTCTTTTGGCAGAATACCCAGATTCAATCAAATCAAAATCGTATCTATCAGCTACTAGCCTGACTCCTAACGTCGGGCAGTAACACGCGTTTTTGGTTTTTGTCTGGCCCTCCCTTTCGCCGGTACCCGCGCGCGACGCCCTTGAACCACCACCACCTCCACCTCCACCACCACCACCGCTAATCACTCACTACCAGCAGAAGTCTCTTCTTTTCTCTTACTCGGCCGCCTGCGTTGATTTTCAACTCTTTCAACACACGCCACCCACCGTGACCCTTTCATCGCTCACAACCTCGAGAAGAGACCGAGTTTCAAAAAAAAAAAAAAAGAAGTTTTATTTGAGAGTGAAAAAAAAAAGTTTTTCTTCATCAAAAAACCATTCGATCCGTTTGTTATCGTCGACTCGAGTGAGACGAAAAAAATAAAGGATCTCCAATCCGGTTTTCCACTGTGCTACTACCGACCATTGCTTTTGTCAATACTGACTCCACGACTGTCCATCACCATACGTCTTCGGCGCACGATTCGATTGCCTCGATTGCATCTTCATCAGATTTCAGTCGCACCCATCTCGCCGCTGTCTATCGCAGATCAAAGTTGGTTTGGGCTAGCTTGCTTGTCGTTTGAGACTCGAGACTTGATTTTTTTTTTTTTATACTCGCCTTGCTACATTGATTCTCCATCTATTGAAAGGAGCGGACGTTCTTGCAACTCAAGGCAGGCCTACTGGCCTATCTTTGCCGACGTACTCGATTCAATCGTTGCGTGTTCATCGACTCCACATTTGTCTGGGAGGTTTTACTTTTTCTTTTCTATCGGGTCTCGATTTTCTAGGTCAGTCAAGTTTTTCCCCTGCTTTTTCTGGTCGGTCATAACGCGTCTAGTCGCGCTGCTTTATCTCGCACCATGCGTGATCCGGCCCGACCGACATCACAGACCACCTCACTAACTGACAACAGATCAGTCGGGCGCTCCCCATCCATTCGTTTTTCCTTCCCTCGCCTCTCTCCCCTTCCCCGCCTCATTTTTCTCTCGCAAAACCGCGCGTCATGGCTGACCAGGACGTGGATTTGGACTCTATCATTGATAGATTGTTGGAGGTGAGGGGTAGCCGACCGGGGAAACAAGTGCAGTTGCTGGAGTCGGAGATTCGTCATTTGTGCACCAAGGCACGAGAAATCTTCATTTCACAACCTATTCTGCTCGAACTCGAAGCGCCCATCAAGGTACGTCTTGTCTTTGTCCACAGATAATGATGTCAGAGGTTGATTGTTGCGGTGTAGATTTGCGGTGATATCCACGGTCAATACTACGATCTTCTACGTCTTTTCGAGTACGGTGGCTTCCCTCCCGAGGCAAACTACCTTTTCCTTGGTGACTACGTCGACCGTGGCAAGCAGTCCCTCGAGACCATCTGCTTGCTGCTTGCCTACAAGATCAAATATCCCGAAAACTTCTTCATTCTCCGCGGTAACCACGAATGCGCCTCGATCAATCGGATCTACGGATTCTACGATGAGTGCAAGCGTCGCTACAACATCAAGCTCTGGAAGACTTTTACCGATTGCTTCAACTGCTTGCCCATTGCCGCCATTATCGACGAGAAGATCTTTACCATGCACGGAGGTTTGAGTCCGGATCTCAACTCCATGGAGCAGATTCGTCGTGTGATGCGTCCCACTGATGTAAGTTTTTTTCTCCTTTTTTTCTCCTTTTTTTCCTGGTCATTGGGAAAGGATCAGAACAATCTCTGGATGAAGAGGAACGAGCTTTGGCTCAATCTAACACGCTGACTTTAATAGATTCCCGACTGTGGTCTGCTCTGCGATCTTCTGTGGTCCGATCCCGACAAAGACATTACTGGGTGGAGCGAGAACGATCGTGGTGTTTCATTTACCTTTGGACCGGATGTTGTGTCTCGTTTTTTGCAAAAACACGACATGGATCTGATCTGCCGAGCCCACCAGGTCGTCGAGGACGGTTACGAGTTCTTCTCGAAGCGACAATTAGTGACGCTGTTCAGTGCGCCCAACTATTGCGGTGAATTCGATAACGCCGGTGCGATGATGAGTGTGGATGAGAGCTTGCTATGTTCATTCCAGGTTTGTTATCCGTTCCCAAGGTGAATGAGCCATGCTAATGAGAAGTAGATTCTGAAACCAGCCGAAAAGAAACAAAAGTACGTTCACGGGGGTATAAGCACTGGCAGACCCATCACTCCTCCGCGAAAGCAGAAAAAGAAGTAAATACGAGCTTTTCCATGTGCAGCAGGTTCGGACGGAAATAAGAACAGCAGTTTGACATCACTTCGATTCGACAACCCGATCTCCTTGACTCGAACGATTCTCCATGACCTTGACCGATTCAGCAACCACTCAACGACTCGAACTCGCATACTCGATTTGACCGTGGACCAATCTTCTTTAATTACCTTGTTTTACTATTCTCGTTACCATGGATCTGGTCCCGACAAATCGCCTCCTTCCCGAGTCGAATCGCCATAAAATCGGTCTTCTTCGACGAACGTCTCACGACACGAATACTACCGCGCATGAACATTTGATATTGTTGAGTATATTATTGAGCTGGGGGTGATGGTCATGAAAGCAAAGAAAGGGTACCTGTTGGACTCGCAAGTTATGGCGCTGTGTGTTGTCTGTGTTTTTATCTCAAGGTGTGTTGTGTGACTTCATGCGATGCAGTGCATAAGATATGGACATGGATATAGGTTAGGATAGGAAATGGGGACAAGTGCTTGGTTTTTTTTTTTTTTTTTTCTCTTTTCTTTTCCCTTTTCGACTGATTTAGCATTTTTTTCCTTTCGACTGTTTTTTTTTTTCCCCTCATCTTTCTGCGTGAGTGCTGGTTTCTTTTCCTCCGTCTTTTTGTTTTCCCTTTTCCACTTCTACTGTCAGGTTAGGTTAGGTTTCTGTATGTCATGCAATCAACGCCAATTGTCATGTCATGATCTTTCCCATGGCGAGCTCTGCTTACTGTGTAGCGAGTCTCGCCTTTGCTTTTACGTAGACCAAAGCCGATGGACGGAAGATTGTGAACGCCCTATCAATATTATCCGGGTGCAATAGGCCGGGGGTGAGAGGGGGAGAAAAGGAAGTATTCAGTCGATCTATTCTCGGAGGGCGTCTCGATGTTTTGTTGATTGCCTTCAATTAGATCGATCTATGGGTTTGCCTGATCGGGTGTATATCGTTCATATTTGGTTACTGGGGCTAGCTACATGTGCTCCTTTCAGAGGAGACGAGTTCAAGGATCTGAGAATCGTCTTACCTGTCAAGCATAGGCGTTTTCAAAGCTACGGCCCCAAAAGCAATAGGCCAACGGCGAGCGCTGTTCCTATGATTTGTATCCAACTGATCTCATGGATGATGGCGATGCATAAAGTCGACGAGGTGATAGAGTAGGTCGGTGGCCGTCTACGTCGATACGGTGTCGTTGTTACAACATCCGTCTTGCGAGATACTTGAATCTGAAATTGGATTTGATTTGATGGTATATTTGACTGATCGGATTGATTTGCTTGGTTGGTAGACTCGCTTCTCGAACGACACGTAACAATGAAGAAAGAGCAAAGAGGAAAAGAGGTTGGACAGGACCTATGGGGGTAGGACACGCAGAAAAGCGGGTGAATCTAGATTATAGTAGCTGGACGCTACTTGATATTCGGACGCTATGTCATGCCAGAAATTGATGGTTGATGGTCACGACAGGTTGACAGTTTGCACTTTGCAGTTTACACTATGGTGAGAGACTAGACGTATTGCGAGAGCCATCTGATACCCTCTCCGTATCCTATATCCAACGTTAGCACCTAGGCTCTTCCGAATAGAAGGAGCGGGGGGGGGGAGGAACAAAAGAAACGTACCCTGCCTCATAACAACACTACACATAAAAACCTCAATCGGCCGAATACCCTCCAGAGGAACCTTGCCTTTACCCGTCGTCTGCCACAGTCCCATATGGTGGCGCAACTCATCCTCACTTACGGCATCCGGGTGGTCAATCTTGTTTCCGAGAATGAGGAAGGGGACCTTGGAGAGTTCTTCCATAGCGAGGAGCGCGTCAAGCTCGGCTTTGGATTCGGGGAAACGTTCGTGGTCTTTGGCGTCGACGAGGAAGACGATGCCGCTTACTTCGGGGAAGTAGTCTTTCCAGAGGCGGCGGGCTATTTGTATCAAATTGCGTTAGCCTCTTGTATATTTGAGTCGAGGAGGGAGAGAGACAGAGGAGAAACCATACCCTGTTGATGACCACCGAGATCAAAGGTGGTGAAGCGGTTGTTTCCAATGGCCAGTTCCTCGGATGCTGTCCCTTCAGTTAATCCCGTGCTTCCATTGTCGGTCTCGGTGGGAGTACGTACTAGGGTGAGCAGTAGGCTGGAGAATAGCCACTCGATCATTCTATCCGCATAGCATATATTAGCGTCCATCGCGCCCAACCATGATTCTCGCGGTTCTCGGAGATGTACCTTCAACATGTGCAACAAAGTCGTCTTTCCCGCATTGTCGAGTCCGAGGAACAAAAGTTTGGCATGCTTGTTGAGCAGGCCTAGGGATGCCAGGACGTCGTAGACTAGACCATCACCACCCCATCAGCTTTCTATTCTCCCTGTATGTATGCCGCGAACAACATCTGGACGTGTCTCAAGTCGGTTGATATGATGGACGGAGACTTACACCAGTTGATAATCCACATGATGTCGTCTGGCAGTCGCTATTTGTCCTCCAGAGAAAAGAATAACAACACCTGGTATTGTATCACCCGTTCGTAATGTGTCGTTGTTTGCGAGCGTGCGTTGGATAGTGGGCAAACAGAAAAAATTATCTCGGTCGTTCAGCGTTGTGTTGACTCGAAGTTGCCAGCAAAGATAAGAGGGAAGTGCTTGGAATCGCAGTTCGAGGTTATTAGTTCACTAGCGAGGTGTCGGACGTTGATTTGTCCAAGCCAATCACAGCGATTCTGCCGAACGACGCAGCCAGTGCTCGGCTCCGTCTCGCCGCCAGTCAGCCTCAACGATCTGTACAGATTGCCACTTGGGGTTTCTGTGGCGAGATTGATTATTTTGTCTTAGTTGCAAGGAGGACAAGAAGATTGTGTATAGAGATCATATTCGTTAGTCATGCTATCATTCTTATATACTCGACATGCTGGGGTATATCTCTGGAGAATGGCTTGCTTCATAAAACCACCATGCAATGCAAACGACAAAACCAGACCAATGCCAAAAGAGAGAAAAACTTGGAATATTGTGAATAATTTATTTTCATATCAACCATCCTGACCTGTAGTCAACTAACATCGTGCTCTGAGAAATTTATGTAAACGAATAAGAGGGAATAAGATGTTAGTATGTACATCAAAAGTAATAAAAAAGAAAAAAAAAAAAAAAAAAAAAACAAGTATAGATCAGAGACAGGTGTTGTCAATCAAACAGACAGCATCAATTGGGTATCTTGGCCAACGCCATATGCTTTGAATCGCTCGGCCACTTCAAGGCCAAGCTCTTTCATGCGTTCGGCGCCTTTGCCGCGCGCTGCACGTCGTTCGGAATGCTCTTTGGCAGCGGCTTTGCGGCAATGTTGGCGCCAGAACTTTTCCTTTCGTTTCTGTCGTTTGCGCTCCAGCCCTTGAATTATATCAATGGGTCCGCGCGTATGCAGTTCCCGACTGCGCGAGACTGGTCCGTCAACAGATTGTCCCGAGGTGGATATGTGCTGACCGGACAGTCTCGATTCTTCTAAGCCTTTGAAGAATGGGTTTGGAGTGCGGGGTAGCGACTTGGTGCGGCCGTAATGAGGACGCTGCACGGGACCGGTAATGTTGACGCCTGTCCTAGGTACTGGTATGGCGATGGTAGCCAACGCAGGAGCCAGCGCTTGTCGAGCTTTGGGAGCAGGGGACTTTATGCGTTTGGGCGAAACCTGTCCGTGAGCACGTGGGGCCGGAGAATGAACACGTCGAGGAGATGTGCGTGACGGCTTCTTAGTAGTGCCCTTCGATCTGCCGCGTAAAAGATCCTCTTCTATGCGAGCAGCAACCACTACGTCGTCATCCTCGTCTTCATCCTCATTCTCTTCTTCCATGTCGTCCTCATTGTCCTCGGGATCTGTCGTGGGAAAGCTAGGATCGATGTCCTGAGGGACAGGAATATGCTTTTTACGACGTCGTTCTTCAATGCATGAAATATACGCCGCCTCTAGCGGACGGTCCTCGTCAAGTGTTCCGCACACAAAATCAGTGCTATCCGGCAAGTCTGGAGTCTGAGCTCGAGGAATATTGATTGGACGGCGGGTCTTCCTGGATGCAGCCATCGATGACGGAGGGCGGCTGTGTTCATGTTTCAAAGACTCGATCGATGTGTTGGAATTACGACGATCCACAGCAAGACGCACGATGTCCAGATTGTCAGCGCTAGTTGCTGCGGTCGTTGTCGAGGGTGCCCAGAATTCGTATTCAGAATTACCATCACTCTCATCATCCGAGTCAGCAAAGCCAGCCTCGTTGTCAGATTCGTTGCCGCCGTCGGATGAAAAGTCGTGTACTGTGTCATCTTCCTCGTCATCCTGGTCGACCGTGTCGTCCTCGTCGTCGTTGTCCATCTCATTCTCCTCTTCTTCTTCGGCGATTGCTTCAGCCTCGGCTTCCTCTCCCAACTTTCGAATGGCCATTTCTTTCTTCATACAGTCGGCTAATGTCATTTTCTCCTGGTGCTCCGTCGACTGTGCTACCCATCCGTCGACCTCGTCGAGAGAACTGGCAAATTCGTGGAAGCGAGTTTCCTCAGAGGGCTTGAATTCACCCAGACCGCTCATGTGAATACTACCGGGCTTTTTCACAGGCGCTGGCTCTGCAACTGGAGCTGCTGCGGCGTCGGCTTTTTTCGAGTCGGCAGAGGAACGGCGAGAGGTTGGCGGAGGTGATCGAGTTGCACGAGAGGTGTACGATGGAGATCTTTTGGTTGTAGGCCTAGTCTCACTTTGCCTCGAAGGACAAATGAAAGTCAATCTCGACTTGCGCTGTGGCGCGTCAGTCGCATCACTATCTTCAGGCGTCTTCGATTTCCTTTCAGGTTCCTTTGGTCTTTCTGGTTGCCGAGCGGTACATGCGAAGCTGATGCAACGCTTACGGCCCAAATCGGCCTCAATCTTGGATTCGTTAGGATCCAAAGGTGGCGACGCTATCCTTGGTTCCAGGACGGGAGCCAATTGAAGTGTTGATATATGTGGTGGGCTGGAGGTATTCGAGTAGGTAGGGCTGGTGAGGTCGCCATCACTGGTCAATTCAGCAGTAGAGTGACCGCTAGCGTTGCTCGTAGGGTAGGAGGCTTTGCGGGCACGATCCACGGGGCCGAGGTCGGGACTCTTCAGAGCTCGAGTAAGCAAGGACTCTTTCTTCTCGGGCGCCGGGTGAGATTTGATGTAGATTTGGTCGTTGTTGGGGCGATTATGTAAGAGGTTCTGATCAGGAGGCTCGTCGCAGTCGTCCACCACCTCGACCTCTTGCCCTGTAGAAACTGAGGGCTGATCTGATGAAAAGACCATCTTCAGGATGGTTTGTAGTTTTGGTATTTGGCGATCGCGACGCTGATGGTGAGTCATTATGTGCGTGTACAATGATGTAACTTTTCAGAAGTGTGTATATCGAAAACTGAAGTGTATGGTTGTTCGTGTCGGTTTCAGCAGATGTAGGCTGTCTAATAGTCACAAACTCGTCGAACCGAACCGACCAAGATTCTGAAAAGGTTGACGTTGACTTTTTAAGACTGTCCCAAGCAGGACGCAGATTGTCATAATATAAAAGGCAACATCTTGAAGGAGGTTTGCAAGTTGAGTTGGTTGGCCTGTCGAATGTCACGGAGAGGGGAACGGCGTGAAGAAGAGGCAATTGGAGGTAGACAAGTTTCCAAGACGCGTTGATAGTCGAAGGATATGCAGCGATGTGCAGAGCGCAGAGATCCAAGCAGACGACCAGCGGCCCAGCGAGCAAGTCGGGTAAGAGAAAGAAAGTGGGTTTTTCCAGTCGTTGGGAAAGAAAAAGTAATGGAAGGAGAATTGGAGATGGGGAATGAGAGACTGATGAATATGAGTGGTACGGAGTAAGTACGGGTGGTAAAAACGGGTTGGGGCAAGTTGCTGCACACTGCATGTACGTATCATTACAAGAACCGTACATGCATATATACACCCGTACAGACGTACTTTGGCTAGTGCCACTGCCTAGCGCTGCGGCACTGCTCGTAACTTTACGGAGGAGTTGCACTGGGAAGAATTTTCCTTACCGGTTTTTTTACGGGCTGTCGTTACAGGCAACTGGATCGCCACTATGCCTCGTGCTCTCAATGGGGCTAGTCTCGTTTTGAGCCCGGACGCCTTCCTTGTTTAGGAAGGCCCAGAGAGACGCCCACCAATGGTACTGCTTCAGAGGGAGACCGCCTGCGATGTTTCATTCGTCTTTCTCTGCCTTTCGTTTCATCGTTTCACCTAACTTACCAAAGTACAATACTTGAACGTCGCTCCCGGTACTAAGCTACGTACCTGACAATCGACAACGGGAAAACTAAGCAGAAAAGAAAACTGGAGACGCTCGACCAACTCAGAAGTTTCGTACTGCCGACCCATCCTGACTTGCTGGTTTTCCCTTCCTCTGTATGCGGCTTTTTTCTCGTTTGTCAGTTGCCGTTCGCCTGTCCACTTTTTTCCTTTTTTTCTTACGGAATAACTGACTTGCTTTTGTTGGCTCAACAGTCGGCACAAGTCTCGATTCCATTGACTCCATCTGGTGCCCTGTTTTTCCTTGTGACGAACTGACGATACGCAAGTACTTCTTCAATCTGCATCCTCATCTTCAAGCCTGCAAACAGGCAGCACGTCACGTGATACATATCATGAAATCAATGGCTGGTACATTCGGATGATCGTACTCCGTCATGGTCAGAAACCGAAATATTACCAGCCACAAAGGCTGAACGGCAAGCCTGAGGGAGGGCCGTCCATTGCTACGATTCGTGGAATCATGAATATCGTCTTATGTAATCGCCAGCTGCATACGACCAACTCGTATTTTTGGTCATCTGGCTGTGTTCGTTAAGTTAAGTTACCTCATCAGATTAATCAGCGTGGTTTTCAGCTGCTGGAAAAGGATTCACCGATCCTCGAGTCACAGCCACTGTTTGGTACTTTGGAGACGGAGTCCTTCCTTGTCGTACACCGATACTGGGCTATTTTTGTGTGTCATCTTGGCGCGGCGCTTAACGATGCTGAAGAGTCGTCTCCCGCCAACGACAGAAATCCGGTGGAATAAGGACTGTCACGAGTCAGCACTCAGCAACCAAGACAAACGGCTAATCAGATTTCATTGTTCTGTTTCTATCTGAGACGATAACAATGTGTCACAACCCAGACGGAGATCATCCTTGCCAACCGTTGATTGAGTCAGAGTCGACACAGAGTACGTGTTTAGGGTTTTCCTCGTGGTTTGCCGAATGCAGCAGCCTTCCAATTTGGGCAAGTGAATTAGTACTAACCATGTGAGGCACGCAACTCATCGTCAGCGATAGAGAGCTACATTAGTATTCAGTCTTCTCTCTTCTCAGATGTGACCTCTTAATGGTTAGTGGTAACATGACATCACGAGACACGAAGGCTCAAGATCCACTCTGTAAAGAAAATATTGTACGGCGCGAATTAGACTCCGAAGTAGATCTCCGATTGATTGTTGCATTGAAACGCACGGGTCGATCAAGATGATGTCCAATTGATCGGTAGAGATCAAGCAGATGAGAACAAGGAATGGTAGCAGTTTCACTTCTCTATGCGAACCTTGGGACTATTTGCATCACGTTGTACAGCATCGAAGCAGAGGATAGAAGAGCGGTGAACTTGGGTAAGTTACTGTTTCCCTCGACCCGAGCCTTTGCTTCAATGTTGACTCTACAGCGACCACCTTCAGGTCGATCAGCTCATTCTCAGTATGGGCAATGATTCTCACCGGATAATATAGCATGAAAAACAGTCTCAGAAGCTGGCGCTACGATAACAAAGACGACCATGCTATGCTGTTCCTGCGTAGTCAGTATTGGCATGCATGTAGCTGACTGACAAGAAACATCCTAGACAGACTAAATAAGTGCGCAAACAGCCAAGTGTGAACAACACATCAAGCTCAGACACCAAGACGTACCTTGGAAAAGCGCCGCTTGTGAGTCAAGCAACAGCTATGCTCCTTACCATTTCAAGAAAGCATGCAGCCTACCTGCATACAACCAAGCACCTAAAGTAGGTCAATACTAAACACAACCGAGCAGTAAATGTACACTTTGAAGTCGACTACCCGCTAATACCAATCAGTCATCGCCTTGCAGATGGTAGCAAGCCGATCGATCATGTTATGCATCAAACAGGCCAATCACGACATGTCGCGACGAGGAATCATGTCCACACTAGGGTTTCTAGTGCAAAATTGACGAATGCACGTACCATGCCAAGTAAACGAACTTTGCTTTTGGGCAGGACTGTGGCAGTACAAGCGCAGTTTCGAAAAGCGGGGGAATTTTCGAGATGTTTGACCTCTTTTGGAGAGTTCTCTTTGGAGGTAGCCTTGATTGTTGTACGGAGTACGCTGATGATTGGATGGGGCCTGAAGGACGAGGTCAGATGGTGAGAAACTCTGTTTGCAAGATTGAAGGGTGAGGAGGAAGAAGCGGTCAATCGAAGAAGAGCCGTGAAAAGGAATGGAAATCTCCACTGGTACGTAAGTTGTCGAAAAGTTGTCCCTGAAATTCGCGAAGTGACCCAAGGAAACACCAAAACGCAACACGGAACCGTTAATTAAGCAAATTAAGCTGATACAAGGACGCACTGACCGTATACGCACATACAGACCAATATTCCTCGCTATTATGACTCGTCGGCATACTAACCGAACTTCAACCGTCCCCCCTTCGCACGGGAGCCAAGTAAGAGCCAAGTTTGGCTGATCGTTACGTTGTTTGATGGCAGTGTGCGAATAGAATTTTACCCTGTATGGAAATCGCTACCGACCGGTTGTTCACGAGTTCAAATGGCTCGACAATTCATACCTATGATACCACGCGATCACGGTCCCGAGGTCATTTCTTCCATCAATTGACGACTCAGGGTGCTCTCCCGGTCCCAGGAAGTATCCGTCTTGGGCGAGGTGCATGCTGCACGTTGAGTCTGTAACAGCGTACGTACTATGTAAGCTAGTAACTAAGTTGCACTAGACTAGTGGTATGCCGTATACTAACTTAGTTACTGTAGTTACTTAGTAATCTGGTATGCAGTGAGTGCATGGCGTGGAAATTAGTCTCGGGCGAGCAAGATTAGACTCGCTTGCGTATTGGGAATACACTCCGGAGACGGAGTGAGGAATTGGTATCGTGAGGGATTTTTGTCTTCCATCAGTCATGGTAAGCTAAGCTAAGCTAAGCTCAGCTCAGCTCAGTAATCGGTGCCTGTTTATTCGCTGCTATTTTAGTCGCTTGACACTTCTCTTCTTTTCTTCACGTGACTACGTACGTACCTACAATGGTATGTATGCATAGAGCACTCCGAAAGACGGATGGAGGCGAGTCTTACTGTGTCGGGCAAGTCCACGCAGCCACTATGAATACACTGATCTGTAGCATAAGAGTAGACTCAAAGTGGTCCTTTACTGGCAACAGTGATCCCGTCGTATATTCCCGATCGTATACATAGTATGTCGACTTGTGTCAATCCTCTCAGATCAACATACAAACTTCACGCCACCCTACACCCTAACCGATAGGGCACACAGCAGCCCTGCAACGGCTCAGGTGACAGACACGCTCAATCAACGAATCAAACTGATTCCTTCATACTGGGCAGCCACAGTCATTCCCTTGCAGCGTGGTGAACGGTGGGAAACTGGGCGAACCTTTTCCCGAGGGAAGGGGAAAAGGGGGGGCCACCTACGTAGGTCCTTTCGGCAACCCGGATGAAGACAACGTGTTAGGGCTGAAGGAGAAGAATATCGTCCGGAACTCGCTTCCAGGATGGAGGAGACTGATGATGGCATTGACGTCGTTCTATAGGCACGATAATTCTGAATATCGGTACTGTTGATTACAACCACAGCTTGGGCATGGTTCGACTGCAACGGTGTGGTGGCATCCAGCAACGTCGATCGCGGATGAGGTTGTCCTGGGAGAGCATGGTGCTTGAACCTGCCAGGTCATTGGTCCTTTGGCTCCTTTACAGCGAGGTGCGAAGCGAAGTTGGCTACGTACTTGATATCGCTGCCCCTTGTTGTTATACCAGTTAGTTCTACGTCGTATGTTCATGGATATCAACCCTAAGCAAAGGAAAGCGGAAACGACGTCATACCTCTCCTCTCTCGAGAATAGACCGTAACCCTGAACCGCCCGCGACCACACTTATCGAATGTCGTTGACTTTGTGTGTGAATAGTAATTGACTTATCATTCTGCTTGGTGATTTATTCTCGAGGTAGTCCTTGGTTTTCAAATGCTTGACTCCTGGGTAGTATGGAGAGTCATTGTCCAAGTATCGGAAAGAGTAACCGAGACGTCGAGACATATGTAATTATATGCAACAGGGTATTGTATAATCCATATGCTTATTTGAAATGTCCCAAGGTTGCTTGAGCACTTGATCTCAGCATTCCAGATTTGCTAGAGACCTACATATGTGCTGGCTCACAATGAGCGATGCGTTCTACCTATGCTTGTAAGGGTTATGCCTCCAGCTGCTTGCCTATTCTGCAAATGCTCGACTTCTTCCTTGACATCCGCAGCTATTATTCGAGAAATGTAATTTATTTATATTCAATGTACGGAAATTGTTCATATTGCTCGTGTAAGCGTCTCTCAGTGACTGCTACCTGCCTCTTTGTCCTTCTGTACCAAGTCGAGTGTGGTCTGGAGAAAAGGATCGGATGGTCCATCAAAGATCGCACTCCAGGTCACATGAAGAAGTTCATCACGAAGGATGCAAATCAACAAAATTGTTAGAGGCAGTGGTATGTAGGAGAGACTCGCACAACATTCGATTCTGGGGCATATTTCCTCGAGTCTTTGTAGAGGGACGTGGACACTGCAGCCAGTCGGTGCTGGGTCTGGCTTACCTCCCTCTCCCTGCTCCATGGGGTGCATGATTTCTTTCTTCTTTCTTTCTTTTCTGCTGGGGAATTCGACTTTAAATGAATAACCCGAATCTTCTCGGAACAGCCATCGACGATATCAGACGCCGGTTTGATTCAATCGACCGCCGGAAAGCACCAAGTCCAACTTTTCCCCCTTTACCGCTATCTGAGAAATAGCGATCATAGCTTCGATCCGAAAGCCTTTAATGCTTATAGAGCTACAGAACTGGGGAGCTGAAGGGCCTGTCTATCAGATAATAGGCCCAGATTCGGAGCCGTCATGGAGTCAGATGATTGCTATGGTACCAGGAAGCCCTAATCCGGTTGCCTCGGCTCTTATTACACAATATGATGAAGTCTCACCACATCTCCGAAGGTCTGATGTCTTGTGCCTAAAGAATAGGTAGACGGTCGGGGGCCTCTTGTTTTAGTCAGTCCAAGCATGAATAGATACACCCTCACGTGGAAGGATAATGGTCTACTGACGCGACAGATTGGCAGGCGCACCACACAGCAACGATACAATTTATGAAGGTCTATCAATCGTGAATTTCTCCCTCATGGTTTTATCAAGAGACTTGTTGGCATAAATAGCAATGAATCACCATACGGGTTGACTTCGAACATGGCACAGTTCCTACCACGAGTTGTGAGGCCGAGTTGATTGGACTACTTAGACTTAGGGATCTATATAAACTTTCACCAGGTATCACACTTGATTTGATCAATAAAATTACGTATGTAAGACAGCTGTGTAGTACACATATATGGACAAAGAAAAGACGAAAAAGAATGCAAGCGTATCGCCCCCCCTGATGGTCCATCCGAAAACGCCACTCCAAATCAAATTATTTACAGTAAACAACAATATATAAAAAGTATTATACCGTGCGCCGGCTGAAGATTTGATAAAAGGAAAAGATATCGAGGTCGATTAGAGTGGTTAGATGCTGGTTATTCGTTGCGGTTTGTTTTTTAGCGTCGGTCGATGTTTGATGACCGTCTCAAGTTCTCGGAGCATATTCGTACTTGCATCTGCCCTTTCGCGAGCAGCAGCTTGTCGAGCCCTGTCTTCCTTGACACGTGCAATTCGCTCTTCTCGGGTCAGAGATTGTCGTTTTCGGGACGATGGCATGACGATCGCTTCGAAAATTTCCTCTGCTTCGGCATCGGCGATATTTTCTGCTAACTCGCCATTCAAGGCCATCAGTGCAGCAGTCGGACTGCCATCTACTGCTGTGACCCCGCCTAAACTGCTAGTCGGTGATAGTGGTAATTTGAGGTCATTGGATGATGATCTTGAGAATCGATCATATGACGATGACGAGGGAAATCCGTTCGGATGCTCTATAGAACTGACAAGAGCCAATTTGCCCGCTTCCCATTCTTGTAAAAGACCTCGGATATCGGCTCCGATGGACTCATACTGTGCCATCAAGGACGCTCCAATGTCCTGCTCGCTTGCGTCCGGCGTCAAGCTTTCGTCTGATTCTTCGCGCATCAAGTGCATTTTGGCGTGGAGAGCCCGGATACCTTGTGATAGAGAGTTCAGGCGTCTTGCCTGGGCTCGAAGGGTATCACGACCCGTGGATGCAGATGGGATAGGTGAAAGAGGTGGGACAGATCCTACTTAAAGTTAGTCATCTAGCTTGCAAAATAGATCGTGGGATCTGACTAACTATCTTTCTCGTTCAAGATATTTGCAATATTGTTTGCAACTTCATAGGTCACTACGGCAACTTCCCGCATTTCCTCAACCGCACAAGTCCACGGAGGGATGTCGCTACCGCTTCCGTCCGCCTTCAATGCCAAAAGGCAGCAGAGGATGCTCTGCCTCATGGTATACAACCGACTGAACGTCATCCGAAGCCATTTGAGCGAGTATTGATCTTCGCCTATGGTTTCCGTAGACGCAGACCGAGCCTCGGCAAGCTCTGCCATAGAGATTTCGTAGATGTCATAGTACTTTTCTAGATTCGAAGGATCTGTAAGAAGTCCGATGGTGTGTTGCGCTTGAATGTACCGGTCGAGAACATGAGATATACCCTCAGAGACAGCACGACGCAATCGCAAGCACCGCCGGATCTGGGTCGTTTCTTCCAGTCGACTGACAGGTGGTAGAGGCGTGCTTCTATAAATTGTCAGACAAATTAAGCTTTCAGGAAAGAGGGCAAAAAGCATACATTCTGTATCCTCGAGATACAAGTTCCACCTCTTGTATGAAAAGCACCGACGAAGAAACTAGTGAGTCGAATCTTTGGGCTCCATTGATGAAGTTGGAAGCCCCCTGGACCGCTTGTTGCCTTACAAACCTCAGCCACTGCCGTCTAGCAAAGGCATAGAAGACTGCCCCAACTAGGGGTAGAACGAGGAGGAGTATCACTATTCTTCGTGGATTGAATCCTGTGCTTGTTCGTGACCGGCTCCAGTGTACCAACCCGACGATTGAGAATGACGTTACTGCGGTGACGACAGCTCCGGTGAGACCGACGGTGGTAGAGAAAGATATCGTGTCGTGGCCTGGTATGTTCGGCTGCGCGTCTTTTGATGCAGTCGTATGTGATGCAGCATTGTATTCGTCCAGCAAATGCGATGCGACTATTACGTAGCCGAATTGTTCCA
Organism: Talaromyces sp. PB3603; assembly: GCA_023625915.1. Classification (NCBI taxonomy): domain Eukaryota; kingdom Fungi; phylum Ascomycota; class Eurotiomycetes; order Eurotiales; family Trichocomaceae; genus Talaromyces; species Talaromyces sp. PB3603. The sequence goes on from JAMAFY010000005.1 coordinate 633,140, forward strand.
GAAACCTCTCATTATCTCGCTTTCCAATCTGCGAACTGACTGCCGACTGCTAGAATTAGCCCGCTGTAACGGTCTCCCACAAAACGGATACTGATTCATGACATACAGAGCATGTGTGATGTATTCGGCCAAGCACTCCGGTGCCCTGCTCTTGTGAAGAGCTCTTGTCGCTCGTCGCGGCGTATGTTTCCCGAACGTGTGTTTGTATGGTCGGTATTCCTTTCGGTGCGAAGTTCTGTGCGGGTGCGTCTTCGTTCGTCTCGACCTGCAGCGGCGTCCAATCGTGATCACGTTCGCCTTCGCCTGTAGACATGAGACGGTGTTAATATTGTTTTGAGTCCGTGATAACGATTGGAGCTCTACCTTCAAGATAGTCTGCCAGCGGCGAATCCTCAAAGACCAGGGATTCCATGGTCCGTGGACATGGGCGGCACCGACGTCGACGATACCATCCACAGACTGGCGACAAGCACGTATTTGCGAAGCCTTGGCGAATGTATGACGTGGACTCGGCAGACAAAGAACGTATGAAGGAAAGAGGGAAAGTGTCAATAGAATTCACAAGCGTCCTCCGGGCTCTTTCTTATGAATATGTACTGAATCGTCAAATCGAACACGCATCGGTAGTGGCAGTGCCGGGGGGGGTTTGTAACCTCCAATAATTTAGTTTAAGGAGAGATCTGGAGCCGGGGCTGCGGTGACGGGCTAGCTGGAATAGGCCTAATTGAATCCTTTTAGTCGCAACGGCGCGGCCAGTCGTTTCGGCGAAAGGATGACTCTTGAAACCGCACAAATCCAACGAAGGATTATGATTGTGTGTACATGTTAGAGGATCGCGAAGAACCAGAGTGTTCAGTGGCTCGAAATACTCGAAATGAAGCTGTCGCTGAGGCGCAAGGGTCATTACATCACCTCGCCGGTACGATACCATACGGAAATAGGCCACGTGCGCAGATCTCGGGAGCCTCTTCAAGCTGTATTGTGTATCGAGTGTGTATCGTGTGTATCTGTTAGAGGCTCATCAATCAAGTATTCCATATACAACGTTCTTTAACAGTGCTACTTGGTCATGAGACTTCAACCCGGCGTCTTTACATATGCGGTTCTTCTCTTGCATATTATCCCGAGGATTTCGAAAGGATTTACCATGCATAATCCAGTCATTCAGTCAGACCTTGCCTCGGCCCTATCCGCTTCTAGATCGTCTACTATCACCATGCATAATTGATTGAATGACCCTTGCGCGAACTCTTACCCTCAGACTTGCTGCCCAGTCGCAAACTTCTCAAAAGCAGGTGACGAGAGGTTCACAATGCATTGCTGTTGCAATTTGTCCCATTTGACTTTTATGCAGGGGACACCTGTTCCGACATTTGACAGAGCGGCGGCTATTTCTTTCATCGATCGCGCCGGATCCTTGTTCATAGCTGCGGTTTAAAGTAGTGCGTAAACTAACTTCTATTGCGCGGAAATACGAGATGCACGACGGAAATGAAGACGTTATAAAGAATGTTCATCGAGAAAGTGATATGAAGAGGCCGGCAGAAAGGAAGAAGTTGCATGTCAATTTTAGACCCCCGAGGGAAAGCGCGCGGGGAGCTCCTGCCGGACGATCGTGCTAACTGCAAAGGCGTGTTGCGGGGGGCAACCACGTAAACAAGGCCGCGATTGGTGCAAAACCCAAACAAGCATTCTTCGCCTTCTTTCGATGCTCCTAGACTTTCCTTGACGATATGAGAATTTGACTCTTGATGATCTAGCCCAGATAAATTCTTGAAGGCAGTCAAGCTCTTGACTCGACATCCGCATACGACAGCAGAGGACGCACGCATGCCACACAAACCAACCGCCATCTGCTACCACGGCGACAAAGTCTAGTCACGGATCCTGGGACACATACGGGCAAGTAACGGATGGACAACACGCCTCAGCAATGGCGAACGACTATCTAGAGAGCCCCTGTCCAGAATCCAAGTTCAGCTCTCGCTACGGCCACCATGATAGCCTGACCAACGTTTGTGAAGATGACACAGTGAACACCCTCGAGTATTTAGCAGCAGTCGACTTTTTGTCACAGCCACGATCCACATCACTAGCCAAAGCGAAGCCGCGACGGGTACCAAAATCGGCATCTTTCACTATTCGAGAGGACAGCATACCAAACACGACTGGCATTACCACGACATCAACGAGACAGACTGGACTGAAACGGAAGCCACAGGATAGGAGCTCATCAATTCTCGCTCAACCAGCCCAACGCTTCCAGCGACCGCGGATCAGCCCAGAAGAGGTACAGAATGATGGTTCTTCGCAGCCCAAAAGAGATATCGACAACAGCAAAAAATCGGACGTGATGAGCCATAAGCCCTGCGAAAACGATATCTTGAAGAAGGATGTTCGACGCCGTACGGTGTATATTCCGACCGAAGACACGACCGTACCAGCGGTTTTCATGAGCCTCTTCAGCCCTGTCAAATCGATGGAGGCAAGCAACACCGGTGCGAGCTCATTAGATGAAACAGTACCGCTTTACAGCTTGGAAGCACGTATTGCAGCGAAGAAACAATCGAGAATGTCTGCGGTGGAAAAGTTTGGACGAACACCGCTACAGACCAGCAGAAAATCCACTCAACAAAATACGACAGTCAGGGATGTTATGGGAAAGAACGGAGGGAAGGAGAACATTCCGCCTGGTCACTTTATGGACAAGAATCAAGGACTGCGAAAGAAACAGCCGCTCGCCCAGACCGATGTGAAACCGAGAGAATCGTTAGGTATCGCATTGAAAGCGAAGCAAAACAGTAAAGCGAACGCGACCAAGCTCAGAAAATCTGGGGAGTCTTCTCACAAGCCTATCGGCCAGAAATCCTCTATAAATTTGTCGACGAAGCCCCAATCAAATGTCATCAACCCTTACTTGCCCAAAAAAGCCGACCTCAAACGTGCCAATATTGAAAACCATTCTGGCTTCGAATCACACCAGTCAAATGAATCACTTATGGCAGAACCTCGTTCGATTCGACATACCCAGCTTTCCCGCCCCAAAACTCGACCCATCAGCATTGATGAACAGTACCCTCTGCTTGATAATAACATTTCGAATCCAGCCATATATGAAGATGACTGGCTTTCACATCAAGAAGTCATCATAACCCAGCTAGTGAATGATCTTTTCGACTCTGTTGGAGGCAAGCGGCGAAGCCATGACCCAGAAACAGTTCGACACGAGCTTCTCCACATATATCAAAGTGACGCGTTTCTTTTGGTTTACAGGCGTCTCCAAGCTTCCATACTTTATGGTTCTTTGGCGCCATCCAAGGATATATTATACAGGGGACGTCGTCTCTCCGATGATCTTGGCATGAAAAGATCCTTCCTCAATTTTTGGACGGAGACCTACAATTTGAATGCTTTAAAGGCAGCAGCAGAAAGTGTAGTCGGAAGGAAAGTTACTTGCCCGCCAGTCCGAGCTAGCAACGGGCCATCAGACTTGTCAGCCAAGCAGCACAAAGCATTGAAACGCGCGATAGAGTCCTTCCTGGACACCTTCCTCATCCGGAATACGGACAAAAAGAGCCATGGAGATACTCGCGAGAATGATGTCGGAGGGCCCTATCAACGTACAATTCTCCGAAGCATGATGATAATCATTCTTCTCGATACCGCCCGCTTAGCACCTGGGAACTCATTACCGCGGCGGTTGTTTGTCGACTCCTCCCCGCACAAGTCTTCTTCGGCTGCATTGCAAGCATTAGCTAATCTGTTGCTTCCTTCGATGGGCGATATCAACAGACAAGTCAATCACCTGAATTGCAATTTGCTTTATCAACAGCACCAATTGCAGGACTACGACTTTCGCATTCGTAATATTGCCGTGGATTTACGTGATGGTATCCTTCTAACGAGACTCGTCGAGATTCTGCTTAATTCGAAGTCTTCACATTCTCAAACCGATCAAGACAGCCCAAACATTACGACCATGGACGGAATATCATCACTAGAGGATGAAACCACAGAATGGCCGCTCTCTCAGAATCTCAAAATTCCCTGTGTCAGCAGAGCAACGAAAGTTTTCAACGTCCAAATAGCGCTTGACGCTCTTAAGGGAATTATCGGCATCAACACGATTGTGAAAGATATCAACGCAGAGCATATAGTCGACGGGTACCGTGAAAAGACCATAGCTTTGCTGTGGGTATTGGTTGGGAAATGGGGTTTATCAAGGATGGTAGATTGGAATGATGTAAGGAGTGAAATCGTACGTCTGCAGAAGAAACTTGTCCTTGGCCAAGACCAACACAGCTGCAGTGTGGACAAACTGTACGACCTGGAGTATATATCACATGAGGACTTGCTCATAAAATGGGCTTCGATTCTTGCGTGGCTGAAAGGCTTGGAGCTTGACAACCTGACGACTAGTTTCGCGGATGGTGAAATATTCAAAAGCATCGTGTACGAGTATGAAGTCTACTTCTTGAAGGCAACGGATCCATTTGGAAAACAGTCTGGAGGCCAGCAGGGGTGGCAATCACGCTTGCAAGCCCTAGGCTGTACTTCTCAGTTTGGTAAGTCGAAGGGATACATCCTATTCAGCTCGCAATGCTAACCTCTTTCAGCATCTCTTGTCGCCGGAACGACATCTGCCTCTCGCATCTTTGATCGAGATTTCGTGCTCGGGGCTTTGACGTTTCTATGTTCTCGTCTGCTGTCGCCAACCAAACGCACCCGCGCCGCTATTGTTATCCAAAAATCATGGCGACGGATTACAGCCGAAGAAAAGGCACGACGTCGTGTGCTTGTCAAAGAAATTGCGGAACAGTGTGCAGCTGTTGCCTGCGCGCGTGACCGTCTACTATGGGCAAAGAGCGTGATTGTCAAGTGGTGGAGAGAGCAGAAAATGAAGAAGACAAAACGTGTTGCTACCACGAGCAAAAAGCCGACCAAATCGAAATCAATTCGCCGAATGAGGCTCTAAGCATGAGCGGAGGCAAACAGAAACACAGAGCATTTGTCATTAGGCGTTACGAGGAGTCGGTCAGATCATCAGAAAATTGATCAACGTCAGCATCGCCGGGAAGTATCGGTTGAATTACACTTGAATTCTGGCAGGCCAGAGTCACTCTCTTACGAACTTGCTTTTATTTGTGCAAAGTTATACTATAGCCTTTTATGACTGATGAATTTACGGAGTATGAATAAACTGTTACGTTATCGATAACGATTTGCCTACCATCCCGGCTAATCCTCGGCCAAACTTTTCCTGCATCTAGAACGTTAGCACTTTACCCTAGTGAATCTAGTCGATGGTGCCAAGATGACAGCTCAGAATCATCTTCGTCCTATCAACGAGAATTCTAGCGAACTGACTATATAGAGCTTCTGCCAGTGTCGAATCTGAGCTTCTGCCAGTGCAGTCTGTTCACTTCAAGAACACTAATCACGAATATCTCTAAATGTCTATAAGTGATATCGTTGAGCCAGTATGAAAGACAGCCGTGCAACAGGGTCTATGACCGGCGCGATCGAGCTAGAGTCGCAAGCCAAAGACTTTCCTACCAGCTTTAAAGATCAGAGACTGAATATAAGATCTGATGCCACCCGAACCCAAGATGCGTACATCCAAAGGGAACCGGATCTCGAAACATTATCAGCGGAGTCGCAACAGCGACCACCGGCTGTAGTGGTGCATGCTCTCGAAAAGTGGAACGAGCCATCGGTCAATATCAGTCGAGCATTTGCTACGTTTTGGGCCTTTGTGATCATGGGTTCGAATGATGCTGCTTACGGAGTAAGTTATCCTTCGAGATACCTTCATGATTCCGACTGACATATCATACAGGCGTTGATTCCTTATGTAGGTCGACGGAGTCAATCACCTTCTCGGACAGATTGACATATACTGACTTGAAAAAACTAAGCTGGAAACATACTACAATCTCAGCTACACAATCATATCCCTCGTCTTTCTCGCTCCCGTCGTTGGCTACGCTGCCGCTGCCATATTCAACAATTCAGTCCACATGCATTTCGGCCAACGTGGCGTTGCAATTCTGAGCTCCTCTGCCCACTTGCTCGCCTACGTCGTGAATTCAGTGCACCCGCCCTATCCAGTCTTAATCGTTTCGTTCATGTTCGCCGGCTTGGGCAATGGCTTCGCTGATTCAGCATGGAATGCATGGATTGCGAATCTGGCTAATGCGAACGAGTTGCTGGGCTTGTTGCATGGCTTTTATGGCCTTGGTGCAGTGCTTAGTCCGTTGATTGCAACTTCCTTGATTACCAAGGCGGACTGGGCGTGGTACACCTTTTATTATTTCATGGTTTGCACTTTCCCTCTTTTTCGTCTCTGTTTGATATTGATTCAGAATAGATTGGTGGTGCCGCACTCGAACTCGGCTTCACACTCGCCGCCTTCTGGAAAGCAGACAAACACGACTTCCGCAAACGTACCGCATATACATCCGATCAAGGACAAAAAGACAATCGCCTGAAACAAGCCCTATTCTCGAAAGCGGCTGCACGAGTCACTTGGCTCTGCGCAGCATTTTTGCTAGGTTATGTCGGTATCGAAGTTGGTCTAGGCGGATGGGTCGTGACCTTCATGATGCGCGTGCGTCACGGTGGCGCCTTTGCGAGTGGTATGACTGCGACGGGGTTCTGGATTGGTATTACCGTTGGACGAGTTGTGCTCGGGTTTGTGACACCCAGGATTGGGGAAAAAATTGCTATAATAGTATGTCGTTGTCGCCTTTCTTTCTTTCCACGATCTTATTCAGACTGATCGACTTGTAGGTCTACCTAGCTGCCGCGATGGTCTTTGAACTCATCTTCTGGCTCGTCCCTCAATTCTACGTCTCGGCCGTTGCTATCGCCATCGAAGGCTTCTTCCTAGGTCCCCTGTTCCCGGCCGCCGTGGTCGCAGCTACAAAACTCCTTCCAAAACATCTTCATGTTTCAGCAATTGGGTTTGCGGCTGCTCTGGGTGGCACGGGCGCAGCTATTTTTCCATTTGCGGTGGGAGCAATTGCGCAGTCTAAAGGAGTACAAGTTTTGCAGCCTTTTGCGTTGGCGTTGCTGGTTGCTGTGTTGGGATTCTGGTTGCTTCTGCCAAAGATGCCGAAGAGTAGGGATTGAGAGGCCTGGTATGATGTGATGAGCCCATATACGATTAGACTGGAGAGAGTATTGATCGCGTTAGTCGACAGTGGATGATTAATCATGTTGCATTTCCTCTTTGGTACATCAGGGGTATCAAAAACAACCAACCCAAGCTTACTCCCACATGGTTATGAAACTAAATAACAAGATATTTCTCCGTAACCTTTCGGGCCCCTGCAACATTTCCATTAAGAGCATAGATATTCTGCAAGGCAACAGCTGCCTCGGGTGAAAAGTCCTCCACGAGAATGTCTTCTGGCTTCTCATCTTTGTTTCCGCCGTGATCTGGGGCCTTTCCTTTATCTCCACTGCTACCAGCCTTCTTATTCTTTTGGGCAGCATTGATCTGGTCACTCAATTCTAATGCACGTTCGTAACACGGTATGGCTTGGTGTAACAAGCCAAGGGAATGATAAACGCGTCCATAGTTGTACTCCACTTCCTGACATTCGCTGAGCGACGAGATATCGGTTTCTGTTTCATCCTTGGCACCGTTGTTGATTTCTTGGCTGATCTTCTTCTGACATCGCACTTTACGATACAATGACATAAAGGATAGTCCTTGTAAAATCAGGTAGTGTCTGTTCTCCGCCTGTCGTTTGAGAGCATGATGGATATAACACAATGCGATGGGAAGCAGAATCCCTGGATTATCCGGGTCAAGTGCGTATGCTCGATAGTAGTAGTTCAAAGCTGGATAGAAACTATTTCCAGAGTAGAGGATGTGTCCGTACAAAACTAAAAGAGCGACGTCCATGTCTTCTGCCATTATGACATCGCCATTGTCGCGACGGGTAGTCAAAGACACCTGCTTTGAGGTATTCTTTGAGCTTCGCGTTGCCTTCAGCGTGGGCTGCTTGGTAATAACTGATTTGGGGTTTGATGTCTTCATCAAATGATGATCTTCAGGCAGAGTGGAGTCCATAGCTTTGACTTGTCGGAGCATAAACTTCATGCTCGGCGATGCATGAAAGAGGGATCTGCTGGGATCGCCGCATAATCGGCTTAAAATGGAAAACAATCGGTATGTATCTGTTACGAATTGGTAATCTTTGGTGAACCATCGCGCTTCACTAACCAATGTTTCCTCATCGTATGCTCGCAGAGCGCACGCTATCACAGAAATTAGAAAATGTCCATGGTGGACAGGTACAAGATCAACTCACTAAACCAGCAAATGTGAATTTGCCGCACTTTGTCTTTGTAATGATACCAAACACTAGCGTCTGCAGCGGCAGCTAGAATATCATATGCTTCGTCCTTGTCACCTTGCCCCGATACAACAAAGGCGTATTCAAGGAATATTTCAAACCATTCATCAAAGGATATTCCGTAATAGTCATTGGGAATACTCGTCGGGATGACTTCAGCGCTAGTTTGACCTATGACAGCGTCAGTTCGCTGTCCACAGCTTGGATCATGATTTGGCCTTACCAAGCCATTCTTGCAATCGATCAGCCACCTCCTGCACCTCATCCATAACAGTTCCTTTCTTCTTTCCTCCTTTCTGCTCCTCTCGCGAGTACCCAAGGAAGATCATATGCTTCTGCAGAGGATAAAATGCGCGATTAGTTCGAAAGTCATGCAACAATGCATCTGCAATATCAAGCCAATCCTCTGTCGCATCAGAATCCCCAGCTCGCATGCTCGGCCTGAGTTCATTCATCTTTGAATACAGGTATTGTACCTGCTGTGGGCGATTTGTATCACCATCCTGCAATATATCGTGCCGAGCTACCTCATTCACTAGATGTCTGGGCACTATACGCGTTGAGATGTGAGTATCACCCTGGAACTCTTTAGCGAGCTGCGCTATCCGACGATCCTTACGCCGCCTTCGACTGCGACCTCTGGCTTCGCGGCCTAGTAAGACCGCCTGATTTACGTAGTAAAGTGCTTGGTCTCTTTCGCCCATCGTCTCATAGAGTTTAGCTAGATTGACACGTGACTGTAGATTTGTAGAGTCGTTCTCTACAACCGTGAGATAGCAAGTTTCGGTCAGGCTGAGATCTGAGCAGGCAAAAGCACATTCGCCCATTGCTAGGAAGAAGCTGACATCGGCATAATCCTCGGTGAGCTGTAGTGGCCGATAAAAGCGGAGTGCTTCCGGGAATAAGCCCGCATCTTTCAACGCATCTGCAGCTTCTCTGTAGAGATCGGCGTAATCGAAGACAGTGGAAGTCTCTGAATCATCTTCAGGGCTGAGCCATTCGAAATGTGCCTGCAGATGACTTGTCAGCCGACATTGTTCACTGCTGTTGCAGGAATATCCACTTACCAATGCCTCTTCATAGTGACGATCACCCAGTTTCAGGCGAAACGTACCTAACTTGATGCGTAATTCCATTGGGAGCCCCAAACCATATGAATCTATCGGATAGGTGTCAGGTATGAAACCATCAGTCTTGATACGGCGAGGTGAATCAGCAGCATCCCATTCTCGATCATCATCATTATAAGCGTCCCAAATCGTATCTTCCTTCCGACCAAGGAGCCACCTTGACACGGACGACAGAAGTTGCAAGCCTTTCCTGGGATCATCATTATATGCAAACAGCTCTGCGCAAATGTTCACGTCCGACCAAGAGAATGCCATATTTTCATCGTTGTCAAGGCTCATGTAATGATCAATGCTATCCAAGTAGTAATCAAGTGCCTTTTGAACGTCTTGCATATCAATGTATGTCTCAGCCAAATGTCGAAGAGCTCGGATATTGTGAGGTACTTCTTTGAGAATGCGTTCATATTCAGTTGCTGCTCTGCCGTTGTATCCTAGTTCACGATATGCAGTAGCTCTCTGGAATCGAGCATTATAGCTTTTCCCGTCGATCTCAATGATACGACTATAGCAATAAATCATATCATTCAAGGTCTTTTGTCGGTCCTCTCCAGCTCTTTCTTGAATCAGTCTTGCGACTTTGTACCACACAGTAGGATCACGCGGACGAGTGTGAGCACCACTGAAAAGAGCCGTAACGGCTTTATCTTTATCTCCTCGAGCAAGGAAGATCTCGGACAACAGAGAATGAGCAGCAAACATTTCAGGATTGACGAGGATGGCTTGCTGAACCAGTTCGATCGCGCGGTCATAGTCTCCATCAATGAATGCTTCAGTAGCCTGGGAATGCAGCATCTTGAATTCCGGACTAGGCTCAAGCGGCCGCCTAGGCCCTCGCCTGATGCCTTTCCCTCCTCGTGCGCCATAACGACCACTGAAGCGGCCATGACCCCTGCGACGGCGTTTCCGCGGACGAGGCGAAGCGTCGTCGGAGTCATAGACATTCTCCTCCTCACTTTCGGGGTCAGTAGAGACCTGGTACTCCGGATCTTCAGGAGCTGCTCTCATAGCAGAGTATTCATCATATCTACAAGAATTTAACATTGATCACTGAATCATAAGAAAGTACTTTAGATTGGTTGGGTTCTTACACTTCTCCTCCTTCGTCCCATAAATGATCATCATCGTCATCATAATCATCAACATCGTCAGACTCGTCATTGGAACCACTTAGATCGACCTGTTCTTGAAGTAATCTCCGCTGGCCTATGGACAAGGGCGCTGTGTCAAGGGGGGCATATTGACCAAGATCCTCAAAGGATACGTCCTCTGAGCCGGGATCCAAGGTCAAGAAGCTCGAGTCAAAGAGACGAGGATCAATGGCGGAGTCTATTGGCGGCTGGACCTCTTGATATGGAGAGCCCGGGTAGTCGCCAACGCGACCATGAGAGTTTTCATTACCGTCCATCTCTCAGGGCGCGGGCAGCCTGCTCTACTTGATCATCGGGAACCCTTGTCGAGATACAGATGCGGGGGCGCTTTTGGCGTTTGAGGTCGAGAGAGTGAAGTGGCGCGTACGAGGGAAGAAAGGAGGAAGTGTTGGATGAAAGCAAAAAGGAAGGAAGCTTGAAGATAGACTTCTCCCACGGTAGCCAATCAGAGCCGAGACCAATGTATCCACACTCAAAGGTCACGCTGACTCTGGCCTCGGATGGTAAAACTACACACTATCAAATGTACAAAACCCAAGTAATTAGTAGAAACTATGTGCCACTGCCTTACTTGACAGTCACTGAAGAATGGATCCGGGGCATAAGAGAATAGCGTTGTCTATGTATATTTGTGTATCCGTAGATCGTTCTGCTATCTCGTAGTACCTTCAACTACCTACTTGCTGATAACCTGCCTCGTCCAGCAGGAACAAGCCAGTCATGCCAAAGAAACGGCGTCTTGTTATTCTCAACACGCAACACTCAGCCTTGAAGCTTGACCAACGTTGCTTCCTAGCAAATCTGGCGAAGTGAATCGAAAGTCCAGGCCTATAACAAGACTAGCAAAGCATAATTGCTGCCTTAAGAAGGTGGCTCGGTCTAGGCATTGAAACTTGACAGGTTTATCAGTTGAGACTCAGCCCGCTTGATTTCCCTCCGTCGGCCTCTCTTTCTCTCCCACCACTCAGCACCTTCCCCCCCCTGCAACTTATTCTTTATTGCTCTCCACCATCGATCGCTTCCTCCCTCTTCTTCTTCTCCTCCTCCTCCTCTTCTCTTCCTTCCGCTCAACGTGCCCCCTCATCCTCTCGAAATTCCATTATCCTTCTTTCTTTTCTGCTTGTTCATTTCTTCTTTCGTGTTTTTCTTATCTTCGCCGAGGACTGGCACTTTGTTGTGTTTGACACACGCTGCCAGCATCCGGGTGCCTCTCGTTGTCTCGCTTGACCTGACTGTTGTTTGCTCCGACCCGCCCACCGGTCTCTGCTCGTTTTATCAAACTTCGAACATCCAGTGCTCGAACTAATCTCGTGCAAATACTTAATACGTTCTGTGCAGCCACTGGACTGGTCTGCACCTAAACCTAATTCTTGCTAAGAAAAGTCCAGGCGCTATTAGCCCGGATCTCCCGCGATCGATTGATCCCACGACTGCGTGACCCAAAAAACTGAGAAATCCTCCGAGAACCGACGAACGTACAACAAGTTGACCACGTCCGCGTTTCAAATATGGCCAGTCACATTATCGGAAATAGAAACAGCACTCCAGAGGCGTCCAAAGCAACTCTGCGACCTCCTTCATCTGCTCGTAATCTCGGCGGTTCCCATCAATTAAGGGCATCTGCTGATATGTCTGGGTTTCCAAGTCCGCTCTCGACGCGCAATATCCGCCCCTCTTCCGAAGTTTTCTTCAACCAGCAATCACAAGGCCAGGGTAATGCAGACGATGCTTTGGATCAGGCTGCTCAGCAATGGATTGCCGATATTGATCAATTCGAGACCACGTTGGAAGAAATGGCGGCCGCTACGATCGACCAGGATTTCAAAGACGAACTGAGTGCTATAGAGCAATGGTTCCGCGTCTTGAGTGAGGCCGAAAGGACTGCGGCATTGTACGCTCTGCTGCAACAGACGACTCAGGTGCAGATACGGTTTTTCATCCAAGTCTTGCAGCAAATGGCAAAGAGCCACCCGATGTCCGGAGTGCTCTCCCCCGCAAACTTTGGCGAGAAGGGTTTGTCGACCACTTATCCAGACTCTGTTGTATCCTGACTGACATTTACTAGATCCCATGTCCAACCGCTTGAGTGATGCAATGTCCAAATTGAACATCGCTGACGGCTCCCGTAATTCTCTGGGGCGTCCTCCCCCATCGCCCGGTGCGAAACGTAATTCCGGCCTTGATTCCTCTACCATCAACGCGATGTTTCCCGACGCGGCAGCAGCAATCGCTAAGAAAAAGGCTGAATTCACTCAGCAAACCGGTAATGCTCCTGCTTCAAATCGGAACAGTGCTGTCTTCGGCGGAGATCGTTCCTCCCTGGTGGCACCGACTATCTCCGCTCCTGACAGCAATAAACCGCCGTCTTCTCCATGGGCTCAGCGAGCACCCGAGTTGCAGCCTCCGATTGCTCGTCCCAAGTCCTCGTCCGGGCAATTGCAGCAACAGCCAATGGGTCAATTCAATCAACCGAATGCGGGCGGTCTCCGCTCACCACATATCGGCAATGTGCAGAATCAAACCATCACTGCTCCAGAAATCTCTCACGACCCGCCTCTGTTGTCGCCATACAATATTGGAAACTCCAGCTGGGCTTCGATGACCAACACACCCATGGCACCGACATTCAACACTCAACAGGCCGGCGCTACCCAAGCCGACATGGTTGCGAACGCTACCGCGATGAAATTAGCAGCCTTGTCCACGGTGAATAATCGCATCGCATTGGATGATGCTCGTAAATATCGTCGTGCGCGCTCAAATGACGGTCACGGAAAGAACTCTAGTGCTGGTCATCTTTCTCCGGGCCTGGGCCCTAGCATACCTGGGGCCAACCTCGTCATGGTCAATGATGCCGGTCAGGTCTTAAATGCGCAGCAAATTGCTGCCCTTCAAGCTCAACAGCAGGCTGCTTTGGCTGGTCGTAGATCTCGCCCGAGTTCCCCTGGAATTGCATTGCAGGGGCCCCTTGGTCAAGTCGGTTTCACGTCCCCTCAGAACAATGGGTTCCTAGCGGCCTATGACCCCAACAATGCCCTGTTAGGAAACAACTTGAACTCCCTGGGTCTTGGGCAGTATAGTATGGGATCTGAAGGCTATCTTTCTGACCACTCCGAGGTACAACGTGGACGATCGCCTCGTGGCCGCCGTGGAAGCTCAAAGCCACCCGAAGATCCTACCGATCCAAACCTGCTTAAGGACATTCCAGCTTGGTTGCGTTCACTTCGTCTGCACAAGTACACTGACAACCTGAAAGACCTCAAGTGGACAGACCTGATTGAATTGGATGACAAGGGCCTGGAAGACCGTGGTGTCAATGCTCTTGGTGCCCGAAACAAGATGCTAAAAGTAAGTTTCTTTCCGACCGGAATGAGGAAACGAAGCTAATAAGTATGCCAGGTTTTTGAGCAAGTCAAGGAAGCCAAAGCCGACGGCAAGTTTGATACCTCTGCATGAGCTTGCAACGTATATTTAGGGTTTACAATTCATGAATGTTGATCAGAAAGAATTGATATTACTCCTGGGAGAGCTTTGCATGATTTAGGCATGATCATGCACACATAATCATCCCGAAGGTGAGCTACGTACAAGGTTTTCTCGTCTGGCTTGCCTTGTGATCCGAAACCGGCCTGTATTTAAGTGAAGTGTCTGTATTTGGACTCAGTTATGTGATGAGAAGTGACGTGACGTGGAATGACCATTTCGATTCGATGTTTTCGTGTAGGATTTGATTTGATGTGTTGAACAGAGAGGCGATACATGATGTTATTTATGAGTAGTTGATTCTTTGAGATGTAGTTGACATATACCTGAAACTTTTCAAGCTGTGCACAGTAAGCCGAGTATATTCGACATTCACTCATTGTCGTGACCTTCGGAATATAGCGTATTTGTTGTGGTATGCTTACCGTAATCAGCTACGTAATTATGGAAGGCCAATACCGGTCTTGGCAATTAATTTACCGCCTCAACCTCAACTTTGAGCTTCAACATGGCATCAATCAAATACAATTCAAAGCTTGGATAACAACGCTCTATCCCACAACTCACAAACTACGCAATCAAATTAGCATATATACATCACCAAAAATACGAACACTGACAGCAAGAAGGCAAAAATGCCGCCCACAAGACAGGAGCTTTCCCTCCTCATCCACCCTCTTGTCCCAGAAGCCGTCCAACATAACAGACGAGTACGTCTTTTGGCCCGTTCCTAATACCAGAGCGCATCGCTGAACGTGAAATTTCATAGGTACTTTCTCAACTTCGATCCCTCACAGCCTTTGTCCTGGGCATCTCAGCCGGTATTCTCGGTCTTCAATCCACGGCCGGTTTCGTATTCTATTTTGCCGGCACACTACTCGTCTCCGGCCTCATACAAATCCTTCTTCTCGGTCCATCGCCTACCTCGACAGGCGGGGCAGGCGCGTATTTTCCCGGCGCAAGCGGCGGTGAGATTGAAGGGATCGATGATTGGGGGAAGATTCGGGCTCGTGGAGGTGCAAATGGGAAGCCAATTCAGAGGAAAGGTGCGTGGAGGGATGTTTGGTTAGGGGGCGGTGTCATGGGGGAGGCTCTGAGTGGATTCGTGCTTGGGTGGGCTGGTGTGGGTGGTGTTCTGAGGTGATCATGATCGAAGATTTGATCTGATAAAGGGAAGTGAAGCGAAGAATGAGATGATTTGTTATGTCTATATGTAAATTGACTCAGGCGTTTCTGAGAATTGACGTTATAATCAGCACAAAAGGCGCTCATTCCTCAGGCTTTCACTGGCTATGAATTCTTGTCCATCCACCAGATCTATTGTCTAAAGGTACAACAAAATAACCGCCTGTCTATGAAGCAAAGCCAAAAATGGACAAACGTTCATTTTCTAACCACCTCTCCCGCCCCTTCCTCCGCGTCCACCTCCACGTCTGCCAGCTCCTGCAGCCTTCGTAGCAGCAGCAACTTCCCGACGGGGCTTCAATGTGAAAAACGTACCAATCTTAGCCATAACCAGCCACGCAGCTAGTATAGGCAAACTCAATGAGAGCGGATATGCGCCTCCTTGAGACCATATGTGTTGCTCAGCTAGCCACATGGAATGAGCCGGAAAGAAGTAGCTGATGCGGTAGAAGTTATTGGACATTTCTATGGGACTTCCGGCACTCGACACTATATACAGCGCTTGTGTTAGGTTGTAAAGCACCTCCAAGAAACATATACTATGACTTACCATTGGTGATCATCCATGTAAACATGCAGAAAGACATGTACTGCTGTGGAACAAAAGCGGTCAAAATGTCTAGAACGTCAAAGACTATCATGGAAAAGATCCAGTACAATGTCCAAAGCGAGAAGAAGAGTCGTGCGTTGATGGGATAAGATTCTTTGAAAATCATCTGCCATGCTGTCAGGCACAGGCCCGCGAAACATGCCCATGCTGTGGAAATTGGTAGTCGTCTTTTGAAGTAATCCAGAGTGGATATGGTTTGCAAGCGGCCAAAGGCCATGGTAAGGCCATTAAGTGACATGAGAAACTAATGAAAATGAGCTTAGTCGATATCAACAACTGAGTGTATGCAGGCAGAAGTCAACTTACGAAGAATTGGCAAAGAACAACTACCACAATCAGAAGCGTATTGAACACCATTCGGTCTCCGAATGTGAACGAACCATAGCTGGTATCGATGTACGTGTAGTCAATTGGGTTGAAAATCGTGTTGATTTGGGCCTCAGATAGCGTTGTTCCATTTGACAGAGCATCTCTGAAAAATGGAAGCGTTGTCTCTTTGATGAACATGGTCTTTGCATCTCTAGCAATTGCCTCTAGATTGTCCAGAACTACAGATGGATAGAATGCTGTATACCGGGCGCCTTTTCCACGTTAGTCGATCGACATTCAAGAACGGGAGATTCATACTATTCCCAAGAAGAACATAGGCATTCTGCGCAATGTATTCCGACGTGTTCGTCCCAGCAATAACGCTGTCAAAAGCCTGCGTCGAATTTGCAGTAGCATATGCGGCACCCCAATATTCTCCCTTAAAGACGGCCTCCTTGACTTCATCTGTGGCGTACGATTTGGCCGGTACTACCACATACGTTGGATTCGTAGCCGGTCCATTAGCCGCATTGACAGCAGAGAGGAGCGCCTCGCCCGCTAAAGAGCCATCATAATCGACGATGAGCATCTTGGCTTTGTACACATATTGAGAGCCATTGTAGTAACTACCCAACATCCATGTTAAGTTCACTGCATCAAACAGTTAGCTGAGTCGAAAAAGGCAGTGTTGACAAGATACGGCGTGTTTTGAACTTACCCCAAAAGACAAGTGTGATCAGGATCGAGGAAACTGCAAGTTTTTTGAAGAATAATTTATCCAAATTTGGAACCTCGAATTTGGAGCCTGCAACAACACTGACAGCTGCTGGCTTGACATGGCTGCCTTCAGCCTTTGAATTCAAAGTAACAGCTGATGTGGCAGAAGTTTCAATGGCAAACGTCGACGCCCTCTTTTCGAGGCTGTGCTCGCTAACACTCTGCATATTAGTGGACGATGGAGGCGAGGACATGATGTAGATGCAGAAGCACAAGGACTTGATGAGACGCTGCTCTAGTAGGTCAGGATACTACGCACTCAATATAGTCAGGCTCTTCAATGATCTGAACATGTCTCCATCTATCTAATGCTCCGCATTACAACTCCATTACTTTTATTCTTTTAGCATAAAACAACCCGAGTCTTTGGTGCCAAGGCTTCGTCTTTGGCCGGGCCCGAAGAACGGGTTGTGAATCCACATACTTCTTGTGGATAATGGTCATATTCGGCTACCACCCGCAAATATATCTCCCAGGATGACCGAAATTGTTTGCATTCGTTCCGTTTCTGGAAACTTGTGAGTATAATTTGATAGAAAGAATACAGAGATACTAGCGCGATACCTCGTAACTAGCTTCGGCCGAGGTCAAGTCACATGACCGTTGAGCCCTAGTCTCCCCCCCCCCCCCCCCATATTTCTGCCGGGCATATTGGTCCAGGCTTGATAGTCGACGATGGGTCGATGCACCTCTCCGGCTGTTTTACCTTGCCATGCATTTATTTCCGCGCGGCTAGTTGGATTGAAGTAATAAGAGCCGAGTTGTATGGAACTATAAAGAGACAGGCATTGAGACACGCGAGGGGCCGTCTTGCCCTTAGTAAGATTGTCTTTTAGCACCATCGACGAGCAACATTGTGAAAGCCTTCCGCAAAATGATCAGTCAACCCGTGAAAACCTCCTACGGTCTCGTGCAAGGTTTTGCATCAGAATTTAAGCCCGAGATAGCCGTGTTCAAGGGTTTGCCATACGCTGCCTCGACCGCAGGCGAAAACAGATGGCGAGCTCCTCAGCCACGAAAACCATGGGAAGGCGTATTGGTGGCAGATGAATTTGGCCCTCCGTGCCCTCAAATACCCTTCGGACCAATGAATGTGCTTCCAAGTCAGAGCGAAGATTGTCTGTCTCTGAATATCTGGACACCTGTCAACGATCCTGCAGAGAGACTACCTGTCTTTGTTTGGATTTACGGCGGTCGATTCATCGCCGGATCGGGGTCTGAGCAAGCATATGATGGTGCAGGACTTGCATCCAAGGGCATTGTTGTTGTGACTCTCAACTACCGCGTGGGTATTCTCGGGTTCTTGGCCACGCCAGAATTGAGCGAAGAGTCTGGGCATGATGCGTCTGGAAATTACGGCATTCTCGATCAGCAGGCTGCCTTGAAATGGGTTCAGGAGAACATAGCAGCATTTGGAGGAGACCCTACAAAGATCACCATTGGAGGTCAGTCAGCGGGAGGTGCAGCGACGGGTATCCACGTTCTCTCGCCTCTATCCCGCGGTCTCTTCCGAGCTGCGATCCCACAGTCTGGATGGCGGTATTCTCGCGATCCTCTGTTGAGCGGGCTCGCACCGGCATATCGAAGCAAGGAGAAAGCCGAGACACAAGGCTTAGCGACGATGGAAGAGAAAGGCGCCACCAGCATCGCAGAGATGCGCAAACTGCCGCTCGATGTGCTTTTGGTGGGAAATAACAAGAATGACGATGTATGGGGAGTCCCACCTTTTTACCGACCCTGTATCGACGGCTGGGTGTTACCTTGCAACTACGAAGAGGCATTTGAGAAGGGCATCCAAGCTGATATCCCAATCTTGACGGGTCACAACGCTGACGAAGGAGGCACCTATGCTGACCCGGAGTTTAATGCTGATGACTTCAAGTCTTGCGCGCAACAAAAATATGGCGCTGCCTTCGTTGAAGACTTTTTGGAGATATACCCTGTCAGCGAAATAAGTGATGCTCGGGAGGCGTGGAATCAGGCTGCGCGCGATCATTCACGTATTACCGTCTCATTGTGGACTGATCAATTCCACCAACATTCTCGCAGCCCTGTGTACGGTTACTTCTATTCACATGCGCCGCCTGCACGCCAGGGAGGTCCTGATGCACCACCATTGCGTCAGGCAATTGGTGCAGCTGGACCGGAAAGTCAGGCTCCGAAGCAAAAGGTGATTGAAAGCAAAAAACAGGGACAAAAACTGCGTATATACGAATCAGACGTACCCCGATCGACCTACACATACAGCAAGACGGGACCTGGATCCCGATATGGCACGTTCCACGGTGCTGAAATCCCCTTCGTCTTGAACAATCTCTACGCTCAAGATGGATATCTATACGGCGATACTGATTACGTGGTGGCGGAGAAGATGTCAACCTATTGGGCCAATTTCATCAAAACCGGCGACCCAAATGGTGATGGGCTAGAGAAATTTGTTACCACAACCCCTGAGAGAATAATGGGCCTGGGTGATAAGTGTGGTGCGTTAGAATTAGCGGCAAATGAGCGGAGAGTGGGATTCTGGAAGAATTTTCTTGCTGCTCAGAGTTCTTGGTAGACTATGATGCCCACTCAATTTAAATTTGGAATTTTTTTTCAGTAAATCGATTTCTTTTGTTCTCTCAGCCCTTCTGGATCTAGGATGGCATGAAAATAAGTCATTATATATATATCAAAAACCGTTCATTGTCATTTTCTCGGAAGACTTTGTAAGGTCCTTTTGCCAAGTATTTACAAGCACATTTTCCTTGACAACATGGCACTGACCGATTAACAGCGTCTCCATAATAAGCTGATGCGCCTCCTCCGATCTATCACCACATGCATCAGAAATGACGGTAGTAATAAGACCCGAATCCGCCGCCTGTTTTGCAGTGTTGATCACACAACCGGAGGTGCTAAATCCCGCCAGCAACAAGGACTTCACACCATGCTGATCCAAAAATCCTCGAAGTCCATAAGATCCCAGCGCAGAAACATGACTCGGCGGGCGCCAGAAGATATATTCATCGGCCGTAGCAGCAATTTCAGCCGGTTCACCTTTGCTCTCTGGGTCGGCATTGCTCATTGTGGTCCTGATTGCGTTTGCGCGTGTAGCCATTTTGCGTTCAGGGGCAGTAACAGCTTTGAGGTCGATCATGCAATGTATAATAAGTATACCCTGCTCACGTGCCCATGTCCGTAGATGTGCTGCTTTGACAAGTGCCGATTGGCCGGAAGATGGTTGCGAGGAGACTATGAATTTGTGGAAATCGAGGAGAAGTAAAGCGGTTTTGGTGTCATCCACGGCGAGTGGTGAACATGGGTCCTGACTGTCGAGGATGTGAGGAGGTGCGTTGTTCATTATTATAAGGAACAAATTAGCTAAAATTTTGATATAGATTCAAAGTAGTGCACTGCTTACTTACGCAGTATATGGATTGATTCAAGTTCATATAATGCTGTAAAAATTCCCCTAGTAGGCCTAACTTTACACCGCATATTCCGCGCAAGAATAGACGTCGGCCGAGCATTCGGTTACTTGTGGATCTTGAAACGAAGCATACATTTCGAAGTGTTGTCTCGAGACATAATTAAAGATGTCACAGAAAACAGAAAAGTCGTAAGTGTTGGTAGATAGAACCATCAATAAACTACTAGCAAGCGTTGGACTCACAAATCCATCGATGTTGAGTCATGAATACGTATCTAGATGGGTAGTACTCCAGTATAGACATATACGTATAAAACTGCAACTATATTCATATTCACAAGCTCTCCGCTGCAATCTTGATGACTTCATCCAGATTCGTGTTGTTGACCGGCTGTCCATCCCCCGTCAATAAGCTGATAGCATCATGTGCCACAATTTGTGCGAGCATCGCGAACGTTTGATGAGCAGCTGTCAATCCATCTCTCAAACTGTTCAAATCAGCTCATCAGAAGCAGATTCTTCACAAGTTACATTGGGTAGGACTACTCACAAACCATCGATATGTCGACTAACGGACTCTGATTGTTGAGTCACTTGAATCAAATCCCAAATCTGTGTCCTGTCCTGCGGTACAGAAGCAATGGGCCATCGTCCGCTGACCTCCTGAAATGTTATAGTTGCATGCGCTGCAATGAGGTAGTCACGGAACGAAGAGTCTCTCTGGGGGTGAAAGAACTTCTCGACGATGGAATGTACTGTATCTTGGCTTAATCCTTTGCTCCCTTGCGACACGAAAAGAATGCATACCCAAAGCGCGCTTTGCATCAGTCCATGGAAGTAGATCCGATTCAAGTGTGATAAATGTTGATTTCTCGCCGTTTCTCACTACTCAGTTCCAGGTTAGACAGTATTTCTTGCCTATCATCGTTCAATCAAAAAAACATGCTTGGTAGCTCCCCGTATTGACATCGCATTTTGCAATTGTTGCCGACGCCTCTCATAATGATTATAGGTAAATCTGTTGTTCAAGTCATTAGTAATATGATAATATGCCAGTATATCGCAAAATTCCTTACCCGGCCATCGCAAGCATGCCAGCGCCAGCTCAAAAGAACGAGGCTGATCAGCACATAACACAAGGTCAAAAGACTGGAAGTAGCTGCTGTCTGAGGCGATAATCTGTGCAGGATCCTAGATTCTATCATCAAACTATAGCTCTTAAAGCCGGGCATGGCCAACTTACCCGGTCAATAATCTTGCACGTTGTCTGCTTCTGAAGCTTCCCCGGACGCCCTATTATGGAGATATCTCTTATACCTGTACAACAATCTCAGCACTGGTCACGCTTTCGAGTCTAGGACTTATCGGCGTACCTACCACGCGACGTCAAATTGCGCACCATCTCATCTATCAAACTACCCTCTCCCGCGATGAGAACGCGAGCGTTTGCTGTAGTCTTCAACTGAATCATCGTATCCTTGCTTATCTGTATTTACTGTCGTGATTCTGATACTTAGGGCTCTTTCGAGGTTGTGTTGGAAGCAGCTTCGGATTGGGGATAGACATCATGAAACCAAGCAGTGCTGATTGGCTGCTGGTTCCATTCACTAGGGCTTAACAGCTTCAGCACTCCGGCCGAGCCAGAGTATAAAAAGTGGACAAGATGGCGGGACGCTTCCCAGGGCTGGAGCACTGCTCGGGGCCTCGGGCGTTCTGACCGACAAGAACGCGCGGCCAACTTCAACTGCACATGATTTTTTCCTTCCTCGTAAATTACCGTCACACTTCAAACTAACTGTCATTCATGGAGAATCGAGACTTGGATGATCCAACGGCCGGCTTGGCCTTTCTCCAGGCTCAACCCCGGAAATGAGGTTTGAACGGACTGTGGAGCAAGCAAGCTACTGATCAGATGTCCCCCCCGCCTTTGCGATAATCGCCCCGAGATTACCAGTAGCTTCGCTTTGCACTTGCACACCCACTTCTACCACCAGCCCTACACTCCTGACAGCAGCCTGCAATATGACCCCAAAGTCGACCAACGGTGGGCCTAATAGGCCGTACGCCTGCGTCACTTGCACACAACGCAAAGTAAAGTGTGACAAGTGTCACCCGTGTGCTGCGTGTTCCAGATCTCGACTTCCTTGTAGATATAGCAATACTCCGCCGTCACGACAGCGACGGAAACACAGGGCCGGGTTCGATCAGACCGATGGCTTGTCTGAGACGCTGCTTGAAAGATTGCGAGCACATGAGACTGCCTTGCTGAATGCTGGAATCCCATTTCAGAGCTTCGATGAAGTGCATGAAGCAGCAGCAAAAGATGATATCGGTCCTATTGACCATGGGGCTACTGATTCAATACCGAACCCATTCTATCAAGGAGGTGACACCTCTCAGGTAACACAAAGACATCAAGATTCGCTGCCTATACCACCGAGTCCTGCTCTCCCTGATGCCGTGGGAAGCTTCCAGGCACAGACAGGGGCTCCAACTCGCCACGCAGCAGCAGGAGAAACGCAGCAGCAACCTCAACGGCCTCATCGCGGAGTTCTACTATCCGAAGACGGTGGGAAACGATACTATGAACATGGATTCATTGGTGTCATGGGTCACGAGGTGAGCTGCTCACGATTGGGACATTAGCGAATTCGCCGTTAACTCGCACGTTCAGTACAGACAACAGCCCGTTTGCTCACCTTCCACCGATAGCGTTTTTTCACAGGGTGCCACATATCGGTGGAACCCACAGATAGCGGGCTCAAGCACCATAGCAGAATCTGTTTTAACACCAGGAATGACAAATCATCAGCTAGGGCTGCAACCACCGAATCCACTGCAAAAGGCTGCACATCTAACCCGATCATCGGCACAGTATTGGCTAACTTTTCTGGAAAATGTGCATCCCCTGACCAAAATCATTCATGCTCCATCAGTAGAGCCATCAATGTTGTCAAACAACGACATTGAAGACTCGTCGTCTTTCTCAAGCATGACGAACGGTGCTTTGAAATACTCTGTGTGCTCTTGCGCTGTATCCTCGCTTACTGACAAAGAATGCAAAGCTGCGTTTGGCGAAGCTCAAGTTACGTTGCTGCACGCATTTCAGACCGCCACGAGACATGCACTTTCTGAGGCGTCTTTTCTGCGAGTCCCTGATGTCAATCTATTGTGCGCACATGTCCTCCTTCTGGTAAGCGGCTAGAACCATGAACGGGACCAATATCTTGAGTTTTGCATGGCTAATATTGACTACACACAGACTTCAATGTTTCACAACTCTGATCGATACTCGCTCTGGACCGTCATGGGATCTACAATACGTATGGCTCAGTCACAAGGCCTTCACCGTGACGGTGCAACCCTGGAGCTACCCCCTTTTAAGGTCGAGATGAGACGCCGCCTGTGGTGGTATATTGTCAGCCTCGACCAGCGACTCTCTGAATTGGTCGGCGCTGAAAGCTGTTTGCCCCAATCAATGGATACTATGCTTCCTTGCAACTGCAACGACGCCGACCTCACGCCCGAAATGACCGGGGTGCCGATCAACCGATCGGGCGCAACGGAAATGACTTTCTGTCAAGCAAAGTATGAGATAGTCCGGTACTTGTATGAACGTGGATCTATCGCAAGCCTTGATCGTAAAAATGGCGAGGGCAAAGGCGGTGGGGTTTATGGCGATGGCGGTACAATTGGTAGTAGCGATAACCTAAAGAGAAGTCTTACGGATCTCAAGAGTTCACTTGAGGAAAATTTCTTGCGCTTTTGTGACCCTGTCGTTTCCGTGCAATTTCTGGCTACGACGGTCACTCGATCGACCATTTGCAAATTGATGCAAATGGCTTTACATCGAATCGCACGACCACCTGATGTCCGCCCGTCCGCTAACGTCACAAGAGGTTCGAGTCCAGCGTCCGCACAAGCACAAGCAGCAGCCCTTATGAACGAGCCATTCCAGCTCGCATCACGCAACCTAGAGTACGACAACTTGATCCACTCCAGCAGATCGCTGCGTGGCTTTCTCTGGTACGCACGATTCTTCATACCGTGGGGTGCCCCTGTATACGTCCTAAAGACCCTCGCCGGCTGCGGCGATTGGGATCAAACCATGCAATCTGCATGGTCACAAATTGAAGAACTTTACGAGCATCACTACGAATACATCGAAAGTGACACGGATATCCACTTACTCGTTGGAGAACTTACGTTACAAGCATGGGCAACACGCGAAAATTTCCTCAAATCCGCTGCAGTATCTACTGTGTATGCTAAATGGCCATCAACAGCGCCCTCGATGATTCCCGTTCTGCAACAGAAGCATCGTCTCCGTCAACAACAACAGAATAATAATAATTATCGTCAGCAGCAGCAGCAGCAGGCTCAGAATAAAGCTGTCAACATTGCCAACGAGGGCTCCTATCTTGGTGACTTTAGCTGTCTTGATCCATTGATGAGTTATCTGCCTGATTTTGTTGACCCATTGTTTGTGCCGGGGGAATGGATTAACTGGGCTAGTTAAATAGCTTGAGTATTCTCACCATTGAATAATATGACGAAATGCTAAGCTCCTCAAATGTATACCTAAATGATACCATTTCATGTCAAAGATTCCGTCAACTACTTACTAGTGGTTGTTAGGGCTTCATTCCGGTTGTACATACGTACAGCTCTGGGGCGATACTAAAGACGGCATTCTCGTTTGACGAGCCTGAAGATGTAGATAAGAGTGATCTCAACTTCCACAGGTATCAAGCATACTCAAAGTAGGTTTTTTCCTTTTTAAAAAAAAATATCCGACCACTTACTTCTAGATACCCCCCATCTTTGCTCCAACGCACGATTACAATCCATACATGTCAACAATGAACCTTCTCTGCCACCTCGACATCTTAAGGCTTATGCTCCCGAGTGTCCAAACATCACTTTCAGATTCTTACAGGTTCCCTACTATGGTCCTCTCCATACTCACCAGTACAAACAGTGGTCTTGAACTGTCTCGCCGGAATTCGTCGCTCAAATAATTCGTCCAACTGCGCATATGTCCTTCCCGTAACATCCGGGACCCAGAGGTAGATGAGAATAAGGCAGACCACTCCGATACCGAAGAACATGTATCCAGTCTTGGGTCCAATGGCATTCAATTCAAAAGGGATCACGATGTTGGTCACTGTTCCGATGATAGCGTTGACACCCACAGCCATGGTAGCGGTTTTGGCGCGGAGACGAACGGAGCCTACTTCTCCAGCGTAAGCCCATCTAGATAATAGAAGACGTCAGTCTGAATCATCGAGAAACATTTCCCTGAAAAAGAAAGCCCACCCTGCTACACCTGGACCAACAGCCGTGGCCGCATTGAACAATGCCACAAAGGCCACCAGAGCGGCGCCGGCACTGGTACTGGTCTTCCCGTGGTCGACAGTGTCGACGATACCGATTCCCACTGTTGAGTATTAGGAGACATCTTCAATGAGCCAGTAGATAGACTCACGCATGGAAGTTGTAATTCCAAAGACTCCCCAGAAAACCAACGTCCATCTTCCAATGCTTTTGGTTTCAATCAAGAAAAAACACAAAAACCCAGCCGCGAGACCGGCGCAAGACACGATCACACTGCCTAAAAGGGCATTTGATAGACCGGCAATGGTAAAGAAGTCTGGTTGAGTCTATTCAGCATAACTCTAACGAAACGATTCCTGAATAAACGACTCACACGTCGAGTAAGATTGCACGAGCTGATTCCCAATGAGCTGCTGCGATGTCGAGGGAAACATCGCCGAGAAAGTGCGTTTCAGGTTGGGACCTCGGAGGCAATCCATGTAGGTAGCGTCTTTAGTAAATTCCTTGAACTGGACCTCCTTCATGACTGTGTATTGTAGCTCATGGCATTTCTTTTCAATCTCGGCCGCTGTAAGTCGTGGATGCAATCGTGCAAGACTCTTTTTGGCATCTTCTCCACGGTCTTTCAGGACCAACCAATACGGCGATTCAGGCATGATTAGAAGCATGGCCAATAGACTGACTGTCGGTGCTGCAAGGCCGACGTAAAGAGGCACGCGCCAGCCTCTGTTGTCCATGGCATTAGCGCCCCAGGCTTTATTTGAGCCCCAAGTAACGAAAGTGCCAATGAGAGAACCGAGGGTTACTAAAGTCAATTTTAAAGTTAGCCTATTGGATTTCCATGATGGAACGACGTGAAAAAGCTCACAGTTGAAACTAAACAATCCGATGGTGATGCCTCGAATCTCGCGAGGCGTAATCTCAGCCACATAAGTCGGAATAGCAACTTGCATCATACCGGTTGCTATGCCCATCAGAATCTTTGCACCGGTATAATCGTTCTTGTTCTGCGAGAGAAGCTCGGTCATGACGCCGATATACGTGCTGAATATCATCAGATAGATACATTTGGTTCTACCGCAACGATCCGCGAACCAACCGGCAAAAAGCTGCCCAGAAAATTGCCTAAGTTCGTTAGATCCGTTTGTATATATCTTCAGTTAACAGTCTGCAACGGACATGAGACCAAAAAGACCGGCCCAAAGCGATAACGTGCTTGCCGCTACTGCGTAACTTGCAGAGCTCTCGTCGTATGACCCCATAGTCCTACAAAAGGCTTGGACACCGACAAGAGCTCCAAGGAAAGTGTACTCGAGGCCGAGAATAATGCCATTAGTCTATATATAAAGTTGTCAGTAAACAACTATGAATTAGAGGAGAATGAACTGGTTTTTCCGTACCTGAACAGCGAGAACAACCATACACAACTTGAGATTCTCCCTAATCACAGGCCATGGTGATCTACCCTCAGACAGCGTATCATTCTGTGCCTTGAAGAAGTCGGTCCGCGTGAGTCTGATGGCGTTCGACTCAGGCTTCTCGACCACATCTTCGACGTGATAGAGGCTTACATCCTTCTTGGTGGGGCTGTCAATCTCCTTCATGACTGCTCGCTCACGTACGGGTATATCGTTGGTCTTGAAGGACTTATGTAATATTAAAGGTGATGAAGCGAACCATACATTCTGTAGTAGCCAACATGAGGATAACGGCTGACGCAGGAGAGCGTATAAATACAGATTTTCAACAACCTTCCACCCGAATTTGTATATAGATTCCTAGATCACTCCCGAGTTTGTCGATAGTATGTGTACCCCATGGGGACGTATGTGAGTACAGGATACACGTACCGGCCGGACAAAAAAGGTCGCGTGGTCAAAAATTCTGTCCAAGCTCGTCTCCTTGTAAAAATTACTAGACCCTGGATGTGGTATTGAGTTTAGGAACCATGGACCTAAAGTTCTTAGGCTCGGCCGATGTTGGGGTATAAAATCCACTTGAACGAAAGAAGTTCGCTCCCCGGTATGCTACAGACCAGCTCACAGTCGCATTTATCTTCCAGAAACATGTAGGATTTGCTATTCTCTCCTGTCTCAGAAAGAAATGTTGATTGTCTATCCACTCATGCTATTTGTGTGTCAAGTAGGCTGGATATGAACATCGATGCTGTATGAACCCGCAAGAGTGGAGGCCGTAAGCCGTTTCTATGATATCATATAATCAGGCATCAGACGTCTAGTTGCTAAAAACACAATAAAAACACAAAAATGCCGAAATGCAACGATATCGATTCGCAACCTTGAGTAAATTGTCTCGTCGAAACGTAGGTTCCTCCTATGTCCAAAATATAGTGGGGGTGTACTTAGGTATGTACTATGTATAATTACTATGTATGTGTAGTGTAGTAGTGAGACGATAGGCACTGTGGGTCTCTCGGATTCAGTCGTATGCACGGGCCACATTTTTATTCATCTCGAATTGCCGACCTACATGAATCTCTCTGTTCTCCTTACTCTGGAATATGAAGAGTCAAGTCAAGTCCATAGCGCTTGGTCAGCTATGGCTCGAAAAGCCCATAGAAAGTCAAGAAATGGCTGCATTGTTTGCAAACGACGTCACGTCAAGGTACGTCGGGCCCTACATTACCGTAACAAATCGAGAATGGTCTTCCTGATTCCTAAAGTGCGACGAATTATACCCAACGTGCTCAAACTGCAGGGACGCCAATCGCCACTGCGAATATCCAGCGTCGAAAATCGTCTTTAGACATTCATCCCTGAACAGCTTCCATTCATCGGGAAGTTCGACGCAACGACCATCACCAATACCTCCAGAGAATATCACTGAGCACGATATTGAAGATGGATCATATTCACCTGTTAACATGCATCATATGAATCTATTCCATTTCCTAGCCACGGAGACCTTACCGTCATTGCACATATACGAACTTATAGACGTTTCTCTTACAGACATTATCAAATACTGTCTGCCAGTTTCCTATCTGATGAACGAACTTCTCGGCTTCGCAGCCCTGCACAAAAGCATCATTGCGCGCGAGTCACACACGCGAGAGTCTTATAGATTTCAAGCGATGAAACTCCAAACGCACGCTCTATCAAAGTACAACGCTGAACCCGCCGTTCTCACCGCGGATACTTGCGTTGCCACGTTTCTCTTCTCTGCCGTGCTCGGCGCACACCTCTTATGCGATACTCTAATCTACCGCGGTGGCGATACTGTGACCAGTCTCAACAAATTCGTGCAATATATACGCATCCATCGCGGCATCCGCAGCGTGGTCGGGGGACAATGGGATGCTCTGACAAAATCACCTATCGGCCGCAGTTTTATCACCGATCGCCTGGTACTATCTCAGCAGCCTACAACCTTGGGACCGACCATGACAAGACTCATGAGTCTTGTCAAGAGCGCAAAGCTCGGTGGTTCACTCACAAAGACTTATACGTGGACAATCGGAAATCTGCAGTCGGTAATGAATGTATGTGAGATCTCGGCCTCGGCGCCGGCGACTTCAGTCTCAATGTCAACATACGCTGCGGTCATTGCTTGGCCAGTCCTGGTACCGATTGAATATGTGGATGCACTCGACGTGCAACGACCTGAGGCTCTGATCATCCTTGCCCATTATGCTGCTCTGCTTCATCTGTATCGACAATTGTGGATATTTGGGGATGGAGGGCGTTATTTGATAGAGTCTATTTGTGTTTCCTTGGGCAGTGAGTGGGAGCACTGGTTGGAGTGGCCTGTGAGAGTCTTGCGATATAATCATAGTCCTGGTTCAACATCAGATCCGTGATCTTTCGAATCGATTCGAATACACAAGATCACGCACATTGTTTGCGTGTTTCCTGATTGGCCCATCTCGCAGCTTCTGGAACATTGACAGTGGGGCGAGCAGGCGGGTCTGTCGAAATGGTCCGTGCATACGACGGACATTAGGGTTGGGAGACCTCCAACCCTACCACGGCAATTTACCACCTCTGCTATTACATCCCCCCACTCCTGGCTGGGATCATTTTCTACGTCTTTTATTTGTCGCAATGGTTGACATGTGTTGATCGGAAACTTTTCTGCACAGTATTCTGGCTCGATAACACTTGACGACAAAGAGGATGTGGAAGCAAGGGTAGTATGGGCGAGTTATAGTCAAGAGCCTGCGCAGAATTGGTGTCATTGGAGAAAACGAATGATGAATTTTTCTAGATGACATGCACAAGGACATAAGTGCCTGACGCTGCGAGAATACGACACAAGACTTCCAACAAATGTCTGTGATAAACAAATTATTTTCGTGTAACTAGTCGTCTATGTACCAACATCTTCAATACTAAATAGAATCCACAAACAGCTCAATTGATAAACCAGTTCCAACGCTTGCGAATCTACCTTCGCGGGTATGCTATAAATCAAACCAAAAAAAAAAAAGAAACAAAGAACCCACGTTGCCTGCCAAATTACTCCTCAATAGTCTTAGCAAAAGAACCAGATCCTTCAATGTTGGAAACAGCGCTGTGCACAGCACTGGTCACGTCAATGTGGAAGAATGGTCGGTTCAAGCCCGAAACCAAAGCAATGTTGTTGCGCTTAGCTTGGTACGCGGTAGTAGTGTCGAGTTGCTTAATGTAGTCGTCGCCTTCGTTGCTGCTGACATCGGGTTCGAGACGCTCGCGAACAGCGGCAGACTTGGGACGACCTTCTTCGAGATCATCAGCCCTGACTTGACTGTTGAGACGTTCGCGTTCAGCAACGGCAGCTGCAGAGCTTCTGCCCCCAATTTCAGCGACGCTGAAGATAGGCTTCCAGCGGTGGAAACCATCGGGAGACGAAGGAGTTGGCCAGCCAAATCCAGCAGACGCAAGAGCGCGCTTGGTCCATCGGTTGTTGATATTGGCAAAGTGCCATTGAACGGGCTCGGGGTTGGCATACAAGTCCAACTGGTTGCGAACATCAATCAGATTCTGGATCGATGTGACATCGACGTGATCGACACTGGAAAAGTCTAAGATGATAGCACGCAGAGTCGGCAACTCGCTCCTGTCGGGAGCAGTCTTTCCGCGTCGTGGACCAGGATCGTTCCAAGGACGGTCGCCAAGAGTAGGATAGGTTGCGACATTCGTGCGACGTGTTTCCTTAAAGATAGTCTGAACGAGATAGTCGGTCTCACTGTTTGCGTTCGGGTAGACGAATCCTTCCGAGAAGCGGTAGATGAACACCCCAGGGTAAGGATGTTGAACAGAAATTTGTGGATTGGATCCATCACCGTGTGTGACTGGCAGATAAACGTTGCGGTACGTATCGTTTGCGTCGTCCTCTGCTAGAATGTGTTCAGGAGTAGGTCCAACCGGTCCATACTTGCCTTGGTCATCAATCAAATGGTCTCCGATGACAGAGTGTACTCGGACCTTGCCCAAGAAATCACCACGCGCTTTGACGAGACGCCACAGCAGCAAGAAAACGGACATGCAGACGGTAGTGTAGACACCGTCTTCAATACTAGCAAACACAGTGACCAGCACACCAGCGAAGAAAACAACAACCTCTAAAGGCGAAACCAGCCAGAACTGGTAGACGACATTAGGAGGAGTGATCAAATCGCCGACAGCGTGAATGATAACAGCCGAAAGAGCAGCTTGAGGAATATACCAAAAAAGTGGAGGAAGAGCATAGATGGCAAGAAGCACGACAACGGCAGTGATAAGACCGGCAAGAGGGGTGCGGACGCCAGCCTTTGATTTGATGGCGGTACGAGAGAAGGAACCAGTGGCCGGGTAGGCACCAAGGAATGGTCCAAGCAGGTTGGTGACACCAATGGCAACCATTTCCTGCGAAGGATCGATGGTGTAATTGTTGACGCGACCAAATGACTTGGAAATCGAGATGTGCTCGATCAAGAGAACAATAACTGCAGAGGGAAGGTAGCTGGTAAATGATTTGATGATAGTCGTATCGATTGTTGGAACAGCGGCATGTTTGAAACCTGTGAAACATTAATCATCTGCGCTATGTTCCAAATCTGGAAGATGTACATACCACGAGGAACAGTGCCTAGGACTTTGAACGCGGGATCATCACGGCGATGGATGTTGGTCGCTGCACTGATCATGGTGTAGAACAAGATCACAAACGCCGTTCGCAGTGTCGAGATGAAAAAGAACGTCTTGGCTCTTTGTGGTCGCTTCCTCGCGCCATAATTGCACGCAGATCGAATGCCGTAGAGCATAACAAGAGCCGTCAAGCCCAGAGCGGCATCGAGCTTGGCCGAGGGAAGGTGTTTTAGTGAGTTGATGATGTTTTGATACGTGGCACCTCTTGTGCTGAAAGTAGCAGATTCGCCCATCAAGTTTTTGATTTGGCCAGATGCAATGTTCAAGGCGGAGCCGGTCATAAAAGCGGTGATTGCAGTCAAGGGGATGAATTCGACGATCCAACCCCACCGAATTAAGCCAATGAAGGTGATGATCGCGCCGGAGATGATAGCTAAAGCCGAAGCAATGACCTGCGGAGGAATTTCTGGGTGGTCTTTTGTGACTGAGATAATCACGTTTCCGGTCAAGGTCGACATGACGGCGACAGGCTGTTACATGTTAGCTTGATTCAAGGAGAGCGTAAAAAAAAAAAAACTTACACCGATGGTGATATCCTTGGAAGTGGCAAAAAACCAATAGATCAAAACACCCATAAAGGAGGAGTAAAGACCATATTCAACGGGCAAATCAGCCAACTGAGCGTAGGACATTCCTTGAGGAACAACAACGGCACCGACAGTGATACCTGAATGAGAGCCTTGTAAGTAAAATGAATGTGAAAAGAAGAAAAGGACTTACCGGCAACTAAATCTCCAATGAACCATTGCATGTTGTATCGCCCGATCCATTGAAGGAATGGAAACAACCTGACAATGTAGTTGAAGACGTCGTGGGTAGAAGGAATTTGCTCTCGAATCCAACCAGCGACGGTAGGCTCCGGCTCAATGTAGGTCTCTGCGGTACCTGATGTGAAAACGGACTCTCCTCGGGTGACGGGATCAGCCTCTGAGCCCAAAGGATCCCGGTAGGGGACCTTGATACCGAGTCCCTTGGCCAAGGTATGGCCTAATTTGGAGGTCGAGCTTGACATGGTGGTGCCGTGCCGTAGACGAATGTCTAAGCGTAGGGTGTGCTGATGTTGATGCTGATAAATAGGAGCAGATATGTATATACAGTATATAGACACGAAGGCGTCTGGTTGTGAGAACAAGGGCCAATCTATACCACCATCCTGAAGTAGAAAGGAATGATCAAGGACAAGATTGAATGGCGAGATTGGGGTGGGAGGACTGTCGCTATTTCAATCCGTTCTGGCGATGTAGACTCGTGTTTGGGTGGGTGTGTACAGGAAGCAAAAACGAGGAGAATAGGTTTCAAGCAAGAACGACTAGACAATAACGAATATATTAGCTTCCGCCTCAGACGCGGAAGAACGATGTCGTGATCAAGCCCAAGACTGGAGACGGGCGATATCCTGGCGTGAGCTAAGCCAAGCTAGTCAAGTTGAGGAGCTGGGGATGCAAGCTTGAATCCGAGTCAGTGCGCACGAAGTTGGCGAGATGGAAATGCTCTCAATGGATTGAATTCCTTGAATTCCAGTGTCCCGAATTCAGCTGGTTGGTCGGGGGTGCTGATGAGTCGTGAAGAAGCAGAATAGGTACTTTTAGTGTTGGAAAGATGGCAAGATGGGAAAAAAGAAATATGAGGGAGAGGAGGCAGGCACATGGTGAGGGAGGGAAGGAGCATGTACAGAGTTCCTTGACGGGGGATCCACGTGTGCAGTTGCCCTTTATTTTTTTTTTTTCCTCTCCTCTCTCCCTGCCATGGCATGGCACCTTCCCGAATGACATGCCGGGCGCACTACAGTACGTAGCCATTATGTGTGTGTGTGTGTGTGTGCACTGCGCAGTATACACTATACAAGGTAGTACACCGTTATGGGTATGGCAGCAGAAGAAATCTGATGCCAAGCCTGATGCTCATTTGGCAGGGTACGATGGCGTGATCGACTCCACCGATGATGGAAGAGGTACTTTGCGTAATGCTGCGCGCGTCTGATTTGCCAGTCCATTCCCGTAAGCAGGAAGGAACCATCCAGTTAATTACTCCCAAGCACGGAGTACGTACCATGTACACTAGTTCTTACTACTACGTAGTATGTAGTTAAGTATATCAGTTACTGCAAACTACATAGTAGTATGTACTAATGAGTATTATAAACGGGGGGTTACCGCATTGCTGCTAGACGGCACGTCTGGTTCATAATTTACACTTTTATATGCAGGGCTAGTACGATGCAGATGACGCTAGCCCCAACCCTAGCCCGTCCTGACTCCGTATTACTTAAGAGCAACAAGCTCTGTCCGAGAAGTTGACTGCGTAACTGTGTGTGTGGACTAAGGTTGTAGTTGCTTTTCATGCATGCCTTCGTCATTCATTGGTCTCCGAATAGCAAATATGTACACGCTATTGCGTGATCGACTAGATCTGTCAAAGCATACCCTAGCGCCAACCTAGCGTCCCACGCCTACCCTCTGAATTAACACTCTGATTCTTGATAACTATTCGATGGAGATCGAATCAGGGTCCAAGCACACCCTGATTTGGCTTCGATCTCGACTACCACACCGAACGATATATACGGACCCTTCCGTTGTATACATGGCTTGATGGCTTGCGTGCCCTACCAGACCCTCGGGTGTTGGATGCTCTACTCGTTCATGCCCAATCAACTGTGGCAACCCTTACAACTACGATTTTTCTGTGTCAAGAAGCAGAAACTATAACCGAGCTTGAAGAATACCCAAAGCCATGCATTCTAATGGGATAAGAAGACAAGGATGCAAACGCCCATCATACTAGTAGTAGTGCAAAAGTGGTAACAGAGGTAGGCAGGGGTGGAAAAGTGGCAACAGGAAGAAGAAAGTTCATCAAAAAGCAAAACCCGTGGCCGGCGTGATTCAACATAACAGGGAGACCTGGAGTCTGAGAAATGAAAAAATCCCGCGCTCCAGGTCCAGACATTATGGTATAGAAAAAGGAAAAAGAAAAGAAGAGAGAGAGAGAGAGAGATGCAGTGGAATGGTGCGGATACTTTGCGTGCCACCCGACTGCTTCCATTATGAGCGGATGTTTCCTAAGAGATCGGGTTTTGTCTGCGTTCAATGTTGGAGCAATTCGAATATGGATGTGTTCGAACCGCGCCCCTCATTTAACATGCTGTGTCTATACGAGATGGGCGTGAAAAGAGGCTGCTCATTCGACATAGTCGCAATACTGTCGTGCAATGTTTTCATGGGATGGGACACCTGCTTTTCTTTCTTTCACTCCCGTAAACCGAAACTCTCAAGGGAAAACACAAGCGAGGATCGCACTCGCAGGACGAGTATCGACAACAGACGGTACACAGGTTCAAGCCGAAAACATCTCTCACTGCCTTTCTCCCTTACTGAGAAGCACACTGTACACGCTCAGCTCCAGGAGGTACACCGTCTTCATCTTCCTCATCATAAGCAGCTCCATGTGCCCGTGCGTTCTGGCTAGGATCAACCTCTTCTAGACCAAAATCTTCAACCATGGAGTCTGCTGGAGGTGTAGCCTGTTGTGTTCGAGGAGGCAGAACTTGTTCAAGAAGTTGCAGGTTCTGCAAATCGGAGCCCTGAGGGAACTTGACGTCGAATTGGATGTACAAGTTACCAAAATCGTGGTGACGGAACGAAGGCATACCCTGGCCCTTGATGACCTTGATGGCACCTGCAGACTGGGTTAGTTCACAATGACTGAAAAAAACAAAGGAACAGATGCATTTGACATACCAGGTGTAATAGGCTCGCCGGGTGCAATGTTGACTGAAAGCCACCTATCGTCCAAATGCTCAATGTGGATAGTACCACCCGCCAACGCAGTGAGAAGATCAATCTCGGCGTGGTAAAAGAGGTCGTCATCCCTACGTTGGAATCGAGGGTGAGGCTTCTGCTCAATCTCAAAGACAACGTCACCAGGCAGAACGTTCGGCATCTGGTCACCTTCGCCACGGAATTCGATCTTGTGTCCGTTCTTCACACCCTTGTCGACGTGCACGTGAAGCACCTTGCGCTCCACAATGGTCTTCTTTCCATTGCACTTTTTGCAGCGGTCCTTTTCGCGAAGAATCTCTCCCTCACCCTGGCAGTCAGGGCAGACGGTCTGGAATCGCTGAATCATGGGACCCATTTGACGCATCATAGTCTTCATACCAGAACCGTTACAGCCGGTACATTGGCGAACGGCACCTTCCTTTCCACCGCGGCCATCACAGCCAGGGCAGATAACAGATTTTTGTAGAGCAAGCTTGGAAACCTTTCCTCGGTAGATATCCTCCAAGCTGACTTTGTGGACGTGGTTAATTGTGCGTGCCTTCTTTGGGCCGGTATCGCGCATGCCACCGCCAAACATGCCGCCAAAGGCACCGCCGCCGCCGAAGAATTGAGCAAAGAGATCTTCAGCATTCATTCCGGCACCACCGGCACCTCCCTCCAGACCTTCCTCACCATATTGGTCGTAGATTTGACGTTTTTGGGAGTCCGAAAGAATCTCATATGCGTGGGAGAGTTCTTTGAATTTGTCGGCGGCCTCGGGGTTTGATGCATTCTTGTCTTGTATAGACTGTTAGAGAATCTAGTCTAGTTTCGAACGAGAGCAACTCATTGGACATACCAGGATGATATTTCAAGGCACCCTTTTTGTATGCTGTTTTCAGCTGGGCCTCGGTAGCTGTAGGAGCAACCTGGAATCAGAAAATTCAGCAAGACGCTCCAGTCTGCAGAATCAAGTACAGAATGATAAAAAACATACCCCCAAAATATCGTAAAGTTTGGAATCTTTCACCATGATGGGCTATCTATTACTTTGCGCAAATGATCGGAACAACGACACGCCGAACGAACGGTAGGCGGGTAACAAGCGAGATGTGGGTGAGAGAATGAGCAGTGACCGATTGACGAAAGTCAAAGATGCTCGATCGACGACTGCAAAGTTCTCGCAAAAGAGGCAAACTTGGTAGATATGGGCCGTTCGGTTAAGGAAAGCTTTTGGATTCGGGAAGGTTGATTTTTCTGAGTCCGCGTCTGTCTTAATTCTGCTCCTCCAGTGAGAGTGGAAGCGCCAAGCTTCTTGTAGATCGTACCGCCTTCGGAGCCTGACAGGAGTTCAGGAACTTGATCGGGTCTGGGGATTGTCGATTGATATAATCTACCTAGCAACAACAACGAGGCTGACGGTTGAGAGAAGATTACTTGATACAATCAGAATATATGGAGAAGATCCTTCCAGTACAAATAATCTGAAGCAAGTCGGACAGCCCGAATGTTCGCATCGCATCGAATGCTGCCAAAAGAGGACTAGCGCGGGCCCCAGGCAAATTCCGAACAATTCGATGGGTTTCGATCGGTTTGTTCCTCTTCCACAGCCTTCTTTTCTCGCCACTGAATGCCCTCCGCCATGGCCATTATTGGACACCCGCATTAATCTTTCGAGCATTAGCTTAGATTTGATTCTATGAGATTTTCCGATCTTTTGTCACAAGGCCGATTTCAGGGACTTGCATTTGTCAGAAGAAACAGTCGGAATCCCGTTCTCCTGCTGACCTCAGCCGCAGTCGTGGCGGTGCGGTGTGATGGTGGTCTATCTACTATCGATCAGGCCTTATCGATAAGGCTACCCCTCCTACCATCGGCCTCAGTACGTAGTTTCGTCTCCTTGAACGCATAGGGCCAGCGAGGTTTAGTACTACTACTACTATTACTACTACTTACTAGTTTGGGTAATTATGAAGACATATTAGAGATGATCCGCATCACTATGATTATTGTATACACGTCGGGTGCTCTCTGTATCGGTTTCTTCTTTCAACTCGTAGTAGAAACTTCCACCGTTATCCAGCCAGGAGTGGATCCAGTATAAATCTCGTTTGCAGAGGTTCCATATCTTGATAAGAAGAACATTCCCGAGGTCATCCCCGACCAATACCCCGCAACACATTGCACCGTTCTTAGTTGAAAGGTATCTCAAGCATCAAAATGGAAAGTGACCCAGGATTCCTCGCCGCTGTCGAAGAAGCCCGCCAGGGCCAGGCCGAGGGCGGCGTGCCTATCGGAGCATGCCTCGTCTCCAAAGAAGGGAAA
Source organism: Talaromyces sp. PB3603 (assembly GCA_023625915.1). NCBI lineage: Eukaryota > Fungi > Ascomycota > Eurotiomycetes > Eurotiales > Trichocomaceae > Talaromyces > Talaromyces sp. PB3603. Next base: position 671,114 of record JAMAFY010000005.1, read on the forward strand.
ATCCTAGGCCGCGGCCACAACATGCGCTTCCAGAAGGGCAGTGCTACGCTGCACGTAAGCTTAACTCCCGGTCCTGTAGACAGATCCTGAAACTAATCGATGATGTAGGGCGAAATATCCGCACTCGAAAACTCGGGCCGTCTCCCGGCTTCTGCGTACGAAGGTGCTACCATGTACACCACCTTGTCGCCCTGCGACATGTGCACGGGTGCCTGTATCCTGTACAAGGTCAAGCGCGTTGTCATTGGCGAGAACAAGAACTTCGTCGGTGGGGAGCAGTATTTGCAAAACCGAGGTATTGAGGTCGTTGTTTTGCAGAATGAGGAGTGTATCAAGCTGATGACGGACTTTATTCGTGAGAAGCCTGAATTATGGTACGTCGGATTCTTCATCTGGTTAGGTTTCTTTGTGGATGCTAAAAATTTTTCCTGCCGGTAGGAATGAGGATATTGCCGTCTAAAGAGATTACACATACGGACTCGTCAATTGGAGGGAGCATTTTTAGCGTGGCGATGGTCTTTTTCCTCTTTTGTGGTCATCTATTCGAATATATTGAACATATTAAACTACCGAAACTGTCGGTGAATCTCTTCAAAGAAGAACTTAAGATCGTCCGGATTGACGAATGGAGTAATTCCTGTTTTTTCGAGTTAGCATGCTGATGCGTATATAACCCCGCGGTTCACTTACCATGACCAAGATTAGCAATCCATCCCTTTGTCCCTCCTCCAAAGCCCTTAACCATATTCTCAACAGTCCTTGTGATAGCGCTACGATCACCATACAAAATACCCGGATCAGCGTTACCCTGCAAGGTAACACGCCCCTTGGCAATACTGTAGGCTTCAGCCGGGTCATGCAACCAGTCCAATCCAACGACATTGTAGCCACTTTCGCAGAGATCGTCAAGTGCATACCAAGCACCCTTGGCAAAGACAGTCATGGGAACACGCTCCAAACCAAGCTTCTGCAGACGCTTCGGTAGATTTTCGGAGATATAACGAAGGTATGGCAAGGAGAACTCCTTGAACGTCGCAGGCGACAGCTCCCCAGCCCAGGAATCAAACACTTGCACCAATTGCGCACCAGCCGCAACCTGCAGCGCAAGATACTCAACACATAGCTCTGCAATTTTCTGCAACATCGCCTTGCTCTCGTTGGGATATTTGTAAACCCATTTCTTAGACTGGATAAACAACTTCGTACCGCCGCCTTCGACCATATAGCAAAGCAATGTCCAGGGTGCACCACAGAATCCGATGAGGGGCACCCGACCCTTGAGCTTGAAGCGGGTCAACGTGATTGCTTTGTAAACATAATCCAATTCCTTCTTGACGTCGACATCTTGCTTGAGCACTTTCTCGTATTGACCATCATCCGGGGAAATGAGTGGTTGAGGGAAAGAGGGTCCCTTTTTATCGATCATCTCAACGACCATGCCCATTGCTTGAGGGATGACGAGAATATCGGAGAAGATGATGGCTGCATCGATGAGGCCTTCATAGCGCTCGATTGGTTGGAGGGTCAGGGTGGAGGCGACCTCGGGCGAGCGACAGCAGTCGAAGAAGTCGCGGTTTCCTTTAGCCTCGTGGTATTCTGGGAGATATCGGCCGGCTGTTCGTGGACACGTCGGATCAGTTAGAGAAACCTGCATTGCACCCGACTCAGCAGGATGTACTCACCCTGTCTCATCACCCAAATTGGGGGTCTTTCGACAGTCTCTCCTGATCGATGTCAGTATCGATTGACCATAGCTCTTCTCGGGGCTAGATAGCTCGAGCCTACCTCTGGCGGCTCTCAACAAGAGGTCATTTTTCAATGGCTCAAACTGCTCCTGCATTTTCGCGACTATGACTTATCTGATATAATTGACTTATGAACCACAGAATCACGAGCTATGAAACAGCGGAATCGTAAATGACGGAACGTATATATCGGCCCCATCTGCTCACCGACCACTTCCGAGGTCAGAATCTTAATCAGTCACTGAGGGCGGGGTGATAAGGGTTAAGCCCTTATCTTAGCTCTCTAATTGCCAACCAATTATGACGCTCATCTCTACCAGATCCTGATAAGCTTAGATCTAAGCTACGTACGCATATTTTCTTCTTTTTCTATCTTAATGCATGTAATTGTTCGTAATAGGCTGACTACCTGGTTTCCTTCGTCGGCCTCTTGCGAAGATTGTGCAAGCTGTACAGTCTCTCACTGAATGCCTTCTGACTCTTTGCCCACAAGGACTGGTCCACACCAGCAAGAATGCTCGCTGTGCCCTGCTTATTGATATAGTTAACTACCTGGCTTGCTGCACGGTCAAGCACCAACTTTCCATCCCTTAACCGAACTATATATTCTTCCAGAAGAACTAAAGTTTTATCAGTGTTGTTTTTCCAGTCCTTGATAGAGCCAGGCTCGTGGCAACTATCTACGGAAACGAGAATGCTGTCGTTCTCGTCTATAGAAGCCAAGTCGAGAATGTTTCCTGACGCTTGAACTGAATCCTGAGGAGCTATTAAACCATTAGCTTCTAATACGAAGCTCAAGAGTTCGTGTGACCTGTCATGAACTGTTAGCCCTTCACTTTGATTCATTCGAGCGACTTTACTCACCCGTCAATAGCCACGAAAAGAGCAACTAGTGAACTGCCAGTAAGTTCCACTGCCCAGATCCTCCTTACAACGATCTGCTCTGTTCCTTCGGGGAGAATCGATACTTTGTGCAGAATTTGACCATTTCTCCAGTTCCAAACAAAGATAGAGTCATCGCCACCTCCACTGACTAACAGATGCGGCATGGTCGGCGGTATACAGAGTGTGCTAATAAAAGACTCATGGCCCAGACAATAAGCCTCAATAACGTGTGTTTGAGGCGGCCCACGAGACACCCGAATATGCTCATCGCGGTCTGCTGTCAATATATAAGTGTGCGAACCATTGGCCGATGTGCTCGACGGAACGATTGCGTAGACCATGTCGGTAAGTGTTGAGACCTGTCCCGAAAGCACATCCCGCTTCGCTGTAGGGGAGGCCGGAGTAATTTCGGGAGTCTTTTGATTAAGTTGCTGGCGTAAAGAATCCAGATTTCTCTTGGTATGCACGACCAGAGGATTTGCCGCAGGTTTGCTAACCTTCCTGGTTCTGGAGACTAATTCGAATTCCCCGCTTTCGCCTGGTAGTAGGGGCATGCTAAAGACATCACCACCTTTGTCGGCGCAAATCAGCGTGTCGCCATCGGATGAGAATGCTACTGCGCAGGGCTTTCGGGGCACAGGTCTATTCTTTTTAGCTCCGAAAATTCTATCATGTGAAATGATTGTCTTCTTACCTATCACTTGATTCGGTCAATATTCCTCCCGTGCTTATCTCAAAGACTCGTACATGTTTGTCCTCTGCGGTTACCGCTACAACATGACGGCCTGATGGAGAAATGACTAGGATGGGTACAGACTGCCATGCAATTGCAGTGTTGTTTTCGGTATTGGCGGGAGACAGCTTTCTTCTCTTCTCTGGCGGCCCCTCACTGCGCTTCGCGGAATCATGATTCGTCTCAGCCTCGTTGGAGGCATTGGGATTTTCTCCAGGCCATGTCGAGATTCTATGACCGTCAGTGGATGAAAATGTGTAGATGTTTGGCCCGGCGGATGCAACGATGAACCCGCCAATGTAGCGGATGCAAGTGAACGGGTACTGCGCTATGGGAAGCATTGGACTTGCGCAATCGAATGCTCTCAAATCAGCGAGCTCTAAAGTGGCTAATTGAATTTCTTGAAGTTCCGAGAGAGCGGGCGTTGATCGGGGCGTGCAGTCTTCGTGATATCGTACGACAATGCTCAGAATCGAGGCAAATAGTCAGAGTAGACTGTTTTGTCATGCGAAAATTGAAGCTCTTTTTCATGATTCCATTTCTTGGCGCGGCAAGCTCGGACGATCCAGCCTGATTGGACGCTGCTCCAAAAGTGGGCCCGTTAGCCGAAAGCACCACAAGTTTTGCTAAAATCCCAGACCACACACAATTTTATCTCGAACAACATCATCCGTCCGAAGAGACATCACCAGATTACAATCATTTTCATTTGCCCTTAAACATCCTCTCTTCACAACAACAAGAAGACATGGGGGGCAAATCTGCAACCAAGGCCGCTTACTTCGATAAGCTCAAGGGCCTTCTCGACGAGTACAAGACCATCTTCATCGTCTCCGTCGACAATGTCAGCTCCCAGCAGATGCACGAGATTCGTGTGAGCCTCCGTGGCGAGGGTGTCGTCCTTATGGGAAAGAACACCATGGTTAGTACTCTATGCGATTGGTCGTGCTGGGATAATCGTTGACTTGAGACTGTCTAGGTCCGCCGTGCTCTCAAGGGCTTCATCGGTGAAAACCCCGAATACGAGCGTCTTCTTCCTTTCGTCAAGGGTACGTTATATCTACCAAATCCAAACTCGATGCAAGGATTTGGACGCTGATTAATATAGGCAACGTTGGTTTCATCTTCACCAACTCCGAGTTGAAGGGTATTCGTGACAAGATTCTCTCCAACCGTGTCGCCGCTCCCGCCCGTGCCGGTGCTGTTGCTCCCCTCGATGTCTTCGTTCCTGCCGGTAACACTGGTATGGAACCCGGTAAGACCTCTTTCTTCCAGGCTCTCGGTGTCCCCACCAAGATTGCTCGTGGTACTATTGAAATTACCACCGATCTCAAGCTTGTCGAGGCTGGTGCCAAGGTCGGTGCCTCCGAGGCCGTTCTTCTTAACATGTTGAACATCTCCCCCTTCACCTACGGTATGTCCATCACTCAGATCTACGATGATGGTCAGACCTTCGGTCCCGAAGTTTTGGATATTGAGGATGAGCAACTCCTCAAGGCTCTTAGCTCTGCTATTGCCACTATTTCCACCATCTCTTTGGCTGTCTCCTACCCCACTCTGCCTTCCGTCATGCACTCTCTCGTCAACAGTTACAAGAAGGTCTTGGCTGTTGCCATTGAGACTGACTTCAGCTGGCCCGAGATTGAGGAGCTCAAGGACCGCATTGCCAACCCTGATGCTTACGCCGCTGCTGCTCCTGTTGCCGCTGCTGCCACTGGTGGTGACGCCGCCCCTGCCGCTGCTGAGGAGAAGGAGGAATCCGAGGAGGAGTCTGGTGACGAAGGTAAGGTTTTCGTTGTTCCACATTTTGCTACGCGACACTAATCAACACGTTTAGGTTTCGGTGGTCTCTTCGACTAAATTGTCTGAAGAGGCAAATCTTGTTACGGGATACGAATGAAATGTACTTTTGACATGAGTCACATGAATCGATACTCGTGATAGATCAGCAAATGAGCTTGAAAATATTCCGATGATGACCCTCATCACATATGTAGTTTCAGTACAAGCCTGGACTATGTGAGTATTTCACTTTTAAGGTTAGTCTACCATTTTGTTCTCTTTTCACTTCACATCATATGCACATTTTCCTTACTTTCGGCGGATGATGAAAACTTTTTAACCCCAAGCTGTTCAACAGCTATGAAGATTAAAAATAGCAACAACAACACTCTAATTTTTTGCTGACGCCCAATCATTACCCTTGTTAATTATCACATTCAAACTTTTCACTTTCTTGCTTGTGAGGACTTGGCTAATTTGAGCAGTAATCACTTTAGGATTGGAGCTTGCAATGCTTACCAACGAATGTCATCTCGTAGTCCATGTCTCGTCAGGTAGCGACCAATAGCAAGGCCACTCGTAGTCTCCCCTTGATGTCTGGTCTTTCACGAAAAATACTGAGTACTATATCAAGGATTTTTATCGACATATACGATACTAAATAAGAATTGAGAATTTGTGCTTCACGTCGAGTTTAATATTGAAATTGCAGCCTTCCTCCCAGTGCGAACCCGTATCCTACGGTAGCGATGACAGCTATGAGGTTGACATGAATTGACATGGCGTGGTTTCTGGAGAATGTCTTCTTCGCTTTGGCTACGAGTGTCTTTGTCTTGTCCTCTCTCCTACTCTCGATGTTGGAACTCCTACAGACTTTTTCATCCTGGACCTCTGTCCCAGATCCATTCATCAGCACAACTCATGGTCGAAGATCAACATAGCAAGAGCATACCTTTGACAATCCTCGCCTTTTCAAGCATCGCCTCACTCGTCCTCGGCCCATATACATACCAATTTAACCCAGCCATCACTGTGGCTAACCCCAACAACACACCACCCGCGTCAGTGGCCAACCATGTCCTCGCCGGCTTCGTGATAAGGGTGAGTAATGCAAGGCCAAGCTGACAGCGAAAGTAGACTGGGAACAAACGTTTGTTGAGGTTGTTGAAACTCTGCGGTGAAAGGGAGCGGTAGCAGATCTTTGTGTTCACGAAGGACTGCTCCCACTTCAATTAGTACTTTCCAAGCAATAGTTGTAATTAGAAGGACACCTCAGACCTGATAGAGTTGACTGCCTAGAAATGTCCCATAGGCGAGGATGTGATATGGCAGCGGGTTGAGCAGCGTCGACAACATATTTTTCTACACTTTTGCAATGTGGTTTTGACGTACAGTAAGTATCAGGATGAACGAGTTATGTTTTCCCATCATCTTACAGCCAAAAGTCATAAATGCGAAAAGCTCTGTTTATCACATCAAACCCCTACCTACTCATGTTGGTAAGCAGATCTCCGGAAGGTCATTAGAAGCGAGACTCGTCAATACTTGCCAGCCGACGCGAGTAATGACTTTGTCGCCCTCTGTTTTGTTAAGGAAGCCTTTTGGAATGGATCGGAACATTAATTGGAATTTTTGATTCCCATAAATCCAAATATGGCATAAAACTTCATTCCGATCGTTATCGAGCAGGGAATCGCATGGGGAAATTAAGGTTTAGTAGCGGCCAGACTCGCTTAGCGTGAATTCATAGAATAGATTCGACGATCCTACTACATACACAGTCAGTCACTGTGCTGTACAACCGTGGTAGGGCTCATCAAAGTGTGATGCTCCTTTCCAGGATCTAATCAATGACTACCTAACTAGAAAGATGTTTCGCCCTCGCACAGTGCTACGGCTCGTTCTCTATGCAATAATTACTTGGCTAGGTAAGTTATGCCCCATGAACTTAGTCGAAGGCTAACAACTCACGAATTGAAGTCCTTGCTATTCTGTATATTGGCCTTCCTAGCTTTTCTCGAATCGATGATGGCAGTCATTACGCTACCAGCGTGTTGAACAGCGGCGGAACACTCACTCGTGTTTATGGGCACGTCGAATCTTTCTTCATAATATTTGATTCCCTACATACTAATTATTAGTGTAGGTTTCGCGAGTTTTTCTCCAATGGTGCTGCCGAATTCACAAGCAACAATGAGCCTCGACAGAATGTCGCCCTAACTTTCAGGATAGATGAGACACAGCTAGTGATTTGTGGTACGCACAAGGTTCGGCTTAGCAGAACCCTGGAATTACAGAAAATTTCCGGTGATGACGCTCTTGGCATGGACCCTTTGTCTGCTCCAGTGGGCGACACAGATGGTATCAATTTACCGTGGTTCCACACTGCAGATGCAGTGATGATGTATCATTTCATACATCGTGACGAAGCACGGGTCACATTGGAAGTGGGTTACAGAGACGATGGTAGAAGATTGGAGATATGGCCGGCTGGAGCATCGCGGGACGACAACAAGGTTCTCTTTTCAATGACCACAGACGTTGAAGCTGAAAGTGATCGCGACCGTGTGCTGTGGGCAAGCGTGCCTGTTTCTCCCTTGTCATCCTCACCAAGTCCAACATACGAGATTCGACTTGTTCTTTTGGCCTGCCTTGCGCCGCTAACGATTGTATTTCTAGGTGCGTTCTTAGGCGCACGCTTGATTATTTCTACGGCTCTGACCATCCTCTTTCGATCCTTCTGGATATCCACGTTTCTACTAGTGGTTCGTTGGCTCTACAAAGGTCGACCGCCGGTGAACGAGTTTGTGCAGGAAGTCAGTATTGATCTGAGGAGCTTTGCGAAGACAGCGCGAGAATGGAGAAGCAAAGAGTCGTCGAATGGAGGCGAAGATGAAGAACAACCATCGTTAAGAAATGGGAAGAACATTCACTCGAATATCAAAGATGCATCGTAGGAGTTACCAAAGGTGGCGCTTTTTGATTCAAGTCTGTCGTTGAACGAATCCATTTTCTGATGTAATGTATATAACCGGACGAACGCGTTTTTGCACAAGTTTATGCCGATTTGCTCTTCTTCAGGAGTTCCTCAAACTCCTCGTAGAAGGAACGTTCCCAATCTGCTCGAGTTTTTCTTGGTGCCCAACCCAGCTCCTTTCCAATCTCTGCCTTCGTCCTTGAATTACTCGCGAAAGCCAATTCACCCATTCGCCTATCACCATTAAGCCAGTTTGTAGCTGCTTCTTCGAGGCTAAGACTTTTTGTCTCTGTACTCGCAAACCTGCCAAGCTCAAAACCTGCTTTGGCAATTCCCTCGGCTACTTCCTTCCAGGCAAACGATCCGGTGGCGCTGAAAATGATGCCCTTCTCGCCGGTAGGGATAGCTTTCCGGCCTTGGACCCAGTCCAACAGAACAAGCTCGTACAACTGGACGAGATCTTGAATATGTACATAGTCCCATACACCAGCACCATCACCGATGTATCCTGGTTGACCGTCCGCCAACGCCGCCTTGATTTGCAGTGGATATTGGATGGTCAAGCGGTTGAACTTTCCAGATCCAAGACCATAAATGGTAGGACTCATGATAATCGTCGTGGGAATCCCCTCTTTCTTCCCGGTCTCCACAACAGCAAGGTCTGTTGTACGCTGAGCATACGTCTCAATACTCTCCCTCTTCTTTAAATACTCGTAAATATCCGAGTCCTTGTCGCTAAAAGTCCGGTCTTCAGCATACGTCTTGGTGATAGGACAATCAGCGAGATTTGACGTGCCAGATGTGTGTATGTAGTAAAGCTCTGCATCCGGTCTTTGCTTTCGACGTGCTCCCAATCCTTCAATCAATGCGACTGCGCTCGCTGTATGGTATCCAGATGCAGCATGGATGACAACATCGTTCTCCGAAGCTGCAGTCTTGATGGCGACGGCGTCATCAAGATCTTTGATTGTGTAGACTTTGAGTCCATCGGCCCGGAAGGATTCTGCTCGGCTGTCATTGCGTGTGAGGATGGATACTTCCAGTTCTTTGGTTGTTTGGTTCGAAGAGGATAGAAGGGAGGAGAGGATTGAGCCACCGATGTAACCTGTTACACCTGTGATGAGCACTTTTGTTGAAGCCATTTGTATGGATACAAGCTGAATCAGGCCTCGTGAACCTCTACTATTAGGTTTGTTTGCTGATTCGGATATGTAGGTCTACGAGAGTCCAAACGATATGCTGGTGGGTTTTATATACATTCGATTTCAAGCCACGAATCCGTCACAGCTCCATCGAGGCAACGAAAGGAATTTTTGCGAAATATCAGTCATTTGTTTATAAATCCACCGGGTGTTGCTTATCATTGGTTATAAATCCACCGGGTGTCACTTACTATTAACCAGGTTTGAAGTCCAGAACTACCAATGGATGCCATGCTACACGGGGTCAAAGCACGCAAAGCCCGTCATGATTTGTAATGTGTAAAGGGATATCTATTCTTGACGCTGTGCTTTAGTCCGTTGTTTCGCCATCTAGAACAAAAAGGTAATGGGGTATGTAGCGCAGCATGGTTGTTGTAACTTGCCTTATGTCAAAGTAAATGAAAGCTAAAAAGCTACATACACCAACAGGTATCCGGAAACGATGTCCAACAAGTACGATGCTAAGCAACGAAATAGGAGAGATGCAGTATAACACGACCCATAAACATGAACCATTTTCATAGGCTTTTTTGTATTTTGATTTATTCAGTATGTGCCGCCGACTTTCTAATCCTCCTCGATCCTTCATACAAGAAACGATCTACAGCCGCAGCCACCGTCAGCGTACCACCAATAACAGCACAAACACCTGTCAAGAATCCTGTGAAAGTCTTGGGCCGATCCTCGCGATTGACCACTTTCATGGGCGAAATGTCATAATTGAAAAATACACCGGGGATACCTCCCTCAGCGTGGACACGCTCTTTATGACCTTCCGCAGCGTCGTTACCGCCGTGTAAGGAGCGCTTGTGTGATGTTACGGAATATTGATGTGTTTCAATGCTGCCTGCTGTACCGTGGACAGCGCCATGGAGACCTAGAGGCGTAGATTGGTCGTCTCCGTGGAGTTGGTCGGAGCGGTTGCTATCCCAACCGAGGGGGAGGTAGGAGGTTGAGACGACTTTGATATAGTAGTTGTAGTTGTAGGCGGGTTCATTCGTGGATTGTTGGGTATCGTCTAAGGGGTTTGTGTGATGGTGGTCGGTCCATTGCCAGCGTTGGGATACCTCATCAGAGAGTTGAGGACCGAATCGGAGCGTATGGATGATGTGCGACATGGTGTGCTTCTCGTTATCCGCTAGCTCTTTGTCCAGATATGTGTCCAAGTCGTGCACATGCATGTTTCCGCTAGAAAAACTGCGCCCGGGAGCGATGTGGAAGTTTCCAATAACTTTGTTCACACGGATGTCACCCTCGATACGGCATCCCTCTCGGCGCTGGGCGTCGATCTTGTCGGCATAGCCCTCACGCTGGCATTGTTCGATGTTTTCGCCCTTGCCGAATGCCCACGACTTCATTGCGTAGGCTTCCCGGACTTCTTCACAAGTGTTGCAACATCCGGGCTTCTTTACATTTTCTGGCGGAGGTGCGCCTCCACATGCGCCGCAGTAATCAGGGTCAAGGTGTACGGCGACTTCATTTTGAGAGTGTCTGATTGATGTACTGATTAGTGACAGCTCAAGATTTCTATAATCCAATACGACTCACAATTCAAGCTTTGAAACATCTATAACCTTGCCGCCTTCGGCAACCGGACTGAGTCGTACTTTGTTTAGACCGTGGACGACACCCATCTGCTGCTCTCCCGAAACATCCATTACATCCAATGTCAACAATTCGCATGGCAACCGAGGGAAGGTCATGTTCAGATGAATTTCCATCCGTTCGCCTATAGTTAAATCAGTAAGGTCCAATTCTAAGATTTTCTGAATGCGGCTGGTATACCTCGCGACTTGTCGACTATGAGCTCGGGAAGCACCACTACCCGGCGGTAGTCGGCCCATTCTCCCCATACTAACCAGAGTATGACAACCAGGGAGACTAAGGTGACAATTCCACCAGATGTCGTTCGCACACGCGCATCTTCCACCGTCTTTGCGAACGCATCGAGCCTCGTAAATCGTGATTTGGCGGGCATCTTGTATGACTTGACTGGTTTGAATTATACCACGAACAACACGGACAATGAAAGCATCAGCTAGCTCCTGCAACGAGGGCTTCTGGTATATATGCTATAGAAACGCAATCATGTAAGAAGGAATTCTCGGGAGGCAATTGCGACCAAAGGGGTAAGTAATGAGCGACAAAGCGAAAGGCGCAATGGAGTGCGTATGAAGAAGAAAGTCTGGAGTCGGAGATCTGGCCAGCTTGCGATTACAGAAATCCATATCAGGAAGGTAGTGGGGCCTCCAGGTGCTTGTTGCCATATCAGGCCTAGTCAAATCTACATGTCACGTGAACACAGCGGCCTATCGTTGCCTACAAACGTCACTGGTTCATTCACCACTCGCCCTCTTAAATTTTCTGTTTTTCATATACTCATTACATTCTTACCGATTGCTTTCTGCCCAGACACAAGCCCACCATTCTCATTTTCATCGCTCAAATACCTGGATGATTTCGACCTGAGCGACGGCTTTGGTACTTCCGGAGGCCTATAAGCCTCCAAGCCCGCGACAAAAATCTTCAAGATTGAGTCACGCTTCGCCGAACAATTCCTCAACGCGCTGGGCGGTCCTACCTATATTTCACTTCAGTCTTTTATCTTTACAGCCTCATCTTTAGCATTTCATTGCATAAATAGCCTTAACAGCGGCATTCTTTCGATCTTTCCGAACATTCTATTTGTTCTCTGCTTCTGATCATGCCTATGTTAGGTGTCTCGTCCAAAAACACTTCAAACATGGCAAGATCCAAGGTTACAGGTCCCAGTCGCTCCGGCGGGCCCAGTCGAGGTGGTATTCGGAAACGAGGTGCTCCCACAAAGACGGACCGGGATGGGGATCTCGATATGGGTGCAGCTACACAACGAGGACGTGGCGGTAAACGCGCTCGTGGACATGGTCCCTCGCGAGATTTGGCGTCTAGGATGGAAGTTGATCGCGACCGTATTCATAAAGCAATCAGCAGCGGTGACGCCACTTCCCAGGCCAATATTCGACAAGGAGCGACAAAGGCACGCACAGAAGAGTTCAGCATCACCGGCTGGAAAGAGAGCAAAGCCGCCTCAAACTCGGACGGAGGCATTCGGAGCCTCGTCGACTGGCTCGAAAAGAAACTATTCTCGACGAAACCTGGCCGCAAAAACATAATCAAGGTATGTGCAACATCAGCATTAGCGGTCACCGATGCAGTATCCGCACAGAGTCGTATATTTCCGGGGTGTACTGGTGTTTTCAAAACGGACATTCTCAACGACGATCGATACTTCTCGGAATCATTCTTCACTTCCATCATTCGGTGACTGCAGCGCACGCATTCTGTTCCGCCTTACTAACGTTCGATAGCACCGCGTCGAAGGAGACACTCTTGTAGTCACTGTTCGACCGGAATTGGTGGACAGGATGTCACATATTAATGGATTTACATTTGCTGGATCCGAACTCACGGTCGAAAAGTATGATGAAGCACCTTCAATATCTACGGACGAGATGAAGAAACGTTTGAAAGCTTTCTTGGCCAACCGCTTCTTGCCAGCAAACAAGATATTGAATCTACAAAACCTGGCAGCAGATCCCATTCTACTTGAAATGGGCCTCTTCAAAAATTCGACAAGCGAGACCAAATTCTATCAAGCTTTGATGAAAGTCTGGAGTCTCGAATTCCCATCCGAACAAGCCAGTCGAGATGCTGTGGAAAATCTCAGTCTCGCCAACAATGGACTGACAAATATCAGTTCAGTCACTTCGCTTTCACAAAACTTTCCGAATCTCAAAGCACTCGATTTGTCCAACAACAATATTCAGGACGAAAAGGCACTAGACAAATGGCGCTGGAAGTTTCGCCAGCTAGAATTTCTTGACTTAACCAACAATCCTTTCAGCTCCCTTGGCAGCTTTAAAGACACCATGATGAAGTGGTACCCGAAACTCAAGACCCTCAACAACATACAAGTTCGTACGGATGAGGAAGTAGCCGCTCAAAGCAGAGCTCCAATCCCTGTTCAGCCACCATTTTTCAAAGACGAAGGCAACATTGCAGAGACATTCATCCGCAACTTCTTCCTCGGGTTTGACAAGGATAGAAATGGCACATTGAATCTGTACTACGATAACAACTCTTCTTTTTCATACAACGTGAATCCTGTTGCTCCACGTTCGGCGCAAGACGTCACGACGACACCTGCACCCGGTTGGGACAGTTGGATCAAGGGTAGTCGTAACCTAAAAAAAATACACCATGCACCTGCGCGAATGAGCCGCATGTACGTTGGTATCGAAAAGATTCGCGATATCTGGAACACTATGCCACAGACACAACATCCTGGTCTCGACCAACCTGCGCAGTGGTTGATTGAATGCCATTTGATACCCTGCCTTCCAGATGCCACTGGTCAGAGTCCATCCGGAGTTGGAGGTTTCCTAGTTACGATACATGGTCAGTTCGATGAATCGAGCGGCAGTAAAGTCGAAACCCGCAGTTTTGACCGCACCTTTATTCTCGGACCCAGTCCTGGCCCTGAAAACGTCAAGGTCATTAGCGACATGCTCACTCTCAGAGCATATGGCGGTTTCACTGCCTGGGATGTCAACACTAAAATAGATACTGCACCCGCTGCTGGTGCTCCACCGCCTCATCCAGAGGCACCGCAAGGTTATGGGATGCCAGCGCCAGGAAAGCCCGATGTACAGGTTCAACAGGAACAGCTAGTCCTTCAACTCAGCTTTGCGACGCAGCTGAAATTGGAATTTTCACAAAGGGCTCTAGTGCAGCATAATTGGAGTATTGAAGGAGCTCTACGAGCTTTCGAAGAATCGAAGGTAAATCTTCTCATTCTCCATATTGGACAAGCACAAAAGATTAACAAGTTTCCAACAGGCACAGAATCAAATTCCCGCAGAAGCATTTGTTGCTTTGGCTTAAATGAGAGAGATCTCTCGTCATATACACACTACTTTTACTACTTTTCTCATGAGGAAATCCTCTTTACTAAACTCGTTGTTTTCCCAATCATGTTGCATTTGAGCTAAGATCAGTTCAGTCATGGCGCTGGAGGTGGCATTTTTCAAGATAAGACAATGTACAAAATCGATATGCATAGTATGATGGAGCTTGGTGATTTGTTTGCTTTACTTGTTTACAAAATCAATGTTATATGATACCGCTACCAAAGCATTTGGTTATTGCGCCGGCTATCAGACTTGATTATTCTATTCTATCCAGCTTAGACAAGTACACAAAATAGTCTATCAATCAGAAATCAATTGTAGGAATGTGTTTTGATTTTGAAGCTTGTGCTATGACCTTTCCTTCAACTTACGTAGATTAGCTCGTGATGCTGCCAAGACCTTCCGCCGCGTCGGAGGTCTTCAGCACGAAGCTCCCCAGACCATGTGTTTTCGTGGACAGATCTATATTTGCCTTGACCGATATCAAGCTTGAGATGTTATCATTCACAAAGACGGACTTCCACTAAATGTAAGTTGCTGTTGCCTCAAGTGCGACTATCTGTTTATGTTTCTTGATCAACGAGAATCCGGCTTGCGGAGGCTGTAGCCAGCTACAACCTATTGATATTGAGTGAATTGGTCGAATGACGACTGCGAGCCACATGTCCTCCAACGAGACGTCATTTATTGATCCTTTGGATGCAGGTAAGCCATCAATTCTTCAAGACAGCTCAATGGCTATCTGACTTCTTCCCAGTCGACTATGATCCCATTGCGCATTTGAACGGCATCTTCTCGCACCCGTCCACCCTATCCTCGGTCTCACAAACCTCCGAAGCCCTCCGCAAGTACCAAAATGAGCTGGACACCGACATCGCACGACTGGTAGAGGAACAGGTCACTTCCAATGCGGAAAGTGTGCAACGTATCCAGGCCGCCAAGGCGGACTTGTCGGAGCTGTTCAAGAAGATTGACGATGTGCGGGAACGTGCCTCTCGAACAGAGCAATCGATCACGGACATGACAGCGGATATCAAACAATTAGACAATGCAAAGAAGAATTTGACGGTCTCCATGACAGCGCTGAAGCGTTTGCAGATGCTGACTACCGCCTATGAACAACTACGAGCATTAGCGAAGACGCGGCAGTATCGTGACTGTGCGCAATTGCTTCAAGCGGTGATTCAGCTTATGGCGCACTTTAAGTCATACAGGTCAATAGATCAGATAGCTGTTTTGAGCAGGAATGTGGCCGATGTTCAACGCGAGCTCCTCGAACAGGTCTGCGAGGATTTTGAGATCACATTCGCCAAGGGCGAAGTTGTACAGAGACGAGTAATGCTTGCAGAAGCGTGTCTGGTTATGGATGCTTTGGGAGATAATGCGCGGTCGAGATTGACAACATGGTACTGTAATACCCAGCTTCGAGAGTATCGACAGGTCTTCCGCGGCAATGAAGAGGCCGGGTCCTTGGATAACATATCTCGACGCTATTCGTGGTTTAAGAGGATGATGAAAACATACGATGAGGAGCATGCAAATATCTTCCCGGCGCCATGGAGAGTGAATGAAGTGCTAGCCAATGCCTTTTGTGAATCTACCCGAGATGATTTTAAGGGTATATTGTCGAGATCCGTCCGGAGTGGTCAGACAATAGACGTCAATCTTTTACTGTCCTGTCTACAAGAGACCCTAGACTTCGAGCATTCACTAGATCGAAGATTCGCACAAACATCAAGAGCGTCCATGGACACGGTAGCGTCGTCTATTGAATCTCCTTTATCCATACAGAGCATATCCGAAGCCTTTGAGCCCTATCTGGGAGTGTGGGTTGAGTCACAAGACAAGCAATTGGCCGCTTTGCTGCCCAAATATCGACAACAGCCGCTAAAACGTGAGGACGAAGAGTTCCACGCCCAGCTTGTCATTTCGTCGTCTACAGAGCTTTTCACCTTCTACCGACATTCACTTGCGCAGTGCGCGAAGCTTTCTACAGGCAACAGCTTAGCCGAGTTGTCGAAAGTTTTTGCAAAGTACCTAGACCAATATGCGCAGCAAGTACTTCTGCATTATATCAGCGAACGGGCGACGAACCAGACGCCATCCAAGGTTCCTTCGATTGAGGATTTCATATTGGTGCTGAATACGGCAGATTACTGCTATACTACGAGCACTCAATTAGAGGAGAAGATCAAGGGACGAATCGACGAGAAATTCAGAAACTCTGTCGACTTTGAAAGTCAAGCCGACGCTTTCATGGGCATCGCCAGCGCTTCTGTTCGGGGTCTTGTCCGCAAGCTTGAAGTTCAACTTGAGCCGTGCTGGCGTGAGATGCGAAACTTTCCATGGAATAAAATGGAGAATGTTGGCGATCAAAGCGCTTATGTCGGAGAACTACTCTCGAAGACCAAGACACAGGCAGAAGATATTCTGCAGTCTCTTCACAAGCAACAGTATGCAAGAGCGTTTGCTGATAATACCGTTGAGTTCATATCGAACACTTTCATCACTACTGTCTATTCATGTCGACCAGTTTCTGAAACTGGCGCTGAGCAGGTATTTCAACCCCGTGTGTAAGCTTGACTAAATTGAAAGGTATCATTGACTTTGTGAACGATAGATGCTACTCGATCTCTACACTTTGAAAAGTGGCTTGACGTCCTTGCTTCCCTCCCCGGCGCCTCCTGGTTTTGTGAAGCGCGTCAACTCAAGCTTCACAAAAGTCGACTGTCTTCTAAAGACAGTCCAAGTTCGTCCCTCGCCACCCGAAGCCCTGGTCCAAGCATATCTGATACACATCGCCGACCGGAGCGAGCTCAATTTCCGTCGCGTCTTGGAGATCAAGGGAATACGCACCAAGCAAGACCAAAGTCAACTGGTGGAATTATTCAATCTACATCGAGCCTCTAACCGCCACGCCCCGAATCTGCAACAAAGTAACCCACTTTTTGCGTTTTTGCAACCTTCGGCATCAACTTCATCAGGACCCGGTGGATCAGGCTTGACCGTCTCGCAAGGACTGAGCAATTTAGGCACAACTGCATCCACCTCGATGACTGGACCAGGCGGCCGCTTCGACCCCTCTACTCTAGGCTCTGCTATCATCTCTGCTGCAAGAGATGGCGTCGAACGATTCCCGCTCGGCTCTGCTACTGGTCACATAGGCTCTGGTCCTACTTCACCTGGACCAGAGGCACAGCGCGTGATTCATGACGGATACGATGCAACAGGTACTTCTACGCCGTCTTCAGCCACGACGCAGTTGAATGAGAATCTGAAGAATATTGGCAAATTCTTCCGACGTGATCTTGGTGGGTTCGGGGGGAGATTTGGTCGTTCGGGTGATGATTCCAATCGATGATATTGTGAAGTACATGTAGCGAACATATTTGCGCTGGTAGCGGACCTTGAATAATGGTCTTTTGCCGCTTTACAGTCTGTCTCGTATCTGATTATGAATACCACTTCAACTTGGAGGAGTACGGAATGGCATTCAGACCTATGTAGCTCTCTGTCATTCCTTGTAATTCTCTAAATTTACCCATCATTTGAGAAGAAACCATGTACATTCTTTCAATTTGAACCCGGACAGGAGAACTTCAAGAACATATATAAGTACTAAATCCAGTAATGGAGATACGCTGAAAGTGGAAACGAAATACGATATCTGCCCTCTCTTTCCAACTCCAGTCTATGCAGATGAATAGCAGATAATGGCGATCTGGTATAGGATGGACGTAAAAGAGACAACAAAAGGATGAAGTATGCGAATGAAGCTTGTGCGATGCCAGCTTGTGCGATGCCGAAAATGAACTGGTATGTGGATGGGGTATGTACAAGATGCTCAGACTCTCTTGGAAATAACAAATGGGAGGAGGTTAGTATATTTGTAGAGGAAAATTGTGATGTTTGGGAATATGTTTGGGAATGGGATGCGCAATCAGTAGTTCTGGTATTGCTGAGGATGGAAATATTGATTCGAGTGTTGCGGAGCAGGGGGAGGAGTCTGTGGTCCAACGTGGTCGTTCCAAGCATGCCAGTCTGAACTTGTAGCTGGGCGAGGAATTGTTTGCGGTTGATTGTATGTACTCTGATTTAGAGCATCCCAAGTGTAGCTTGCACCGGGCATGTTATAAATACTGCCAACTTGCGGATGCTGCATCTGTTGTGTTTGAGGGTATTGTATCTGCGCTGTATCGTGCATCTGTTGTTGTTGACGCTGTGCAATTGCCTGCTGTACCATTTGATTGCTGAGGCCTTCTTTCATGTATCGTTTCTCGCGTTCGCGAGCGTCGATGGCCCCAATGAGACCACCGGGGCTAACGGCAGGCTTCACGTTGCTATTTGACAGGTTGAAAAATGTTGACCCAGTCATGCGAGCGACATGTTCCTGTTCTCTAGCTGAGAGATGCGATGAAAAATCAGTCTGATTCAAGATGGTGTTCGATCCGCGAGAATGTGGGCGCGGCAGCATCTCATTTTGATTCAACAACATCGTTGAATTTCGAGAATGAGGCCGAACAGGCACTTCACTCTGGTTTAGAATCATCGTCGAGTTTCGAGAATGTGGTCGCATGGGAATCTCTGTCTGATTCAACAACATGGTTGATCCCCGAGAGTGTGGTCGGGGGGGCAACTCTCGCCCATATGCCGGTTGGGAGGCACCAAGTGTCCAATCCCCCGACCGGGGTCTAGCAGCTGGACTTCCAACAGGGAAATCAAGAGGGTAGGAATTAGAGGTGGACCGGTGATGAACGAATTGTTCAGGTGTAACGGTACGATTCGCGGGAGATTCTGGGCGATAGCTTGCTAGACCGGGTTGCCAGACAACGCTTCTACGCTTCTCTTCACCAGCAGGAGATCGTGAAGGTTTACGGGCATGGCCGTGCTCTTGACGGGTAGGTGATGGGGATCCAGAACCAAAGTTTTTTAGAACGTCAGACATACTGGGTCGTCGAGTATGCAAGTTGTGCGCCATGGTTGGTCCAAAGTCGACAGATGGAATATCAGGGTTTTCTTTAGGGGCTTCCTGATTGGCAAAGTAGTGTGCATCACCAATAGTGACTTCCTGCTTCTCAGTGCTGGCACCTCCCACAGTCTTCAAGACGCCCATTCGGGGACGAGGAATTGAAATCTCCGAGCGCTTCGTTTCGGTCGATTTGCGACTTGCGTAGTCAGGAGTGGTTGAGCTATCATCGTCATACACACTTCCAGTATCAACTCGAGAAAGTTGAGGTAACTGAGCCATAGTTCTCTCACGAGTGAATGAAGGCTGCATCGGCAAAACCCTACTCAAAGCGGCCTCGTCGACCGTATGTTGTAAGTCTCTGAAACTGGGGTCAGTCAACGCAGATGCTGATTCCTGAGCGGAGTCAATGTCGGAAGAATAGGCAGGCTGGGGAGGAAGCGGTTTCCGCTTGATAGGCTGCGATGTGTCGATATATAGGTTTGGAGTTGCCTGTGAAATTCGCTGTGGCTGTGGCTGCTGAATGTGGCTGTTGTTTGTCGTTCCGTGAACTGGCACGGCCGGCGCTTGTTCTTGAATAGTATACACGCTTGCCCCGTATGAAGAACGTTCACCCATGTGAACTGGTGAATCACTATCGTATCGCTCGTCTGAGTACGGGCTCTCTTGGATGTTCGAGGCGGTATTTGTTGCAACACCACGTAGTTTGCTCACCTCAGCCAGTTGAGCTAGAGTTGAACTAGACATGCGGCTATTGGCCCGTCGCAATTCGCTCGAAGCTTGAGGCCGGCTAGAAGGGACTGCGCCGGGTTGATGTGAAAAGGCCGGTGGAACAGCCACAGGCTCTGGAGACAGATTGGGTCGAAATTCTGTGGCAAGGTTCTCCGTTCCAGGGATATTATGTAATTGTGCGTCACCATCGGAACCGCTTTCATTGGACTGACGAGTAGGAGGGCGATTTGTAAGAGCTGGATCAACGCTGTGCATGGGGGGCTCAGGCGGCGTATCTTGAGTTAACAGGCGTGAAGGAGTAAACGACGACCTGGCAGTCGATCCCATGGGGGCAAAAGCGCTTGTATCCGATGCTGCTCGATAATGTCCATGTGACGGTCCAGACTCGGCGGGAGATACAGTGGTAGATGTGGGAGTTTCGATAATAGCTTCAGCAGAATGATTAAATCCAGGAGAAAGAGGCGAAGTCGGTTCTTTGAATCGAGTCTTTCCATGTCGGCCAAGGATGCTTCCTCTTTGACGCGGTCGACCACCGTTGATGCTGCTCGCGGGACTGTTGGCGGTTGACATGCGGTGGCCGGTCGCTTCCCTGAGTTGCCTCCTCCACTCTTTTTCAGACCAGCCTTGACTTCCGGATTTATTGATCAAATTGACAACATCAAGTACATCCAGGTACCCATATGGTTGTTGCTTAGGAAAAGCAAACATCAAACTCTTCACGTTGTTTGTATCTGCGATGAGTCGAGTCGGTCGTCCATACAGGCCAAACGTGTCAAAGACTGGGAAGAGAAATCGTAGCATGATTTCGAGACCAGACACTGCTGGATGAAGCTCCGGCATGATGAAAATGAATCCTTCTGAACTAGACTGCGTTGGCGAATGAAAAGTGATACTGCCCTCAATTTTGATCAACGTCGATTGATCAATTAAAGCATTTGACTGAGGATAAATGGCAAAGGCTGCATAGGCATCAGTAATGGTGGCGATTGGCTGTGCCTTCTTCGTCTTTTTCGTGTCATAAAATGTGATGGTGCCAGTGAGAATTGGCGTAGTACGGTCGTATGCAGACCGCTTCTTTCCAGACTTATTCAATCTCTGAATGTCTTTTTCACTTGGTGGTGTTACCACAAACCAGCAGCGTCTCCATGGTGTACCAGCACCAAATCTGACCCTTGCCCAGTCCTCGTATTTGTAGCGGGAGCGCTCCATGATCATTCGAATGTTGTTCAATTGTCTACCTTTACCGGCGATGATAGAGCCTGTATAGGCCTCGAGTAAAGATGTCTGTTCGAAGAGAGCAAGTCGAATACCGGCAGTCCATTGGGTGAGCGAATTGAACGAGTTGAAATGAAACAGATAGCGATTTCTGCCCGCTGTGGAAACACTTAGAATGTTCTGCAATGGTTTGGCATTTTTGTCGTACGTTGGAAGGGTCTCAAGCTAGTCATCGATCAGTCCTGCCCCTTGGGTGTCTCTGCAAACAGTCCAGAATATACGCACCATTTTGATTGAGGCATCCGTAAGATTAATGAAGGTAGGAGTGATGTCCTGATTTTCTCCTGCGTCCAGCGCGGCAGCATCCCATATCGACAACACAGTTCCCGTCAGCACAGCAAAACATTCGACCCATCTCCGATCTGCACAGGGACGGCCCTCTATGATATAGTCAGCAAGTACCCGGAAGTCACAGGGTCACAGAAGCATACGAGTGTCCAAATCATTCAACTTGAGAAAATACCCTTCCTGGTACATCTTATTCGAATGACTATTCATGAAAGTAAAGATGGGCAGTAACTCCGGTAACGTATCCTGTGCGATTTCTGTCCGTGGAGGCTGATAGGTAAACACCATCGATGCTGGTCGCGCAAGACTTGTGCGGTCCGGAGCCGTCCATGTTTTCGAAGCGTTAAAGCCATTTGGTGGCGACTCAGTGGGTGGTGTAGTGTTCGATTTGTTGAGCTTCGACCGACTACTTGATTTCGAGTTTGAAAATGATTCCGTCTCTCTCGATTTTGTATTTGAGTCGCCCTTCGAGCCGAAAGCCGTTATGAACGATAGAACTGTAAATCACGCAAGGGATACCCATGATCAGCGAACGGTTACGGGATGAGGACAAACGTGCAAAACCACATGGGTTTGTCGATTATTGCCTGAGGAGAACGAAATTCGACTTACCACGCGAGCGGACCATGGTGAGGACAGTCGTGGGCTAGCCTTTAGATAGGCCGCCGGTATATCGGATTTCCACCGAACAAATACCACGGATCAGAATAGAAGGCCACGGGTGGATTTCGTGATAAAGAAAATAAAAAGGCCGACAATGTTTGAAGGAACGAATGAGTTTCTGATTCAAAAAGAGAGATGAAGAAAACAAAAACGATGGGCGTCTGAGAATTTAGGGGTGCGTTCAATGTTGAAGCCTGAGATCCTCGATTCGAAATAATGTCTTAGATATAATTATCCCACCTCCGTGCTGAGTGATCGACACGTCCGTCCACCGCAGGCGGAATGAGTAACGAGCTCCAACGAGTGCTTTACGATACCCGAGTACGGCAGCTGATGATATGGGATGTGTATTCTCTGCTTTCGAATCAAACGAGCGAGCGAGCGAGCGAGCGAGAGAGTCAGAGGAAGAGAGAGCAAGGCGTCGGCAGGGAGAGGATGAGATGGACAGAGCGTGAATTGTACACGGGGGTTTGTCAAAAAGTGCAGCAGCGGGAGGGAGCGGATGACGTCGCCCCCAGCGATCCACGGTAGAAGCACACCAAACACACTGTGTCTACATAACTAGCACGCTGGAAACCGCGTAAGCTCCTTCTCTATTCATACTTCATTACTCGACAGAGAGTCACAATACCGACTGCGCCCAAGGCTCAAGTCTTGCTCGGCCCTAGACAGGCCTGATTCGGACGTAGCTAAACAGGCAAATGAAGAATACACCACAGGCTGTTCCCTCAACGCAGCCAATGCTACAGCGCCATGTTACAAGCCTGAACAGTTGTCGCATGTCTCACATTGCCCGTTTGGCGCCAAGCTGGTCTCTACGAATACGATCCAAACCCTCGATTTTGTCGGTCCTCACGCGTATTCGCAGAACCAGGCGACCCTTTTTCGGGATTCTACTCCTTTTTTCTCAACCTTCCCAACTATTTGAGCCACATTCTTCCGGCGGTCACCGGGGAGTCAGGAGAGGAAGTCAAAGACAGTACTGCATTTGCAACTGCCGTTCCGTAGTTGGATTTCGAAAGGCCAAATGCTACTTCCACTCCACTAGAACCGTGCGCTAAAGAACAATTATGGAGACCGATGTAGCTTAAATGGTAATAATTAAATACAGGCGAAGTCGAGAGGAAGTTCAATGTCGACCTTACCCAGAACGGATGGATTCATGAATAAATATCCACAGGGTGTCTCCATAACGTCAACCCAGTGGCCACATTACTTGAGCAATCTGTGGACTTGCAGCGTAGCGCTAACGCTGACGCGTACAATCTCTGGTCCAGTAATTAGTGAATCAGGGTGGCATTTGTGAAGCTTGCAAAGCCTCATGTGGAATTTTCCCCAACATTTCATACACAGGGATCGTCTTGAGATGTCGTCCGTTGATGTGGCTTCCTAGCTGTGGCAAAACAGCAAACAAAACTCGAGACGTGACACGAGCTCTACCCTGAAAAATGAAAAATGAAAAATATTCGCTCGTCCCTGGTAATTAATTTGTGTTCCCATTAGAGCCACAGACGCCACAAATGAATAGTGTCGATACACGCGATTTTCAATGATTGTGGTAATTTTAGCCGTTTGCTTGAGCATGTCATGGAGCGAGTGGGTATTGTACGTTACAGAAAGGTACCCATCCTGCCCAATGCGTCGGCGGCGGCTACATAGAGCATGCTACGTACTACAGAATACGTGCGTAGGACATACAAAGGATATCTCCACGCAAAGGGGCTGTAAGGTTGTATATTAAGGGCTTGTCTATCTTGCCCGTGCTGTACATTCAAAGCGCTATGCATATGCTATAGAACAAAATCATCGAACAATTCGCTCAAGATTGTCGAATGTAACGATCAACGGGACAGCGCCGGGTCAACGAACGCAAAGTCGTTGTTGCTTTGGGCGGCATCATCAGCAACGAAGCCGAACGATGCATTTCCGTGAGCAGATGCCATGGTCTCATCCAGAGAGGTAAAAAAGGTGATGTCGTTCATTTTTTCGTCGAATTCGTTAGTCATGATAGGCGAATCATGGAGGAAAGGCGGTACAGTGCCTTCTGATAGTGGAATGGGTGGTGTCTGATTACTGCTGCCGCCGAAATCGTGAGGGATTTCAGTCTGTGAGTTATCAAACTCAAGCCCGTAGATACCAAATACCGTATCCGTATTCTCGTGTGCTAAAAGAGCCCGTTCCATGAAAAGATTCTCAATATCCCGCTCCTCGTAGCCGTGCTTGCTGCGCATGTGCACCCAGAGATCGTATTCTCGATAGAAGCGGAACTGGCAATCACGGGCAAAACAAGCAATGTGTCGACCGCTTTCATCGGCATATCCTTCGCCAGTCAAAAGTGTCATGGCCGAGATATTGTTGTCTGTCTTGCGTTTGCTTGGTTCTTTATTGAGACCAAGTCGCTCTCGACGTTCGGCTTTGCTGTTCATCAAGCCCATGTGCGTTGTACGGACGTGGTCCTCTAGAGCAATCTTGCTGCTATAACGCTTTCCACAGGCATTTGCTCCACTCCACCCCTCCACTTTCTTGGAAGATGAGAGGTCCGTCTCGCCACATGCAAAACGTTTCTCGCCGTCATGAACAGTCCGGATGTGGACGGCAAGGTTGCCATTCTTCGTAAAGCTGCGTCCACATCCGGGAACTAAACAAGGATACTGACGCCGGTCCTCTCGGCTGACATCACCATGTGAAATTTCCAAATGACGCCGAAGCTCACGAGAAGTCTCGCCTTGGAACGAACAGTGCGGACACTCGGGTGGATGCACAGATTTGATATGTGCCTGCAACTCCGCGTACGAAGCGAAACTCAAATCATCAATCATACACTCTGTGCATGTATACCGACTCTCGGAATGAACACGATTCTCGTGGCCGCGTAGGTGTGCAGCTGTATCAAAAGCCTGAGAGCATTTCTCACCTGTAGTCTGATTGACGTATTGGCACGGGAATGGTTTCTGTTTGAGGTGGATCGACATGATATGTTGGGCCAAGGTTGCGTGTTTGCGAAATGTCTCGTTGCACGGCGGGTATTCAGTACAACGGAACTTATCTCTTCCATCGTGAGCTGCCAGATGTCTTCGGAGTCTTGTACCGGTCACAAATGCCTTCCCACAGCCTGGACGATCACAGACGTAATCACGAACGGCTGTATGTGCACTTTTGATGTGGTGATTCAAATGAGACACTCGAAGGAACGTCTTATCACAGTTGTCGTACGTACAGCGAAAGATACGTTCGTTGTTATGGGATCGCAAATGCTCTTGTAATCTAGCTGGCCTGTTGAATGCTTTCGTACAACCATCGAATGGGCAAAGATGTGTCTTCAGCTCTGATGGGTATTTCGAGGAAGTCCGCGAGAATGGTGTAGCGGGTGTTTCGTCATCGGGGCCATCGTCTTCATCCCTATCATCCTCGCTATCGAATCTGGATGAATTGTCTGATATCACATATTCGGAATCTTCAATTCCATGAGAACTTGGTCTACCAAATTGACAAAAGCTTGCTCACCTGGTGTATGTTTAACGAGTTTTGAGGGCAGCTTGACTGCTGCACCGTCGGCTTTGCGCTTGACCGGCATCTTCACAGATACCGAAGCAGATTACTGAATCAACATTTCAATGATAGTTTCGAGGAATCGAGTCGAGTCTCAATTGTGTGCTTGAAGCAAATGTAATCTCGATTGTGACGTTGTACAAAAATAATTATTTTTGTGATAGCGAAAGCGGTGAAGCTAAGGTCCCATGTTGATTGGGCGGCTTTTAGTGCGATAGGATCTTTTCCAGGCTCCGCGGACTGCGACAACGAAGATTGATCCGCGCCCTTTTGAGCTCAACTTCGTAAACTTCGACCACGTCGCTTACGACGACTGCTTCTTCATACGCCATCTAGTTGCTTTCAGACACTCTTTTGGTTACGTTCTAGTGCTGATCCATCACAATGTCTGATTATGGTGATCACGAGGCTGAGGATACTGGGTGAGTCGCAGTCAAAAAAAATTTACCTCTCACATGCAATACCTTTTGCCTATAATATGTAGCCTCGCACGCAGTCATGATCCAAATTATTGACTATGTTGATTTCAATAGCTACGACTATGATGGCGGTGAGCCAGAGTACGATGACAACGAACCAGAAGACTTCCTAGAACCCGAAGATGTTGACGTGGAAGGCGATGAAGCTGCTGGCGCTGCCGAGGACGTATACCAGGATGCCGTGAACGGGGAGCGAACCATCATATCCGGCGATCCAAATGCTGGCGGTGGTCGAGGCGTGATGGAGCAGCCCCGAGAGAAGAAGATACCCAATGACCAGCGCTCCACTACACCGTATATGACAAAGTATGAGCGAGCCCGTGTTCTGGGTACCAGAGCTCTTCAAATTAGGTTTGTGGAAAATGCTGTTCCTGTCACTGACAGTTCGACGGACTAATGATGTGATTGTAGTATGAATGCTCCCGTTTTGGTAGATCTTGAAGGCGAGACCGATCCGCTCCAGATTGCTCTCAAGGAGCTCAATCAGAAGAAGATTCCTCTGATCATCAGGAGATACCTTCCTGACGGGTAGTAAGTATACTTCTAACGTACTCATTGAAAGTTTCAAAGTCATCTGACCTGTCTCTTAGTTATGAGGACTGGACCTGTGAAGAACTTCTATAGAATAGTATCGCCAAAGCAGTCGGTCAGTCAGCTTCTTATATGCATAGCGTTTGGTGTTGGATGGTTCTCTGAGAAAAATGATTTAAAAAACCACACATGAAAATGGAAGATGGCCGTGTCTTCATAGATACGTCGAGGTTAGCTCTAAGCTGTTGTATTTAAATCACGCAGAACCGGGGATGGCACGGCTCGGTTAACCTTAGGTATTGAGATATCTCGTAATGTGTTTTGCTCTCTGTTCTTATCATCAGAAATATTGCTAGAGAGCCTGAGTTGCTATTTCACACCTGAGAATGTTATCCTTTGGGCCGTTCGTCTCGAAAATCGGAAGCTTCAATACTCGGATTCAGAGCAGCACATTGGTCTGATACGATGCAGACCAGTCCCGTTCGTGGATCTTGACAGAGGAAAGAGAGAAGATTTCACAGAGGGCTTCCTGAGGTAGCTCCTCATGGAGTAGATGGCTAGCCTAGGTCATATGACTCTCGGGCACCTGCTCGTGCCAGATTCTCTCTGGCTCACCCTGCTCTTTCCTAGCTGGGAACGCAAACAAATGGGCAACGGGGCGCCTTACCAAACCTCTTTCCCTGTTCTTCTTTCTTCTCCTTCTTCTTTTCTCTTCTCTCCTCTCTCTCAAACAATATACACGATCTACCACTCCTTGCTCTCAAGTCCGCACTACTTTGCTTCTGTTGACCTCTTCACATTCAGCGACTTGATTTTTCATGACATAGCTGCATTCAGAACGCTTCATCGGAATAAGCAGTATTACTTCACGTCTTCGTACAAGGCTTGACACCTTGTTGACAACTATTCGAGATGAAACAATCGTCTCCGATGAAGTATCCGCGAGTTTTTTAAACGAGTGTGAGATAAGGCTGACTCCGCATATCTTTCAAGTAGCAGATGATACGTCGAATGATAGATCTGTGTGCCTGAGTCAAGAACCTCCTATTCTCTTCGCTCCATTACCAAAATCAGCCATCGACGATCATCCGCTTGATCATGCGAGATGTAAAGATCCGTCAACCGGGAAATCTTTGCTTGATTTCATTGAGTACGATGCTTCGAACAATACCACAAGTACCATGCGAAGTCCTGCAGAACATCCACAATACCTCACAAGATATCTGAAGAATTGGACTTTTTACAGCTTTGCACGCAAGCATTTCCCTCCGCTGATATCAAGTCTTGCGGACTTGAGCTTTCTCGTACCAATCCGGTAAGGTTTCAAATGCATAGCGTCCTTATACGCTAACATAGATCAGGCTTCCTAGCGAGATAAACTCTCGACCTGGACTCTTCGGGACAAAGCATAAAAATCTCTGGCGTGCTTACATCTATGAGTATTGGAAAGACGCCGAGCAGACCTACCATCCTCATGTTATCATACTGTCTCAACAATCAACAGCGGGCAACAACGACAGGATCTTATATAAGGAATTGGTTCAGCTCATTGTCGCAATGCGTAACCGCGCACACCAGCGCGTGATGATAGAAGGTGACGATGAGAACGAGGAACCACAGCCTCGCAGACCCCTTGAGTATGAATTCAAACACGAACAGCGGTTTCCAATTTTGATGGTTTCTTGCCTGGCTCCTCAACATGCACGAATCTACTATGCTTGTATGGATGGTTCAGATGTGGTCATTCGGCAATCGACAATTTTCGACTTCGAGAAGCGTCGAGCTCCCTTCGACTGGTTTGCAAGAGCCTAGAAGAAAGCGGAGAGCAAGTTTCAGTAGAAAACGAAGAGGAGTAAACGGTCAAGTGATGGTCAGTGGAGTTGATCTCTTTGGCGTCGAAATTGTCATGGCCGTGCTAACCAAGTGATACTGACCTTTCCCAGCTACGTTCCGAGCTAGTGCTAACCCTGTTGCTGAAAAAGGCGGCAAGATCTTGAAATCCGCCAAAGAAAAACGGTACCTGGGTCGTCAGGTCCCTAGCAACGAGCTTGCACCTCAACGTGGTGCTGGAGTCTAGAAGCCATTCTGGTGAAGCTAAGTCGAGCTCTTACGATACCATAAACTGAGAAACAAAATTGCTTTTTAGCCGGTCAAGCTGATTCGGGCAAGTAGCTCTGATTGAATTGCGTAAATTCTTTTCCCAGTTGGCTCGTTGTAGACTGCCGTTTTGAGGATCATTAATTTCCCCGGGGAGATAAGGATTTTCTGAGTCATGTCTGAGATTATATGGTACTTATCCACCCCAAACTGTAACTCAGCTCACTGACTACGCGTTAATGATACTTTCATCACTATCACCATCAATTGTAGCCACACCAATAAAGGCAGAAGTGTCGTGGATATAGTTGGTTCCGGAATACGCTACGCCCTCTATCATGCCTAAAGTGACTTCTCAGAGGACATTCTCCGCATGCTGGACGTGTCGTCGACGCAACGTGCGCTGCGACATCGCCAGACCGAGCTGCTCACAATGTGAGCGCTCGTCCTTAACCTGCGAAGGATATGATATCCGGCTCGTTTGGGTTGACCAAGAGACTGGGGCTTATACTCCACTGCAGCGTCGAACCTATGCTTGCCATTCTACCTGGTCAGGATATCCTAGATGGACGTCAAAACAAGTCGATCATCTTATTGAAGAATGCGAACGACGAGAATGTCACTGCGGCGTCCATCAAATGGATTGTCCGTTCACCACCTTCTCACAATACGATGATGATGACGATGATGATGGGCTGGTCGATGAATGCATAGAAGAAGAGCAAAACTGCAACCCTAGCACAGATTCAACCACCATAGTAGATAAAACTGGCGACTCAGTATTGATACCAGAAACAGAGACCAGTACTGAGATTGACTCATCTCTCTCTGTGATCTCTCAGGCGAATATTCAAAACCATGGAGTTTTGGACTTACCCAATTGGGCAAATAGTCGCATTTACGAACCATCACAGTTTCCGTGTAAAAACGACGACGAATATCGAATCTTTCACCACTACGTAACCTATCTTGCTACACAAATGGTTCCCATTGATTTCGAAAATAACCCCTGGAAGTCTACATATCCAAGGATGGCGGCGCAAGAAAATCTGGCGGAGTCTCGCTGCATGTATTATGCACTCATCGCTTTGTCAGGACTGCACCTGGCCAACCTCAAAGGAATGGAAGGCAAAAACAGTGAGATAGCGGTTGCGACCCGCTGCTATGGGCTTGCTCTCCGTGGAATCCGCGAAAGCCTCAACTGCCCGTCAGACAATAGCTACAACATTATCCTCGCCTCTATGGTTGTGATGACTTTGGCGGAGCACGGTTTTGAGCGTATGTGTCGTGGATGGCGAGTGCACTTGATCGGCGCCTTGCAATTTGTTATGCGTCACCAGGCACGCAGAGTCAGGTTCAAAGGTCGAAATGCTTGGGACATAACACAAACATTGGCCATGTTGGTCATTATTGCGCAGACTACTAACCATGATCTGAACACGTCAAGGGTTGTGCTCGCGGAGTTACACCCCGTATTGGATAAAGTCACGACGCACAGGTGCTTTGGTCACTCAGTAGGGGGGAACGCGAAGCTCCTCAATGCCATTTACCAAGTACAACGACTCGAAGAGCAAGCTGTGTTTGATCGGACTACCAAATATCCAGCAATTGACAGATCAACGCGGAAGCAGGCTGAAAAGATCATCCAAGAGCTCCATGTAATCGCTTGTGACGATGACATCGACACGTATCTTACTTGGAGTCGACCAGACAGCCACACAAATGCGTCATTCCCGAAGCAAACTCAAGTCAAGATGCATCTCAACCTTTTCGCCGCCTCGGTCGTGATATACTGCCAGAGGAACGTGTTGTCTGCACAGCCTTCTAGTGTAGTCGGCTATGTTTATCAAGTACTAAGCTATGCAAAGGCACTTATGGAGGCCGATCGCGGCGCCGTCTTCATTTGGTCAGTTTTCATTGCTGCAGTCGAAGCCTATACTTGTGAGGCCAAGGCTTTGGCGACATGGTTCTTTGACCGCGCAGAGAAGCGAGGTGGACCGAACCGCAAGGCAATGCATCGAGTCATTCGTCAAGTGTGGGCGGATCGTGAGCGGTTGGCTTCTGCTTCGCATTGTGATCCGGGCGAAGTTCCAGTGGATTGGCGTCAGGTCATGAAGGGCTTGGGCGTCGACATCTTACTTTTATGAGTCCGTTGTACACTTTGCCATTGTTATATTCCCGAGCGTCAAGGTACTTGCTAAGAGGATGTGGCCAGCACAGAGGTTTGCATATTCAGGAGTGAAATAGACAGCCATGGCGATCCCTTCGTGACGGTATTGACAGCTTTTTCTTCCACGCTCATTATTAAATTCTTATCACTCGTTGGCCGTTCGAGCGGCTATTCTAATTGCATTCTTGACATTCACGGCTTAAAGAATGGGAGAAGTAAATAAGAACGGACCTCGAGCCGATTAGCACTAAATACAAAGGTCGCGTCGTTGTGGATTGCCCTTTCCGAATTCTATTACCCGGAGCTGATTGGCTTTTAGTTCTTTAAGCAATCATGGCACGTATCGAAACAACATGATACACGGCGCTAATTGCTACAGGCCCCCTGCTATCTCTTCTATGAGACAGAATATCTAGAGGCGTCACGCCGTTCGCTCGTTATAAGATACCTTTCATGGAACGCGCACACCATTTTGGGGGAAGGGTCCAAAAATTGGCCGAGTACATGAGCTTTGCTCTTGTGGACAGCTTTTGAGGCGACTCAAAACCACCAAGGGCCCCCTCCAGTCGTCGATTACTTCAAGTTTACTTTCATTTATCACCTCCGAAATCCATGTCACAGAATCTTTATCATGGCTACTCTTGAATTCCTTCAGAATGACTCTAAGCACACAAAGGAAGATAGACCAGCGGTGGCCAAGTCTACAGCTATGCTCCATCGGTCTATTGACCTCCCAGCGCATCAAGTCACCTCCGCCAAAGGAATATACCTGACGCTGGCTTCGGGAAAAGTTATTACGGATGCCTGCGGTGGAGCAGCGGTAACTTGCATAGGACATGGGAATGAAGAGGTTCTCGAGGCAATAGCCACGCAGATGCAGACGGGGGCCAGTTATGTTCATTCCATGAACTACACGACCGCCGTCACGGAGGAACTCGCCGAGCTACTCATCCACGGCCCGCACGGAGGGGCCAGATTCGGATTTGAGAAAGCGTTTTTCTTAAATAGCGGCAGTGAAGCCGCTGACTGTGCTATGAAATTGGCACGACAGTACTGGTTCGAGCAGGGCCAAACGTATCGAACAAAATTTGTGGCCCGGAAGCAGGGCTTCCATGGTAATACCATTGGCGCGATGGCTATTAGCAGCAATCTTCCCCGAAAGGTACCATTTGAGTGCTTTCAACTCGATAATATCTCGTGGACAACCCCAGCATATGCCTATAGATACGCCAAGCCAGGTGAAAGTGAAGAAGATTTCACTAAGCGACTGCTGATCGAGCTTGACGCACATTTCCAAGACCTTGGTCCTGGCAATGTTGTCGCATTCATGGCAGAGACTGTGGTCGGGGCTACCACCGGATGTACTACCGCACCTGCAGGGTACTTCAGGGGCGTTCGAGAATTATGTGACAAATACGGCATCCTTCTCATACTTGACGAAGTTATGTGCGGCATGGGACGCACTGGCACATATTTCGCCTTCGAGCAGGAAGACGTAGTCCCTGATATCCTGACAATTGCAAAAGGCTTGGGCGGTGGGTATAGCCCAATTTCAGGGCTACTCATTCACAAGCGTATCGTGGATGTGCTTCGGAATGGCACTGGGAGTTTTTGCCACGGTCAGACATACCAGGCTCATCCCGTCGCTTGTGCAGCAACCCTTTGTGTCCAGAAGATCATTCAACGAGATGGGTTGCTTGAGACTTGCGCGCAGCGAGGCAAATTTCTTGAGCGTCTCTTGAAGAAGACCTTCTCGGACGCAAGATTTGTAGGCGATATACGTGGTCGTGGCCTTTTCTGGAGCATGGAATTCGTTCAAGATCGAGTAACCCGTCAGCCGTTTCCCCCGCAGATAGCAGCTGGATGGCGGTACATGTCGATGGCCTTTGAACTTGGTATCGCCGTGTATCCAGGTATGTTCACGATCGATGGCACAAAGGGGGATCATGTCTTGCTTGCACCCCCGTATAATGTGACCGAGTCTGAGCTTTGGAACATCGTTGAAGTGATGAAAAGGGCCTACGACAACTTTGAGGAGGAATTCAAAATCGTGAAACCCACTGGGCCTACCAGCTAATTCCTTGACACGATTCTTATTGGTGCCGTCTGGTGCTGAACCCTTGGGTTTCTGACCAGGATATAGCAATACGCAGTACGCCCTTGCGTATACCCAGGCAGAATCAGTGAAGCATTGATCTGATAAGAAGTTCACACTGACCGTCCGCGAGTCAGGGGCTTCTCGGCTGGTGTGCCATTAATACTGACATTGTCAGCCTACCTTAGTATAGGCATTATTTGTGAATTTCAGCTGTGATAAAGTAATCAGTTCAAGTCAGTAACATGTATACGGAGTGTAAACATGGTAGTTCCAATTGGTTCAGTGTGGCAGTGGTTAAACCCATGGATTGAGCTATCTAGATGCACCGGGTCTACAAGCAGTACCAAGCATGAGGAAAGAAAAGAGAGAATAAGAAGCAATCCAAGTAGTAGAGGATATTTCTAGCTTTCCGTATACAAGGGCCTTCCCAACCAGGCACCATTTTAAAAGTAATCTCAATGTACCACTGCTCAAAATCCGGAACCCTGTTTTCAGGAACATCTTCCTGAGTCCTATCAGCCCTTACTGCGAGCCCCTATGACGGCGCCTGACCCATACCCCGTTTACGGAGGATGGCTCGTTCAGGCTATCTGCGTGGTTCTAGGTGCCCTGATTGGGCGAGTTAGATTCAATAGCGGTGCCGGGAGTATTCATCTTGTAGCTTGAAAGCTTTTGCATCCAAGAAAGAAAATGATCAAAATGTAAATCCGTGGCAGCCATTTTTTTAGGAAATAAGTAAGGTATACCTCCTGTTGAAAACAATGGGCAAGGCTGACTTTCATATGCATTGACTTATTTTACATCCTACTTTTTACATTCGATCTAAAAGGTGTTAGTTTACTTAGGCATAAATCAGATGGTTCCTCACTGAGTTGCTGGAAGTATCCCATAAGACCCTGGTCATTTGGCCCCTTTCGATGGTTTTGACGACGATGACTGGTGGCTAAGCGATCACCTTTTGCATGAGTCGTGTCGCAACCACGCAGCACACAGCATTAACAGCACATGTTGTTCTCGTAGCATTTAGTTATTTCTAAGCTTACAACTGAATCTTGCGGATGTTAGAAATGCAAGGATGTCAATCCTACAACAAAAGTGCCTTAGACCTTCTTCACAGTAGCTAGCCCTAACACCAAAAGGAGAACGATTCTATATCTTTGACCGAAGCCAAGGAGCTACAGTTTTAGGGAGATACGTAGTAAGAATGAGGCAGAGGTGCACAATAGTCATCTGCATTCTGTAGTTTCATCTTCATAAGTGATTTTGCCAACCGCTGGCAAACAACCCCTCTGAGATCCGGGTACTTAAGACATATAAAATCCAACAATCAATTAGTCCTGGACCTGACTAGAACACCGTGGTGACACAGTGATAAAAATTAATAATTACCACCTGAACTGAAGTTTTGAAATGAATAACTCGCTAGACTACTGATCCCTCACATGTGCCCGCTGGGCAGCTCATATCTTTGATTCGCCGGCAATCCCCCAACATACGGAATTGGGTCATCGGGTTTCTCTTGTGGTTTCATGTATGAATAAGTCTTCGGCCCAGATGTGGCATTGCCTGGTCGAGGTGCCACTTCCTCGTTGCCTCTGCTAGTTCTCCGTCTCCCGAGGATAAAGAGCGACAGAATTATGCTTATAATTCCAATAGAGCCTAAGGAAACACCCACCCCGATTCCTGCCTTTGCGCCGGCTGAGAGGCCTGGAGATGGTGACGATGATGGGTATGTGGAAGAGGAGGATGTAGATGCAGGCGACTGAGAAGCAGCAGCAGCTGTCGTATGTATAGTAGATTGAATCGAAGAGCTAGTGGTAGTTGTCCTGGGCAATCCCAATCCCCATGTTTGGGCTATTGATATAGCATTGTCACTACCGCAGCAAGATGAAGAATCACCACAGCACCAGGTAGATGAATTTGCCGTTCCGTCGCAAGGGGTCATGACAATCGTAGAATTCGAGATGCCAACACCAGGATTCTAAGAAAAACATACAATTTGTCAGTGTCTTGGACTAATCGGTGTCCAAACGCGCGTTCTCTCGTGAAACATACGGTCTTCTCCGTACAAACATCCAAGCAACCTCCATCTGTCCAATTCGAGCTCGTGCAGTAGTCCCGGTAATACAACGTCACCAGAGTAGTCTTATCGCCATAAGTAACATGGATTTCGTTTTCACATAGTCCGTTTTCAAGACATATATCCGCAGTGTATCCATTAGCGTAATTGCCTCCTGAAGGATTCGTGCGGTTAGTGGCACAGCACATACTGTTACCACATGGTTGGAAAATGGGATCGGACTTGATATCGCCATTAGGATCATAACAGATAGCTGTTACCGAGGTAATAGAGGCGAGCAAGATGTAAAGCAGAGTGTATAAATTGACCGTCTTGCGCTTTTGGAACGACCCCATGGTTTCCAATTATACCTGGATTCCCTCTGGAGTATATTCAAACCGGGAGTAAACGTTGAAGCAGAAGACGACATTGAAAGGAAATCGACAAGTCCAAATTGGGGGGCGCATCAGTCGTTGGACTTCTATTATATTTTGCATTTTCTTTTCGGTACTACACCCAGAATTGGCCTGCAGTGACTGTTTTACATGCTACAGTGACCTCGATCCAATTAAGACCCTGATTGGTGTTGTTGAGAATAGACGCCGGCGCTACGGCCTAGGGGCTCTAGCGGGGATATCCGCCCGTCTTGGCAAGCCTACGGTGTGGCCGCCTTCCATTGGCAGAGAGGCTGAGGGCGGCTAGACGTGGCTGACTGCGATCGATGAACAATTCCTCCTCCTTCAAGACTCATTCATTTCCATCCACCTACCAGCAGCCACAATCATGTACTTACCACCATGGTAGACAGAGACATTATTTGAAGTATGCTCGCCATGAATTACCGACCTTTTGTATCTTACACGGCCCTGGTGGTCTTCGTCGCATCCATCTTGTTGTGGATTCGCAATTATCGCTTGCTCCCCACGCTTTCAATATCCAACCATGCACACCAGCGGACGTACTGGTTCGTCTTGTGAGTTGCACTCACACGCAGTAAATGAAGAGCTATCAATAACGTTGACTATGCAGCGGCGATTCCTATTCCGCGACAGGGTTTGACATCGCCTCTACGCAACCCTCGGCATTGAACCCGATGGGAAATACTACTCCCGGTATGTCTCTGCTTAAAAGTTCAAAGTAATAACTTCTCACGCGCTAGTGTAGATCCAGGCACGCAAAGCGGTGGCAGTAATTGGGTCGAGTACTTGACTACACAATACAACAGTAGTTTGATTCTATCATACAACCTGGCCATCGCCGGCGCAACAATTGATAATTCTCTCGCCACCTGGGGATTCGGCGATATGACTTCTGAAGTGGCTGCATTTCAGTCCAAGTATGCCTCGAGGCCAGCATCTGCACCTTGGACGGCCGATAACGCCGTTGCTTCGTTCTGGGTTGGAATCAACGAGTAAGCTTCTCCTTGCTAAGACCCTTTCTTCGAGTACTGATAAGTCAAGCGTTTACTATGGCTTCGCGCATAATGACGATCCGTCTCTCTTCGTATCCACATTACTCAGCAAATATCGACCGCTGGTCGAGCAAATATATTCTGCCGGAGTGCGAAAGTTCTTGTTTCTAAATTGCCCCCCATCAACTCGCAGTCCCCAAGTGCATGAGGAAAACGATTTACCAGAACAGTTCCAGCGTCATGCCAAGATGGTGACGGCGTACAATGATGGTCTAAAAGATATGGTGCATCAGTTCAGCGTTGACCACAACGATGTACGCGCAATTATCCGTCAAACAAGAAAATAGATCTAACTCGCATGGCACTATAGGTAACCGTCGTGTTCTACGACTCATTCACTTTCATGACACGCGTTCTTGACAATCCCACCGAATATGGTTATCAAGATGCCACATGCATAAACCCCGATGGATCTAGTTGTCTGTGGTGGAATAACTTGCATCCTGGATGGACTTACCACAGGTACCAGGCTGAAGACATGCTGGCCAGTCTCGCGCCTCTCGGGTGGTGATACCCACCCTCTCAGAGTTCTTGTCTGATGAGCACGCCGTACACAGTGCAGGGCGTAGAGTATGGAGTAATGACGGGCCTGGCCTGAGATACATTACTTCAAGGTTGATGATTGGCTAATGTTTGCTTCTCTATGATTATGAATTTCATGATGTCCAATCTGAATGTTGATTAGCACGGTTCCAGATCACGAAGTAAGGAGTGGTGCAAGGCTAGTTCAACAAGCTTATAAGTACAAGTCCTAATATTATAGTATAAAGAATCCTAATATTGTAAGTATCCCTCAAAAGCGAAGGGTGTAAGAACGTAGACGTGCAAGATCGGTCTTCAAACAATAAATTGATGTAGCCTCCTCTCGTAATGCCGTATCTATCTGTTCAACCTTATAATCAATGATATATGTGTGGCAGTCTGCATAACGTTTTGATACTAGGGAGTATCACATGAATATCTCTTCATTATCAAAATAACAAGAAATGTAGGCATTGTAAGGATTGATCCCATTGCGATAACCAAGAAGTCAATCTGCATGCGCAAAGGATTGATGCCGGCGATCTCAGGTGGACTCGCAGATCTCGAGATCAGGGCTCAGCGGCCATCGCGCGACTTGGATAGATTTTGGCGGCTGAAGCATCCATCCCCCATACTACGGCGGACTAGATGGTGTTTGATGTGAAGGCCTCAGGCCAATGCAATATATCGAGTTAGCGGTCAACGAGAAGACTAGGTGTGGAGAGGAAAATAGAAGACTCGGATTGAGCTGAGTGCTGGAGCAATATACAAAGACTCCATACACATGAGCTCAAACCACCATGCTCCGGATATCCCCTTCCATAGTAATAAAGTAGATACAAGGATGCTCCATGTGTGATTCGTGAACCGAGGATGTTGACAGGAGTTCCCAGTGCAGAACCCTAATTCGCGTACAACCGTCATACTGAGTGACATTTCGTTGACAAAGGGATCATTCTATAATGGTCTTTGGTACTGTTCTTGACCCTACACTCACTCCACCCTCATGCCAAGGCACTGCAATGACCAAGTATAATAAGGTAGTTATAACTAACAATGAATTTTGATCAAGTAGATATATACATAGCATTGAATAATTTTCTTCAAGCATATTCAATGATTGCAATAGTCATAACACACTTGTATAGATATAGACCTATCTATCGAGAGAAAGTATACCTTCTATAATTATACATCCATCAACTAGGAATTGGCATCACTGGCTTTCCATATATAGCTTAGAGGGTTTGAAAGCTGGTAGTCAAAGCGTCTATAGAAAAGGTCTAAGCCAAGACTATTTCTAGCAGCTTTTCTAAATGCCATTTTTTGATTCGTGCTAAGGGCTTGAATAACTAACCAAGCTCTCTATACTTATACATCATTTGTCTCAAAAGACAGGTCGTTTTCTTTGCTCTATAAAGAGAAGCCACCTGGCAGAAATCATGGTTCGTATAGGCACCTAGGGCTACGGTACTTACATGTCAGAATTCGGCAGTAAGCGCGGAAGAGAACCCCTACCACTCTCCCCAGAGCCGTGGAATCTGGATAAGTCGGCACAGCGCGTGGAGCCCGCCCCAAACCTTTTCCCAACTGCTACGCTCTACTAGTCTGAGAGCAGTCTTAGATCCACCTATCACGCGCACTTCCAATAACAAATTTTCTGCGACTCTGTGCGATCATCAGAAAGTCCAGTGTGGTTCGCTAGGAGCCGATATCCGCTCCCATTACGAGTCATCCAAAGAGGAAGGTAAGGCTTATGGAGCTGTCAGCTTACTGGTGGTGCCAGATGCCAGAGTGCCGCTGGACGGCCGCTATTCCACGCTCCGGATTTAAGAAACTAAGATGATCTCGAGAGGAAATCTGAGCTTAGTGAATGGGCCCTGGTATGAATTATTTTTTCTCTCTTGCGGAGAACCGGTTCTTCGTTCGCGCTGGAACTTGATAGGAGTCGAGATATTTGCTTTCTCCCACTTCGTGCTCCCAAGAAAAGTGAGCAAGCACGC
Source organism: Talaromyces sp. PB3603 (assembly GCA_023625915.1). Lineage (NCBI taxonomy): Eukaryota > Fungi > Ascomycota > Eurotiomycetes > Eurotiales > Trichocomaceae > Talaromyces > Talaromyces sp. PB3603. The sequence goes on from JAMAFY010000005.1 coordinate 710,290, forward strand.
CTCAGCGCAGCAGCTACAATTTCGATCTCAGTCTTGATAATTGTGGCAACCAACTACATCAACCGGACTTGTTTCCGAGCCTCGGGCCCCGGTCACTATTACTACTTGAGATCCACGACTTTGGGCTTGCCCAACCCATATATATGCGCTAAAGACCCCGCATATATTGGATATATTGCCGCAAGAATACCTTCTCGTTCTAAAGAATTACTTGAGAGAAATCAAGCGTAAAATTACGGACAGTCGTTTAACGTCTTGATTGATCTTGAAATGGCACAGGATGTTACGGCGGAGTCGATTGAGAAGGCCATCGAGACGTCAAGTGATTCTGTAAACGGCAGTGACAGTACCGCCCCCGAAGCGAGAGAGCCAGTTGCTCCACAGGCGAACAATACAGGGTACAATAATGCAGAGCACGAGTTTGATACAGGTTTCACGGCCTGGTTGCAGGTGCTCGGGTCTTTCTTTTTGTTTTTCAACTCATGGTATGTCTCTGTCTGATACAATGACTTCATTCTGCCTTAAGTGGACAGAGCTGACTTGTGATAATTGGAATGATTAGGGGTCTAGTGAATACATGGGGTGCATTTCAGGTAAGCTCATCTCTCTAAACGGACTACCGGAACAGGTAGCTGATAGTCATACGTCAGACATACTACGAAGAACAGATCCTAGCACATGAATCGGCGTCAACAATCTCCTGGATTGGCTCTATCGAGTCTTTCCTTCTGATGTTCATCGGCGTCGTCGCAGGGCCTCTGTTTGATGCTGGATATCTCCCGATCATTTTACCGTTTGGCAGTTTTATGGTTGTCTTTGGCTATATGATGACTAGTCTTGCTACTGAATACTATCAAGTCATGCTGGCACAAGGTATTTGCGTTGGTATCGGCACCGGATTCTTGTTCGTTCCATCGGTCGCTCTTTTACCGCAATACTTCCGGAAAAAGCGAGCTCTGGCAAACGGTCTGGCAGCTTCAGGGAGCAGTTTCGGCGGTGTCATCTATCCGATCATGTTCGATCAACTTCAGAAAAAGGCTGGCTTCCCCTGGGCGACCCGGGCCATCGCTTTTGTTTCCTTGGGGACATGTACCTTTTCATGTCTCGTCCTACGTGCACGTTTCCTTCCGACAGAACGACGATCGTTGATCCAGCTCTCTGCTTTCAAGGAAATCCAGTTCTCGCTTTTCTGTCTCGCACTCTTCATGGGCTTCCTGGGTTTCTACAACTTTTTAATATATGTTCAGCCCTGGGCAATCCAGAACGGGGTCGTGAACGCCAATCTTGGATTCTACCTAGTCTCCATCCTGAATGCTGCCTCGATCTTTGGTCGTATCACACCGAATCTGATTGCCGATTATACAGGTCCACTCAACATCCTTTTACCAGCTTCTAGCTTAACCGCTCTAATGGCTTTCTGCTGGATTGCTGTTCATTCAGCTGCGGGAATCATTATCCTGACTCTTCTCTATGGCTTCTTCTCCGGAGGATTTGTCTCTCTACCACCTGTCGTCATGATGACCATCACCAAGGATTTTCGGGATCTTGGAACTCGACTGGGCATGTGTTTCGCTCTTTGTTCCATTGCTGTCCTAGTGGGTACACCCATAGGTGGCGCGATTCTGTCTGCTGGTGGTTCCTACCTCGGCGTTCAGTTGTTTTGTGGAGCTTGTATTGCAGCTTGTGCGGCTGTCATCCTGCTTATTCGCTTCATTCGTGTTGGATGGAGCTTGACTGCCCGAACGTGAGACCACAACTTAGTGGCATCAAGGGCTCATCAGCAGGATGGCCGTCCTCAATAGCATACGGCGGCGGCGCTTTTGTTATCCTTTTCGGAACATTGTTATCTCACTTGCATGATACATTCTACGGCACATATACTGTATTTATCGGTTTGCATGAGGCTTTCATAGACAGCAGGGGTCTATATATCATAGTACCAGGCAAACGGGTGGCTTGTTTGGGGCATTGGCCTCTGCCTCGTTTGTCCGCGTCAATGTGCTCTCTGCTCCAATACCAACATGGAAATGCCTCCAACACCTATAAATGTATGTACAAAATCATCATAAGCTTCATAAATCAACCATCCCCATGCGCCTGTAGATGAGTCTATGTATGCAGTCCTGTACCTTCACGGAGCGTCCACATGCTGGAGAACGAAAGAAGGAGACAGACCCCGATTAATAAACATCCTCCGGATTCACCAAAAAGTTCTCACCATCCTGCCGGACATGTATGAGATCTTTATCCCGACTGCAAGGTTTGCGCATATCAAACGCATCCTCGCCTTGATCGGACATTCCGGTTGGATCGTCTTGATAGTAACTAACAACGCGCCGGAAGACGGAGTACCTAGAAGCACATACACACATTAGTCAAAAGTTCATAGCTTCGAGAGTAACTTCTTGAGAACATACCCCATGCCCTTATACATATCCACCGCCACCCGATTCGTTGCTCGAACATACAAATCCACAAACCACGCATCATTAATATCGGACGAATGTTCCAAACTCTCTGTCAAGCGCCGTGCATATCCAAGTCTTCGCCATGCAGGCGCAACCGTCAGGACTGTTATGTGGCCATGCCAGGGTGTGTAATGTTCCGAATGGCGCATGGTGGCTGGTTGTTCTTCTAGCTTTCCCATGACTATTGCGTTGCGTTTAGCTGTGAATCTTTCGGTCGGGAGTTCATTTGTGCTTACTGTAGCCCACAATGCCGGCATCCCGATCTTGGACGACGCTGAATAGCGACGGCCAGCGCATGAGATAGTTCAAATAGAAGCCTAGGTCATAATTCTCGGTGAGAGCGTCGAGATTGGTCAAGTTCAGTGAGAACATGTCCATCGGCGTCATGCGCCGGATATAACTCATTTTCGTTTGCTCAGATGACCGGTTGTCTTGTACTTGGGATCGGAGGCAATGATCGAATGCAGCATAATATGTTTCAGGTGTTGGTAGCGTCGCAGAATGATTCTGGTATGCAGTAATGCGTTATTCTCCGTATCGTTCAATGATTTTGGGAATATCAATTGGATATTAAACTAGTCAAGCGGGGGTAAGCTGACCTGACCGCCTTGGAAATGTCTCACGGGTGAGGCCGAGCGATCATATCCCGCCCACGTACCGTCAACAAATACTCCAACCACCGCAAATCTTCGACATTTGGAGCTGACCCGAGGTAGTAATCGACATAAATTCTTAGGTTATACAGATTGCGGGAAAATACAAGAAGGGCCAGACGCACTATCTCGTGATTATTGTCTTCTGGACTTTGCATTTGTGGCTCGTCCCCATACAGATGGCACTAAAGTGACTCGTCTTCTTCGAATTCATTTCGCCCCTATTGCTCGCTGTCGATCCGGTCTTGGGCTTTAGGCCCGCTCGTCTTGAACGAAGGGTATGCACACCGCAAGCGTATCGTGATAATCAATTCATATACTACCATACCCTCGTTGAAGGAATTTTGGTACAAAGTCGAACGGCAAAAATGACGGCACCATCTTCGCCAGTTTCGCCGAGACACCGTCGACATCCGTCTAGCCTTGATATGAAACCAACAATAAACGACGCACATGATACTGAGTATTTCTATCTACAAACCCCTCAGTCTCCCGGGGCCCTTTCCGCGGATGGACAGCACCAGCGACATTCTATATCGTCAATTAGTGATCGGCGCATGTCTGCAGAATATATGGGAGCTGTTGATTCCGGCGGAGGACTCGGAAATCTGGCAGACGAACTCGCTGATGCTTGGGGCGATGGCGAGGGATACGACGACGCTTCCGGGATAGAGATCAATGATCAAGTGAACAACATACACCATGAAGATAACCATTCATCCGGTGAACAAACACCACGCGAACAGGCGTCACCCACTCATGTGAGTAGCCTACAGCCTCCCAGGAATCGGCAGAAACAAACACAGAATAGACATCGACGCACAGAATCTCAATATGACGGCTCGGATTATGGGAACGACTCGGACTTTGAGGAGGGGAGCGAGTTTTCCCCCAATTTAGAGAGGAGGCTGGCCGGGATTGAGAGTCTGGCTAGACGGGGTATAGAAGAGAATGGCAGTTCGAACGATCAAATTATACAACGGTTTGTGGAAGGTCTCAAGGATCTAGGTGCGCAGAGCGGGATTGAAAATGGGGCTGCGAGGTATGCTTTCTTTCCTAAAGTATCCCAATTGTAAAGATCTAACGTCTATACAGACTAATAACCGCTCATACATCCATCACATCACATCTCACGCACCAAACCCGAGCGCTACAAACATTACTACACCCGCTTTTATTCTCGCACTTCCCTCTAATATCCACCGAGTCCATGGACGACCTCATACCTCTAATCGACGAAGGCCTTCTCCCAAATCTACCTCTTCCCTTCCCTTCACAACAAACACACCCAAACGCCACTCTTAGGCCACAATCCGCCTCCTCCGTAAGGTCAACACAAAGTCAAATAGCAGCAACGACCGCATCCATGGATCCACTTCTCACCCTCCAAGCCCTGTTAGGTCAAACTTCAGACCTCACACTCACCCTCCGCACACTAAGTGACACACTTCACGAATCCCGCCAACTCACATCCACGGCGTCCCGCCGTCTGCGATCCGCACGAGAACTAGTCGCAGAAATCAAGCGCGAAGACGAGGATCGCGAGGAAGGGCACCGATGGATAGAAAGCGGGCAATGGGACCGAAAACTCAAGGATCGAGAAGCAGGAAGAGTATGTGGAGAGGTCGTCAGTGGCTTTGAGGCTGTTTGCGGTGAATGGAGGAGGAAGCTATTTGGGGCTACGGCTACGGAGGCAGCTGCTTGAGCCCGCTTCTTCCAGCGCTGATAAATCTCGATACCATACCCATTTACTCTATTTGATGATGATACTATCCCCTTTTCTTGCCATTTGATTCCATTTGCATCACGCCGACGACGACTTTACGCTGTTGATAGTCGTTGCTTGTTTACAGTCACACACATAGATATCCCTTGATGAAAAGTAATGCCATGGACGTATATTGAAACGATGTACATTACTACTCCTAGATCTTATTCATCACTAACAACTCATAATCAATCTAGTCTCATCCATAGAAACATCATCACTAAAGGGGAATGGTAGGAATGAAGTGAAACGATATGCAAAGGGGGCGGATGAATAGATACTTGGGGGGGGGGTAAGGATTTGTGGGAGAGATCGAAGGTTCCTTCCATAAAACATTCTCATACTTCAATGAGAGAAAGAAAATAGGAAAGGAAGAAGAAAGTGGAAATGATGCTACTATGGACATGGTCACATAACATAACTCAAAAAAGAAAGAAACCGTACTTTTCGCATGAAAAATGTAAAGGAAAGAGATCCCAAAAGTTTACGTAAAATAAACCTCCGTGTATAACAGAAGAAAATGAAGAGATATCACTGTTGTTCACGTCTCTTCCATGCTGGAACCCATTTACCGCCACTTGCTTTGCTTTCTTCGGTTCTTTCGCTAGAAGCTGCTTCCCGCGGGGCCGAGGGTCTGGAAGCGGGAGGAGCAGCACCAGCGCCAGCACCTCCCTCACGCATGCGACGAGGGACGTATTTTTCTGTCGCTGGTGGGGGGGCTTCTGATCTGGCTGGGGCTCCGCCTTGACGCATGGCAGGAGGCACGTAGCCACCGGTCTTGCGTGGAAGAGCAGCTGGTTCTTCCTTGGCTGCGGCAGGAGCAGCAGCGGTAGTGGAAGCGGCAGCTGGAGCGGGAGCAGACTCTCCTGCAGCCTCCTTGGCAGCCAGACGCTCTCTCCAACTTCCGCCACCAGTACCGGCACGAGGAGCGAGATTGAGTTTAGGAGCGGTTCGTTCACCCCGCTCAGCGGTGGGTTCAGCAGCACGAGCAGGCTCAGGTGCAGCAGGTGCACCGGTTTTGCGAGCTGCGCGGCGAGCTTCGGCTTCTTCTTCACGCTGTTTCTGTTTGGCAGCAATCTCATCAAGTTTCCTATGGTGATATCTGATTAGCAACGAGTCGAACGTTTTAGACAGGATACCACATACTTCCTCTCCTCCTCGCGCTGAGCTTTCCTTTCAGCCATAACACGTCTCTGTTCCTCCTCGCGTGCAACACGCTCCTCCTCCTCACGTCGAGTACGTTCTTCCTCTTCCTGTTTACGACGTTCCTCCTCCTCACGTTCAGCCTTCTCACGACGGCGACGCTCCATAACCTCTTTGATGCGTTGCTTCTTCTTTGCTTCGAGGTCTCGCTCTGCCGCCTTGCGGCGCTTCTCAAACTCCTCATGACGCTTCTCGTTGAGACCGTCGCGGAATTCGGTGAAAACGGGGACAAGACGGCTCAGTCGATGTTTGAGTGCAACATCAGCTTTGTGTTTCAACTGAGCTTCCTTCATTGTCTCCTCCTTTTGAAGCTCGTAAATCTCCATATCGTGCTGTTTCTGCTTTTCGTAGTCTTCCGGGATATGTTTGAGTTCCTCACGACGGAAGGCACGTTCCAAGTGGTCAATTCGCTTAGCAGTGACACGAATGCGGTCATTGAGTTCGTTCTTTTCCTTCTCGAGCTGAGCTAATTTCATAGCACGGAGGCGGTTGCTGTCGAGCTCCTCAGGGTCAATCTCGTTGATATCAATGCCCTTGACACCGCTCAATTCCTCAAGCTGTTTCTTCAATTCCTGCTTGCGAATGCGATCTTGTTCATCCTTGAGGCGCTTCTTCTCACGCTCACGTTGCTCATCCAACAATCTCTGCTTTTCGGCTTCCTGAAGTTGTTGGGTGCGAATTCTCTTGCGAGTCTCCTCTTCTCTTTGCTTGCGTTGTAGAGACTCTGTGGCAGCTTCCTTCTTCTTTTCAATAACGACTCGGCGAGCCAATGTATCCTGGTGTTCCTTTGCAGCGCCCTCCAAAGCACGGGCATGTGCACGCTGCTTAGCCTGGAGGCGGCTTTCACTGTAGGAAGGATCGACATAGAGACAGGTGACATGCAAGGTCTTGGCCAGGCGGGTGAGCTGGGATCGAGCAATCTCAGCTGGTGTGCTCTGAAGACGCTGAACAGATCCCACCTCGCTCTCGGCGGATCCTGCTGCACTACCTGGATGCAGTGCCTTGGCAGAGGAGAAGATGTCGGAATCGAAAGTAAGAACACCTGCAACATGGTTAACACGGATAGCCAAGTCGCCCTTCTTGCAACCGTTCATGATGAATTTTTCAATCATTGACTGGGTGACCTGGAATGGGTCAGGGAACTGGGCAAGCTCGTAGACGAACTTGAGTTCAACAGACTCATACACTTGGGAAAGTTGCTGGAAGAGACGAGTGAGAATGACCTGTTGTAAAGGGACAACGTATTTTTCCATGTCAGGATCAGCACCAATCTGTTTAAGGATAGGAGTGATCTTCTTGCAGATTGACAACGGGTGGAAGTCGACTTCAAGAATGTTGTACAAGTCGCGGATTTCAGGACGAGCACGCTTAAGCAAGCCCTTGTTCAACGCATCCTTGAATAGAGCGGCACGAGTGGGAGACTGAGCCATGCCGAGTAAGTTGGTCAAACGGGCATTCTTGTTCTTCCTGACTTCGTCAACGTCAACGAGAGCACCACGGGAGCGAGAAGTGCTGATAACGGGGATGGAAAGAGCAGCGAGCAAGACAAAGGATGCAGCCTTGGTCATATCGGCCTCTGTGACAGAAGGGTTGTCCTTCTTGGTTCCTTGGCCCGAGGCGAGAGTGACAGCAGACTGGCGCAAGAGGTTGTAGAAACGATTCCAAGCAGCGGCGTGGAACAAGTAGTTTTCGCTGACCAAAAAGATACGAGCGAGCTTTTCGTAGTAATTGGCCATCATAACGTTCTTGGCAGGGCGCTTGCTGAGGCTCAACAAAGTGTGAATGTCCTCTACGCTGCGGAAAGCTTCCTGCCATAATTCCAACTCAACGGCCACGTTGAGCTGCTGGAAACGGGTGTCCAAGTGACGCTGAAGGGTGTCCGGATCGCTGAGGTTGATGGCGTGCATCTGAGTAGAGTATTTGGCGGCATTCTGAACGTGGTTGCGCAGAAGTTCGCAAAGACGGCGGAATTCAGTCTTGCGGGTGTACTTGAGACAGAACTGGAAGGCTTGAAGAGCAGTCGTCTGGTACATAATTTCAAGGCGAGCATTGTTCTTCAAGATTTCGAGCACAGTGCGGTAGGTTTCCCACAAAAACTTGAGCCATGGAGTGACGATCGCACGGTCGGTACGGTCCTTGGACTGCTCGCCAGAAACAGTAGCCAGTAATATTGTCTCGGGAGTTTCGATGGCTTCAAGATCGTCCACGTTGGTTGAGGGCGCAGTAGACTCGAGAGAAGACTGGATTTCATCGGCTTTGGCTTGAGCTTCGGTCACTTTTTGCTCGGCGAGTTCAATGAAGTGCTTGAGAACGGTCTATCCGGGACTATGTTAGACTGGTTCCTATCATAGTCTGCTTTCCTGATCCTTACCTCGATGGTTCCCACATTGGTGTTTTGGGCGATGTTTTTATATTGATAGAGACCATCCTTTGCGGCTTTTCCTTTGCGCAGATCGACACACAATTCAACAAATAGAATCATCACCGGCTCCAAAGACGCGACAGGGCTGCTTCGAGTTCGTTTCGAGGTAACATGTTCGTGAAGCACTGTGAGCGCGGCAGGAGCCTGGCCCACAGCAATGAGTTCCCTAGCCCTCTATACAACAAGTATTGTCAGTTACAAGTTCTGTATGGCCCCAAACGATGCGAGGAATGCAGGTATCATCTGGATTCAAAGAAAGAGATATCGAGATCGTCGGGTCGTACCTTGAGGACATTTTCGGGCTTGATATGTGGTGGTGGAGGCATGGTGGGCAGTTTGCCCCTTAGGCGAAATGTATATTTTCTTTTGAGTAAAGGCGAGCGACAATAGACTTGAACTTGATGGTCAGCCGATACACTAGAACACAACTGCAACAGGGATCTGGAGATTCGAATGAATCTGTTGAACCTGGCGATGCAGCGGGGTGAAAGGCCGTGACGGAACTTTGAGGCAAATTCTAACTGGAGCCGAGAATAGCGTTGTGCGATTCCCAAGAAAATGTTTGTTGCTGCCTTAGGCAGATAGTGCCAAGGCCATGTTTTCACGCCATACTGGATCAGGACGACATCCAACCCTCACCACGTGACTAGCTCGACTCTTCGGCTCGAATGCCGCTATACCAATGCAGGCTAGCTCAAATACAGTCACGTGATGGCAGGCATACCGGCCCGGCACTTTCTACTTTCCAGTCTTTGTTCGTTTCGACTCTTCGTACATCGGAGAGTTTAAGACATATACGTACTACTATGTAGAGCAGTGACTCGGTGGCGCGCATTAGACGATGCTATGCCAGTGTACCCTTTGCTTCTAGATCGATGCAACGGGGCACGGATGAGAGATGCATCCTCGATATATATCACCGATACGTAATCGATTGTTTACTCCGCGCCTGATCGATTGTTTCATATTTATTCACCATGTGCCCTGGCAGAGTCTGTGTCTGCACTCTAGATGAAGCCTCTAGAGGCCGTTAGAGTCAGGAGCAGACCAGGCTAGAAGGCGTCGTAGCATCGGCTAAATGTCGCTAGCAGCATAATGGCCGAACTAGTGGCTTGTGGTCGTTGTGATTGGTCCAGGACCCGGGTAGTCGACAATTTGGGGTTTTGGGATTCGAATTGGGATCACGAGCCTCGGAGCAAGAGGCTACAGAACACGCACATACTTTGATCAAATGGGAGGGCAAGAGAGACGAGATAGAAAGATATACCACTTACATCTATCAAGAGGGGTTCTTCGCCTGGAGTCGCGGTCAAAGAAGGCTGTTGTTGAGGTCGGAGCAGCCCCCAGTTTTCTCATGGCCGCGATTACCCGATCAGGCCTAGCGCAGCTCAACCCAGACGCCTGGGCCAAGCAAAGCAAGCAGAGCAAGCCGAGCGCAGATTCCACTGAAGGTTCCTTTTTCCCCTGCTCGACCTTCTCTCACTCTTTCCCCCCTCGCGCCGTCGCTGTTTCGCTCGCTTTCTCCCCCTACGGCTCAATCCGCACCACACTCGACATCGTCGCTTTACACTGAGTCTGTACTAGTCGCAAGAGATAGTGTGTCTCCCGGTCCACCTCGTGTCCTGTGTGTCCTGTGTGCTGCTAGCCTGCTCCCTTGTGTCTTCGCTGTCGTTGTGTGTGTCCTCGCTCCCGTTCATCCTCCCTAGCACCTACACTACCCTCGTCGCTCCCTTCCTCTGCGTCCCTGCCACCATCTAGACTAGACACCTCACTCTCTTTTCTTCTTCTGTCTCGCCCGGTTGTCAGGCCGATCGTCTCTCCTGCGACAGTTGCAGCGACTTCACACCCCTTTGGATTCGCTTTGGTTGTGGGACAGGAATAGATAATAAAGTCCAGGGTCCAAACCGAGAGACAGGAATACCACGCCGCCAAAGAGAGTCCGCCGTTTCCGCGATCACGACCCATCAATCAATTCCCAAGATGCCTGCCTACGAACTCCGCTCGGGCGGCGACGTCAAGAATAAGAAACAGAGCATGGCAGATCTCAAATATCGGCGGTTGACGGAATTGAATAGTCGCTTGAAGGAAGACTTGGATCGTCCTCGCGTCAAGGTATCCGAAGCTGCTCTGTCGTGAGTCTCCCCTGGCGTCGTTATAGCTACACTACACCCCACCAGCAACCTGCACGCGAAGGCTCATGGTCGATCTTTTGAAGCCATCAATTGACTCGATAATACAATAGTCTCATTAATTACTGCAACAATACCCGTGACTTTATGGTCCCTTCCGTCTGGGGTCAGGTATGTTTTGAAATCTCTGCGACTCGAAAATCATCTGCTCACTCCGTCTAGGTCGATAAGAGAGAAGACCCGTACGCACCTCAACAATCTGGTGGCTGTTGTACCGTGATGTAAACGGACCAGGTCGTCTCGTCGGTGCTTCGTCCCATCCCATCTCATCCCATGATGACGACTCGGCCAATCCTCACTTTCCTTTCGTCCTGCGACTCATCGTTTCTTCATCGAATCTTTCTTCATACCCCCTTTTGCGACGATAACAACATCTTTCTCTCTCATCGCTCTCTCACAATTGTACACTTGACGTCCCCCCCATTGCAATCCATTTGATTGGTTTTTGCAACTTTCGATAAGACGTTCGATCGATCGATATTTCCAGACCATGCAATCAATGCATCTTGTATGCATGCATGCAACATGGACTAATGAACTCCTGGGCCTTCAATATCCATACGGTCTGGCCTAATCCAAAATTAAAACAACAACTATTACTCTTTCCCTATCCGATTGATATGAGTTTGGCGTCCAACTGCTTGCTTGCTTCCTTTCCCTGATGACGAGACATTCGATCCCGACCAAAAAGTCATAGAACTGAACTACCACTTTGAAAGTTACGCTGGTTTGATCGTCTGTGTAATTCGACATAACGCAAAAAAATGTACTTTCTTTCTTCTCATCTGTCCGCCTACCGCTTCATAGGCGCGATTTTACCTCTCGACGGGTTTTATTTTCCCCTTTCTGTTCTTTGTCACTTGCCGGTGTCGACTCCGCCTTGGGTATCGCTTCTGTTCCGATACTGGAACGAAGGCAATCAGGAGTCGCGCTATCTATTGTCATTTACGGCCGTGGCAGTTGTCTTTTTTCTGATATTCGGAAGTCAAGGGGGCGCCTGACTTGATGTTTATTGGACATCTCTACATATTGATTTCGTTGTATAATAGATTTATTTCTTTACTTTACTTTCTCTCATTATTGACGTTACGCTTACAGTTTATTGTTATGATTTTTTTTTTAGGATGTAGTCGTTGATAATCGGTTCAGTTCATCTATTTCCCGTCGTAGACTTGAGTTTTAACATGATCGTTCCAGAGTAGACGTAATATCTAATCCTAACAAATACCCTAACCAAGGACCCAAACTCATCCAAGCCTTCCTTCTTCTCAGGCTGTTCTTTTGCCCCTGCATTATCTCCTCAGATCCGCCCCCCCTTGTCGACACAGGGCTCAGAATATCACAGATCCAAGGATTGATCTCGCGATTTAACGACGTCTCTCGATCATCAGCCATAACCGCACTATAGACATCCGACGACCGCGACGGATCACGACACTGCCGCGCACGCCGACGCAACAATTCGCGAATCCCGTCTGTTTCCCATAAATAATTATTTACCGGCGGTGGAAACTGGAGATCTGACACCCGCAACGCTTCATACTCACCGGTATCTGACATGTTGCTGCTGTTGTCGTTTCTGCCGAGTTGGATGAGTTTTGAAAGAATATTGTCGACCTTGAAGAGCGTGAGAGCAAAGTATTTGAATTCCTCGGACGTGCTGAATCTGTAGACTAGTGGATCGTCGGCGTGGATCTGGGAGAGCATCGATGGATAATGCAGGATGCGCTGGACGCGACACGTGTCGACGAGACTGGTGAAGATGGGATATATACAATCTAGTACCTCCTGTTGTTGTTCTTCTTCTTTTTTTTTATCGTCAACTTCAGATCCCCCGAATTCTGTATAATCGTTTGCGGTAATTGCAAAAATGGTGAAGAGCAGAATGCCCTGATACGTAGCCATTGGCCAGCGGTGCGATGAGTATACCTTCACTGTCCAATTATCCTGTCCTCACCATTAGCAAATGTCATCCAAGTGAAGAAGTGGGAAGAAGGCACAAACCATTTGCGTCAACAAAATAACATGCACATGCGCATGAAGCGCCCAAGCAAGTCGCATCAAACTCTTCTCCTCGGTCATTCGCAGTCCACACATCACCATGGCAAGAACCAAAATCGGCGGCTCTGTTTCTGGATTGAATTGCCATTTGGCCAAAAAGGGCCATTGACCATGGAAATGCGAGAAGTAGAGTTCGACGTAATATTTTGCGTCGAGCTGGTGCATGAGGTCGGTCATTTCGTCGGACTCCAGATCAGATAAGAGGTTGTCGGTGGCTAGGAAGGATTTTGATCTTGAATAAATATCTGCAAGACGGAGAATGGGGTGGTCTGTATATTGTTCATGGTGTGCATGCTGGCTTATTGGTGGCTGACCACTAACGTTCGTCAGGTCATGCTGGATCTGGGCTTCGTGTTGTCGTACAGCAAGACGGAGACTTTGCATTGATAATTCTTCTGCTTGGGATTGTGTCTGATAGACTTGTGAAGGTGCGCCGGTGGTGTCAGAAGGTGGTGGCGGTGTAGACGTATATAAAGAAGACGGGGCAGTCACGGCATCAACCAGGCCATTCGAACCAAGCAGTCGATCTGGTGGATCCTGATCAACGCGTCTACGTTTCCTCCCATCCTGATTTAGAGAATTAACACTTTGAACATCAGCCATGGACTAAGAAGGGCACGCCCTACCTGCATCTCCTCGTAATCAGTTCCTGACACAACACTCGCACTTCGACTGTCCCTCTTGAAGCCCCTGTCAAAGGTACATGGAAGCCCCCTCTTAGCACAGACCGCGCATGGAACGTCTTTGTCGCATCTCGTTTTCAAAACACTGCATCGATCACAGGCCCTACGAACCTTGGGCATGGGCTCAGTAGTGCCTTTGGTATGTATCTTCTCATGGCGATGAAGAGAGTCACTATTCAGCAGTCAGCATTCACTTTCTCTCTAGACAAGGAATTGGAATCACCTTCGACTGAATCCAACCCCACACACTTTACATACATGAGCCAGTGCTTCGCCATGCTGCGCTACATGTCGAAGCAAATGCTCCTTGCGAACGTAGCTCGCGCCACATTCAGGATAGAAACAGATGTATGGCCGGGGTTTTTGAAAGGACATGTTTGGTTTGCCTCTATAGAGGTTTGCTAGGAGAGGCAACATTGTGTTTCTGTAGGCTCGGGAGAGTCGTTGCTGCTTGTCTGTAGATTCAGATTGCTTAGCAAAACAAATTCTTGATAAAATGTCTGCCGTGTGGGAGACCCGTGTGGGATGGTCAGGATTGTATTTGATTGGATGGCTGGGTCCGACGTCACATGCCGCGCTACCGTCTCGTCCCATCTACCATTTCGACTTTGGACTTTCGACGACATCAAACTTCGAGATAGAGTTATATACATCAATAGAAAATCAAAATGACAGAACCAGTAGCGCCGATTGAACAATCCAACCAACTGCCCACAGAGTCACAGGCACAGACACAGACACAGAGAACGCACCTTCCCCGAATCACAGTCACATACTGCACTCAGTGCAAATGGATGCTCCGCGCCGCATATGTATCTGCTCCTCCTGCCTTGGTTGATATGAGAGGGATAGCTAAGGTAGATCTAGTTTGCTCAAGAACTACTCTCAACATTCGGCACAACGCTAGGTGAAGTTTCGCTTCGACCAGCGACAGGCGGTCTATTCACCGTCACCCTTATGCCGGATACGAGCACAGAAGAGACCTTACTCTGGGACCGAAAGAGGGATGGTGGATTTCCTGGTATGTCCACCCTTCTTCTTCCTGCTCCTTAGGAATGATAGCCAGGGCTGATGCTATCGTAGAGGTCAAGCAACTTAAAGCTCTGGTTAGAAATATTGTTGACCCAACCCGCAATCTGGGTCATGTTGACAGGGCGTTGAATAAAGAGAAGAAAGATAAGGATGAAACCTCGACAGTCGATGCTAACGAAGTGGCGAAGCCGGAAAGTGGTGCAACGCAGAAGCTAATTGACTCTGCTGCTGCTGCTCAGACAAGTGGGAAGGTGGCCACCAAGTCACAAGAAGTGTGCGAAGACTGCCAATGATTTGAAGAGTTTAACACACTCTCTTATACATATTACACGATTCCATCTCAATTTGTTCCTGCGATAACCAAGTATGAGCTACGATTGACCTGCTATGACTACGATGAACGGAATTGCAATATTCAATGTGATGTGCTTGAGATCAATTGCTATGTAGACAGTTCACATAATCCAAAATATGATATAAACACGAAATGCACGCTCAAACCACAGTATACCCGCCCTGACTCAGCACTGTACAGAGAGTAAAAGAGAATAACGCCCAAGTGTAAATACCATCCAATGCACAAAAATAGAAATGGTATCATCCGCCCGTTTTGCTTGTTTTTGAAATATCAGATGGTACAAAGTCCGCACGTAACACAAATCCGAATCGTAATCATTATGTCCAACATTTCGACGTCCTTGCGGTGAAACAATGCAGTAAAGGAAAAGACAAGAGAGGTGTATCGAAACTGTCGATTCAGGATCGATAGTCCGAATGTATGTCGACTCGGCACTAACGCCGATGTCCAATTCTTAAGTTGTAATCACAACCACCCGCAACTCCTGAAATGCTCAACGCTCGAAGCTAAACCCATATTCCTGAATGAATCCACTATTCCTTTCACACTGCTATGACTTTCGCCTCCAGAATGCCAATCGTAGTCGACTTCTTTTTCGTGGGAGATCGTGACGGGGTGCAGATGTAAGCTGCTCATGCGAACGGTGTGACGATCGCACTTTCTCCAACGAATCATCGCGACAATTGCGACCGTTTCCTAAAATGGCAGTCATGAGGTGGTGTGATTTCCCGAAGTCTTCAAAGCCCTGAGACGAGCGGGGCTTTGGAGGAATGGGATGACCGTTCGGTTGTAGTCGTTGCCCATACAATCCCGATGACGACGGGCGTGAGTGATTGTCGTCAAGAGGGTACACGTCACTGGCACTGCTCAATCCGCTTCCATGACTCTCCTTGTCGTCGCTATCCAATGTAACAAAGCTGGTTGCATTTGTGGCTGGGGATACAGGCGTTGCAACCGTATTCGTCGTGGTGCTTGCACTCTGCGTTCTAGTGTCCCTGCCAGCTCCATATGAGCTCGTTGGGCGCGAACCACGACCGGAAGAAGAGGCTCGATCACAGCGGCTTTTGGTGTGTGCCATCAAAGTGGCACCTGATGATTCGCCGGTGTCCTCGTCCTCGCTTGATTGGGATACGGAAGAAGGTTCGTTTTGTGCTTGTCCGTTGGCCGCTGTCCTGAAACCCGCGATCGTGGATTGAGACAAGTCTATGTGATCATTTGCGTAATCCTTCTGTGCAGTCAATGGCAGTGCTGTATTGGTAATTTCAGGAGGTTGGTCCAAGATGATGTGAGCATTTGCATCGCGATCTGTAGATACGTCGTTTTCCTGGACTGTGGACACTTTGAGACTTTCTTGTCTTGCAGGACTAAGTGATCGCGGAGAATGTTCCGCACTACTGGTAGGTATCTCTCGCTTTTCTTCGTAGCTAGCCACCTCTTGCCATCTAGACCTGTTCAGTTTGATGTGCTTGACAGTGCATGTGATCTCTGGACAAAGATTGGCAACTCCTTCAAACAGTGGCAAGGCGAAAATTGACATAAAGTTGATTTGACCCAGGGAGAGTTTGTGCATGTTGCCGAGTTCAGGCGGTCCACCGAAGAGTGCCGTCTCCATACCGATTTCTCTTTCCATCTGACCTTGATGGGCAAACTCCTCTTGGAGGAGGTTAGTCCACTGTTCCGCAATTTTCCATGGTCGCGCTACATTGCTGATATCAGCACATTTGATAATCAGCCCGCACAATAAAGACTTGTAAGTATCACGATCCTGTGGTGTCCACGTGGTGATGTCTCCGCTCTCCTCGTATTTGCGTTGCAACTCACCCATGCGACCCATAAATGTGAAGTGTACGCCCATGTCGGTTGCGAGGATGGAGCTGATGAGCAGTTTTCGCAGGTTGACATCGTGGAAAGCAGCAGGCCAGTGACGACGTAGAATCTGGGAGAATGCAGCGCAATGGAAAGCTTCCAAAACAGAGCTATCGTTGTATAACTGGGCAAGCGGCGCATTCAATTTGACTAGAAATACGTTGTTCACCCCAGGATGACCGACATCATGACCGATTGCTGCAATGAGAAGCGTCAAGGCGTCGAACGGAGTGATTAGTGACGCGACTGGGGATTTTGAGGGTGATGTGTTTGTATTGGAAATGTCGTAGGTGGGGAGGGCTCCAATTTTGATTAGAATGTAAAAAACCGATTGTAAGACGTCGACTGCATGGCGGAAGTTGTGATAAAGGACGAATGAGTTGTATGCCGCCCGACTGGCTAGTAGAAAGGTTTGAAGCTCGGCTTTGGTCAATCGCCAAGGTCCTACCTCGGGCATTGTCATGGCATGCCCAATCATCGTACACGCAGCGTACACAAGTTCGTCGTCCGTGAGGTGATGAACTGGAAACCTCCAAACACCGACTTCGCGCTCAATCATTTCTTTTCGTTCGGGTGTAATGTTCAGCTCCCTGAAGGATTATTAGTGTGAACACTTAGCACCACAAGGTTGAAGACATACCCGTATTGAAATTCTTCAATGACTTGTTCGGGGTGGCATATCGACTCGAGTAATTTCGAGACCATCGCCTCCCGAAGATATGAGTAAGGCTTTTCAGCGTGGACGCCAACCCATGATTGTTTCCTAGCCTTCTTTATAGACAAGAACCTGGTCAATTCTTTCCGTGCAGTTCGCCGCACACGATAAGCGTGCACAAGAAGACCTTGAACACGGGCCTCATGCAGAGGTTGACAAAGCACATCCGCAGCGCCTGCATCTATGCAGCGTGATGGCAAAGTCGGTAATTGTAGGGATGTAGCGCACATCTTCTGCGTCAGTTGGGGCAATTTCATTTCCTCGCCTTCTTCTCCCAGACCTCCTGGTGTCCGCATCATGGCAACAGGCGTTATGAGTTTTGGTCCGTCTTGTAGCTGAAGATCCGATGCCAGTAGAGCTACCAGTTGAACACCGTAAGAATCGGCGGATTCCGAAGAGAAACTGAAGCGGCTCGGGAAAGGAGCCATGGAATCCAAGGCTAAACTGCCCTCGAAATCGCGAGTTTCCTGTCGCCGCGGGCCAGCGGTCTCACCGGTCGATTCGACGTCAATAAAGGCGAAAATGGGCGTGCATTCTGGTCCCATTCGGTCGGTCAGTTCGGCAAGGGCGGCTGCAAATGACTGGTTGGAGTGACAAAGGTAAACTGGCGATATCCTTAGGTTAGCCCAAGGAAAGTAGTCGACGCTCGATAATTCGACTTACTTCTCTTGCAAACATTAAAAAGCACTCTCACGGTTGATTGTAACCTCTCTGGTTCATCTGGAAATATGACGGAGGATTCACCCGCGGCGTCGCGGTCCAATAACTCCTCTCGGTAGACCCATCTCTCCCTCCCGAATCGGTCGTCAATATAGACCGCATCGCAAAGATCGACAGACATTTTTCAAGGCGTGGTTCGTTTCGCAGGCCACTCTGACCGGCTGAACGTTGGTATATATAGCTGTAGCTGAGATCCACAGGTACATGTAAGGACGCTACTCATCCAGATGAGAGGTCTTCCTCATGCAAGTAGGTCAAACACGTCTATCTCGTTGACGTTAATTTGCGCACCACGATGTATCGGTTGTTGTTTAGAATTTGCGGTTCATTGCGGCAATGTCGCGGCTGTGAGAAATGTATGGTTCGTGTATGTATTCGTGGCGGTCGTGAATGGTTGCCGTATTTTGTATCTGAAGTCGTCTGATGTGTCCCAGCGATCAGTCCTCCCAAAAGATTGCGTTCATGTATATATACAACGGTAGTACTCGTCTGATGTCTGGAACCGCAAGGTAAGCGCACCGAAGAATGAAATGGCCGCCGAACGCAAGAGTGAACGTGTCGTAGTGTAACGCCGTGACGAAGTGTTCCGGAAACCAAGCAAGCCGTAGATGTAGGTCACACTTACTATATATTTTGAGATAAGGAATTGGTTGTAAAGAATGTGAATCCGTGTGTGGCAGTGTAGAGTCAACTGGACGGTAGTTGGTATAGTTGAGATATCGGGATAGGTTGTGAAGTCAGAGGCAAAGAAAAGTCGATCTGGGCGAAAGTAGTGATTGCTCGAGGCTAGTAACGAATTGGAAGAGTATAGAGATTGAAAGAGGTAAGGCTGTAGATAGAATGGTAGTAGACGAAGTTGAAGCAAAGAGTATGTATGAGAGAGAGGGCGCGAGAGAGCAAGAGAGCGAGGCAGGCGCTAGTTCAGAGTGGAAGTGGTATTCCGTCTGGAGGACGTAATAATGGTAGCCGTACGGGACTAGTAAGAGAGGAAGGAACCTGGGGCCCATTCCAAGGTCGACAGGGAAGGTGCAGACTGGTTGGTTTGTCGCTGGCTTGCTGCAGGGAAGGAGTGAGTTGGAGGGTGGGGACTGGAACTGAGGAAAAAGGACGTGAGGAAGGAAGGAAGGACAGGGAAGGGCAGGAAGGAAGAAGGAACGAAGGCGAAAGAGCGATAAACCAACGTGTTAAGGCCAGAACGGGAAAGGTCGCATGCACTTGGAAGTTTTCTGCTGGGTTTCCAGAAGGTTTTTCGTAGGGGCGGGGCGGGCAGTGGGTGGCTAGATTGGCCAGAAGGCTGGAAAGGCTAGAAGCGCTGAGAAGGGCCGTTTGCTGCGATTGGTCGCTGGGCAAGGTCAGCAAAGATAAGCTAATACGCAGGTAACTGAGGCGTTACTCAATTACTAAGGTACTTAACAGACGTATTAAGACGGTTAGCACTAAACCGGAGTAGCCTCGGTGTAATAGAACCGTATACTGCCTGCAGTGGCTTTGATTCGACGGTCGCCGTATGATAGTCACCTTTATCCGCGGTACAGACGGACATGATACGCACTTGTATCGTCTGAAGGAGTAGGCCCACTGGCAATGACGGAATCCCGAACACGGCGAGTTTTCCTTGGTGTCCTTTTTTCCTGGAGGATTTGCAACACCAACAGAACCAGAAAATTGAACGGCCAATGAACAGTGCGGACTACTCTGCCTCCTGCCTCCTGGGCTGGTGACTTTCAGCAGGGATATTATACCAACAGAATCGTCAGAACGGTACGTTAAATTAAGGACGTGAGTTCACTCGGAGTCCCCGGTATGCTGATTAGCCATGTATAGCACTAATCGCTATAATTCGATAATGCGATAATATCATCGCTGTTTTAAGACGAGAAAATGCCATATGGAAAGAGTGGGCCTAAGATCTCGACAGCAAACAAGCTTCGGTCTTCGTATTGTCCGTATTCAGTATTCAGTACGGAACATTTAGCACCACGGTACTCATTGTCCACACTTCTTGACAAAAGGTAACAAACGGTCAACAGACTCCTCCGTGCCTCACAATGCTAGTATCATCCCAGTACTACCCATTACAAGTCTGGTCGATTCAACTTTATCCGACTATCCTACTCCTCGGGTTGGCATTCAAACGAAACAAACGAATCGAGCGAAGCGAAATAGAGTGGGCTCGGCAATTCCTTTCTTACCCACATAGATTTCAGGAGGGTCCTGGTACCTTACTACGTACCCGGCATTTCTTTTTCTTCTTGTCGCGTCTCTTTGTTTGGTCACAACATGAAAATCTTTCTAGAATCCTTCCTTTTTGTATCATAGGTAATTGTTTTTGTTTTTCTTTTCCTACTGCAGGCTTTTCTTTAAATTCGGTATGACAACATATGCTACGTAGAAAGTGGTTATTTCGCCGAAGCAAGTAACTTGGCAGCTCGGAATGTTGGCTTGCAACATTGGGTTGACGTTGACGTCCTACGTCCTACGTATCACGTATGAACGTATCTAGAACGGAATGGTCTCCGAGTCTGCTCTGCCTCGAGGTACCACATAACACGACTGTACTCTGCGATCGATCAAACAAATGAACGGGTTGATGAGTCAGGTTGATATATCATGAATATCATGTGTTTGATAGACAAACGACGGACTAGTTCATTCTATGCAGATACGAGCAGCAATATGTATCCTCGGTCGAACGTGTCTGTCAGACTCATACGTCGAAAATAGTACATAGTAACTAACTAATTGTAGTAAATCAACAAATACCGGCAAAGTTTCATAGGGCTTTTGCGACAAATCTCCTAGAGTTCAGCGTGCACGGGGCCAAAACTGTCAGGCTTCGAGTCGAAGAAGAACACGGTATGGTAATTTACATGAAACCATGACTTCTACGTAGTACTAGCGCATTACTCAATCGCTGCAATTGAATTGAGTATGGCCTGGGCAGACGCTAATCCTGCATGTAAGCAAAGGTGGCCAATTAACGTATCCAAATTCCGGGTGGCGGCCAATCATAGACAGACACAGCCACGAGGCACTCGTCACATACATTGTCGATACATGCTATGTACTATGCAATACCGAACCTACGTCTATTATTACATACCGTGATACGATGGTCTTGACTCTTCATCCAATAGCGTATGCGCTGGCCAATCACTGTGATTGTGGTGAACCTTCAATTTGGCTTTGATATATTGCAATACAATTCAAGCCGCGAAGAACATCTCAAGTCAGTTTTACATGTTAGATATATGACTCCACATATGCTACATGGCTATGTATGATGTGCTAGGTACATGTGTATTAGGTAGCATTCAGGGTACTTCCCAATGCAGCATAGCGCGTGCACGATATGAACATAATTGATGCAATGCAATCAATACACAAGTTACTAATGTATGTACACCACACTGCATAGTCACCTCGACGCATGCTATTAGAGCACCACCGTGCCGCCGCCAATGGCCACCAAGCTTTTATCGTTAGTGCCTAAATAACACTCACGTATTATGCATATGGGCAAGGATGATCTTCAAACGCACACAGGTGGTTACGTACTCTGGATAAGACTGGTACCTGCCATGCAGCTAGACACCTTAGTCTGGTCAAGTCAAATCGGAAAGTTGAGGAAAGTTGTATGGCGTACGGACCACGGAGTATTAGCTGGGTGCTTTGTTTAGACGATGAACTTTTAAGCAAGGGCGTGTTGCGGCACGTTCTGTTGCTTAGGGACGAACGGACTCATTTCGGCATATATGTCAATTATGTAGGTACATCTTGGATGGCTGTGTGCGTAATCTAGTGGCCCAGGTAATAGATAACGAAACGATCAATCAATGCAAAGTGGCTTGTTCGTTTTTACGATGCCTGGGAACAATCTATATTGAGAGATCATGACTTGCCTATCATTTGTTGTTCAACAATCTACGTTCTCGTATTTCACATGCACCACCGAGTCACTTTCCGGGGTAACCTCTCGACAAGCCATCGCTGGCATATATTTAGAACCCCCAACGCCTCCAGCACGTCGCCCCCTCTTAATCACTGATTGGGATAGGTTCACGGACATCCTAGACTTGTATATGCACTCTGCATGTTGTGATGATCTTGCCGATACCGTATAATCCCTACGTTTGCCTATGGCGGCGGCTTGGACAGATAACTGTCACACGTATTTGACCAGGTCTAGGGCTGGCTTGGGGCCAAAGGGCCGCCAAGCCGCGCCGTCTCTACGCGTCATTTTTGCGATGTGCAGTGCCAGTGTCATGGGTGCCGGTGCTGATCAGATGCGTTCGGCCGAATATTGTGCCATAGGCGCTGGCTAGTGGCTAGGTTCTTTTGAATTACATGGGTGCACATACTCGTCAGTCAAGTGATTGCGAGTAATGTTGCTGGAGGCTTCAAGCGTTTCATTAGACGCCGACATATTCCTGTCCTGTGGATCTAAACATATCATTTATCGACATTGATATGATTTTGCAGGATTGCCATGCCAGCATCGCACCTGACGCTACCCGGCTTCA
Organism: Talaromyces sp. PB3603; assembly: GCA_023625915.1. Lineage (NCBI taxonomy): Eukaryota > Fungi > Ascomycota > Eurotiomycetes > Eurotiales > Trichocomaceae > Talaromyces > Talaromyces sp. PB3603. The sequence goes on from JAMAFY010000005.1 coordinate 732,951, forward strand.
GCTCCACCCTAGATGATCGTGAGATTTCAGCATATTTACTACCTAGGCTGACAGATTCGAAGATACAAGTCCTCCTGTCAGACCTGGTATCACAATCTTAATCAACGGCACCGCCGAAAAGCCGAAACAGCGACGACGTAAATCTCCGAATTTTCCGATGCATACTTTTCACACTTCAACTTTCTCCTCAGGCCATCGTTATGGACGATGAGCCTGAATAAGCTTAACCACCTCATCCTCGCTCAAGCCTGTTTTCAGATCTAGTCTCGAGCCCTAAAGATGAATGTCTCGTTGCTTGGGACGGTCGGGTGTTCCGTACCTCTGTCTAGAAGGTGTCTAAGACTAATGATTACTAGAAGAAGATGGGGACCCAAAGCAACGGATTCGACTAGGCCCGAAGCAGTATGTTCACCGTGTCAAATTGCAATGGTCTCACGTTGACTCAACGAGATTGACCATGTCGGGCATCAGATGTACACTATCGCGAGGATTCATACCATAGAACCATAGACGCACATTTAGCTACGTACACCCTCCGTCTAGCTGGCGATGACCGATTGATGATCTTCAATTCTGACAAAACAACCGATCCCTTCCAATCGACACGACTCCGTGATACGCTCAGACTGTGAAACTATCCCCAAATCACCCCAATCCTTCGAGTAGTTGACCTGAAACTTCCCCCGAAACAGATCCATCACCCGAAACCGTCTCCATCTTCGAGATGACTACCACGTAGTAAAGCCTAGAAGCTAATACCGAATCTCCATGCCTTCGTCCTTCAGCTCCGCACATCCGGATACGTAGCTGTGGTCCCAGCGCATTTGGCCCCCAGCCCTATACGGAGTAGACTTTTCCTGTTTAGTTAGTCAGTCTCTCCGCGGTGCATCGGTAAAGTCAATGGAAATGGGCAGTATGGAGTGACAGCTTTGAGCTTGGATATGCGATGAAGGCTAAAGCAGACGATCATTTTCACAAAGAAACTTGGCTCCGTAAGATCCATTCCGGCTATCAAACCTGACTGTCAGCGTCGATCGTGATGATGATGATGATGATGATGATGATGATGATGATGATGGAACGTCGGATCGTCTGAAATGAGGTGGAAAAGATCTATTCCGTGCTTACACACGCTCTCATATTCTCAACCTAAACCTCTTAGACCTAAGAAGTAAGTACCAGCCTCTTTACTCTGGCCCATCAAGTCCTCAACCCTTGAGGCTTCAAGCATAGAATAAATTGTATGAATCAGAAAGAGACTTTTTGGCCCCATTTACGTACTATTGCTTATTCATCGTGGAGTCCAGTAGTGAAGTTAGTCAACTTAACTTTAGTTAGTTAGGTAGTCTACTGTGTACGGAGTACTCCATACGTAACTACGTACATCGAACGATAAACTAGATTTGAGGACATAGCTAGCTAACTTAGCACAACTCTAATCTTCAGTTATGTGCTCCGTACCATCGTACAGAAACGACAAGACTAGTAATAATTACTAGCACGTTATCAGTAGTGTAGTTCATACTCCGATGCTAGTAGTAGTCTCCCCCGTACTCCTACCGACGCTACCGTGATTGTGCTAGGAGCCGGCCATGCATCAAGAATGGAGACTTAACTCTTTCGGGTCGTTACTCAGATCCGCGCTAGATATACAACGGGGTTAGTGCTTGTACGATCGTATTTCTTCATGATTCTTCACCTCGAGGATCATAGATCCATAGAATGCTGATAGTTGATGGGATGATTGTAGATTTGTATTGATTGACTGCACATGCAGAGTCACATCAGGCCTGCACAGCCAATCTATTCTTCATACCTACTAGTTGGCATCGTGATATGACGTCAAATACAACTTGTTTCTTGATATTGACATTTAGTTCGAAATCAATATCAAACCATGTTATTGTTCAATCTTAAGCTTACTTCGAGATCGGTGTGCTCTAAGACAGTAAAAGAATATCTTGCAACATCTTGAAAATAACTAATCGAAGCTTTCTTTTGTTCGTCTTTACACACAAAACGACGCCACATAGAATGAGATAAGAATAAATAAAATGAAAAGATTTCCAAAATGCAATGCTCAGCCTTTTTCCTTTTTTTTTTGGCAATGCATACCCCTGCACCAAACTAATTCAAACGAGATCCAAGGACAGAGACTAGTATTGTACAATCCACCTTCATTATTCAATGTAGGCGGTTCTTGTGTCAAAAATTTGATCCACAAAGAAATGCTAAAAGGCAGTGTGTGCTCTACCTTCAAGAAAGCAAGTTCTTCAGAGATGGGCTTGCGCTGGCTCCGCTGCCGCCGTTGGTCCCTTTCGCGCCACCTGTTCCGCTACCGTTAGGTCCAGGGCCAGAGTATCGTCCACTACTCGGTGGTCGTGCATGTTCATCAAGAATGCCCGGCAACTGTGTCTCCGAATGAGGCTTGGCTAATGGAGGAGCCGCACCAAAGCGGTCAATCGAGTACAACCGTGGTCGTGCAGAGGGAAGTCCATGCATTGGCGGCGAGCGATGCAGACTCGCATGCAAATCAGGAGGCGACATGGACGTGCCAAACGGTCGAGCTGACGCTGCACGCGGAGAAAGTAATGACGGTACACCCAGCCCAGAGCCTACGTAAGAATGGGAAGGCGGTGGTGGAGGAGGTAAGGGACCATAGTGCCCCGGAGCCTGGTGGTGATGATGAGTGGTCACTGGAGGCATGTGAGGACTTGGACCTGGACCAGAACTAGGAAGAGGATGAGCGTGCGATGGTGCAGACGAAGGTGGAGGCGGAGGTCCAGGTAGAGGTGTAGTCGTAGATACTGGTGGCGGTCCAGAAGATGGACCGCTCGCATACCCATTCAGATGGGGCAAGGGACCACCAGGGAATGGGGAAGGTTGACCATGTCCGTATCCATTGGCCTGAGGTCCCCCGTGAGTACCGAGTCGCTTGTCGTAGCTGCTGTACCATTCAGGCCCCGAAGGAACTGGACCCGGTGGAGGTGGAGGAGGTCCATGAGGACGGCTGGTCAACACGTTTTGCAATGACCCGGGATTGCCCGGAGAGGTGTATGAATTGATTTCCGGCTGTCGTGGTGCCGGCAAAAGACTGCCTCGCGGAGTCTGCGTTGCAAAAGGTCCAGCTGGGAGCGCTTCTGGAGAAGATTGTAACGGTGCCGCAGGCTTTTTGATGTGGCATTTGTGGCATTCGTAGGCTTGCTCACCCTGTCTCATGGTATCCCCATTGACAAACGAGTTTGACGCCTGCGACAAAGTCCGTGAGTGCATAGGCGCGGCTCCATTCATTAAATGACTCATGCCGTTGCTACGCATGCTGCTTGTAGGTGGATACTGTTGGACGGGCCACCACCGGGGACTGCAAGATGACCTGCAGTATATGCAAATTTTGTGCTCAGACTGTAGACGTAGAGGCTCTGCCGGGGCAGGCTGCCCTACTTCAGTTGGATCTTGAATGGTGGACGTAGAATTCCTTCTTTCGCTCGCACTAGCTGAGCCAGCACTGTTGATAAGAGACGCTCGTCGGGTTGCGTGACCATTGCTCTGGAAGACAGACTGAGCCTGCTGTTGTTGTTGCTGAACATGAGCTGCCTTGCGGACTGTTCCCGTCATGCTGAGATCTGCCTGCTTATAGGTTCGCACGTACAGCTCCAGGGCAGTCAAATTGTTCTGATCAGTGGGTTCGCTCATATCATGCACGACAGACTGGACAGTATGATTGGGACACCAGATGCTCGGTGAAACAGAACCATTTTCTCCACCCATCTTCATAGTGGTTGTCGAATCCCGGCGTGATCCTTTGACGGGCGTCACGTCGAACCCAAAGGTATAGCCTGACTGGAGCGCACAGCCAACGTGAAATTTGGCATTACAATTCGGATAATGGCATGAAACACAAGCTCCAGCCGTCGTCTTACAGACCTTGCACGACTCTCGGTAGCGCTCTCGTGGAACAAGTCCGAATCCTTCTGCTGGTTCCAATTCTTCGGCTTTTCCAAACTTGATTTCTGGATGCCAGATTGCACAATTGACGTGAACCCAGTTGTTGCCCACAGTTCGTTTCAAAGGCTCCCGTGGGTGGACAGGCTTGCCGACAGCCTCTTGTCGGTGCTGGTAGAGCTTGATGGCTTCAGCTACCATCTCCTTCTCCATCCTTTCCTTCTCCCGGTCACGTTCCGATTTCTTCTTGTGGCTCGAAGATTTGGGAGCTTCCATCAGCTCTTGCTCTGTCAAAGTAACAGGGCACATGACGCATTCATATAGAGTCGAAACCATTGGATTGCGATCGTTTGAACACATATCGCAAAGCCACTTTGCATGACAGCTATCTGGCCCCACCCCATAGCAGCCGTGGTGAACAGTAAGCCGGCAGTCTCTGCACGTAACACTGGTTTCTCCTGTGGGATCGGATTTTCGGCAAATAGCACAGGGTAAGACCTTGGCGCGCGGCGGGTCTGGGACGATTGGCGGAGGCTCCACGGGCTTCTCAACAGCCTTCTTCTTTGGAGGTGGCTCGACAGAGTTTCTGGCTGACGCGCTGGCGCTATCCTTCTCCAATGGCCGTTTTTTCTTGGCTGGCTCAGGTGCAGCGTCCGTGGTGGTGGGAGAATTAACGGCTGTCCCAGTCGACGGTGCAGTCGTAAGCTGGGGTGTCTCCTGCTGAACCAAGGCTTGAGCACACAACTCGTCGTCCAACTTGCGACGCCAAGCCTTGTTGCCACTAGCCTGAAGCTTTTTCGCTAGTTCATCGGCATCCTTGTATTCAATTGCGTATTTTCTCCATAAGATTGCACATCTATGGCACAATGCTACTGCGAGCTGACCACCTTTGTCGGCCTTTTTCGATGATGGCTCGGCTGGCACGGTAGCACCAGGCAGAGTCAGGGGAGCACGGCGCCATTGAGGCGAGGTGCGAGTCAAACAGAATTTGCACTGGAAGCCGCGTTTCTTTGTGGTGGCCTTTTCATTGTCAAATGCCGAGTCGTCTGCTTCGTCGGCAATATCGTCCAGTAATTTGGATGTGGAGTCTGCACGTTTAGCCTCCTTCTTCCCATGGCGTCCTTCGTAGGCATTCCATACTCTTCGTCCTTCTGGTGTTTTCTTCCACATGTAATAGTATCGAACAACGTGTCGGGGCTCGATATTTCCAATGTGTCGGCGAATGTTGATCCATTCCGAACCATACTTTGAAACACCCTCAGCGAATAGAGCCTTTTGTTCTTTGTTAAGCTTTGGCTCTTTTAGATCCTTGTACAGATCTGCCTTTTTCAGACGCTTCAGTGCACTCTCAACATTGAACTTTTCGGCGTAAAGATACTCGAGAGCCTTGTCCAGGAAGTTGGTGTGATATTTCGGGAGGCCCCTTTCCGCAGCCACGTCTTTGGCTTTGGCCATGTATTCGTCGATGAACTTCTCGCGATCAGCCTGGCTCATTTCGGGTGTTGGATGGTCGTCCTCTCCCCGGCCAGAGGGTATTTGATTGGGCTCCGGCAACTTGAAAAGTAACTCGGCCGTACGCACTTCCTTGCCGTTGACTATGACAGGTTCATCCTCGCCCCGACGAATAAAGCCCGTAGGCTCATCCATGACCCAAGGGCGTTTCAATCTCTCTTGCTTTTCGGCCTCGATAGCTGCCAGAGTTGCCTTGGACAATTTGCTGCTTCCACTCTTGCTCGATTTGGCTTTTTTCTTGAGGTCAACAGGCTTGATATACTCAACGGGCTTTCCGTACCACGGGCTGACGATAGCTTGATGCCGAGTACCAATGCGAGAACTCGCTCGAGGATAGATACGGTCGTCATAGTCTAGGGCATCTTCCAGCTGGCAATGGATGCCGTAATACCGGTACGGCCACATCTTTGCCTGCGCGATTTGAGCAGCTGTGGCGGGGGCAGGTTTTTTATCATCATCAGCTGCAGGGCTGCTTCGTTCGGTTCCGACGGCGGCATTGTTGTTTTGCTCCTCCTCCTCTTCTTCCGGAAGATCCTCTTCAATGTCAGGTAGAGTCTCGCCCATCAGAGGAGTATTGCGAGCTTCCAATTTGCGTTCTTGTGCCCGACTGCACAAAGCGCAAGCCCATGCGAATCCACGAGCTGGCTTTTTTGTCAATTTTGGCCTCACGCAGTTCATATGGTAGGTGTTGTGGCACACGGCACAATCGACCGAGTCAACACTAAACACTGGGTCAGACACGCGCCCGTCGAAAATGCTCAAAGATTCAAGGGATGTTCTTACCTAGCAGCATACAATGCACACTTGACACAGGTTTTGACAGCACCCGTAAGCTCCTTCTTCCTTGCCGGTTCACAGAGTACAAATCTCCATCGCTCGTCAAGAACTCGCTTGACGTTACTGGGTACGTTGATCACCTCCTTAGTGGGAACGACTTCGTAGTACCGGAGCATGTACCGATCGAACATCTTGTCGTACCAAAAGCAGTCTCGTAGCTTGCGATACTCATCCAGGTTCTCAATCTCAGATACGTGCTTGATAGTACACTTGCCTCGGAGAGAAGAAAGCGGGCAAGGGTCGGAGTGCATGGAAGCAAATACTAGGCGAGGATCTGGGACTCTGCGTTGAATGTCTTTGGGCCTGTAGTACCAATTGACCCTCACCATCTCGACGGGACCAGTTGAGTTTCCTTTGGCGGGTAAAAACTCCATGATGCGACCCAAGTAATATGGTTCACCTGGAGGTTCGCAGATCAAGTAGACATGATCTTTGTTGTCGCGTCAGTCAGCAGATACTAAACAGTACATTGACGTCTGAAGCTTACCATTCACTTCGAGAGTTGTGCCGTCATCGGCTTTTAGTTTCCCATTCCTCAAACGCGCACCAGAATTCTCAAAGGTCATCATGCTTGACAGTCGAATGTCATGCTTGTATCCCGACGATGAACTGAGAACGCGTTTAGCGGAGCCACTGGGGTTGGCACCAGTAACGCCACTAGGCGGTTGCTTTCGCTTTCGCGATGCTGAAGACGCCGATGAAGCATTATTGTTGTTGGTGGCATTGGCGGAAAAAGTGGATGTACCGGGAATCGGCTCCTTGGCGGCAGCATTGGCTTGAGTGCCGTTGGTGGCGGCATTCGCAGCTGTCGACTGGCCTTTCCGGGTACTGGCGGCTGGGCCCTTTTCGCTGTCTGCCGCTGCTGAGGGAGAGCCATTGACACTAGAAAGGGCGGTGTTGCGTTTGGTAGAGTTTGCAGCAGATTTGGTGCCGGGAGCAGGACTTGTTAATTCAAAGTCCATTTCCACATCCTCGGCATAGTTCGGACGTGGCGCGCCATCTCGACGGCCACGGGAGCGTGTGCTGTAAGGCGCAGCTGCATTGCTGGCGGCGTCAGTCATTGAGGTCATTTCTGATGAAGTGGAGTCAGAGACAGTCATGGGCTGTGACTGAGCGACAACGCCGTTGGCATTAGCAGTGGCAGTGGCATCGGTGGGTTTGGCCTCCTCAGGCTTTTCAGTTTTGTCTGTGGAAGTTGCAGCTTTGGTGGCTGGGATGGCATTGCGAGATTTGCTTCGCGCCGGTGATGATGAATCAACAGTATTGTTGTTGTTGTTAGTGTTGGCGTTTGCGGAACCAGGGCCAGGGCCAGGACCTGCAGACTCGGACTGCTCAGCCGATGGCGGCAGCGACTCTGTGGACTGACTGTCCTCGGACATGACGAGTCGGATCCTCTATGGACAGACTGACATGAGCCCTGGGGTCAAATACGAGTAAGTAAATATGGTACGGGAAGGAGGGAATGGGAATGATGTGATGAGGGGTGGACGATTGAGTGCAAGAGAAAACTAGAGTGTGTTTGGTGGTGGCGGAGAAACGACCCAAAAAGAAAAGTGAAATGAGGTTGATAATCGGCGTCACCAGGTTGAATATGTGTAGGTTAAAAAAAAGTGCGGGTGACGGGATGCGCGAATTGACCGCAGTGGAGAGCAAATGTGGCAAGGTCAGAGATCCGATTTGAAGGGGGGGGGGAGGAAAGAGCAAGCAGGATGAATAAGATCGACAGGTAGGCCGCGAAAGTAGGAGATTAAAGGACGGTGACAGTAGCGATAGTGAGAATGAGAATAGGTAGTGAGAACAAAAGTAGAAGAACACAGGCCGAGTGAAACAGGAGGCCGTGGCTGTTGTAGAACAAAGAGGGCATAGAATAGGAAAATTGGGAGCGCGTGGAGTGTACGGGAAGAAAGATGTATGAAAATACAGTACGTATGTGAGGAGGAGCCACTTAGTGGACTAGTCCTGAGTAGTGCGTACCTAGTCAGGTTCGCAGCATCGCGACAGGCGAGAGAAAGAATAATGCGTAGGGAAAAATATGATCGAGAGAATGCAAGCCACCAGCGGCTTGGGTCTGATCTACGCCGGCGCGTGTGGAGCGGGAACGCGGCGAGAAGGGAAGAACCCCAACCCAGGCTGGGTAGAGAGATGCACAATGAACGAACAGGACAAATCTGCGTGGGCGAAAGGGCAGGGTGAGATCGCCAGACATACATGCACGATGGATATCAGAGGGGCGATTGGGTAGGACAAAATAGTGATGCAGATCAACGAGGCAGGAGGTCTGAACGGAGAGAAGCACGAAAACAGGAAGGTAGTCGTGCGTTGATGGTGTAGGTAGAGCGAAGAAAGGGAGGATGGAAAGAAATGCCACGGGGGACCACGCGGTTGTCACTTACTAAGGAATGGCCAAGCTGAAGTTTGGTGCGTTGAGAGTTGACACCGGCGATATGTAGAAATAGCGCGCGGGTGGACGTGATGTGCTGAAGGGGAACTGAGGATATCAGATCCAAGGACAAGAACAAATGCCGCAGATGGGAGGGGGGAGAGAGTGAGTGGTAAGATATGCAAGCGCTAAAAGGAAATCTCAAGGCGGAGAGGACGTGTAAGAGGGAAGGAGAATAATCAAGAAGAAGGAAAGTGAGAGGAGAGAGAGAGAGAGAGGTAGAAGAAGAAGAAGAAGAAGAAGAAGAGGATGGATGAATACCTAGGAGGTGGAGGAGGAGGAAGGTGAAGAAGAAGAAGAAGGGAATGACATGAGAGCGTCGAATCAAATGAAGGGAAAATAAAATCGAAAGAAGGTCCGCCCAACCTTCGACGTGCGTTCGTTGGAGCTTATTGCCTTATTGCCTGGGAGCCTTAGTCAGTCTAGCCCCGATAGTTAGTCTCGATTTAATCTTATACTATTCCACTAGGGCAGGCATGTACGTAGGAGGAATAATTACTCCTTAGTGGGGAGAGGACGTACGGTGAACAATCGAGACTCTTGCTATGTACGTCCGTCTGAGTCTCGTGTAATTGTGGTGGGTATATTGACGAGAGCGCGAAATAACAACGGTGTCGGTCGAGAATGACGATGATGATAACCTGGAATGATAAAATAGGTCAGCTTGGCTCCCCGGTCCCTTGCTCGTGAATGGACAGTCCTACCCGGGCTGCCGGCGAGATAGTAGTAGCGGTTAAAGACCTACGAGTACGCAGATAGAACGAGAAGAGGATGGGAAGGGTTGACAAAGAAAAAGAAGAAGAAGAAGGAGGAGGAGGAGGAGGAGGAGGAGAAGAAGAAGAGAATCCAGGCACGCGATAACGAGCTACGACGCGGGTGGTACAATGGGCGGAATCTTTCTGCTTATTATCGTGTCAAGTCCTGACTGTCTGACTGACTAGTTAGTTCAGTCGTAGTATGTGTGCAATCTACGGCTCGCGGAACCAAGAATGCAACTGCCAAGACTGCGTGATAGAGTGAGCCTTGTGGTACTTGCACGCTCGTTCAATCAATAATACGAGGGGGTAAGGAGCGATCAGCGTGCTATTTTATAACCATGGACTGTACAATAGTAATTGGCAATGAGCGACAGGATCGAAAGGCCCTGGTGAAACAAGAGTCGTGGTAACATGTCTGCATAAGAAAGTGGATGCCAAAGCAGCGCACGACCAGCCGTCACACGTTTATCAGGACCCCATCTGGTGGAATCCGTCTGTCGGTTGAATGAGTCGATTATGTTTGGGCAGGCGATTGACGGACAGCCAGAAACATCGCTACGAGTTTACTGAGAATTGAATAACGAGGACTTGCGACGAAGAATACGAGCGGAGGGATATGCTCACGTTGCGCAATGAGGATTGACCTGCATGATGCCAAGCCATCACCCTTTGCGGCACCCCATCAGGGCCGTGGCCGAAGTAGGATACTCAGCAGGCGAGCGTGTCTAGTCCATCGATAATATAATTGTCTTGGTAAGTCTTGGTACGGAAATGTTGATTTCAGAGAATATGTAATAGTGAGGATCAAGTCAAGTCTGGTGGGAGCAGGGTGACTGTCGTGGTTTCAGATGTCGAAGCGCTCAACGGTCACACACTCTTCATTATCGGATGCGATCAGTGCGAGACGATCTCCACCACGTTACCGGTTAACTGTCCAGCTCGAGGCCATGATCCACTGCATCCAAGGACGTGGTACCTTTGTACGTAAGTCGATATTCCAGCGACACCCCGAGGACAGCGAGGGCGAGGAGCACCGTCGCGAGTCGATGATAGGCTGCGGAGCGATCGAGGTTGCTGTGGCCTGGGAGTCTCTTGGGCTAGCCGTTTTTTGGCTGCTAAGCAGCTAAAGGGGCAAGCCGGGGTCATTGACCACGTCGTCTCGGGTCACTCGGCCCAATCAGCGGCGGCCAATGGCCAAAATTTGCTCCGTGCTGGCGGGCCGGCGGCTGTCTTACTTTTGCCACTGTGAATGCCTTCTATCAAGACATCGCTTAGCACGGTGTCGCGTTGGCAGAGAAATTATTACGATGGAAGTCACCCAACCGAACTCCAGGCGGACTCGGCGAGTCGGCGGACTGGACTTCTGGATGTTTCGGCACTGGTGGACCTGGGGCCGTACGTTCAAGGTGCGAGGGCTGGGATCAAGGGTCTACAAACTTTGTTTGTCAGAGTTGGATCGGTTTGGTCAAGTGACCTAGAATCGAGCAAACACTGAGCAAATTTTGCAGTCCCTGGCTGATAGCAACGGGCTACGGTTCTCGGTCAAATCAAGCCTTGCATTTCCCGACTTGTGCAACGATTATTCTGAGTAGTAATGGGACGAGTATAAATACAGTCGCAGAAGAATGCGGGCTACTCAAGCTGAATCGGTTCAAACTAAATGCGCATGTAGTCGGTTGAGCACAAGAATCGTGACAGACATGCAAAGAACGAACCCGCAGCCATCAGCACACGATCGGAACGTACTGACAAGCTACCACGCAGACAGCACATAACTACCAATCTATCGAGTTGTGTCGCCTTTCCGAGCATGCTCCGCCGAATTTAGTTGCGCATCGATACATCCACAGACCAATGGACGCCGCGCCGAGGCTAGGGCCCGGAACAGACTAGCCCTGTGCCCACTCATATCAAAGATCATTCCAGTGATCCCACTGCTTCCAGTTAAGCGGAATACGAATTTAGCAGTGCGGCACTGCAGTGACTGCACCAGTCTCGCCCGCGTACTCTTGCCGTCTTACCAGTTCAGGGTTGGACAACTCGTACTTGTTAGTCGCTGTAGACTAACCGGTTATCACGGTGATTGCCCTGGCGGTTCTGCATGGCCACGCTGCCTGTGTCAGAACACTCGTCACTCTCCTCGGACGGACGCCGTCACCGCTTGTCGCCCGCCAAAGTCGACTAATCATGTGTATGCAGACTCACTGTAGTACGTAGATAAAATCCTGTCGACATCACTGCGCGGTGAAGAGAAGAGATTTACACGGTAGCAGGGTAATTATTGGCCTGCTCCGTATGAAATAGTTTCTGGGTCAGATCGACCGGTGCAGGGAGATGCAGTACATGATTGGCTGCTCGCATCCGCGAGGCAGCCTCAGGTGTCGACCTATGGCACCAGCCAAAATATCCGACCACATCACGGAAGGAACACCCCGGCATCAACAACACAACTACCTGGAAGATGGCAGCTGTTGTCTGCGTACAATCAACCTAGGATTCATATCATACCCTGTCTTCTAGGGGCGATATGTTGTCACTCGCTGAAAACCTGGGTTGATTCTGACCTTGGCTCCTCGTTATCTCGTCTCGTCGCGCTCAAGCAATAATAATCCAGGGATATGTCTGGGCCCTTCCAGAGTCATGGCTTCCAGACCTCAGTGGACACAGCCCGGCAACAGACCACGACCATTGCTGGCCTGAAGCGACCGTACCAAAATACGGTCTCTGAAGAACCTGCCACCTCTGTCGCAACGTCGATGACTACTGCTGCTGCAAATGCAACGACGGTCAGACAGGGCAATGATTCTAAACGGCGGCCGGTGGATTTCCTTCGAGCGGCGTCGGCAGCCACTCACGAGATACACATCGCGGCTAGCCCGATTCGCTCTCTTCGAAGTGGTAACACTGCTAATAGTTCCGTCAGTGCAATCCCGTCCTTGGCGCCGCCGCCGCAGTGCACTGCGAGTAGCAGCGCGACAAACAGTAACCCCCTGCTCTCCCTTCAACATCCCAGATATGGTTTGCCGCCTGCACTAGTCGCCAACTTCCAGGCTGTCGGCATCCATAGCATCTATTCATGGCAGGCGTCGTGTCTGCTTGGTCGTGGCCATTTGACCGCCGAAAAGAACTTGCTCTACACGGCGCCTACGGGAGGCGGCAAGTCGTTGGTCGCTGATGTGTTGATGCTCAAAAGAGTCATAGAAAATCCTCATCGCAAAGCTATTTTGGTATTACCCTATGTTGCGTTAGTGCAGGAAAAGCTCAAGTGGCTCCGCCGCATTGTCCAGGATGTTGAAAAGAATGTTGATACCTCGGCCTCTACAAAGCAGCGATGGAAACAACCATCAAGAGAAATTCGTGTAACGGGATTCTTTGGTGGCAGTAAATCACGAGCCACATGGGCTGACACCGATATTGCAATTTGTACAATTGAAAAGGTAGGTCCACTAATCTGTAGCACTGTTGTATCTACGTTCTCATTCTTCGGTGTAGGCGAATGCTCTGGTCAATACGGCCATCGAGGAATGTAATATTGACGACCTAGCCGTAGTGGTCGTGGACGAAATACACATGCTAGATGATGACAGCCGTGGCTATCTGCTGGAATTGACGGTCACGAAGTTGCTGCTGCTGCAACAAGATATTCAAATAATTGGCATGAGCGCGACCCTTTCTGTGAGTGACGAGCCGATCCTCGTGTAAGCCAGGCTGACTGGGGAGAATACTCAATTACTTGCCGATTGGCTGCATGCCTCTTTCCATGCATCGACTCATCGCCCAGTGCCGATTGAAGAATATCTGGTATACGAGAACTCAATTTATCCCGCCATAAGTTCCAAGGAGTTCTTCCAAACAGTGACAAAGCTACAGTCTGGTTCGGTACAAGATACGGTGCCTCCTTGTAGGAGAATCGATGCATCGCCCTACAAGCCTCTGAGTCTCCCCACTGCGAACGCAATGGTATCACTGGCTATCGAGACAGCCTCTGCTGGATTTGGAGCGTTGGTATTCTGCAGTAGTCGACTTGCCTGTCAAACAAATGCGCGACTGATCAGCGAAGCGATGCCTCCGCCACCGACTCTGGACTCCGAGCTTTTGGAAAGGCGACTTGACTTGTTAGCTGAGTTGGGAAGTCTACCGTGTGGATTGGATCCGGTATTTCAGACTACTATCATTAAAGGGGTTGCCTTTCATCGTAAGCAGACTGACTGACTTCATTGCAACTTCACGGCTAACTAGTGCGCCAGACGCTGGGTTGACTACTGAAGAGCGTGATCTGGTTGCTGAAGCATACGACCGAGGCACAATCAAGGTGATCGTGGCAACATGCAGTCTTGCGGCCGGTGTCAATCTGCCTGCAAGACGGGTTATTATGCAAGGCGCCCGGATGGGTCGGGATATCGTCGGGCCAGCATTGCTGTATGTTATTCACGAGCAGACATTTGACTCATGACGTATGCTGACCGATCCAGACGACAGATGAGAGGACGCGCAGGACGCAAAGGAAAGGACACTGTTGGTGAAACCTACCTTATCTGTCAAAAAGCGGACTTGGAGGCCGTCTCTGAGATTTGGGATGCCGAGACCCCGGCTATTGATAGCTGTTTAGCACAGGACAATAAAGGAGTAAAAAGGTGAGTTGACTAGTCTCAAGGCAAGTCTATTGTTGCTGATGTTCCATTATCTAGAGCACTTCTGGAAGGCATTGCAACACGTTTGGTATCCGGCCGTGAGGCGATCGATGAGTTTATGAGATGTACTCTCTTATGCAAAACACGCGAAGAACCCGAAATCGAGAGTCTGATTGAAACCAGCTTACAAGAACTAGTTGATACGCATCTGATTCGCCTCCGTGACGATCAATCCTATGAGTCGACAAAATTGGGTGCCGCTATTGTAGCTTCTTCATTTTCACCTGATGATGGAGTCTTCGTATACGAGGAGCTCAAGCGGGCCCTTCAGGCTTTCGTAATGGATGGCGAGATGCACATATTTTACATGTTTACCCCGCTCAGTGTGGCTATGAATACGAATATTGATTGGCTTATCTTCCGAGACCAGTTGGACCTTTTGGATGAAAGTGGTATTCGCGCATTGCTCTTTGTTGGAGTTCAGCCTGGATTTGTGAATAATATGTATGTGTGTCCAGAGAGCGTGAAAGAAACACTATTAATGATCATACAGGGTGCAAAGTGGCCGAAATTTCAAAGAAGACGATCCGAAGCAGCTGCAGTTATCAAGGATATACCGTCGCGCATACGCGGCATTCCAACTGCGTGATCTCAGCAATGAGATCCCGCTATCAACCATCGCAAGTCGATATAACGTTCCGCGAGGTGTCGTGCAGACTCTAGCGCAGACGTGTCATGGCTTTGCGGCGGGCATGGTCAAATTCTGCCAGCGAATGGGGTGGGGTATGCTCGCAGTTGTTCTTGAGCATATGCGCGACCGGCTTCAGGCGGGTGCCAGAGATGACCTTCTCGAAATGGCTCAAGTCACTCACGTCAAGAGCTGGACGGCGAGATTACTGTGGGAAAATGGCTTTCGAAGTGTGCGAGCACTGGCAGATGCGGATGCAAAGGATATTGTTCCTGTGCTCATGATGGTACTTCCTTCCAAGATGCTTTGCAATGCGAATCCGATACTAACAATCAGCAGGCCCGATCTCGAAAAAGTCAATCTCATCCAAACTCGGAAAAAGAGGCTGAGCGGTACGCAGCGAAGATGACCCGCAAAGCTGAAATGATAATTGCATCTGCGAATAAAATATATGGTGATTCATGTCTCCACGATTGTTGGATTTTGATTGCTGATATGTCGCAGAACGCCAAATGCAGGTCGAAATCGATGAGGACTAGATTCCGTATGATGGTCGATTATTATATCATTGTATATACATGACCAAAAACACATTGCCATAGGGTCGTCTTCGCCTTCACATCAGATTCCATTAATCGCGTTCTGCGCACCGATCGGATCGCCCAAATCAGTCCAATCCAACAAAATCCCATTCGGCGCACGCCCATACAAGCCCTCACAAAGCGCTGCCTGGGCGCCAATACTACCAGTCCCAGAGACGGCGTTGGTGGCAGCCGCAGCATCGCGATCGGGGATGTCGATTCCCAGGATATCCTCGTCAAGGAAGTGGTTGACGATATACATGCGACCATCAGCACTTGCGCCGGAGGGACGATCAATGCTGCAGTCCGAGAAGGTGGAGTCAGTCACGTCGTAAGGTGTCTCGAAGTAGTAGGAGAATTCGTCGAGAATATAGGGAACTGAAGACATATCCGCGCCATAATCTATACCTTTGTTTTTAGTTTCTTTCCATCTGAACCTAGGGAGGAGGAAGAGACAGGTACATACCCAGGAAAGCAACAACCCTCTTCTCCTGATCAATCAACTCCTGCAACGTCGGCCAATCCCCGATGGGCAACACGCTAGGACTCGTGGTTGGCACATATGCATACTCTTCCATGCCGCTCGACTCAAACGCCGCGCTGAAATTACCGATTCCGACGCTATCGCCGTTCGTCACCAATACAGTCACAACCTCCTGCGGATTCGAGTCCAGCCACGTCTTGATCTCAGAGAGGAAATCTGTAAGAGTGCCCGCATCCTCGAGCAGACAGCTTGTGTGACACATCATCAGCTCGCCGAGGAAGTAATGCGTCTGACCCTGGAGGAAGCGAATACCCATTTCGAGTTGTGCGGTGATGCTGATGTCCTGGTTGTCGCTGACGCCAGTGCCGACAAAAGGGCTGTCGTGGGCGCCGACGGTGGTGATATTGGACCAAGAGCGGTCGCAGTAGGCGGTTTGACCGTTGCACTGCGCCGATGCCAGCGGCGCGAGGGCGGCTGCTGCTGCGATGAGCAGCCCGAGAGGGTTGTTGAGATGCATTTTTTTTTTGTGTTGTCTAAGACGCGTGATAGTCAGAGCCTTCGTATTGAGAAATGAGTTGTATATGGACCAGCCTTACCCAGGCATGTAGGCATGTACCTAAAATGTCGCCAGAATCCCAACTCCTTTCCATCTATTCCACAGGGATGTAATCACATCCTTATATAGTTTCATCCTTTGAGCTGGTCTACCTATAAGGAACAGAACAGTATCCCACGCGCGCTGTCCATCCGCAGGGTTACACGTAATCCTATCACCGGCTGCCAAGGGGGGGTCACATGTAACGATAATTATCATGCATGGATTTTAGCTCCCACCACTTGACGCAAGCTTACATATGCTACATATCTAAAGTTATAAGCGGGATCAACATTAAATGATGGGTCATCAGATCGGGCGTCGATCCAAGTCACTTGGCAAGTTGGCATGCTGTTCGAAGGAATAGGATTCTGGGCCTTAGTACTTATTACATCCACCCAGTGCCGACACGGATGCTATATATAGAGGAGAGGAATACTACCCTGATGTATAGCTACTCATCTTGTCAAAGGCATGTGAGAAATATGCTTGGCGATTGGTGGATGAAACTTGAATGTCTTGGGGGGATGTCAACACGTGCATGGAGACAGATACATGTGTGCTCAGACAGGTGTGCATAGGCCGATAGTTTGATGTTACCATCTTGCATACATCTAACGTATCGATATACGTAGTCTGTTTTCATTATTTGTGCAACTGATTGTCCAGGTCGAATCAGAGTCGAAATGATCAGCACCCTCCCTCCATGTTAGGTCACTTAGGTTTTGTTCTGGCCCGAATGCTACCATAGACGGATCGTAGGGGCCACCAGGGCATGGCAGGCGAGACGCTGGGTGAAGGGTGACGCCAAGAAGAAACGAATGTTTCGATTAGACTCTAACGAGAATGCTAATGCATCATTGTGAGTTTATTTCGGCCAGTTGGAGATGTAGTGGAATACTACGTAGTAAAAGTCAACAAAGACTGTGGGGCCTGAGGCTGCTATGGTAGTGTGGCTGGTGCTATATGTGGCTGGGTCCCTGAGCTTGCCGCCGACCCGAGATTAGTCGGATCACGCGCCCGAAAGGGAAGGCGGTGGCCAAGCTGCGCAATCAAGCGGGCAGCTGCCTTAACTAACTACAGACGGGTGTGTTTACATCAGTCGATGCCATCAGGTTGCTGATTCGCGGCAGTCCATTCATCAGTCGAGTGTCGGCCAGTAACATAGTTGTCACTCTCTACAGCATCAAGAGGCTCATGCGACTGACTCCGCCACTGTCCGCGACACACAGGCTTATTAGGCGCTACAACAAGCTCCGCCATTCTAGCCAACCAACCACATTTAAGACTACCATAGCTCCTAATCAACAGTCCACGAGCCTCCAGTACTGCCGAGAACTGTCATTACTTTGAGATCGTCTTACGGAGCAATGAACATTCGACTGCGTTGCCGATGAGCTCCACGAACGAGGGGAATGACGAAGGCGCCCGCGAGGATGAGCTTGATCTCGGCCACGAAGACGAGGACCTCCCTGCCCATGCCAATAGGAAGTCCGAGAATGCGCACGATGATGCAGTAGATAGGAATGGCCTGGAGGAACCGGCGGATGATCCGCCCTCGGTGAATGTGGATAATGAGCAACCCAACGAGCATGATGAAGGTACTCCTCATCTCTTACCACAAGCACCAGGAAGCGCCGACGAGCTTTCGTCCATCCCGGACGATACACCTTCTTTACATGTGAGTGAATACGAAAACACATTTCTGCCTAGTCTAACAGCTTAGGGCTCTCTACAATCGTCACCAAGTAGCAGCGCCCTAGCCTTTCGAACCTCTACCAGATCGAGTCCCAGCCCCGCGCACCGTCCATTCGACCTACGCTTTCAATCGAGACTATCCTCCTCGTCATTTATCGGTCCCCGATCATCGTCTCCATTCGTATTGCACACGCATTCCCGCAATTCCTCATTTGCCAGCCAAACCCCTCTTTCCAACATAGCTGATCTAGAGCCTGATACTCCGCAAGCTCCGTGGGAGGTCGTACGATGGACGAAATTGCGCAAAATTGCTGGACAATCGTTCTCGGAAATTGGCCGGCGGAATTTTGGGCGGCCGACTTGTATATGCGTGTCGACGGCTATCGTGCTTGGGACGTCCAAAGGCATTGTTCTTGTTTTCGACTATCAGCAAAATCTGAAGACGATCGTCGGTCCTGGAACAAAAGGTTCAACTGTCTCCGTCTCTGTATGACCTGTCACTAATTGACTTTCACAGCCGTCGAAGCTGGCGCCGTCACCTCCTTGGCCATATCCGCGGATCATACAACCGTTGCAGTAGGACACGCACAAGGTGAAATATTCACATGGGAAATCTCAAGAGCTTCGCGACCGTTCCTTCACATCCTGCCCACGCCAATGGCTCAACACGTTCAAGGCGGCGCCTCTGATGGTCACATAGCTGGTGTTGCCGTCGTCCATATCGGCTTTCTCGGCACCAGACGAACTGCCTTGGTCTCCGCTGATGATCGCGGTATGGCGTTTTCACATTTGGCGACTCGAGGCATGGGCGCAGTTGCCAGAACGGTCAAGACGACTAGGATTTTAGGACGATACCCCGAGGCTCCTTCAGAGGAAGCCAAACCGAGAAAACCCAGCTCTGTTTTGGCATTTTCGCCTCTGCCGCTGGGCAATGTAGATCAGTCGACAGACGGACTGGGCTTGGTCGCAATGCTGACGCCATATCTACTAGTTATCGTGTCTACTACACCCGTAGCACATACCCAATTCAAAGCGCCACGACCAAGGGAGGTTGGGTCTCACAGTGTTATGAGTGCTGCATTAGCATGGTTTCCTGCAATCAAACTGAAAGGAAAAGAAGAGGTGTCGCATACAAAACTCGTCTACTGCTGGTCGAATGTTTTGACCGTACTAGAAGTTCATGAAACAGATGTGGATGGCGAGCCGTCCAAGGATCGGCCACCTGTTCTGGAGTTCCGTCCAAGAAGTCGCTGGAGGGCGAATGAAGCCATCGTTGCCGTTCAGTGGCTGAGTCGTTCTGTTTTGGCTGTCTTGACTATCACGCAACAGTTGCTGATTCTTGAAGATAAGACACTTCGTGTGACAGACTCTTTTGATCTTATTCACAAACATATCTATCATACCGATGTCTTCTCATCCCACCTTCGTGCCTTGGTAGAACAGTACGATGAGGAGGATGCGAACATGCATGGAGTTGTCGCGGATGCCTTTTATCAAAGTCTCAAAGCCTACAAGGGCCGTCTTTTTCTGCTAGGCTACAATGACCTGTCCGTGGGAAGTCTCTCCAACTGGGCCGATCGGTTGCTTGCATATATGGAAACTGGTGACTTTGTCTCGGCAATTCGACTGGCAACATCCTATTATCAGGGAGATGCAGAGAAATTGACTGTTGGACTGCCCGAGGAAGCCGATCTGCGACACTCTGTCGTCGAAGAAAAACTTCTTGAAATGATATCTGCTTCCCTCAAGTTCGCCTTTGGAAGAAATGAGGATGCGGGTACTGAGCGCGTTCAAAAGCCACAGCTAGAAGCTCTTGCTGATGCAAGCATAACTGCATGTATATGCATGGAGAACTTTGACTTTCTATGGGACGAGGTCTATGACTGGTATGACGAACATGATTCAGAAGGCATCTTTCTAGATGTTCTCGAACCTTACATACGAGACGATAAAGTCACGTCTATGCCTCCGACGGCCTTGAAAGCTCTCATCAATCACTACTCGGCTACATATGCATCGACTCGTCTTGAGGAGGTGATTTGTCTTCTTGATCCTACTACCATGGATATCGAACAGGTGACTACGCTCTGTAAAGAGCACAACCTCTATGATGCGTTTATCTATGTATGGAATCGCGTACTGTTAGACTACGTTGGGCCGTTGGATGATCTCTTGGCATTTGCGACTCGCGTAATGGACACTACTGAATCGAATGTCGCACCGGTCGAATATGAGAATGCAATGAAAGCCTTTCCATACCTTTCATTCATCCTCACCGGACGCACATATCCCACCGGAGAAGAGATGACTGAAGATCAGGCAGTCAACGCGAAACAAACACTATACACCTACCTGTTCACTGGAACCTACCTTCCTGGCGCGAAGCAAAGACCATTCGGCGCGCTCCGAACCATCCTCAAATTCGATTCTTCTAGTTTTATGAGCATGCTGAATGAGGCCTTTGAAGACAGTTTCTTGAACGACTCGGCTGATACCGCTAACGGAGAATCCGAGCAACCAAGTCCCGCAGGACTGACCATCAACCGCCAGTTTCTTGTTAAGGTCTTGTTAGATGTCATGGGTAACAGCGAATTCGGGCCCGAGGAAAGTATCTTTCTCGACATGTTCATTGCGAGAAACCTGCCAAAATATCCTCAATACATTCTACTCTCGGGATCCACACTATATCAAGTGCTTGAGCGATTATGTCGATGGCCTTCCCCCGAGCTTGCCGAGGATTGTCAACTCAGTGTGGAGTATCTGCTATCTACCTATCGCCCGCCTGATCTTCAGAGCTTGATACCTCTTTTCAAGGAGGCGGGCTATTACCGTGTACTGAAGTCTACCTATCGCGCAGAGAAGCAGTATGCAGAGCTTATTGTCACGTACCTTGAAGATAAAGCTGAGCGAGAGGACGTCTTCATGTGTATATATGAATGTCTGCGATCACGAAGTGCGCTGACCGGTAAGCAACGAGAAGATGTCTTGCAGGTTATCCAAAGTCAGGCAGGCGAATTGGCGTCCATCAATGTCTCGAAGACAGCGCGCACGGTTCAAGAGCTCATGCCTTCATTGCATGCGGTCTTCTTGAAATCATTGGATCAGGATGATTATAAGCAGTATCATTATCTGTCGACGTTGCTTGAGCCACGAGATTCCGACGGTGCCACTCCCGTAGAGCTCGAAAGGTCAATGGTCGAGCTATATGTACAGTTATTGTGCCGATACAATCGATCACACGTGGCAGATTATGTCGATACTCTGCGAATCAACGAATTGCGACTAGACGAAGTCCTTCCAGCGATGGAAGGAAGTGGCGTTGTTGACGCAGCAGTTGTACTATTAGCGCGCCAAGGACAGGTCCGCAAGGCGATGGACCGTCTTCTAGCATACTTGAACACTTTGAAGTCTGGCCTGGTGGGGATCCTAACCAATGCAGAGGAGGCACCCGACTTCGCCGGTACGTTCGAGGCCGTTGGAGATCTTCTTGGGAGCGTGGAGAAGTATTCGGGTGTTGGCATATGGTTGTGCCAGGGACAAACAAAGAATGGGCAGCCCCCTCGCAACGACAGTTCGCGAAGCAACAAGCGTGCTTCTGTCATGGCTTTGCAAGAACCACTGACTTTTGAGGAGAATCTCTGGCTGGACTTGATCGACGCAGTCGTGGGGATGGCACGCAGCATTTCAACGCTCCTACAAGAGTCGTCGACGCCAGACAAACTGAAAGCCTTGCTGTTATCCGATGATCAAGATAGAGCCGCTGATGGAGACGTCGAATTGATCTCTTCGTTCCGGCAGCTGGTGCAGAAAGTCTTTACGGCGCTGCTAACGAGCACGACCACCGGCGGACCCTCACCCGGTGAACGAACTGGGGTTTCATTCTTACGCATCCTTCGAGCCTTTCTCACTCAAGCTGCGACTACTTCACCGTCACTGTCTGAGCTACGTTCCGTTCTTGCATCTATCTTTTCCGCATATACATACGAAGAATCTCTATTATCTCTGGCGAATGGCATGCTAGATAAGGATCTGTTTGTCCACGTGAACGAAGTCACCAAGCTCCGACAGCACGGATGGAGACCTAGAGGGCAGATTTGCGAGATCTGTCGCCGTCGCATCTGGGGCCCTGGGGCAGGTGCATCTCTATGGACAGCCTGGGAAAGAAAGATAGATGATGAAGACCGACGACGGAGCGAGCGGCAGGTAGATGACAGGAGCGCGCTTTCCAAAGGCAAGGGGCCAAGCAAGAACCGCGACGAAGACGATGGAAATCTGACCGTCACCAACAGCGGCAGTGGTAATGTGGGTACGGCAACAAACGGTGATGATGACAATGACCATGCATCGTCCATCGATATCACCGAGAGCCCCGGGGCACTAGGCTCAGGACCAGCAGTGGTCTTTGCATGCCGCCATCTTTATCATCGAAGTTGTCTGGTGACCAAGATGAATGCCGCGAAGGACGTGAAGTCAGGGTCACACCAGCAGCTGTCCAAACTCGGGCACGAAACGATTCGGGAGCTTTCCTGCACGATGTGTACACGATGATAATAACTTTTTCTTTCCTGTTAGCTGTTTGATTTTTAGTATGTCACGACATGATAATGTAACCTATCTAGCATATTCCTGTATATAGTTAGAGGTACCAAGCTACCTTGGCTGTCTATGAAGCTATGCCAGTCATATTGCATGACTAGTGGAAACGAATGCATGTGATAGAGTTCCTCCGGCTCATGCCGGAATGTAGATTAAGTGTCGGTATTCGCAATCGGGCAGTCGTCATGAACACTTTAAACGAAGCTGCGAGATGACCAGTAGCGGTTGACTTTACCGTCTCAAGTATAAGTGCGTAGCCAGGCACGATCCGCCAACTTGGCGTCTAGTACCTAAACGAGAAGGATGACCATTTAATGACCGCTTAGTCTTCTGGTCAGTACATACTACTCCACTACCGCTCTCTGCAATTCAATATATCCCCGGCAGTTGAGGAAATCCAGCGTCAACGTAATCTCTAGCCAGGTAGTACTTGCTACTTACTATTCTGTACGTAGTCTGTGGTTGATGGATAGTAGGCTACGCAGGCACTGTCATCTTTAAGGTTCGCTTAACGCATGGCTTGCACGATGACGAGTGAAGGACGCCATTTCCAGTAAATTTAATTAACATGAAGGGTTTGCTTAGGGCCAAATTTGTCCTGCTGGTGTGTATCGATGGATTCGTTACGTAGTTGGGGGTTGAAGTCTTTTTTTTTTTCTCCCTCGCTATTTTTCGGCTGATGCAACGTTATTTCGTGTCAACTGGTACCTGCATGCTTTAGGTAGTAGGGTATGTGCAGACGTTTTGAATTTGTGGAGATATTCAAACGTGACGCCGGTAATATGCCTGAGAGGATTTTGGTGGATTTGAAATGTCGACGACTATCATATATCTGATATCTCATATTGTTCACACTATCGTACATCGTGGACATATCTGGCCAGCGAACTAAAGCACGATAGAACAACGACACTGTCTCGAGACTCTAGAGCTTTTGTCTCTTTGGGTTGCGGGCTATGAAACACTAGCGCTCTCTAGGCCCTCTCGGCTTCCCGAATACCTTTCGCGGGGATTATCGTCTGTCTTATTCTTCCTCCTTCGACGTAACATAGTCATCTGCCCTGGCCACGAGTGACGCGACGGACGCTTCTCCCGTCGCACATGATCTCTCCAGGTTCGGGAGAGAGGGCGCTTTAGGGTAATTAGCGATAAATGACCTGGATGAATATGCCGGACCATTTGACACCACATCTGGCAATATTCAGATCTGTCGAAAGCGACGCGCGACCCGTCGTCTTTTGTGCTACCTGAGGACAATCAATGAGATCGGGTTCTTGGCTCCGGCCAACCGTTGAATGTCTCGAAGATGTATGGATTCAGTCACGCTCTCTTGATGGACAGGGGATGATTCGTTTCGTGGCTTGTGCCACCACTTTTTCGAAGATTGTGCCCACTGCCTCGGATATTCTTAGATGTAGCTGAAAACATACATGAAACAAAACCTTGTTGATGGGTGTCAAGCCTACAAAATCTTGGCTATTGGATACGACCATCTCAATGGTCAGGGCGAGTAATATGCCGGTGATCCTAAGTAGCGCTTAGTGGCTGCATGGTGGGTTTCGCGACAACGATTCTCAGCCAGTTAATGCCGTCTCATTGCTAGGCCGAATACATGTAGCCTATTTTTGAGTCAGTTTTACTGTTGTAGCATTTTGTACTTATTTGACTACCTGGCACGTACTTACTGTCCCCGTACGTGCAAAGTCGCGCGGTGTAGAGTGTCTAGGCGGTGGATAGATGACTACGTCGGGTGCAGCTACTCGAGATGCATTATTAGGCGCATAATATCAGTGTACGCAAATCAGGTGCCTTCATAGAACCATTGTGCCTAGGATTGAGCAGATACCGGAAACACCCTCAGAACTCTGTTGATCCATCGCAGAATCTCGACAGCTCACTACTGCCAGGGTTCCGTCCGTAGCATATGAAGCATGTCAGCTAAATATCTTGAAACTAGTACTCACGTATTGAAAGCAAAGAGAGACGGAGAAAAGAACTCGATCCGTGCTAGGCTACAGACTACTGTAGGTGCTTGTTGATCAAACAGAGGCCATTGCGCAGGATTAGCCACACTCAGGGGACACTTAGGGCACTGGATCCAGGGCACTTAGGGCTACCATTCCCCCCCAAAATCCGCGTTTAGCCAACCCGATTGGCTAAATTGCCATACGGACCTACGGCAGGTGTAGCGGAAACAAGCGCTCATATGTCCTTCTTGCTTCTTTTTACTTCTGTCTTTTCACTCGACAGCTGCCCGGACCCTCTTTCGAGATGGACCTCATCTCTGTCAAATTGCATATCTCTTTTGCTTTGTGGCTTCAGAGCAATCACATTGCGCGCCCGTCTTCCGTTTCGTTAGCACTGCGACCTAGTTTCATTCCGTCGTCGTTAACTCCCCTTGGTCCAGAACCCCGGTCATCCGATCTGGCCGGCAGCGTCAACTACCCTATCCGGTATTTTGCCGCCCGTTGTAGTACTACTAGTAAACACTCTACTGGTTTGTATTTAGTGCACATTGCAGAACCTAGTACATACTAGGTACTCGGTACGTCGTAGTATCATGGCTGATGATACGTACCTCGACGTTTGTCTTGTCGACCCGCTCCATTCCAGATTACCTTTCCACCCCTGGCTAGTGATCTAGTCGCCGGAGATTTTTACTTTCCTTTCTTTCGAGGTCATCCAATTGTCCGTCTCTTCACTACGTCCGCTCTCTGTGGGGTGGTGCTACCTAGTCATATTGCTCGGACTCATGGCTCTGGCTCATGGCCTGCGTCCCACCTTGTCTCTGGTCTCCTGGGACTGGCAGATGCTGATCTCCTATTGATCACGTCCAGCATGAGTGCCAACCTGTATTAAAAAGTTATATAATGGTCCAGATCCTGTCCTACTTGGTGCTTTTCCTTTCTTCTTCCTGTCACTACCTGCCCCTTTCACGCTGTGCTTGAATAGCTCATCCATTCCTTCAGACTTCATCCGAGCCTGGTGCTCTGACAGTTCACTCCTTACTATTGTTGTTATATTGCCTCCTCCAGTTTGGGGAATTTCGCTCCTTGCCCACATCACTCGATCAAATATTCTGCTTTTTGTGAAACTTTTATTCTTTGATATCTAGCCACTCCTTACAACAGCTCGATCAATATGCGTACTTCAACTATCCTTCAAATGGCTGCGCTCGCTGGCTTGAGCAGCGCTCAAACCTACACCTTGTACGATGACTACCCAACCGGGTTGGACTTTTTCTCCAAGTTCTCGTTTTGGACTGTATGAGCCCTCATCCGCGCGCGTGTCGCCTGAAATGACCTGCCCTCTAACATCTCTTCAGGATACCGATCCAACCGCTGGCTACGTCGATTATGTCGACGAGAGCACTGCCGAAAGTGCTGGCTTGATCTATGCAAGCGGTAACGCTACCTACATTGGTGTTGATACCTCAAATGTCGCCTCCGGCAGTGGCCGTCAGAGCGTGCGTCTTACCAGCACCGCTACTTACACCCATGGCTTGTTCGTCCTTGATCTGGCGCACATGCCAGGTTCTGTCTGTGGCTCTTGGCCTGCTTTGTAGGTCTTCTTTCAAGTGATCGTGAGGTAGAATAGTGGAACTGACAGCCACAGCTGGACGTTTGGAAGCGACTGGCCGAACATGGGTGAAATCGATATCATCGAAGGAGTCAACCAGCAAAGCGCCAATGCCATGACTCTACACACCAGCGAGGGCTGCACCATCGACGACTCCGGCTTCAGTGGTGCCCTACAGACAAGCAATTGCTGGACCGAGGCCCCTGACCAAACCGACAACGCCGGTTGCAGCATTGATGCGACTTCTTCTGCCACGTACGGAGATGGATTCAACAGCGCTGGTGGCGGTATCTACGCCATGGAATGGACAAGCGACTACATTCAAATCTTCCAGTTCACTCACGACAGTGCTCCGGCTGATCTCACTTCTGGTAACCCCGATCCAAGTACCTGGGGCCAACCTGCGGCCTACTTTGCGGGTGACTGCGACATTGACTCTCATTTCACCGAAAACAATATCGTGCGTTGCTTCTTGCTGTCATACTTGTCTAAAGCTAGGAACTAATCATTTTCTAGGTCTTTGATATCACCTTCTGCGGTGACTGGGCTGGCGAGGTCTGGTCAACAAGTACCTGCTCCAGCCTGGCAAGCACTTGCGACGATTATGTCCAAAACAACCCTTCTGCTTTCACCGAGACTTATTGGCTCGTCAACTCTCTCAAGGTCTATTCAAGCTAGAGAATTCGTCTTTTGAAAGTCCAAATTGACATGGCTTTGCACATATATCAATTTGTGACTCCCCTCTTCTCATAAATACCCCCAACCTTTGTGTGTTCTGTGTTTGTTTGATACCCAAGCCTGTATAGGATGCATACTTCTACCTGAGCAGACCATCATTTAGATACAGGTCAGTGTATAAGTCAACAGTATATATCCTGGACAGCACCTTGCGTTTCAATTTTGACCATTTTTGCTTCCATTCTCAGAAAAGAGAGGGTGATGCTTGGGTGAATGTTTAGACACTCAGCACCGCCTCTCATATTCTTGACTTTCGTTGTATATATTCAACATCTACTACTTGAACAGATCAAAATTTACATTTATGCATAAATCCCTTCACATGAATCTAGTTTTATACAGTAGTTTTATTTTTAAATTGTCGCTGTTGGCCTACATATATAACTCCCCGATTCACTGTATGTATAGCTTTTGTTTCTATGGTTGTTTGGTGTCTATGTATCACTGACCTCAGGGAATTTCACAGAACAACGTCAGACTAACAAGTGTTTGGATTCTGGCTAGGGCGCAGGCAAAGTCGTTCCTGGCTTTTTCTTCAGCTCTCCTGATATTGCTGGCATCCAAGGGGTTCAATCGCCAAACCCCCTTTCGCTGCCACTCATTCTGCTATCCTTCTTCACGTTGATCCTCCCAAACCGCTTCACCTGCGTCCATTTTCAAATGAATCAATTATTCCGGATATAGGGTCTGAAAATTAAAGCCGTCTGTTCGTTATAGTCAGGTCATCTTAGATCGACAAGTAGAGGGATTGCTCAACGTAGGGTTACGACTCTACTACAGTCGGGTCTAATACCTTTGTTAGTACGATTTTGTTTGCAGGAGTTATTAGCCAAATATTCTGTATGATGAGACTCAACCTGCCTGAAATCAGTCAAAGCCTTGAAATATTGACCCGAAAAAAAGCATTCAAGAAGCCCGTATATCCTCACGTAACTGATCATAAGAAAGCTGTTCGTCATCTGGATTTTGTTCCTGCATGCAACCCTTGATCCAGTTCCATGTTGCCTCAATTGGCTGCACAACGAGTATAACCTCGCTTCTTGAGAGATCGTGCTAGAGCGTTCTTTCCCACGGATAGATTAAGCTCTTTTATAACCTTATGACAAGGCATATGGCGCGTACGCTCTGAAGAATTGATCCATTCAATGATAGAATCAACCTCGGCTTCGGATAGCTTGGGAGGATTGCCGCGGGCCTTTTTGGGGCTTGCTTGCTTGCTTTGACACGTATATTGGACTTGCCGGTGGCTGATCTTGAGCTGCTGGGATATTTGAGTGTATGTGAGCCCAGCATCTCGGAGCGCTAGTACTCGTATCCGGTCATCCCTTTCAAGACGTGAGGACTTTTTCTTTGGCTGAGGTGGATCTGTGGGTACTGGGGTAGCCATTTTGATCAAATCAGAATTTTGAATAAGAAATCGGGATATGAGTTTCTATAAAAAGGTGGTGAGCGTAGAGTCCTTATTCCTGAAACTGACGAAGCATCTAGATTTAACTAGGTCCCGACCAATGAAGAATCGAGAGCCTCGGCCAATCATCTGATTGAAATCACGCTGTAAGGCGGTCAGACCGGACTGTCCAATAAGAGAGCGGAGTCTTCAATCAATATTGATCGATAGCGGTGAACCATGGCAGTAAAAAAAGATTAGCAGAAATTTTGTCCATCAAGTTTAACACTTCACGCCGACGTCTCTGCTTTTACACTTCACTCTGACCAAGATTGGTCACTGCAGATTGAAGATGCCGCGCAAAGCCATTGACTCGCGCATCCCTGCGCTCATTCGAAATGGCATTCAAGAGAAAAAACGAAGCTTCTTCGTCGTCGTCGGCGATCGCGCCAAGGAAGCAATCGTCAACCTCCATTGGATCATGTCCGGCGCAGACGTGAAGCAGAACAAATCCGTGCTATGGGCGTACAAGAAGGATCTGATTGGGTTCAGTAGCCATCGCAAGAAACGAGAGGCCAAGATCAAGAAGGAAATCAAGCGAGGCATTCGCGAACCAAATTCCGAGGACGCCTTTGAGTTGTTCATCAGCTTGAATCAGATTCGTTATGTTTATTATAAGGAGACCGAGAAGATTCTGGGTAATACATATGGAATGTGTATTTTGCAGGATTTCGAAGCCATTACGCCGAATCTGCTGGCGAGGACAATTGAAACGGTCGAGGGTGGTGGCATTGTGCTGCTATTATTGAAGGGAATGAAGAGTTTAAAGCAGCTATATACACTCTCGATGGATATTCACTCGCGATACCGGACGGAGGCCCATGACGATGTCGTCGCCCGGTTCAACGAGCGTTTCATTTTGTCTCTCGGAAGCTGTGACTCGTGTCTAGTGGTGGACGATGAATTGAACGTTCTTCCAATCTCAGGTGGTAAGAACGTTGCACCTCTTCCGCCGCCAAACTCTACCGAGGACAACAAGTCACCTGCGCAGAAGGAGCTACAAGGGATCAAGGACAGTTTGGTAGATTCGCAGCCTGTAGGATCTTTGGTCACACTCGCCAAAACAGTCGACCAAGCGAAGGCCTTGCTCACTTTCGTCGATGCAATTGCCGAAAAGACGCTACGGAGTACCGTTACACTTACTGCTGGTCGTGGTCGAGGAAAGTCCGCCGCTTTGGGTGTCGCTATAGCTGCTGCTATTGCTCATGGTTACAGCAATATCTTTATCACATCGCCCAGTCCAGAGAATTTGAAAACTCTTTTTGAATTCGTCTTCAAGGGATTTGACGCTTTGGGGTATCTGGACCACGTTGATTATACCATCCTTCAGTCCACCAATCCAGCTTTCAACAAAGCTATTGTTCGGGTCAATATTCACCGAAACCACCGCCAGACCATTCAATACATCCAACCCCAGGATGCCTATGCACTTGGACAGGCCGAACTTTTAGTCATCGATGAAGCTGCTGCAATTCCCTTGCCACTTGTGCGAAAGCTTATGGGACCGTATTTGGTATTCATGGCATCGACAATTAATGGTTACGAGGGTACTGGTCGATCCCTGTCATTGAAACTTATCCAGCAACTTCGTGAGCAGAGTCGTGGCGCCAGTTTCAAAAATGCCGATACAGACATTGCCGATCGTTCAACAGGAAAGTCAGCAAAAAATTCCGAGAAAGGTCTCATCGGTAGCAGAACCTTGAGAGAAATTACCCTTTCCGAACCAATCCGTTACGCCGCAGGTGATTCCGTAGAGAAATGGCTCAACAAGGTCTTGTGCCTGGACGCCACACTTCCAAAGTCAAAGATGAACACACAAGGATGCCCGCATCCGTCTCAGTGTGAGCTATTGCACGTCAACCGTGACACACTATTTTCTTTCCACCCCGTCTCTGAAAAGTTTCTACAGCAGATGATGGCTCTATATGTAGCCAGTCATTACAAAAACTCGCCAAATGATCTTCAGCTGATGAGTGACGCACCTGCCCACCAGCTTTTTGTTCTGGTTCCCCCTATCGACGAAGAAGCTACAAAGCTTCCAGAGCCGTTATGTGTCATTCAGGTTGCCCTCGAGGGTCGTATCAGCCGGGAGAGCGTTATGAACAGTCTTAGTCGAGGTCAACGTGCTGGTGGTGATCTCATTCCGTGGCTCGTTAGTCAGCAGTTCCAAGACGAAGACTTTGCCGGGTTGTCAGGAGCCCGTGTTGTTCGCATAGCCACGAATCCAGAATACTTGAACATGGGATATGGATCACGAGCTTTGGAACTTCTTGTTGACTTTTATGAGGGCAAGTTTGCAAATCTCTCAGAGGATGTCTCGTATGCTTCATCAGAAATGGCCCGAGTTACAGACGATCAACTCGAGAATGCCAACCTGCTAGATGACGACATCCATGTACGAGACATCCGCTCTATGCCTCCATTGTTTGGAAAATTGTCTGAAAAACGGCCCGATACTCTCGACTATGTCGGCGTTAGTTACGGTTTGACGCCGTCACTTCACAAATTCTGGAAGCGATCGTCCTTCAACCCGGTCTATCTCCGCCAAACTGCGAACGAGCTTACTGGCGAACATTCGTGTGTCATGCTTCGAGCATTAGCTGCAGGATCTAACGACATCAGCTGGCTCAGTGCATATACCAGAGATTTCCACAAACGCTTCCTCTCGCTCCTGTCTTATCAATTCAAAGAGTTCCCATCTGTCCTGTCGCTCAGCATCTGCGAATCTGCTACTGCTGGATCCAATCTAGATCCCTCATTCTCGCCCTCGCCCTTGACAAAGGCTGTGCTCGATGCCGCTTTCTCTCCGTTCGACCTCAAACGTCTTGACAGTTACGCGAACAATATGCTCGACTACCACGTCATATTGGATATGGTTCCAATCGTCGCTCAATTCTATTTCCTAGGAAGTCTTCAAGGAAAAGTCAATTTGTCTGGTGTTCAACAATGCATCCTACTCGCAGTTGGTCTCCAGCGAAAGAACATTGACGAGTTGGAGAAAGAATTGAATCTCCCTTCCTCTCAGCTCCTGGCTATGTTCATCAAAATCGTCAGGAAAATATCTACTCATTTCCGTGGATTACTTGAGGGCGCCGTCGCTGCAACCCTTCCTGAAAACCTGAGCATCGCAGATGTTTCAGGTGCCCATGACGATATTATTGATGATAAATTTCAACCTCTCGAAACAGGCTTGGAGGAGGAATTGCGCGAAGGTGGAGAACAAATCGACAAGGAAATGAGGGAGAAACAACGAGCCTTGATCGATGCTCTTCCCCTCGACAAGTGAGTTTACACCAACCCACAAACCATACAGTCAACAAACAAAAAGTAACAAGAACTGATTGAAAGTATCTAGATACGAGATCAATAACGGAACAGCCGGTTGGGAAGACGCGGAGAAACAGATTCGCAAAGGCGGCGCAGCCACCGTGAGCGTGAAGAGTAGCAAGAGTTCTAAACGCAAGGCAGGCGAATCTGCGCGAGAGATCTACGAGCAGGAGATCGATTCCAAGATTCAAAAGAAGATCAAGAAGGGTACCGAGGGGAAGAGGAAATGAAGTGAACACAGCAATGAGATGAAAAGTTTTGATTTCCGTTTTGCATCTGCTGAGAGGCGTTATTCTTCTATGGGAGAGGGCATTAGGCGTTGAGACAGACTTTAGAGATACTCATCATGTGTATCGCATATTGTAAATAACACTACCAAACTTCTGAAAAGTTTGCAGATGCGTGATTACGTGCTCAGAAACTATATCAAGGACCTACAAACTATTCACTCACATGGGTAAATTATATCATACAGGGATGCCGAACACGCGATCAGAGCTCATCATGTGGCACTTCCTTTTCTTCTACCTTCTCCTCAGGCTTTTCTATCTTCTCTTCTACCATTTCTTCTTCGGCTTCAATCACGCCTTCGGGTAACTTACTCTTCGACCCTTCACCGAGTCTGATCGTATCGATCCAGTTCTCAACGCTGTGAAGGCTGAATCCGTCTTCAGAGAGATAATGACGCCACCAGCCTCGTCGACCATTGATCGCAATGATTTCCGTGGAGCTAGTTTCATCAAGACCCAGCTCGGTACGTAGAATCTTCGCGCGAGAGTTGATTGCTGGTACACTGTAAAAGGGGAGATGGTGACCAGTCAATTTGTGCGAAAGCTCGGAGACGGCGAAAAGAGCCTCTTTTGCGACAGCAGGGAGCTCTGAATCCAGGGTCTCTGTCTCCGGCAGGAGAGCCAAGATGCATGTACCAGATTTCCAATTGAGACACTTCGACTCTAGATCTTCAGGGGTAGCAAGCTGGGCGAGTTCAGGAGCCTTGACTGGAACTTTGACAGGTTTCTCCTCTGGAGGTACCTCCACCTCAGGACTCGGCGATCCTGTAGGCTTGTCGCTGTCTAAAATGGTCGAGCTTGATGTAGAAGCAGATTTCTTCGGCGAGCTCGATTTTTTCTTCGGCGTGACCGGGGCTGGATTAGGATTGGGTTGTGCAGCTTGGCTGAGGAATTCAAGCATGAGCGCTTTCTTCATCTCGCCTTCATATATCACTGGGTCCGAGTTCCCGATGGGTAGGAGTACAAGTGTTGGGAATGAGGTGATACCGAATTGTTCAACAGCTTTGGACTCTTTACTCCTAATTTGCGCAAAGCTGATACCTCCAAGGAAATCAACAGCCAAAGAACGCAGGAGAGCACCCGTGGTGCCCTTCTCAGTAAAGAGGAGAGCCTTTGGAGACTCATCGGCCGCTAACCAGCTTTCGTAATCCTTGTCCGTCAGCTTCTTGACGTGGTTAGGGATCCTCTCGACAACAGCATCGACAATAGCCTTTGCAGACCTCTGGCCCTGGTAATCTTCCACCCGGGGCTTGCCAGGCTTTTTGCCGGGAACCACAATCTTCAAGGTTGGAAAGCCCTGGACTCCCATTTGCCCGCAAAGAGGTTTATTTTCATCATCGTCGCAGTTGACGGCGGCGACTTTGGCTAGACCTTCGAGGTTTTTGGCGGCTTTTTCGTAAGCGGGTTTTAGGTTTTGGCAGTGACCACACCATGGTGCGTAGAACCTGTGAGCATTTAGTATCGATGTCAAAGGGCCCTGAATCGTATCCGAGGAGATGCGTACTCTACAATCTAAAAGATTCACCCGTTAGCTACCGTCTAGCTTAATGGATCGAGAAGATTGCATACTGATGTGTGGTTAGATTTATTGATTAGTGAATCGAAGTTTCTCGCATCCACCTGGAGAACAGGTGAGCTTTTAGGATATAATCCAGCAGCTGATGCTCCTCCCAGCAGGGAGACAAGCAGCGCCCATTGTAGATGATTTGGCATGTCGAGATAGATACGTAGACACTGACAGTGGTATTGTTCACAAGTCAACGATTCGAAGCGACTTTTTGTGTTATAGCTGTGGCATAATAGATCGAGTGACTCAAAGCAAGAAGATAATCACTAAAGAGCAATGGCATCGGTGGCCTGACAGCCTTGTTGTGTGTGTTGCAACTTGCAAGGTGTCCTGAAGTGAAGTTCTTGGCGGGGAAACCTGAGCTCTTCCCTTCTCCGCATTCCCGAGCTTTGCTTATCCGATAAACGAGCTCTAACGTGCAAGCTTGACTTGTTTATCTACACGACCAAGACCACTCGAATTTTGTCGATTCTCTTTTCTTCCTTTCGATTCTGCTCGTACATATTCACATTGACTTGCAGCCTAGATGTGCCGAATTACGAGCTTCAGATCATGGCCGTCACGAACAGAGGGGATATGGCCTATCTCCCTCAAGAGATATTCCAGATGATCATCCAGCACTTACAACCTGTCGATCTCGTCCGTTGTCGTCGCGTCACCTCCACATGGTATCGAGCATTTACGAATCCAGTCTGTCTCGTTCAGGTCCTGAAAGACGATTTTCCCCGCGTTAAGGAAGTAAGGGAGCTCTCCAGCCAGATTCAAGATCCAATACCGTACGAATCACTTTATACCGACCATTCGAATCAATGGCGAGCCATTTTCGATGTTGTTACAGAACGTTATTATCGTTTGGCAAATGGCATACCTCGCTCGATGCAGAAGTTTGATCTTCAACAAGAGCTTGTCGAAAGTGAATATCAATTCTTCAGTGTGCCTCCGTGGGATAACCATTCGAGTCATAGCGGAGATAGGATCGATATGCTCTTTGAGCATGCATTCTGGACATATGAGGAAGGTCTGCTTGTGTATCCAGACAAATGCGAAAGGTGCCTGGTGCTCTTGGATGTGGAAACAGAAGAGAAATTCATGGTCCCATTCGTCACCCTGGGAAAAGTCATACGAAGACTACGCCTGCATGATCGATTGCTCGTGATTGAATGGGCTGAAAGTGAAGCCTTTCACTGGTTGAATGACCGAGACAGTGTTCACCGTCACTTTGCCACATCTTTCGAAGTCAATGCCAATGGCCGAGGCTGGGACGTCGTATTCCGCAACGAATGGAAAATCATGTTTTTGGGGCATCCTCTAGGAGAACGTGACCGATTCTACTCATGTCATACTCGTGATCACTACGCAATCTACATTTGGCAACCGAACCGTAGTCTATATACCGCGGATGAAGATGCACCCATTGAATCTCTATCCATCTGGGACATTTCCACAGCTTCCGACTACAGGCCATCGCAGGATCCAGCAGGTCGATATGTAGATAGTGGAACAAAACAGGTCGCCAGCTTTGCCTTTCAAAAACTCGATTTCTACTCCGTACGGCAAAGGGGCTTCCCAGCAATCATGAGATTGGATATCGACAGTGGCTCAAGCTCCATTTCTATTACCGAAGTCAGGGACACCGGTCGTATGGATTTCAACGTTTTAGAACATGCTCCCCGGGTTCGCGTCACAAGCATACCATTCATTGGCCAGGGTCCTGCATTACAGCGAGAGGTACCGACATGGTATCCTCCATACCGCGGAAACTGTTGCATGGAGATTGCGCCCTGGACGGTCACATGGCCATGGGCATGTTATTGGGCTATCTGTGAAAGTACTGACGAGAGAGCGCATGTATCATTCTGCCTCTCGTACTTATCATCAAAAACTCAGGCAGGCTATGAAAGGGACCCGCTCCTGGTAACCATTCATACGCCTCAAACGATTAAAAGTCTGTCTCCGGACCTCTCCCGGGAGATTTCTTCCAAGGGCAAGATTTGCGGCGATGAGCGCTTTGTTATTGGCGAGAACGATAACAACCAATTGGTGATCATGAAATTTTAATGTCTTTTCATGTATTCGTAGTGAATTTGAGCGTCTTGCATGTATCCATAGGCATGAACTTTCAGAATTTCAAACTGCTAGACTTGTATCATCTTCACGGGAATCCCATATATCTTATACCCTCTGTGCGTGAGCTGCGAATATCAATCACTCGAGGGATCCGTCAGATTTACATATTCTGTCGCAAGCATACCAAAGAAGATTTGTATGAAATTTTAGACAAAGGAAATGGTGCTTGACTAATAATATCGAAGTAAAGTGATTTTACATGCCTAAAACAGGTCTAGGTATTTATATGAACAAGATAGAATCCGGTGTCGGCTATGACAAAGCTCATGTAGAAAGCGTCTACTGGTCTTCGCTAGCGGCAGCACCAGTAATAATTTCAACCAACTCGCCGGTAATGGCGGCTTGACGTTGTCGGTTGTACAAGATTTGGAATCTAAGGACAAGGTTAGTTTTGTTAAAAGACTTTGGAGAATGCAACGTACTTCTGGATCATTTCACCGGCATTCTTGGAAGCATTCTCCATAGCATTACGACGAGCCTGTGATAACGTTAGAAGCTGCGATGATCGACTCCTGAACAGGCGCTGAACTTACAGAAATTTCACAAGCCAAACCCTCAGCCATAGCCCAGAACAAGCTGTTAGCCAAGGAGTACTCGCGGAGATTGACCAAAGCGTCCTCCTCAACCTCGAAAGCAGAGATGTTGGCTAATAGAGAAATGTGGTTAGTTGAAATGGCGAAAATTGATGGGATCAATGCAACTTACGGGAGTTGGTGATGGCCTCCTCAGAGTAGGCATCAACAGTGGTGGGCTCGTAGCTCTGCGCGTTCAAGAACTTGTTGTGGATGATCTTGATGGTGCCGTAGTTGGTAGGAAGGAGAGCAACCTGGTCGGCAATGGCCTGAGCATCGGCGAAAGTGGGAATATCCTTGCAGACCTGCGAGAAACTGAGGACAATGTTTTGACCGTTGGAACGACTGAGCTGAGCCTTAGCCTTCTCTCCGAGGACGACGAGATCAGCGCTAGGGTTCTCTGCCAACAAGCGGCGAGTAGCCTTGCTGAGACCAGAGTGAATACCACCACAGAGACCTTTGTCAGAGCTGGCGACGATGTAGAGAGTCTTCTTGTCTCCTTCCTCGGGCTTAGTCTCGGCGGACTCGAAAACGGTGTTGGAAGTGGTTCCATAGACACGAGAATCCTCCATAGCCTTCTGGGCACGGGTCAAACGGGTGGAAGCGATGACCTTCATGGTGTTGGTAATTTTCTCAATGTTACGGATAGACTTGAGACGGCCCTCGATTTCACGGAGAGTAGCGAAGTTGGCTGCATTGGTGGGAGCAGTGCTGCTGTTTGTCAGTAACTCTAGCACTTTTCTTCAATTTCCAGCAACTAATTGATATCCTATCGTAATCACATTGTTGCTGTGCCGCGAGGATTGATGATCCCTTCCCCCGAAGAAAAACACTTACCGAGCCACAACGGTACTGCCAGCCTTCAAGGCTGGGCGAACAGTGCGAGAAAGCATTGTGAGAGAGAATTGACTGAGTTTGACGAGAGAGTCGCCGTGAGAAGCTGCAGTGACGGGGCAGCTGAATCAATTGATGCCAGACTTCGCAAAGATCGGTCGCGGGCGTTGAACGAGGTCTTTCCGGGCTGCTTCGGAGCCAACATTCCATTGGTCTCATCACGTGACCTACTATTGATGCCTTACAAATCCGGCAGACATTGCGGATAGGCGCAACCAAGAAGTGAAGTTCTTCCAGCCCCGAGTAGTGGTTGGTCGGTTCTTTCCTCAGTACTTTCTCTTGACTTCCACTTCACGCTTGACTTTCTCGCACGCTTCCCTTCGCTCTATCTACCTGCTTCATCCCCATCGCGAGCTTGCTCTCTTTTTACCTTCTCTTTGGCTTTCATTCATCCTTCTCATTTCTACTTTCTACTTGCACCCGCATCTAAATCCCGAGTCCGTCAAGATTGCGTTTCGAATTCGATTCTCCTCTCAGCTCCTGTTCGCGTGCCGTCCGCGACTCGGACGGCTGCCCTTTCTCGAAACATCGATTACTCCTTGTTACTCGACTCAATTTCGATTTCAGAGCTCGATTCGCATAATGAGTTCTTCAGACGACGACGCTCCCCTCCTCAAGACCCGGCCCGGCGCTCTGAACCCGGGGGTCTCCATACGCTTCGGACCCGTCGACGATGAGGATGTTGAGATGAAGGACACGGCAAATGGTGTGAATGGGCACAAGAGAAGAGCACGGGTCAGTTCCGGGAAGCAGTCCTACGCCGAAGCAGAAAGCAGCGAAGATGAAAAGCCCTTGGTATGTGTTGAATATCCTTTGACTTGACATGAATTTGTTGTGTCTCAAGTGCTCATTACTCCAACAGAGCAAGAAGCGCCGTGTCTCGGTTAAAAAACAGGTCGACTCCGACTCTGAAGAAGACATTCCTCTGGCTCGAAAAGCGAACGGTGCCAGGCTGCCCAAAGCCTCCGAGACCGCAATTGGCGACGATTCGGATTCGGATATGCCCATAGAGCGCAAACTCTCTAAGCAGAAAGCGAGTATCGAGAAGAAGGCTGAACAGGAAGCCAAGGCCATTCGCAAAGCTGAAGCTACAGCATCCACGAAGAAGGCTTCAGCTGCCGCTAACGGCAAAAAGCCGAAAGCAAACGGAGTGAAGATGGAAAACGGTGTTGGTGCGAAGAAAGCTATCAAGTCGGAATCGTCGACGCCGGCGAAGAAAGGCAAGGGCAAGGCAACACCAGTCAAGGCGGAATCCGAAGATCTTGAAGGAGCCGAGGAGGAAGAGGAAGAGTATCGCTGGTGGGAGGATCCGACCAAAGGCGATGGTACTATCAAATGGACAACCCTGGAACACAATGGCGTTGTCTTCCCACCTGATTACGAGCCTTTGCCGAAGAATGTCAAGATGAAATATGATGGCGTGCCTGTCGTTCTTCATCCGGAAGCGGAGGAAGTTGCCGGTTTTTTTGGTTCCATGTTGAATTCTACACACAATGTCGAAAATCCAACCTTCCAGAAAAACTTCTTCGAGGATTTCAAGGCCATCTTGAAGAAGACCGGTGGCGCGAAGACACAAAAGGGCGAGCCCATCAATATCAAGGAGTTCAAGAAGTGCGATTTCAAACCAATTTTTGAATATTATGACGCCAAACGCCTCGAGAAGAAGAGCATGTCAGCAGCAGAAAAGAAAGCGCTCAAGGCCGAGAAGGATGCGGCAGAAGCGCCCTTCATGTTTTGCATGTGGGATGGGCGAAAGCAGAAAGTTGGCAACTTTCGTGTCGAACCTCCAAGCCTCTTTCGTGGTCGTGGCGAGCATCCCAAGACTGGAAGAGTCAAAACACGTGTAATGCCCGAGCAGATCACGATCAACATCGGAAAGGACGCAAAAGTTCCTCCACCCCCGGAAGGGCATAAGTGGAAGGAGGTCAGACACGACCAAGAAGGCACTTGGCTGGCTATGTGGCAAGAGAACGTCAATGGCAATTACAAGTATGTTATGCTTGCTGCCAATTCCGATGTCAAGGGCCAGAGCGACTACAAGAAGTTCGAGAAAGCTCGCGAGCTGAAGAAACATATTGATAAGATTCGAGCCGACTATCAGAAGGGTCTCAAGTCCGAGCTTATGGCTGATCGACAGCGTGCAACAGCAGTTTATCTGATCGACAAGTTTGCTCTTCGTGCTGGAAACGAAAAAGGCGAAGATGAAGCGGACACTGTTGGATGCTGTTCTTTGAAATATGAGAATATCTCACTCCGACCGCCAAACACTGTCATTTTCGATTTCCTTGGTAAGGATAGTATTCGCTTTTACGACGAAGTTGAAGTCGACCCTCAGGTCTTCAAGAATCTCAAGATCTTCAAGAAAGCACCAAAGAAGGAGGGTGATGAGATCTTTGATCGATTGACGGTAAGCTTTTCTTGTTGGACTGACGATTGATACACGTTTTGATCATTGTTATAGACCTCTGCGTTGAACAAGCACCTTTCGAATTACATGGCAGGCCTGACTGCCAAGGTTTTCCGTACTTACAACGCTTCTTACACCTTTGCTACTCTGCTCAAGGATATGAAGGCCGAAGGCACAGTGGCTGAGAAAGTGAAGCAGTACAATGATGCCAATCGTAGAGTTGCGATTCTTTGTAATCACAAACGGACAGTCACTGCAAGCCACGCAAATCAAATGGAGAAACTCGGCGACAGGGTATGTTGCTTGTTTGCCCTCTATGACAGCTTATTACTGACAGTCAGCAGATCAAAGGTCTTCGCTATCAGAAATGGAGAGTCAAGATGATGATGCTGGACATTGATCCGAGCCAGAAGAAGAAGAAAGGTGCCAAGTACTTTGAAATAGACGACGACATTGACCAGGCATGGATTCAAGAGCACCAAGCATTCCTTGTTGAGGAGCAGAGGCAGAAAATTACCAAGAAGTTCGAGAAAGAGAACGAGAAGTTAGCGGCTGACGGTGAAAAGGAAATGAAGCCCAAGGAGCTGGAAGAACGACTTGGTGTAATCAAGGACATGGAGAAGAAGTTCCAGAAAGAGAACAAGACTGGCAAGGTGGAAGTGGAGGGCAAGGGGCAGACCGTGGAGAAACTTGAGAATAATGTTACCAAACTCGAACAGCGGATTGAGAATATGTCACTTCAGGCCGAAGACAAGGAAAACAACAAGGAAGTCGCTCTTGGTACTTCCAAGATCGTTAGTACCCTCAAGCAAACTGTCATCTTGGCATATGCTAATATAACATGCAGAATTACATTGATCCTCGTCTTACGGTGGTTTTCACAAAGAAGTTCAACGTCCCTATTGAAAAGTTCTTTTCCAAGACTCTTCGTGAAAAATTCGATTGGGCTATCAAGTCCGTTGAAGAGGACTGGGAATTTTAGATGGATTGACATTGTGAATTTTCGACTATAATCCTGCGTTTTGCGAAGGTGGTGATTTTTATTTATTGACCTACAATATCTGTACCAACATATCCAACCCAGCAAAAGACAAATAAGGTTTCGAAAAAACAAGAAGGAGAAAAGAAGAGGTGGCAGAAATACTGCGATCAATGGCCAGTACAATAATCACTGTTCTGGAGAACATTCTTCTCATTTTCTTTTGGTTAATGCCTAGGTACTTCACATTTTAACGTTTTCTGTACAAGACCATATAGAACAACATGAAGATTACTTTTCTTATATGTGGATTTGAGGAGTACGTTTACTTCATGCAGGACGTATCATATTCTATCGTTTAGCCGGTGTATCGTCTCACCAATATGCAAATCATGTCAGTCGAGTTCCGATTATGTATCAATGACGATCTCATTATGGTAGTTCTGTACCTGATTCATACTCATATGGAGGGAAATGGCAAAGCTATGCGAAAGAACAGATTTCCTGGTATATCAAAATATGACGAGAACAACAAAAGACGAGGCAAAGGCCGAGTTGAAGATGATATTAGTAATACATAGGGGTGTGGTGCTGATGATACCAGAATATGCACAATGTAAAATGATCTTGCAGGGGAAAGACGATTAAAAAAAAATTGATTAATTTGATGCGGAAAAGAAGTCGAGGGCAAAGAAAAAGGAGAGGAAGGACGTCTAAGGCCACCATCCCATCCTGTCATACGAGGCTATAACCTCTCTTATAGAATCCGCGCTAAACAGGGGATACTCCAACTGGAAGCCCGTGGTAGACTCAAACAAGGATCCATCAACACACAAATCATTGTCGGAAAGCATATCGACTTCGATGAACGGACTGATGGGACCGGGTCTCGTGATGCCCTTGTCTTCCAACATCTCGGCCCAAGCTTGAAGCATATCTTCATTCATTTCGTCGACGATATCATTCAACCGCAACCGTGCCAAGTGGGACATGAATGTGCCTGCGAACGTGACTTTGAGATCAAAGACTTCTGCGAGTGCGGCGCCGATCTGGTCGCGAGTGGTATTTGTGTGATCGACGACGTTAAAAATATGCGGTCCCGTAGTTGGAGTTTCTTTCCGTCCAGCCCGCCAGACTGCTGCAGTCCACAAGGCGCGAGCCGCATCCTTGACGTGTAATGTGTTAAACTTGAGATCTTTACTCTCCAACTGATCAAAGCCTGTCTGAAGGTACTGGTGCGTTCTCGCCAGCGCAATCGCCACAGCGGTATACCCTCTATCATATTCACCGTATATGTGCGGCAACCTCAACGAAGCCCAATTCAGTCCTTCGACGGAGGGCAGATCCTCCTCGACTTGCAACTGCCATTTCGCGAGCGCATGCCACGGTTTCTTCTTGTCGTCTTCCTTAGCCGGCTTTGAGCCGCTTTTGTAGACGTACGAGGTCGAGGCTTGCACGTAGACTGCGATTCCGCGTTTGGCGACTTCTTTCGCGAGGCCCATGGACATGGCGTGGTTGCGGAGTTGGTATACTTCTTCGGGCTGGGAGAGGCGGAGGTCGCCGGCGCAGTTGATCACGTAGTCGAATTGTTTGCCATCAGCGCGGTCGAACATTCGCGAGTATGATTCTGTTCTT
This sequence comes from Talaromyces sp. PB3603, assembly GCA_023625915.1. NCBI lineage: Eukaryota > Fungi > Ascomycota > Eurotiomycetes > Eurotiales > Trichocomaceae > Talaromyces > Talaromyces sp. PB3603. Next base: position 775,275 of record JAMAFY010000005.1, read on the forward strand.
GTCAGAGTCTTGCTACATGGGAAGAAAAAGGGGATGGCGTACGCTCGCGGCTGGCATCAGCCTGTACGAATTGTTCTTTGGAACATGCCTCCTCGAATTCTGGGGCAAGCCATGCCAATTGTGGTAGCAATTTGTCCACGATCCGCAGCTCAGAAGCGAGATTATTTCTGTGAATATGGAGTGCGAGATGTCGGCCGACGAAGCCTACAACAACAAGTGCAATGTCAGTTCGGTGCGCCGGCTGCTTGGCTTGGACGCATATAACATACCCAGGCCGCCGATAATCAGCACTGCGGGCTTATCTGTAGCCATAACGCCGGCTGTGTCGAAGTTTTTTTTTTTTTTTTCTTTTTTCTTTTCTTTTTTTTTTCTCTGCTTCCTTCGCACAGGCTCGGAAGAACGGGACTGGCTCAAAATCGACCTTGTCCTCTGGAATGGTCTCGCTCGCAGAGAACTGGATATAATAAGCGAGCAACGGGGGCTGCTGTTGTGCGCTGATCGTGCCGTAAAAGGAGGGCTGTAAGTAATAAATCAGGTCGCAATCTCTTGCTTAGATAGTAGGGGGTATCCGTCATGCAACGAGTCCGTAGAGTCAAGGAGCAAAGAGCAGAGGCTGTAGTCGAGAAAGAAGATGGGGTTTAAATGTCAGAAGAAAATGAGACTAAAGGTCTGAGCGGGTTGATATAGTTAACTTATATTACACGCCGAAGGAGGCTGACACTATGACTGCTAGTTCCCCCGTTAGTCTCGTGTCTTTTTCGTCGTCGTTTGGGCTTGAACAATCTCGAGAATCCACTTGTAGAGTTCTAGCGTGGCAGATGGGAAATATGGTGTGCAGACAAAGCCCCCTCGTGGCACGCGTGCTGGGTATATTGTCCGGGTCACACACTGGGTGTACATGCAGTCTTTGTTTAAACAACCCCATACTCTGTAGAGACTCTGTACTTGATCATATGCAGAAATGAGAAAGCGACTATTGAAAGTATGACGGAAGAGAGAAGACGGTGGAGCTAACGAGGACAATCTCTTCTCGGAGATTCTGCACATTGAACAGTAATAAGCTACGTACTATGCAAGTGGCATGTACGTACATACAGTAGTAGTCATTCTTGCTTGACCACGTGCCACACTCCGCTCTCTGTATTTCACAGCGATACATCAACGTCAACATCGTCTTTGACTAAAAACCACATGGTTGAATCCGAAATCTCTGCATTGTACATAGTACATACTACCCAGCAACTACCGGACCCCAAGAAACCGATCTACCTGACCTTAATCTACCACCGGCACACTGAGACAAGACGACCCCTGACCCTGACTCAACGCCGACCCTCTTCTCGGATACTAAAACGATCGATCGCCACCAGGGGGAACTCTCGACGAGTCAAAAATAAAAAAAAAAAAAAAAAGAAAAGAAAAAGATAAAAAATTCTTTGCTTCCCCATTACTACGTACATAGTCGTAAACTCTAACGACTTGCTTTCCTTGCTCCGAAGTTCGCATAACTGTGCCGCATGCAGTATGGCAAGCATGCGCACATGGCCGGACTGTCTTGATTGACCGCGAGAATGGGTTTGACGATCGGTATCGTGGCCCTCCACTTCCCCTCTCCTTAGTACCCGTGTGGAAAGTCCCGGCCACAAGAGCACGTTGACGATTTGGTGTAAGTACAGCATAGAGATAATAGTATGGTATATGTAATAAGTATTTGTAGCAAAAGCAGTCAGTGTCCATCAAGCTTGTGTTCATTCAGCGCCTAGCTGTCGAAGCGCATTCTTCAACTCTTTGATGGCCGTTGGCACATCATCAAAACTCAATGCGGAGACCGCCCATCGCGCATGTTTTTGCGCTTGGGTGATGGCTTGATCGTCCGCACTCATGTCGTATCGCGACGCTTGAGACGCAGATGGGGTAGCTGCTACTGGGGTGATGGGTGCCCGGGCAGGGGCTGGAGCTGGAGCGCGAGCTGGCTGTTGAGCGATGCTAGGAGGCAAGGGTGGCTGTTCAGAGGGATCGGCCGCGTTCGACATTTGTACAACTGCTGGTGGGGGAAACGATTGAAACTCGGCGGAGGGGTTAGTGAAGGTCCCTGGTGTATCGGGCAGAGCGGAAGGGGTCTGTGGAAGCGTCAGGTCCGAAGGAGCTGATGGGAGCTCTGGGGCTGACGGCACGGCTGGAAGATCTTCAGCTTTGGAGTTGTCGGTTATAGGGGGACGTGGGAGCGAGGATGATCGCGACGGATGAAGCGATTCGTCCAGTATCGATTGCTGCGCAAGACTTCTTTGCATACGATCCGCCTCATCAGGCACTTCTTCCACAGAAGGTTGCCGCTCTCGTTCCGTAGTACCCTGGAGAGCTCGCACTTCGGGATCATCTGGACTGAGAGCTTGTATTTCACTGTCCGGCGTCTGACTCTCTATGACGGGGTTTGACAAATTAGGATCTTCCCCGTTCTTTATAGCTTTGGCAATTCGAACAGCGTGGTATTTTGCGAATTTGACTTTGGAAGTAATGTCAGGATCGACGTCGCCCCATATTTGGCAGAGTTCAAGGAAGGTAGCTGCTGCGAGAAACGTATCGGCGGTCTGTCTGTTGGGAAGAGGAGACCATTAGCATGTGCATTTTTGACGTGAACACGCGGGGGAGGGAGCTTACTTGGTAGCCTTGTTAGCGCGGACCGCATTATCAGCTCTTGCGAACACCTCGAGCCCGAACTGCTCAACATAGGCTTGACCAGCAACATTGTCGGTTATAGCATCGTTATCGGGATTCTCATTTTTAAACTTGAATTGAATATTAGTCGATCGGTGATGATCCGTGTTCGTTGTGAGGGGCAGCACGTACCCGTTCCAAATTATCCATCAAATCCGTCGTATACTGTGTTGATTCTGCATCGATGGAGTGCAGACCTTTCGATATAATCTGGTTAACGACCCAGTAGTTGCCTGCATCAATCCAGGTCGTGTTAGCTAAGGCTAAACGGTACCAGACAAGAGGAGCACCAACACCAATATGCAATCACCGGTTTGGCGCGCTCGATTTGCGCTGCTCGAGCGACGAAGCGTGCGATGTCCGCAGACTTGAGGCTGTCAGGAACTGTAGCGGCCATTGTCGTATGTAGGGGCGGTCATGTAATCGTGGAGAGTAGGTGTAGAGTGTAGAGTGGAGAGTGTAGAGTGTAGAGCGTAGCAGGTGGAAGGAGCTGGTGTGGGGTTGGACTTTATCCACGGATGGATGACGTTCCACTCAAAAAGTGCGTGCGGAGAACGCTCTCGTGGAACGATACCGTACGTGCTAGTTAACTCACTTATAATTACCTTACTACCACCTACGCAGGTACTTGCGCAGTATCACCGAAACTCGTTCTCTGATATATATCCATATCCACACGTATGTAGATGTATATTCCGGAGCTACGATATTTCAACTAGTGATCCATCCGCCAATTTCGACTCGCTCCTCGCCAAGAGCTTCTACATCAACACAGTCCGTCACCTGTCCAACAGGTCCTCCAATTCTCTCAATCACAATCCATACCCCTCCCTTCTTCGCATACTCCGGACGCACGTCAAAATCAGGGATCCTAATCCCAGAAACTGCGTCGCTGTATTCGCCATTTTCTGATGATGCTAGAACCTCTTTGTAAGGCCCTTGGCCAAGCTCAACGGTCAACAGCATAGGAGATGAAGTCACGTGGCGGGTTCCAATAGTAGAGTTTCGGCTTCGTGCAATCAGTTTGAGTCTTGTGAGACGTGATACGTTCAGCGGGGCAAAGATGCGATCGATGCCCGGAGGTAAGATACCAACATCGGATAGGACTGCCAGCCTACCTGCCGCTTCGGACGGCAAGGCCTTGACGTGACATTTATTTGTAGAAAATACCCAGACATTGAATTTGGCGACCTGATCGGGGATAAATGTCGAGCAGACCAGGGTATATGAGCCGGGCTGTAATTGTTCTGTCTCTGCAACGACGCAACTGGGGCGATAATGGCCGCTGTCTGTGACGATGTCACGTTTCTTCACTGTAGATATACGCTTGCCATCAGACCAAAAAAGCTTTGCATGAATGGCCAAGTCTGGCGCCGATGTTTCCACTAGGATCAACACATCGGTCGTGTCTGACAGTCGCAAAATATGTTGCGGATTGGACGGGTATCGAGGAGACTCTGTATTTCCGCCGGCAGTAATTGGGCTCCATTCACTTTCCGTCCGAGATGTATACGAATACTTATCTTCGGCCGGTATGAGTACGAATTCATTCCTTGAGAACGCGGAGAGTGTAAAGTTTTGGGTTACCAAGGGTAGTGACTGTTGAGCTACAACAACCGTATAGGTCGAATCGGCTTCCATGTCAATCTTCGCCAGCGTGTTGGGAGAGTCCACAAAAGGCCCACGATAGAATGCATCGTCGCTGATAAATATCCGTTGTCCTCCCTTCTTCGAAACGTAGATACTAATAAATCCCGCTTCTGTATTTGGGGTTTTCGTGTTTGTGGTGCGGAAATGTTTGCTGAGGAGCAACCACACAGGGCCGTTTGCCACTGTTGATATCGAAAACTGAGGACTGCTTGCGAAACTTGAAGAATTCAACCGAGCTTTTGATAAATCCCACGTGAAATGTATGTCTTGGCGAATACTGAAAAGACCCGGGTTCCAGTTCAGGTACATATTGTCAAAATTCTGGAAGATTTGATCGTAGTCCATCCAGGACGATCCAGGCAGAAGAGTATCAGAACTTTCATCTAGTGCAGAAACGCGATTATAGCTTTGTGGAGTTCTAGAGCTGGAATCTGCCCACGGATTCTTCGTGAGTAACCGGCGCCGCCCATCGCTTTCAGTCAGGTCAAGAACGGCATAGTCATGTCGACCGATGAGACCTTGAAGGCGTTCTTCGCGAGAATCGAGCTCTCCAGTTCCCAGAGTCAAGACGACATCGCCGTACTGAAAAGCTCCAGATATACGTTTCCACAACTGGTCTGGCGCTACATCTTCATGGTGAAGGAAGATTTGCTCCGGAATCCAGCCAGTGAGTACCCACAGATCAGTACCTGAGTTGCTACCTGGAAAATCATAACCACCACGAAGTTTCAAGTATGCTTTTTCAATCAAAGCCGGCCAGAAGGAATCCGGTGAATTTCTGTCGAAGGCAAACAAGGACCGCGTTGTCTTGGATGAAGGAAGTCGATCGTCAATGACGACTTTTCTGTAGCAACCATTGAAGTAGAGTCGAAATATGTACTTTCCGGACATTGAATTGTGCGGAATGTTCTTGATGCAATCAAAAGGGAATATCGCATTGTTAAATAGCTAAAAGCAAATATCAATTAGTTCTATGTAGAAACAGCGTGGGTGGACGACGCACACAATCATGACCTCGCTCGAATCGAGCAGTCGCCGCGCAGATACTTGCTATGACAGAGCAGTCTGTAGTGATATCTTGCACAAGGTCCATTACCACTTTGGTCTCAACAGAATGTAGCGCATCAGGGAAAGAACTGTCGCGACCGCGCTCTTTGGTGAGCTCAGCGGGACGTTTCCAGCCGTTGAAGATTTCTTTCTGCGGAACAGAGAGTCTCAGAGGCTTATCCCTATCCGAACCAGTCAATCAAAGTATGCCACGGTGCCATGAAGACAACTCACTCAAATGGCCCTTCATTGGCGATCAGCTCAAATTCTTGCGGGTTTGGGTCATCTTTCCACGGTGGGAATACAAATCCATTGAGCTTAGCGCTTTCCAAGAGAATGATTTCTTCTCTCATCGAGAGCTTGCGCTTCGATATGGGCTCCTTTAGCGAGCGATTCCCAGCCTGAGGAGGAGAAGGTTGCCATGATTTGTCGGATTTAATTTCCTCTGCGCGTGAGATCCAACCTTTGCATTTTGAATCTAGCAATCGCTTTTCCCGAGGCGTGTCTGCTAATTTCAAGGCACGCATGTAGCTTTCGGCGGCAGCAATTGCAGCTTCCAATGCCTGGGACTGGGTCCCAGCTCTTGACACCTGGCGCTCATAACTCTGAAATACTAGTTAGCTTATATTTGGAAGGAGCCTCGAAGAAGGGAGAGAGGAATACTATAGCTCTGTCTAGATGGACGTTTGAAGTGTGCTTCGTGGTGGAATTTGACATGATATTCCATGCAACCACATCGACCTGACTGTACTTTGCTTCCAACCATGCGGGGATTTGGTATACACCGAGTAAACTAGTCTTGCAGAAGAACTGGTCGAAGGACTGATGTGCAACTGTGAGATAAACCAAAGGTTAAGAGCGAGTGAGGCTTAAAGAGGAGCCTTAGTAAAGTTGATGTTATCGATAAGGGATGACTAAGCAATGGAGGGGGATTTGACATACTCTGCAAGTACTTTGGGCTTTCTCCGAACAAGGACTGATCATTCACAATGATAAAACAATGGACATCTAGTATAAGTGATATGCGCTTATAGCCTGTTATGATTGTGGTGGAACTACAAGCTGTTGTTTCCAGTCCTCATTTCTCTGCAGAACTTGATTGCAGGAAACACGTCAGAGTGCCGGAGAATCCCCGGATTGATATGTTCGGCTGAATTCTACAGCAGAGATATCGAGCGAAGTGTACTGAGTACTACGGCAAGAGCAAATCTTTGATAGAATTGGTTGGAGACGCAAGCTTGGGAGGAAGTCTCTGCTGTACAAAGTTCACTGAAAGACCGGCGGGATGTTCTTTGCAGATCATTTGCTAAATTATATTTATAGTAAAGGATACTTTTAAGAGCTCTAGATTCTCACTCGTGCAACTATCCTCATTCGAATGCTTGTAGGTACTGTTCACAGGCACCATCTACACTCGATTTCAGAGAGTTGCTTGCGAACGGACGTATGTCTCACAGACATTGCGAGTAATAAGAGTTGATGGCAGTGCACGTATATGGACTCAGACACGCCGTCGCACCTGTCCAACCCTGCCCACCGCACTGGCCCCATTCAGCAACTGTACCACCTCCAGTACCAGTGGTAGTGTTGCCGGTAGACGTGCTGCCAGGAAGTTTGCTCTCAATAAATGTCAAAGCCTGATTTCCGTATTCTGCTCCATACCCTTGGTGGGTTGCTGCGTTGCTGCCATTGCAACAATAAGGATCAGAGGCATCGCAGTAAGACTGTATCAGACTAGCCGAAGGACAGCTGAAGCCTGCTGGTCTTTCATCAAACTAGAAGGCGAATTGGTTAGTTGGTCTTACAAAATCATGATCCCGAGAAAAGGGATGATTTCTTACACCACCTGCAGTACAGGTTCCAACTTCATACGACAGACCGGCTCTGAACAAGGGGTCACCCATGAAGATTGCTGCTTTTACCATGGACACAGCAGATGCCGACAATTGAACAGCTGTGTTGGTATACCCTTGGTTGGAATCTCCACCGCCGCATAGAGCGACATCCATAATTTCAGCACCCTGAGAGTACCCGACCAAGATGATCTCACTACTCGGACACTCTGAGTTGAAGGCATTCACAGCAGATGCGACGGCGGCGATGCCCTGCGCAACTGAGCTGGAATAGCTGATGCTGCCGCATGAAGCCTGGCCACCGCATGCTGGATAAACGATGGCTTCTGCGGTAGAGCCTGAATAGTTGTTCAGGACATCATCCACGACGGTGATGGAGGAACCGTAACCTGCAGAAGCTGTTGTTTCTCGTGCACCGAAGACATGAATGTTAGGGCACGCGCGCTTTTCGATGGGTATGGAGAATGCTCCGCCCACAAGCGTGGATAGGGTCAAGACTCGAGACAACATATTCAACAATGGAGAAAGGAGCTTGAATAGAAGGTCTTGCTTGTTGTCTCCAGATGTTAAGGAAGTATTCAATAGACTCAGTCGGTGAGCTCACTCATATATGAAACGTCTGCCCCTTATCCGGATAAAGCCAAGACAGCTAGAAAGCTCCTCAACGAAATGATTGTTAGACTCACGAGACAGACACGAGGCTCCTCCTTTTGTCCGACAACTGCACGAGTTTTTCTGAATGACAAGTTTGTGGTATACACAAACATCCGGGTGTTGCCTCGTTCAGACGGATTTAGCCGTAAAGAAAAAAGAGCTATATGCCCGCGACCGATTGACACATTGAATAACATTCGATCCTGACGAATGAAAAGCAAAATTGAACAATTTACCCCTGCCCTGTCGATCTCCCCGCATTATTCATGCTGGCAGAACGTTTCGGGTCATGCTAGGCTAAACAGGAACTGGTGATGGTTACAACGATCTGCTCCGGATAAATGAATGCTTGCTTCATGGGGCATATCATGTGGCCTATGTAGACGGTCCGATACTCCGCACAGAATGCCCGATTTGGGCTAATCCCCATTCTTACTTGTGCTCAAATTTCTTGTCTAGGCTTCGATCGAGCGCGTTCTATTTTGATATCAACGAATTGAAGAAAGCATTGACCAACCGCCATGACGGTACCTGTTGCTGACAAGACGTCTTGACAGTGTACTTTACTGTAAAGCTCTGTCTCAAAGTAGACAACATTCTTTTACACTTGGAGTCAGCATGAGTAGCTGGCGGGACAGTTCCAGAGAAAGTAATGTTTGAAGTAGCCAAATGAAACATCTACAAAGATTATAATGCTTGATGATCGGCTATAATGCTTGATGATCGGCTATGATGCACAGATACAATCCTAGTATGTACCCAAACACGTGAGCTTGAACTTTACTTGATCACTCGGTATAGATCACTTTCATTTCAAAGTAGAAGGACTTGTTATCATCGCAAAGATGGCATGATCAGTCAATAATCGCAGCATACTACCAAGACGTCTTCCCCATCTTGTTCAAGAGACAGATCCTTGGCTGTTGTCCTACAGACATTGGGAATAGTAAGAGTTAATCACGGTGCACGTGTATGGGCTAACACACGCCGTTGCACCAGTCCAACCCTGTCCACCACACTGTCCCCATTCAGCAACCGTACCGCCACCGGTACCAGTGGTGCTATTAGTAGAGCCTGTACCGCCCGTATTGCTGACAGACTGCGAAGCGGAACCGCTACCGCTCCAGCCTTCAACAGCAATAACCTGATAGTTCATAGTGCCCAGGTTCATTCCGAGAGATGCCCATTCCGAGAAATGGTTCTGAATCGTGACAGTGCCACTGGTTCTGGGGCTGTTCCGAATGGAGATGTATTGGTTGAAGGTTGCAGTGCCAACAATCGAAGGTTCATTTGTACGTGTGTTTTCCCAGACGGTGTAAGTAGAACCGTCGCTCGTGAATGTTCCCTTGATCGTGCCCGAGGTTGGAGGGTTGGTGTAATCCTCCATAACGTAGTATTCAACGAGAGGATTGGTGGTCCAGCCGTAGACAGACAGTAGACCAGTGCCACTGCTGACGGAGAAAGAACCTCCATAGGTGATTGGGCTGTTGGTTCCGGTTGTCCAGCCGACTCCCACGACGAAGTCGTTTGCGTTGCTCCAAGTGACAGAGAAGCCGGTGCTCGAAGGTGAATAGTTCACAGTGCCGCCGGTGGTATAGTCTTGGTCATAGTTGATAGCGGTACGACGATCAAGACGGTTCTCGGCTCCGAGAATGAAGTCATGAGTACCTCGCTCAGAGAGTGCAACATCCCTCTCAACAGAGATGTCAGGAGCAGGAGCAGCGATTGAGGGAACAGCTGCTACGAAAGCGGCAAACAGGGCAGAAAAGGCAATCATGGTGATGATTTCGACTTTGTTTTACTTGTTACGAGTTGTGATTGTGTTTTTTCTTTTTTTTTTTTGGTGTTTGTGCTTATAAGATGAAGTCAACACCTGAGAATATTTGAAGCTTTATATACCTGGAATTAAACTAGGTGACATTCACCATCAAGATTCTGCCTAATTTTATCAAAATTGATCCCACATGCAGCAAGAGGTATGATACCATTTCGTAGAACACATGATGAAACATGAAAAGATCATTGGAAGGCTCATCGCATCCAGAAGGTCGAAATATGCTTTCTGACTTCAGCCTAAACAGCAAGCAGCAGTTCATGCAGCTATCGTAAAGTTGGGGTAAGTAAAAAAAGGGGGCATGTTGATTCCCGGTCATACGCGACACTTTGCGACCTGTAGATGGCTTGATGCATATCGACTATGCCGAGAATAGAGTTTCTACCCCGGACATGTTCCAACATCACTCTTCGTACCTTTCAGCCGCAGTTCATTGCGCCTGCAGGAACCATATACAACAGAGAGAAACGGAACATCGGAGCGATCAGTTCACATCATTCAGATCATTTGATAGACCCCGACATGGTCGCCTTCAAGATCACATCTCGAGACTGGATTATCCCAAGCCTTGAAAGGTAGAAGATCAGTGAGCATCAGCAAGACATCTAGCAACAACCGTTATGTGTCCGATAGAAGCCTGCTCTTGAGGCATCGAAGAGCCCGCAGGAGTCGGGTCGACATGAATTGTGCTGGATTGCCGTAAGAATCAGTTGATAGCTAGAGAATGTAAGTTTGCTGCAAGTTCTGATCTCCTAGACCGAAGAAACGGGATGTCTTTCAGAGAACAAAGTCTAGGCAGACTGTGATGTTGAGCGAATGTTATTTGATGATGGTGATGGTGATGGTAAACATTTCTTGGACCGAGAGATGAAGTCATGGAGAAGAGACCGAAGGGAACCGGCACTTACCAAATATAGTATAGCGCTAAAACGTGCTCCGACGGAACGGCGTGCGGCAGTCTGGAAGCTTTGCCTCGGCTCTCTCGGTCATTCCATCACTGCAACGGCCTTCCCAAGGTCTATCTCTCTCCCGGATAGTCATTATTCCTTTGTTGTTAGTCTCTTGCCTTGCTGCATCTCTTATATGCAATGACCCGTGGAGCGCTTACCTGATCTCCTTCTGGCAAGGGTCAAACGGATTGCCCACTGATTGATCCTCGAGTCTTATCTTATTGTCCTTGTACAGTGCTCGGTTGTGGTCACCGTCTGAAGACCGCCATCTATAACTTCATGCAGATTACTTGTCTGCACTGCCGTTAACAAGATATCTCATTTTTACCTTCTTTGCGTTGTGATATTCTTCACATACTATTCATGGCGGGACAATCGAAACTTTCCCCATGGGAAAGTGCCATCGCAGGTGCAACTGGCGCTGTGCTCGCCAATGCGCTCGTATATCCGCTTGACATGTAAGTGATATTTCCGACTGATCTCTCTACCGTGCCGAATAACTGATGAATAGCGCCATCTAGTGTTAAGACCAAGATCCAGGTTCAAGTGAAGAGTCGCAAAGAGACGAGCAGCAACACCGACCTCGAAGCTACACCTCACTATGAATCTACGTTGGATGCAATCAACAAGATCTTTCAAGATGAAGGATTGACGGGCTTATACAACGGTATCCATGGTGCTCTAATCGGAGTCGCATCTACCAACTTCGCGTACTTTTACTGGTACTCGGTCGTCCGCGCTGCATATTTGGCTTCGGGTCGAGGCTCGAATCCTCCCGGAACAGCTGTTGAGTTGTCGCTCGGTGCCGTAGCTGGCGCCGTTGCACAAATTTTTACTATTCCCGTAGCAGTTGTGACCACTCGTCAACAGACACAATCAAAGGATGACAAGAAGGGATTTTTCGAAACTGCTCGCGAGGTTGTCGATGGTGAGGATGGCTGGACTGGGTTGTGGAGAGGCTTGAAAGCAAGTTTGGTTCTAGTCGTCAACCCTGCCATCACATACGGTGCATATCAAAGACTGAAGGAGATCTTGTTTCCGGGAAAGAACAATTTGCGCCCTTGGGAAGCATTCGGTGCGATCTTGAATTTCTCCTGAGACTTTAGATGAAACATATCGCTGACGAAGCTTGTAGTTCTCGGAGCAATGTCCAAGTCTCTAGCAACGATGGTAACGCAGCCATTGATTGTCGCCAAGGTTGGTTTGCAGTCAAAGCCTCCACCAGGCCGTCAAGGAAAGCCATTCAAGGGTTTTATCGAGGTGATGCAATATATTATAGAACACGAGGGCCCATTAAGCTTGTTCAAAGGCATTGGCCCTCAGATTACAAAGGGTCTTTTGGTCCAGGGATTACTGATGATGACCAAAGAACGGTAAGCAAACCTCTGAGTTTACCTATATGATGAGTGGTGCTGATGATTGTGTAGAATGGAACTTCTCTTCATTCTACTTTTTGCATATCTGCGCAAGCTAAAGCAAGAGAAGTTGAAGAAGTACGCGGAGAAAGCCGCCACGACCGCTAAGGCCAGCCTGCCCGTTACGCTGAAATGATATGTTTTTCTATTCCTTTGGGGGGGTTCTGACTTTGGTTTCGCATTCATACTTCTATAGAGTTTATATACAGCTTTCGCTGCAACGTATATCACTTGGGTGGGACCCGCTGTATCATCCTTCTCGAGGTTGAGGTGTAGATAACCTGTGACATATAGAATAGAGGTCCATTTCTATCGAGTCTATTAGACAAGTCCTTGTGAAAGATCAAAACACTTCCTGATGATCTAAATCGAGAATGCTTCGTGTGGTAACCCTAAAAAAGCTGGCTGCCAAGACTGCGGCCGAGCTTAACCGTCAGCAGCTCCGCCGGTCGTGTTGTGCAATAACAACTTACCATGACTGAGTTCACATCTGCATATTCACTATCCCACGGCTCCTTGGCCTGAAGTCTGGAATGGGATGGTGGTCATTCGGGTCATCTGGATGCAAGTCAGATCCAGAGAAAACCAACTCCAATGACTCGCAATCATCCAACAGACATCAAGAGGATGAAAACCAACACTCAATCATTCCCCCGCTGTTGACGTCGCGCTCTTCTTCCTCGTCTTCCACCTCCAAATCCACCACAGACTGGAATTCGAGCCTCAACGCCTTTGACTGGAGTCAATTCACAGAACCCCGCAACCTGATACCGACGGCGCTTTTGACTGGTGGTATATTGTTTGTTGTTTACGTTCAGCGCCGATACCTGCGCCGTTTCCCCGAAGCTACCGACATTACATCCTCCTACTTCCGCTCCAGATCGCTATTGGGACGCGTAACGAGTGTCGGAGATGGCGATAATTTCAGGATTTATCATACGCCCGGTGGTCGTTTGGTGGGATGGGGTTGGTTGCCCTGGATGAAGGTGCCGACGGCAAGGAAGGAGCTGAAAGATAAAACTGTGATTCTCTCACTTTCCTCATCCGAGCTTGAATTTGTTTTGGAATCTTTACTGATGTATGGACTAGGTTCACATCCGTCTTGCAGGCGTTGATGCGCCAGAATTGGCTCATTTCGGCCGTCCGGCTCAACCATATTCTCAGGAAGCGCACATGTGGCTCACATCGTACCTCATGAATCGAAGAGTACGCGCCTACGTGCATCGACCGGATCAATACAAACGTGTGATCGCAACAGTCTACGTCCGGCGCTGGTTCGATTTCCCTCCGCTCCGACGACGGGACGTTTCACACGAAATGTTGAGACGTGGACTGGCGACGGTATACGAAGCCAAGTCCGGGGTTGAGTTTGGCAGCACTGAGAACGAGCGCAAATATCGGGAAGCAGAGACGTTGGCCAAGGGTCGAAGACAAGGGTTATGGAAGGACTTTGGCAGAAAGGGCAGTGTTGATTTTGAGAGTCCGAGAGAGTATAAGACGAGAATGCAGTCACTGGACAAGTCGGCGGGGGAGTCGCCATCTGATTCACGGGCGGAGAAGAGTCCGGGACTGGTATATTCGCTGCTTAAGAGGGTTTGGCTGTTTGGCTCTAAGAAGGATGGAAAATAACGTATACCCCTTGATGTTTGGATTATGAATCAATGATGACACTAGAATATTTGTGAATGACAAACTGGAAGGTGTTACGCAGCCTTCATCTGTTCTTGATAGGTTCAACCCTTAAAAAGCAAGTATGAGAAAACGAAAAGGAAAACAACGCTCATTCCGGGGGATTAAATCCTGATATGATCGTACATCGCAACTTCAATCAGCACATAGGCATATATATATACAAAAAAAAAAAAAGAAAACCATATGGTCATGAGCAGGAGAAACGGAGCTAGGAAGGTTCAAGCAAACCTCCGCTCAATCTCCGCGAACAACTTGGGACTAATCTCGTCACTGGAATCCCCTTCCACCCTCCACAGCGATCCCTGCTTCTCATAATGCTCAATGAGCGCTTGGCTGGACTCGTCGAACTTTCTTAATCGCTGCTTCCATGTATTTATTGAATCATCCGCTCTTTGCGTCAGTGGTTCGCCTGTAACGTCATCCTTGCCCTCGACTTTGGGAGGGTTGAACTCTGTATTGTAAACTCGTCCAGAGGGCGCGTGGACCCATCGTTTCGTGATTCGCGATATTATGACGGAGGGAGGCGTGAAGAGGTGTACGACGAAATTGATTGGTAATATTCGGTCGAGGCTTGTGGCTTGGATGGCGGTTCGAGGAAACCCGTCTAGGATGAATGAGGCGGAGGGTGCTATTGATGGTAGTTGTTTATGTTGATCATGAGTTGAGAGAGATGCCGTCGAGGAGGATGCTGGAGAAGGTTTCGATGTTGTAGATTCGGATCGTTTCAGCCATCCTTTCGCGGCTAGTTCTGAAGATATGAGATCGAGCATGACTGCGTCAGGGACGAGGTTTCCGGCTTGTATGAGCGCTTCGGCTTGAAGGCCTATTTCATGAGTTCCGTCAGTCAACCGTTCCAGACATGTCCATGGGAGGTATATCACGCACCTAGCGCAGTCTTCTTTCGCACATTCTCTCGTAATAAATCCCCCGAACTGATTGCAGCCAGCTGTGGGAACCGCGCGAGCAATCTTTCTGTCTGTGTGCCTTTTCCCACGCCCGGAGCTCCAATAAGGATGATGCGAGCAGCTTTCTTGAGCCGCTTTGTGGCGGACGTCATCAGAATTACTGGATGTAAAGCTATGTGTCCTTGCTTCCGGATTTGCGCGTCAAAGAGCGTTGCTGGCGACAATCCTCTTCACAAAGTGGACGATGATCACTGGCCGTCTACTCTATCGTACGACAAGCCGTTGGCACATGCGAATTTCTGGAGAACGGACGAATTCGGAGAGGACACAACAAACATGTGAAGTTGTTAATCGGCGTGGTTGTGTCGCGCGATGAGGTTTTGATATGTAGATGGCTCAATGTCCAAAGTTAGATACGTGAAGGGGATATTAAGGCTGATAGCTTGACTATAAATCATCTACGTACGTTGTAGCTTCCAAGGGTATGGATGCACGGCTCTAGATCTAAATTGCCCGCGGCTGGCGGTTCTTCTCCATTTGGGCCTCTCGGTGAGCGGAGATATGTCCTGTTGATAAGCGGGAGTTGTTGCGTTGATATTATCCTAGGAAACTTCGGCGCCGAGTGACTAGATGATTTCAGAAAAACTAACGAGCCAAAGCGTAGTTGACTATGTAGCTTTCTGGCCCGATGACGACGAGTTCCTCATCTCTATCCTCTGGCTGTCTACTCGTCGTTGCTTTCGATTTCAGACAACATCAATTGAGAGCTCCGCGTAAACTCCGAGCGAGGTCTCGTGACTTGGGCTCTCCGTGATAGCCTAACCGCTAACAGCCTAGTGTCTTCCGGCTCTTTGCAAGCACAAGGACAGCCTGTGATTGGCTGCTTTTGCAATACTACCCGTTCTGGAGAGACGCGTCGAGGGCGTCGTTGTCGCGTTCGTCTGAAAGTGCTCAATCAACATGCAAGTTGACCAACATCGTCAATATTGTCTATGAGACTTTTCACTCTTTCGGAGTACTGAGCTGTTAACAGTGATACTTACAATGATGCGACAAGAGTCTGGCCGAATCGACCCCAAACGAAGGGCTGTTCTCAACCACAAAAAACAGCAGTTTGCAGCACCTTCGTTCAAGCAACAGGACTACCCCCACCGTCTCAACTTTTACGATGTGCCTCCAACGTCAGAGATCACGCTCGAAGAATTTGAGCAGTGGGCGATTGATAGATTGAAAGGTACAAAAATGCTGATTCATGTCACCAGGAGAAAGATCATATTGTCTAATCGTTCGTTCGTTCAATAGTACTGGCCGAAATCGAAGCTTGTTCCTATCGCAATAAAACACCACAAGAAACAGAAGCGCACATCGCACCGGTCTTGAAGAAATATCTCAATCTGTCGTCAAATTCTTCAGCTTCCGGTGGCGTTGTCAGCCAGCAATTGAAAAATGAACGACAGAAAGATCACTACTCGCACTTTATCCTCCGACTCGCATTCTCTGCGACCGAAGAACTGCGTCACCGCTTCGTCCGCGCGGAGACAATGCTGTTCAAGTTTCGCTTCCAGAAAGACGACAGCAAAGAACGACGCTCATTCATTGAAAGTCTCAATCTGACCTGGGAGGCTGTGAGCGAGGAGGAGAGGTCCGAACTCGCCGACCATTTGGTTACTTCTACCCCAGGCCTACGACGTGCTGATGGCGAGTCCTGGTTCAAGGTAGATTGGGAGAAGGTTCCTGAGCTGATTGAACGTCGAGCTGTTTTTATCCGCAAAGGAAAGGCCTACGTTCCGCAGAGGGAGCAATTGAGTATGATCATTGCAGATTTTACTGCACGATTGGAAAAGGCAATGGAGGTATGTACCGATCCGAGCGCTTATGCCACCACGATAACTAATTTGAAATCTAGTTAACGAGCCGTGCCTTACCTCGTCTGGACGAAGACGATCGTCTCACTCCGATTCTAAATCACCTGTCCAAGAACTTTGGAAGCGCCGAATCCTCTTATTCTGAGGGTGAAGGTGTTGTCGACGGAGCTCCAATTACCGCAGCTTCCATTGACCCTCTGTCGCAGCACTTTCCTCTCTGTATGCGAAGTCTGCACATGACACTACGGAAAAACAATCACTTGAAACATTTTGGTCGTCTACAATACACGCTTTTCCTTAAAGGTATCGGTCTCAGTCTCGACGAGTGTATTGTGTTCTGGCGTCAGTCATTCAAAGGATTCTCCGATGATGAATTCAACTCGAAATATAAATACAACATTCGTCACAGTTACGGAGACGTCGGAGGTGACGCCAACCGTCGTGGTCGTGGTTATCCACCATACTCGTGCCAGAGGATTTTATCGGAAAGTGCTCCCAGCACTGGCCAAACACACGGATGCCCTTACCGACATTTCTCCGTTGACAACCTTACTGCATTGCTACAGTCGACTGGCGTCCATGATAAAGATCTTTTACGTGGCGTACGAGAGGATGTGGACAAGCAGAGATATCACATTGCTTGCAACCGAGTCTTCGAGTGGACGCACAAGGCAGATATCAAAAGGGTCAAAGAGGATGGCTCGTGGAGTCAAACCGATTTGGATACAATCGTCCATCCAAACACATACTTCAAGCGCAGCTTTCTTCTCAAGACCTCTGGAAAGCCGTCCAAGGACAGTGCTTCATGAGCTAATCTTCGTATATCATAGCATCGGAACAGGGCGTAAAGGATTCAACGGCAGGACAGTTTATTGATATGCGTTATTGAGGGACCCAACAATTGTATATTCGAGTTTTGATTGTGTGATAACGAAATAATATGATCATTCTGAGAACCCAAACGTTTTTCTCTTTCTAGAACTTCATCTAAAAGCCGTGATGGTATTCGAGATGTAACCTCTGCTGATTCCCAAATCATCAAAAAGGATCAGAATGACCTTTCCAAGCCAGGTGCCCAGCCATGGGTTATATTCGTCTACGCTCGACGCGAAAACAACCTCGCAACTGAAAACTGCATGAGGCTGTCGACAGTAATGTGAATTAAGTGTCGGCGGTGTTTTTGAAGAAAGAAGAAGAGAGAAGAGGAAAAAAAAGGCGCCCGAGGTCATTTATGCGGTCGGGTGTGGGGACCTGATCACTGCGGCGGACCGTAGCCACCATGAATGCTGCAACCTGGCTTCATGGAGCGCCCACAACATGAGCCCACACCCCTCCGGTTGATCGAAGCACCCTCGACATATCATACCGCTACGGCGTTGCCTATCGTAGGCATCGATTATGCACTAAAAAGAACACGTTGATATTCATTTCTCACAGCTCTTAAGTGCTTCAGGCACTGCTCTTTCTATTTGTTGACTCCCAATTCCTCCCTGGCCTCGCACGGTTCCGGTTGTTGTTGCTCCCGCTTTTAGACGATCAAGATGGATTACGAGGCGTTGAAGGACCAATGGAGCGATGTCGAGGATCGTGACGGTGTCAGACTCAGCTGGAATACCTTTCCAAGCTCGCGCATGGTCAGTGAAGATCACACTCGTCTATAATTGGAGGTTGTTGTTGACTGTCCCATGTAGGAAGCATCCCGCTTAGTTGTCCCCATCGGAGCAGTGTATACGCCCCTCAAAGAAAAGACCGACACCCCATTATTGCAATATGAACCGGTGACTTGCAAAGCTCCTTGCAAAGCGGTCTTGAATCCTTATGCGTACGTTGCGACTGTAGTCCCTCATAACGCAATCATGATGCTGACCAATTCGCGCGATAATGTAGGAATGTCGATATCCGAGCTCGAATCTGGATTTGCCCATTCTGTTTGATGCGCAATCCCCTTCCACCACACTACAAAGACATTACAGAAAACGCTATCCCCCCGGAACTTCACCCTCAGAGCACCACGATCGAATACCGATTGGCCCGTCCCGCCCCTGCTCCACCAATTTTCGTGTATGTTGTAGACACTTGTCAGGAAGATGATGGCCTCCAGGCTCTCAAGGACTCCCTCATCATGAGCTTGTCCCTGCTCCCGTCTAACGCACTTGTTGGTCTGATCACATATGGCACCATGGTATGACACATTCCGCTTAGTACGATAGCATGATGGAAACTGACGGACGACATAGGCGCAAGTCCATGAACTCGGGTACGGAGAGTGCGCCAAGTCTTATGTCTTCCGCGGAAGCAAGGACTACGCCGCCAAACAGGTGCAAGAGATGCTTGGGTTGCTCAATGCTGGCGCTCGTCCTGGTGCTCCCCAGCAGCCTGGTCGCATGCCTCCTCCTCCTATGGGTCCTGCAGCCCGATTCCTCCTTCCCGTACAGCAGGCCGAATTTCAGATCACCAACATTCTTGAGCAACTGCAGCGTGATCCCTGGCCAGTCGCGAACGACAAGCGTGCTTTGAGATGTACCGGTGTCGCCGTCAGTGTTGCAGTTGGCTTGTTGGAAACATCTTTCCAGAATGCAGGTGGACGTATTATGGTCTTCGCCAGCGGCCCAGCTACCGAGGGTCCCGGTATTGTCGTCGGTCCAGAGCTAAAAGAGCCTATTCGATCTCATCACGACATCGATAGAGACAACATCAAATATTTCAAGAAGGCAGTCAAGGTATTTTTTACTCAGACGCCACAGCTCCAAGGGCTATATGCTAACAACGCTTTAGTTCTATGATAATCTCGCCAAGCGCGCCGCACACAATGGTCACGTAATTGACCTATTTGCTGGATGTCTTGATCAAGTGGGCATGTTGGAAATGAAAAACATGGCCAACCATACCGGCGGTCATATTCTGCTTACCGACAGCTTCACATCTTCTCAGTTCAAACAATCATTTGTCCGAGTTTTCGACAAGGATGACAACGATAATCTGCTCATGGGCTTCAACGCATCTCTAGAGGTCCTTACTACGAAGGAGCTTAAAGTAACAGGTCTTATCGGTCACGCCATCTCACTGAATAAGAAATCGAGCAGCGTGGGAGAGACTGAATGTGGTATCGGCAATACTTGCGCATGGAAAATGTGCGGTATCGACCCCGCTGCCAGCTATGGCATCTACTTCGAGATCGCAAATCAAGGTGGACCAGCACCGATGCAACAGGGCCCTCAACGTGGCATGATGCAATTCCTCACATACTACCAGCACTCCTCTGGCCAATTCCACCTCCGCGTAACGACTATCGCCAGGAACCTTAGTGGTCCAGCCGGTGACCCAGCCCTCGCTCAGTCATTCGACCAAGAAGCTGCAGCAGTCCTCATGTCTCGTATCGCTGTCTTCAAGGCTGAGGTCGATGACGGCCCAGATGTGCTTCGATGGGTCGACCGTATGCTGATACGGCTATGTTCGCGTTTCGCTGATTACAGAAAGGATGACCCAACCTCGTTCCGCCTCGAAAAGAACTTCACTCTTTACCCGCAATTCATGTTCCATCTTCGCCGAAGTCAGTTCTTGCAAGTTTTCAACAACTCTCCAGACGAAACGGCTTTCTACCGACATGTCTTGAACCACGAGGATACCGGCAACTCATTGATCATGATCCAACCAACTCTTGATTCGTATTCTCTCGAACAAGAGGGTAGTCAACCTGTCTTGCTCGACTCTGCCTCCATTCAGCCCACTCACATTCTTCTCCTCGATACCTTCTTCCACCTTCTCATTTTCCACGGAGAGACAATGGCAGAATGGAGGAAAGCCGGATACCAGGACCAGGAGGGCTACGAAAACTTCAAAGCCATTTTGGAACAACCAAAGGAGGATGCCAGAGTAAGCACAGCTATTCCCATCACTCTCGTACAAGGTTAATCAAGCTATTTAGGAACTAATTGCGGACCGGTTCCCACTCCCTCGGTTCATCATCTGTGATGCTGGTGGCTCGCAAGCTCGTTTCTTACTGTCAAAATTGAACCCCTCGACAACTCACTCCACTGGAGGATACGGTGGCGGTGTTACGGCACAAACTATCTTCACGGATGATGTGTCGCTACAGACTTTCATGGAGCATTTGATGAAGTAAGCTTAATATCTCTGTTCTGTCAGTAATATACTAATAGTTACCTAGGCTTGCTGTCTCGGGCACCAACTAAACACGGAGTACTGGTGATATCCTACATATCGGTTGTGAGTCGCGATGATCTGTGAGGCTGTGTGTACCTTTTAGCGGTCTTTTTCCACCCGTCATTTGTTTTTACGATACAATCGATTGATAAATTCCTTATTTTTGAGCCCAAATCTAAACCTTCACAGGCGGACGATCGTTTCGCAAAAAGAAAGAGAAGTAGATGGTTTTATGTGCAGTATGTTTATAGCATTGTAGCCAAAAAATCGATCATTCTAAACAATTTTTGATCTCGGCAGCCCCATAAAGCTAACCGTTTCTGGATTTATCTCGCCAATTCCTTGAGCGGGTCACGTGCTTCGGCTAGCACACAACGTCTCTCTCCAATAAATTCCCTATCGACACTTGCTCGGTTTGAAGTTTCTCAAGCTTGCGAGCCTCTCCTACAAGCACCATTCACTTCACTCTTTCTTTCTCCCCAAGGACGATAGACTACCTTACGCTTTCGCCATGCGTAAGTATCATCTCCTTGGTGCGGCATTCTTTGCCAGGCGATCGCTAACATGAGAATTTCTTTTCTCTATGAATAGCTCCCAAATTTGACCCCAATGAAGTGAAGATCATCCACCTCCGTGCCACCGGTGGTGAGGTTGGTGCTCAGTCTGCGCTTGCCCCCAAGGTCGGTCCTCTGGGTTTGTCGCCCAAGAAGATTGGTAAGAAACCCCCCGATGCTGGTGCAATTGAGGAACGAGGAATTTTTCTCCGGTTGCTAATTATCTGAACAGGTGAAGATATTGCCAAGGCTACCGGTGACTGGGTTAGCATCCCTTTCTCCCGAACATGTCGTCGACCGAGGAAGCCGAGTGACTAACGCGCAATCCTACAATCCAACAGAAAGGTCTCCGTGTCACCGTCAGACTCACCATCCAGAACCGTCAAGCCGCGGTCTCTGTTGTTCCTTCCGCCTCTTCCCTCGTCATCCGTGCCCTCAAGGAGCCTCCCCGTGACCGCAAGAAGGAGAAGAACATCAAGCACTCCAAGTCCGTTCCCTTGGACGAGGTCATCGAGATTGCTCGCACCATGCGTTCCCGCAGTCTCGCTAAAGAACTACGTGGCACCGTCCTTGAGATTCTCGGCACTTGTTTCTCAGTTGTTCGTACCCTTTTATTATGGTGCAATTGAAAGATTTCGCATGATGCTGACTATTTGAAAAGGGATGCCAGGTCGACGGACGCAGCCCCAAGGACGTCAGCGATGATGTCAAGGCTGGCGAGATTGATAGTATGTTTCCCTCTGTTGAAATCCGATAATCACGGGTCAACTGCTAACCATGGTTTCTAGTTCCTGAGGAGTAAGCGTTTGTTGTCAGAGTTTTCGAGAAAAAGTTTTTGCACAAAATTCACTCGGAAAACCCCGAGTTGAGGCGTGTTAGATACGAGAATTGATGACGATTTGATACCAAAAACTACAATTCTAATGAGTTACGAATCTTTCCCTTCGTTGTTCTTTTTTACTGCCTGGATTGATCTGTTCTTTCTTCCCCTGTCCCTTGGTGTTCCATCTCAAAATCCGACAGGATGAGAAGATAGGACAACCTTTGCCACACTCTGGCCATTACCGTCCGGTCCTCGATCGGAATTACAAGCTCCACGGTAACGGCCTATTTTGACGCAAAGAAGATAAATCTTTTGACCAACTACTCACCGCGATATCTTTTTTGGAGGGAATCCATTTCTCTCTGGAGTGGATATAGTGGTCCATCTTTTATGGTCTACATGTCTATTGCGTTCTGCAATATGTAGTGAATGCGTAGGGTTATTTTACTTAGCTAAAGAATGGAAGTTACGTGTATTCATCTTTACTGCATTTTCATAATTAGGGCTTGCTGAAAGATCTGATGAAGAAATTACCACTTAGGTTTCAGGCCGATCTATCAACTCCTCAACAAGATTTCATGAACTGTTTGCACAGCCATTTGTCGAAGTCATATAGACTCTTCTTCAAGCCACTTAAATTTATACTGCGATTTACGTGTAAGCATGGCTTCCTTACAGAGTAGGTTTCGAGTCGAGCTAGTAGAAATGTATCACCTGATAGAGCATGGAAACAATACTCTACTCTTCCGAATTACATATATCTTCATGCGGAGAGAACTTTGCATGCAAAGGTATTCGGATAGTCCTACGATGAGAACCAAGCGGTCAAGACTCTAGACTCTAATGATATATTACCTAGGAGATTGTCAGGTGTCCATCTCACAAAATTTAGGTAGGCCAACAAGAAGATCAACACTGGTCAAGTTTACCTATCTCTCTGAATCACTTCTCATGTTCAGACATTCCATCTCTAGAACAGAATATACTACTACTTCTGCACCAACTACTCTCCATTCGGGTGAAATTCTTGTACGTATCAATTATAATAACCTAAATTGTATCGCGCTTACGCTTGAAGGGATTAGAAGAATTTCTGATTAGACCATCGGCTATCCTGCAAGTCTTGGTGAAGAACAGCCACAAGGTCTCATACAAGTATGCGTCGTGGACCAAACGAAAATTAGCGAAATGAAGTTTGTTCGCAAAATCATCAGCTCCTTTGCTATTGGGTCAATTTTTCAGGATGGTGAAAACAAGACATGAAATAGATAGATAGAAACAGAAGCGCCTTCTATAAAACAAGATATATGGATCAAATATAGCTGAGTAGAGTAGTGAAAACTGGTAAGAATGGATGATAAGCAATCGAGTCGAGCTTATAGCTTGCTTGTGGAAACGAAGAAAGGAATATTCTTGGAAGCGAAGAGATCCTTGTGTTCAGCTTTGATGATATCGGCAGCCTGAATGATATGTGTTAGTCCTCGAGTAATGGATAGAATTCAAATTCCAACTAACCTTTTCTCCGATCATGTAGACGGAGTTCTGGATACGGCAATCAGGAATGACTGGGATAATAGAGGCATCGGCTATACGAAGGTTCTTGATCCCGTGGACACGAAGCTTGGGATCAACGACACCCTGTTGGATGTTTCTGGAGAGCCGTGCAGTACCGCAAGGATCTGGAATACATATTAGCCACGTCTAAGATAGAAATGGTTGGGGAAGAGAACTGACGGAAACCTGTTTGGCTTCGGTCTAGGACAGCCCGCTTCATTTCGTCATCAGAATCAAGAGGCATTTTCCATGGGTATTCAGAAACGACGAGATCTTTGAAACCAGCACCCTTTGTCAGGACATCATATGTCCATCTAACACCTTCTCGCATGGCCAAGATGTCAAGATCGTTGCCGAAAAAGTTGAGGTTGATGTTCGGTTGCGTAAGAGCGTTGGCGCTATCAAGGGTTACTTGACCCTCTGACAAAGGACGAAGTAGATCGACAATGACAGTCATGTAGTTTCCCTTCTCGGGCATGGGGTAGTGCCACTGAAAAGCGCTGCTCCAAAGACCGACAAAATCGAGCTCAAAGTGAGGCTGACCAGCTGGGCCGAAGGGATCCAGGCCACCGTTCGCAACTTTGGCCTCGCGGTACTCGGCATACTTGTTTAGACGCTCGTCAATACGAGGGAAGCCGACAAGTTCCAAGAAAGCGGAGCTGACTGGACCAGTCTTGTCCTTTTTGTAGGTAGAGACGGCAGCATCGTGGAGAGGACCAGGGCGGAGGACGTGGTCGTCAAGAGCATACCCATCCTTGAGCTCAAGGACAAAAGGAACAATAGGGTGGTCCAGCAAGTGCTGGCCAACATGTGGGGAGATAAGAACGGGCTCGATACCGTGCTTGGAAAGTTCGGCAGCAGGTCCAATACCACTAAGTAAGAGAAGCTTGGGTGTTTCGAAGACACCCTGAGAAACAATGACTTCACGGCTAGCATAGACGGTGATCTCAGAGCCGTAGGCTTGGCTGATGACGGTAACACCAGAGCAGACTTTGGTAACGGGGTCGATGATCAACTTTTTAGAGTTGACACCATAAAGGATGGTCACGTTGGGCTTATCCTTGAGGTACAAGAAGCTACCCTGGCGCTCACCCTTGTAGATAGTATCGACACAGTGTGTTAGACCCCGCATCTCACCGGAGAAGATGTCTTCAGTTATAACACCACCTTTGTCAAGCCAAGCTTCAGCGAGAGCATCACGGAAGGGCTTCATCTCAGGGACCAAGTCAGCATGAGAAATGTTGACGGGACCGCCAGTCCCAATCTTCTTGAGGTCCGAAGAGTAAAGCTTCTCGTCATCGTGGTAGGTAGCACACTTGCGGAGATATTCAACACAGTTGTCCCAGGTCCAGTCAGAGCCACCGAACTGCTCCCAGTCGTCGAAAGTGGGCTTTGAGCCAGGAATCCATGTGAAGTAGTTGGCACATGAACTTCCACCGAGGGTCTTGCCACGGGTGTTGGGCTTCTCAATTCGCTCATAGTCGTTACGCTTGATCATGGTGGTCTTGTAAGCCCAGTCATATTTGCTCCCCCGAAGAGTGAAAGCTAATGATGGGGTAGTAATCTCTTCGATTTGATCCGGGTTGGGGATACCGGCTTCGACAACTAGGACGCGAACATGAGGGTTCTCGGCGAGACGACCAGCAACAGCATTGCCAGCTGTGCCACCGCCAACGATGATGAAGTCGAAAGTGTTTCCGTCTGCAACAAAGGCCATGTCTACTTGTATAAATTGTATTGAGGATGGTAGGTTTCGGAATAACTTTCGATGTTGTGAAATTGTCGGGAGATTTGACTCCAAGTGTGTCAAATATTCTGCGATATGTGATTTTGGTGTTTTCACAATGGGCAGAGGCAACAGGTGTTACGGTCTCAATATATATGTTTTTCCCTCTCTCTCTCTCTCTCTCTCTCTCAACAATGAAAACCACTTCTTCATACCGTCAATGTTCCATACCGTCAAGTAACGCGCCGGCGCACACGGCATTGTGGCCGCTCGATCCGGGCGAGTATTTCAGTCAAGTCATTGAATTTCCTAGTGTTTCCGAAAAAGGAAAATCCTACACCGTGATGCAAATAACGGTTATACGACTATTTAGGGTTGAATTCACTTCGAATCGTTCATTGGTCATGGTTTTTCCTTGGCTCTTACTCATCCTGCAGATTTCGCCGGAGTAGATCCTAGGCTAATCAACAAAAGTTTGTTTGTGTCTCAGTCGCTTAGAGTCGCCAGTAATATGGTTCTATGCTATACTAGATCTATCTAATAGCATCAAGTATGTACGTAAATCTCTCGGGTACGTAACTCAATACTTCTGATATTGATTATGCAGAAGCTTATAACTCTAGTATATACAATTACAACAACTGAGTTCCTTGATCAAGTTTTGGCACTTATTTGTATCATAGTATGATTTCGACACGATGTCGGTTTATACCGGTGCCTGATCACGAAGGATTGGAGCAAGGGCTGAGGAGAAGGCAATCTCGCGGCTTTCCAAGTGGTGAAATGTAGATAGCGACTGTACGATCTACTCATACTGACTCCAATACTACGTCGGAATCGAGGCCGTACGAAAGCTCCATGTAAAGCGGTAAGTATCGATCCAGCATCCACTATCCTGTCCAATTCGGTGCCGGAGCTCCTATTCGAAGCTTTCGAAGCATTCGAAGCACCACTGACCAGTGAACAGGCCAGCGCATCGTACCAAAGCCTCAAGATAGCGAAATTCCATCCATACAAAGGAGCACGTAGTCCCTATACAAATCCGCGAAGTCGGCATGCAGGTCGATACGCCAAAGTCCATAATGCGGCACAGAGCCGTGTTACCATATAGAGACCCGGAATCCTATTCCGGCACTAAGAGATTAGATAGGGTTTTTTAATCTAAGCTAATCTAACAACACTCAACGTCTTTTGATACATGTTTCAAGCTGACGTATGGTATATTGATTCATAAGAAATACATATCAGAATATGGTGTAGCAGCACTTCTACTATATCCTGTTATTGCTTAGATTGTATGCACGATTAGCTGTCTAGTGTCAGTATCTGAGTCAAGTGAGACGCTGAGCGGAAGGTACGGAAGCCCTAAAACGCTTACGGGATTGCTTCGGGGAAAAGACGGCCCAATAGTATTTCCTCTTTGGGGTATGCTTCGCCCTAAGAGAATTTACTACCGACTTGAGTCACTGGCGGGCTGAGGCATCGCCACGGAAGTTTTGAATCTTGATAAGTAACAGATTGGAGTGTTTCGTGAGCTGATAAAATGCTGCTCATTTCCCAGAGGGTAATGTCCATTCAGAAGTTGGCAGTTTGTACGAATCACGAAAAGAGGAGCGCGAGGCACGATCTGAGATAATATCAAACTCATCATGTCCAAGCCCAACTTTACAACGGCTGAAGGTACGAGACTTGATACAATCTTGAATGATTTCCCCTAAGATCTTTCACAGGCCATCCAATTCCAGACCCCTCTGTCAGTGTCACACTGCCTACGATTGGCGGGGGTGGTATCACAACACTTGGTGATACAGTCCTCCTCGAAACTCTTGCACATTTTAATCGCGAACGGATTCCTGAACGGTCAGTAACTCCTGAAACATCTCTGTGGTAAGGAGCTGATGGAGGCATAGTGTCGTCCATGCCAAAGCCAACGGTGCGTGGGGAGAGTTCGAAGTCACCAATGACATCTCCAAATACACACATGCAAAATTTCTCAACGGTGTTGGCAAGAAGACTCCGGTCCTCTGGCGGTTGAGCACGACTGCTGGTGAGCGTGGGGCCGCGGACACTGTCCGTGATGTGCGAGGCTTTGCTGTCAAGTTCTTCACCGAGGAAGGAAATCACGACATAGTTGGAAATCACATCGTACAGTTCACTTGTCTCCTTGCAACTGCTCCCACTGACCTGGTCTTTAACAGCCTGTTTTCTTCGTCCGCGACCCAATCAGGTTCCCATCCCTGAATCGAAGCCACAAGCGAAACCCTACCACGAACCGTCCGGACTGGACTATGGTAAGTGCCAAACCGGATTTTCTTTCACTATTTTGTGTCAGGAAATCTGACTTTTTCAGTTCTGGGACTTTCATGTCAACCAACCCGAAAGCGTACACGCTTTGATGCATGTTTTTGGCTCTCGTACCGTACCGGACTCGATCCGCCGCGTGACTGGTTTCGGTGTGCATACGTTTAAGCTTATTGCAGCCGACGGCAAGATTCGCTACTGCAAATTTCACTTCAAGCCTACCGCTGGTGTCACTTCATGGTCCGCACAAGACGCCGCTCGTATGGCAAGTGTGAATCCCGACTTTCACGGCCAGGACCTTGGGGATGCCATTGCTCGTGGAGAGTACCCTTCCTGGAAGCTCTATCTGCAGGTGATGGAGCCTGAACAAGCTGAGAATTATGGCCGAGCTCTTTTCGATATCACCAAAGTCTGGCCTCACAAGGACTTTCCGTTGATAGAAGTCGGTAAAATGACTTTGAACAAGAATGTAAGCTGTATTCGCAATGGAGACTGAGGATTTGAAGACTGACCGTGGGTTACAGCCCGAAAACTACTTTGCCGAGATCGAACAAGCAGCCTTTACACCCGCTAATATGGTCCCAGGAATTGCCATGACACCAGATCCCAGTAAGTATCAAGGAGAATTTTGTCTTATATCAGTCTTTAATAATCCTATAGTGTTGCAGGCGCGTATGTTTGCCTATGCTGATGCCGCACGATATCGTCTCGGCGTCAACTACACTCAACTTCCACCCAACCGTGCTATCTGTCCCGTCTTTGCTCCTTTTGAGCGTGATGGCTACGGTACCATTACACGTAACTACGGGGGTGAACCCAACTACGTGCGCAGCACGCTGAGTACCGGCCAGGTAAATCGACAGGCTGTCTACAATTCGCCCATTACCGAGCGCATTGAGCGTGACGCTATTTTGGCTCAGAATGAACTTCAGGTCGACGAGGAAGACTACATCCAGCCACGCGACTTTTGGGCGAGGGTCATGGATGACAATGAGAGGAGATTGTGGATTCACAACGTTGCAGAGACCTTAGAGACTGTCCCTCCTGCATTACAGGCCGCTGTTGCTGCTATGTTCAGTAACGTTGACGCTCGTATTGGCCAAGCCTTGGGTGCTGAGTCAAAGGTCAGCGCCCATATCTGATGTTACAATGTGTTTAGTTAGATAGACTTTCAGCTTAGAGATACATCGTGTACGCCAATAAAACCGCAGTAAGTACTGGTTTGCGGTATGCTCCAAAGCAATGAGCTTTTCTTACCACCAAGTATATGCTCTCTGCGTCCGATGCTCTTAATAGCAGAAAGTTAGACTTTCTGATTACTGATTCCCAATGCTCTCGTCTATCTCAAGCTTCCATTGTATCAATATGGCTACAGGAAGAGGACCTCAAGGAGCGGAGGCTTCGTAACGTATATTTTTTGTTCTCAACCTCTTTTCCCAGAAGCCGTGCACATGCTTCGCAGGCCTTCCTGGCAAAATTGACCGGTTGATAGTACTTGTTACACGTTACGATGAGCATAACGAATAATAATGCCCTAACGATGGGGCTTTCAGACCACTACGTACTAGGCTCTCAGCTGGAGTCTCGAATAGATACCAGGGAATCTATGAGCTGATCGTTCTGGCGCTTCACTAATGCTCTTTTGTAATAAGGCGGTTGATATACAACATGCCCGATCAACACAAAAGTGATGGATTCATGAAATGTTCTATCTGAAATATGTCGCGCGAGAATCAGATCTCATCAACCTCTCTCCTACGTTGAGCCATGTCCTACACAGATGACTCTATTCAGGCAGGGATCAGGTAGTGCTAATCGTCGTTGTCCTCATTAAGAGCACCATCGTCAAATGGTGTAAGACGATTGGGCGGCTGGGCCTCCCTTGTTTGATGCCCGTGCCCCCCATCCGATCTGACACCCTCAAACAACTCTTCCTTTCTCTCCATATGAAGGTATTCGAACCCATCAGTCTGTGAAATAGTGTTTTATCAGTGAAATATTGTCACGTGCAGTGTCTTCGGTGGATCCATCGGCCTGCATTTGATTTGCCAGACTTCTGCCACTTCAAGCATTCTCCGACTATATCCAAACAACACGAGAGAGCGTTCACAAGCGTCTCAGTAACATGCCTCTCTCGAAGAATAAGCGCATAGTCCAGATATTTGTGCTTTTTGCTGTTCTCTTGTGCTTATATTTTTACAGCAAATCACCGATATCAACACAAGAGGACGTGCCGAGAGTAAATACAGACGACAAATTTCTCTGGGCTCAGATACCCCAACGATATCCCGTAAAAAATCCTGTGCCTGTCCCATCTGCTGTTCCAAACAGTATTCCCCAGATTCAACATGAATTCTCTACCGAAGACTCATCTACACGTGCTACACGAGAAGCGCGACTAGACGCAGTCAAAGGCAATTTCACGCATGCCTGGAATGGGTACAAAAAATATGCATGGATGAACGATGAAGTGGCGCCTCTATCTGGTCAAGCACATGACCCATTCGGGGGATGGGCCGCGACATTGGTCGACACATTAGGTACGTTGTAACTCTCGGGAACCGAGTCTTCTATCACGTTGACTGACATGTGAGTGCGTAAAAGACACATTGTGGATCATGGGCTTCGAAGATGAGTTTGAAGAAGCCGTGCTCGCCGTCGAAAAGCTGGACTTTACGACGTGCTCACTGGAAGAAATAAACGTCTTCGAAACAACGATCAGATACTTGGGCGGATTCCTAGGTGCCTACGACATCAGCCAGGGCAAGTACCCGATCCTCCTGCAAAAAGCAACTGAAATCGGTCAAATGCTGTACAATGCTTTCGACACCCCGAACCGAATGCCTGTCACACGATGGAAATTCAAGGATGCAAAGAACGGACTCCCCCAAGCAGCTGGCGAGAATGTCCTCGTTGCTGAAATCGGGTCGCTGACGTTGGAGTTTACGAGGCTTAGTCAATTGACCAAGGATTCTAGATGGTATGATGCCGTGCAGCGAATCATGGATGTCTTTGAGGAGCAGCAGGAGCAAACCAAGGTTCCTGGTCTGTGGCCTGTCGTCGTCAGCGCGAAGACTCTGAATTTCCATGACTTCTCGGGGTTTACGATTGGAGGGATGGCGGATTCGCTGTATGAGTATCTGCCGAAGGTAAGTTGTTTTCCATTTGATCTTATATCGTTGCCATGTTAATGCTAGACAGCAATATGTCCTTCTAGGTGGAGCCTCACACCAATATCAGACATTGTACCTAGGTGCTCTGGCATCCATGAAAAACCACGTCTTCTTTCGGCCCATGACCAAAGATGGACAAGACGTACTTCTACCCGGCGACGTCTCATGGTACGACCAGGATGGCATTGCACGTCCCAAGATTGAGCCAAAAGCACAGCATCTGAGTTGCTTTGCGGGCGGAATGGTTGCTCTTGGAGCGAAAGTCTTCCAATATGCGGAAGATTTGGTTATCGCTCGCAAGTTGGTCGATGGTTGCATTTGGGGGTATGAGAGTGGACCGTTGGGTATAATGCCGGAAATCATACATGCAGTTGCTTGCGAGAATCAACAGGACTGTCGATGGGATCAGTCGAAGTGGCATCGTGAGGTTGAGAGTTCCTTTCCCGAGAACTCGGCGGAAGAAAGTATACTATTTCGACATCTGGCACCAGGCGTGTCGAAGATTGACGATGGAAGATACATCTTGCGGTAATGCCCTCTCTCTTATCTGTCAAGAAGTTACCAAAAATTGACGCGAAAAAAGACCCGAAGCAATTGAATCAATATTCATCATCTACCGCATAACCGGCGACCCAATCTACCCCGAAAAGGCATGGGTCATGTTCAACAACATCATTCAACACACCATCACGGACATTGCTCATGCCGGATTGAATGACTGCACAGTTCCTAACCCATCTAAGCAAGATCGAATGGAGTCGTTCTGGCTTGCAGAGACATTGAAGTATTTCTACTTGATGTTCTCGGAGCCGGATGTGGTGAGTTTGGATGATTATGTGTTGAATACAGAGGCGCATCCATTACGGCGGCCATTATAATGATATTGTGACCTCCCATATTTGGTATTTACATGAGGTATTGATACGGCTGGCCCCGCAATGACCTGTACGATAACCACTATATGTGTGATGAGAAAGATACAGGCTGCATTCATTTTCATGATATTCCAGAAAGAGACAGGACAATACTACAATGACCAAGTACGACTGCAACGTCCAGCTGGAAGACAAAATACCTATGACAGCATCGAATGCTCCATCTCAACTCCAAAGTATTTGATCCCCCGATTGACCGAGTTTGACATACCTGCCAAGTCAAGCATAATTAGGGCTAGGTATGCATGGAAATAAGGTTCCACATAACGTTCCGTGAGGTCCACCGGAACGACATTTTGAGGAGTCATTGGATTGATATCGCTGTCGGAATGGCACTTTGGGGGGTCGGAGGCTCGTATACATTCGACAGACGTGAGACTAAATGTCTAGTGCATAAATTGTCTGAAGTACTTCCTTGTAGATCTTTGTAAAAGCGTGGGACAATCCAGGTGGGTCACGGCATTCAACAGGTTTATCGTGCATCCAACGAAGCTACAGAATTGCTTGTATATACTACACAGTACAACACAGTACAACTACCATACAATAAACAGGGTAGCAGTGTCGACAAGGCAAAACACTCGCGTTTCGTCGTACGTACGTACCTTATAATATCGGCTCGCACCGACTGAGTGCCAAGGTTGCGTACGACCGATGCCAAACATGCCCATCGATCTTAAAGACGGTGTGATGTGTTGCGTGCGCTTTGACAAATGTTTCCAGGGATGTCTCGAAGGCGGTATAACCTTGGCCCTCATCACAGGCGTAGGCTGTTTACTCGTAAATAAAAATAGACTCTGTGTGTTGTACGACCGTCAATCTGCCAATGTACGTAATTTGTGAATCTCGTTCCGATATGTTGAACTGAATTGATTTGTGCGTTGTCGGACTGGTTGCCTGAGGCTGAAGCAGTCGAGCTGAAAAAATGATGCTGCCTTATGCGTGAGGCATTCAATGGGATCGTGGGCTGGTGTATAGTGTAACCAGTAATTACAGTCTGGCACGATGCAAATTAAACTTCAAGCCTCAGAAATGCGTTACGGAGTCCAGAATGATGATGGCATGGCATCTGCGGCTTGCCAGGAGTCAAGATTGCAATCACTTACGGAGTACGTACTAGCATATTCAAATTGGGTGGACCCCGTCAGGTGTGGCTGGGCGAGACTCTGTTCCTCTCCACACAAGCTTAGCATGAACTCTGTGCCGTACTCCGTATTATGGAGTACGTACATTCACCATTGTGTCATCGGAGGCTGATCGACTTTTCCTTTGTTGCTTCTCAAATGCTCAGAGAGAAAGTCTGAGATCGTATTGGTAGAAGCACTTATCGCAGAGACCGCGACACTGCGTATTTATTCTACTACATAGTATGTAAATACCGCATTACTTAGTATACTCCGTTCACTGGACAGTCCGAGTCACAGGCGTTGTATCATCTGTAAGTGGAGGGAGAATGATACTGGGGCCGAGAGCCCGCACCCCCTCCCACCCCAAAACGAGATACTGCCAATCAGAGCGCGTTCTTGTCGGCTCGACCGTCCAATAGCGGGGAGCCAAGCGTCCACTGTGACCGGATCGGCTGCCGCCCACCTCCACAAGGGCTGACGCCACACGTATTCTCTCGTTCTTAATACCTACCGGTCTTAGTCATGATCAGTCAGCCTTGTTCTGGCCTGGACGTCGAGTGTACACGTTGGGCAGAAGGACCTCCAAGTGTCAATGAAAAATGACGATCAGGAAGATCAATATTCTCGGAAACAATCAATCAATGGGATGATACGCAGTAGTTCTATGTCGTCGACCAACACAGACTGAAAATTTCATGGACCGGATGGAGACGGTGGAGTGGGGCGGGTGGAGATGAGCGGATCCACCGAGGAAAAAAGAAAGGGAAGAGAAACAAAGAAAAGAGGGCAGACAGAGAGCAAGAGCGACCGAGCGGTGGAGGATGTGTGCGAAAGAGAAGGAGGGAAAAGACAGAAGGAGCGACCGACCGATGGACAGAGTGATCAAGGCAGGCACGATGGACGACATCCTCATCTCCAGGGAACTGGGTTGCATAGATTAAAATATGCAACATGTATATAAATTTAGATTAATGTCAACGAGAATCAACTACGTTTCACTAAGCTCCCCAAAGAGTACTCGCGCATGCGATCGAGGGGAAGCGATCGCCGCCCATTTGATGACGACTGGAATAGCGTGCAGTAGCGCGGTGGGGTCTTCCTTGTATTTCCTCTCCAGCACCTGTTTGATGCTTGCTGCTCCCACGTATCCCGATGAATCGCGACGTCGGGTGTGTCGTCGTGTTCGAATTTGTGATCTCAGGAGAGAGTGCTTGTTTCTCAGATGGAGAGATCATTCTCGTTGCCAAACTATACCAGACTATCATGTGAGAGGAAGAGCGCTGTACACAATGTACAGACCCTCAACGCTAGCTGTCGGATCGCAGCGCGTGGATCGACCTGTCACGGACAATCAATCCAGTGGCCTTACGTATGCCACACTCGGGCTAGCCGCCCCTCTTCAGCCTGTGAATGCGCAGTACGTACTGACTCTGTAGTACTCCACCAAACGCACTCGCAGCATCCCTGCCATCACACCGGACCCTCCAGGCAGCCCTGTATTGTTATTACTATGTCGTAGTAGTATGTGCCAGTGTTGAGTATTTACATACTATGTACGGAGTAGTATGTACACTGAACGCAAAAGCCAATTGCCAAGGCTGATCCAGTGATCATGGTTGGGTCTTGCAGGTGGATCTTCCTGGCCGTTGTTTCTCTCTTTCCCCATCCTCGGTCCCAATGTCCAACACTATTTTCTCACTAACGACCAACAAACCATCATGATTCTGTGATTTGCGTTCTTTTCTTTTCGCTAATCTTCCTTCTCGCCTGTTGACGCCTGCTGTTTGCTTGTTTGCGGCTGCTCAACGCCCTGGCTCGCTGCGGGTCCTGATTCTTGAAGACTGGCAATAACAACACCACCCTTGCCCGTCTATTCTGGACAATTGAGATCATCTACTTCCTTCTTATCCTTCCCTTTTTTTTTTTTATATTTTTGCTTTTCCCTTTCACCTCATTCTCGGAGTGCAACGCCCTCCTGCATCTTTCCCCCCTCCCCTACCCTACAAAGTGAGTGAGTGGCTCATCTTCCCCCGGATACCTGCATCGCGCCCTCTGACTGGTCAGCTGTGATGCTGCTTCGCCCTAGCCGCTGACCCTCCTTGCGTTCAACTGTCTGCCAGGAATTCACACCACGACTTGTTCTCTTTCTCATACGTACTTTTTTCCTTGACACCTTCTGGAACACCTTGTTGCTTTTCGACAGCCGTATCCGCCAGACCACTAGCACCAGTTCACGACCGTACGACCTACTGATCTCACCTCACACATGTTTCCGAGGCCGACTGTCTCCCACGAACCGACCACTTCATGATGCGGTGTCGAAAACGACTCAAAGATCACGCTTGTGGATGAATGATTGAGGAGTGATACCAAGGAAGTTTTATCTGACCAGTACACTATCTGATTATCACCCAAACAAACCCCCTCTTATCGTCGACGACTCCCACCTATCGATTCGATCACAAATCTTGACTTTATAAGTTTTATTGACGATTCAGATTCGTCGCCGCAGAACCCGTGCTGGTTCTGTGAGAGCCGGCTGCAGACAACATGCTGCCCACCATGGCTCTCCCGTCGCAATTCCATCCCCACCACCATATGGATCGCCGACTCGGCTACGACCTAGTCGGCCGTCCTCATGACCTTCAACATCGTCCCTTTCTACAACTCGACTTCAACCGAGACTCCGCTGCGGCTGTACCGAGGTCCCGAAATCAATATCCTCACCCTATTCAGCGACCGGTTTCGCTCAATCCAGATACGCCTGATGCGACCAAAGTGACCAAATCGGGTGAACACACATTGAGGAGGAAGACGCCAAACGGAACTTTGGCGGCAGGCTATGACGGCACACCTGGCGACAGAGCGATTCAGCCCCCGGCGGCAAAACATATCATTGTCTCATCTCTGGATTCACGACAACAGCACCCATCATCACATCCGGCGCCCGCGGTCGACAGCTATACATGGCAGTCTATGCCTGTAGAACAGGCTTCTTCGTTGAACTATCAGAACTTTCCGCCGGCCTTCCAGCATGACTTGGGCCAAATTCACGGCAGCAGTAATATTAGCTTACCAGTCGATCATTATCAGTCAGGCGCCGCTACAGGACCGAGCTGGGTTCGATCTCTCAATTTGCAATCGGGTGTCGACTCTGTCCTACATCAATCACCACAAATACCTCAGTCACCAGCTTATTACCTGCATAATGGCCCTTCAGTACCTACCGTCCTGCCTGCATCGCTTCAATCTTTTCTCGGCCCAACTGCACCCGTTGGCACTGGTCCGTATGGTCCCTACTGGCCGGACGGTGCTTATATACCTTACCGTCCTGCCGCTCAGAGAGACTCTCGTTTCGGTGCTGGCTCTGCCTTCTCGCCCGACGGGAACTCCGCCCACTTGTTCGACTTGCAGAACCCGATGCTCAATCAGAATTCATACTCCGTGTCGAACTTCCCTGATTCTGGCTTCTCATGGAACCAATTACCGTCCAGCGCCGGCAAGCATGATGTCCTATTACACCAAAATAAGTTTCCTCCACGCCATTCCCATCATCCTTCTTTGGGTAATATCAAAGACCACCACCGCAACAATCTTCCTTATCATGTTCGTGCTGCTAGCGGGTTGAACAATGCTCCTGCTAGACCTATGTCGCACACTAATTACACTATTCCTCCATCTCTCTCAGATCCGCAAGCTCGGGTTCAAACCGCCGAATTCAAGGAAAAGGTTCTGTCGTGGGCTCATGGTGTGTATGTTGATCTTCTAGCTAGTCTTCATCTGGCCAGGAAAAACAGCCTTTCGAATTCGTCTGGAGACGGTAAATCACAGCGAGTTCTGAAGCCCGCCATTTTCCCCAAACCCCCGCGGCAACCTGGATCTGACTTCTCGGCTCATATCGACATGCCGCGTCACAACAGCTATCCTTCGTCCAGATTTGACTTGTCCACTCATGGACAAACCCTTCACGCAAGTGACCGACAACTGGAGAGATCCATGCCCGGGCTCATGTTCAACCAGCGTGCTTATACGACTTCGCAGCTCAACGATGGCTTTCACACTATCCGCAAATCTTCCGGTGCTTCCTTTGCTCAATTGACGGGTTCTGTTTCGTCGGAGGGCACGACCATGGCAAGCGCTGCCGCTGCTTTGGAAATGCTATCTCATTTGTGCAATGAGAGCGACTGGGAGTGGATTGACGGTATGCTGCTTGGTGGTTGCCTGGCATATGGAATTGGGGATTATCAAAAAGCTACACGTTGGTATTCGAGGATCATTGCTCGAGATTCCAGGTATGCTATTTTTTCTATTGGTTTCCCCACCTTTTTTTTTTTTTCCACCCCACTGACTAGAAGTATGATAGACATGTTGAGGCTATCAGCAATCTCGCTGCAACGTTTCTCGCATTAGATCAGAAAGAAGAGGCACTGCAACACTGGCTGCGCGCTGTCAAATTACGCCCGAGCTACTTTGAGGCAGTTGAACACTTGATCAACTTGTTATGCACTAGCCATCGCGGAAGAGAAGCCGTCAATATCATCAAATATGTCGAAAATAGTCTGCGCGTGCCACGAAATGGCGACTACTTCCGGTCCGACGAGCACGCAAGTGAAACTGAAAGTGATGCCGAAAGTACAGGTTCTTACGATCGAATGACTTTTGACTATGAAAATGATTTGGATCATGCTCTGGCCATGAAGATCAATCTCAATGATTCTATCTCCGCTGGCTTCGCTTCTAGTGGGTTTGCAATCCCCGGGTCCGACAATGGTAGAATTCTAGCACTTGTCCACGCTAAAGGTAATATGCTCTATGCCTTGGGCGACAATATAGGTGCTGCCGCTGCTTTCGAAGAGGCTGTTTTGATTGCTTCAGGTCGGAGGTGTCGCGGAATCAAAGGCTTGATTAAGCAGATCGTGGACGCATTCTCCCGTAATGGATATACCCGGATTGGCGAGGACGACATATCCAGGAACCCGCTTTTACTTCCTCCGGATCGGGCAACTCAAACTGCAAATCTGGTTTTCCCGCCGTATGGATACCCACCAGGTCTCGAGTACGTCGCCGAGGGTTTGGCAAGGAAAGCAGCAATTTCCACAACCAGCAATTCACTGCTTTCCTTGGCCAAGATATATCAAGATGGCATGTCAAGCATTTCTGCCAGTGGTATTCCGAAGACGGCCACAAATGGAGTTAGAGATATACTGGCATTGTACTATCTTTCTTTGTCACTCCAACCAAGTCCATCGACCGCGAACAATGTCGGCATTCTTCTCGCCAGTATTCAGCATAATGGCCCAACAAAAGTACGACCTCGCAGCATGACTAGCAAGAATGCCATGCCAGAAATACCCGGTGTTGC
The DNA here is from genome assembly GCA_023625915.1 of Talaromyces sp. PB3603. Taxonomy (NCBI): domain Eukaryota; kingdom Fungi; phylum Ascomycota; class Eurotiomycetes; order Eurotiales; family Trichocomaceae; genus Talaromyces; species Talaromyces sp. PB3603. The sequence goes on from JAMAFY010000005.1 coordinate 813,574, forward strand.
TCCTGATAGTGGTATCGCCCTTGCTTTGTCATACTATTCGTATGGCTTGACCCTGGATCCGAAACATGCACATCTATACACGAACTTAGGTAGCTTGTGGAAGGATATCGGTCAACTTCACGCCGCTATCCGCATGTACGAGTTGGCTGTTCAGTACGACGGAAACTTTGATATTGCCCTTGCCAATCTAGCCAATGCCGTTAAAGATGCCGGCCGCATCAACGATGCCATCGTCTACTACAAGAGAGCCGTCAAAGTAAACCCTGATTTTGCCGAGGCTGTCTGTGGTCTAGCGAATGCACTTAATTCCGTCTGTAATTGGACCGGTCGTGGTGGTGTTCCCAATGGATTTGGCTTTGTCGATCAGGTGCATGTTGATGACAAAGGACTACCTCGAGATGTCGACAGTATACAAGTTGGCTTTGGATGGATGAAGCGAGTGGTGGATATCGTTGATAAGCAATTGAAAGACGGAGAGACATGGGGTCGCGGCATGCTGACACCGGCTGCGGTCGAACAATTATGTGCACAGGTGTCATCCATATCACAGTATAACATCAACGCACGGAAGCTAGTATCATTGCTGCAGTCTTGGGCCGGCCAGAAATGGGAAGGCTCAAGGATAGTCAAACTCGTGGAGCGCATCATACGTTCTATCACTTGGCAGTGGTATCAGGATCTTCATGTTAATGGCAAAGAATATCCACTGTCTAGATACAGGCGGCCTCAATTACCACCTGGTTTGTCGGCACCCAATGCTCCGACGGTGCTTCCTTTCCACACTTTCACTTGTCCTCTTTCGGCAAAGCAAATTCGGCATATCTCCCAGCGCAACGGCCTACGAATCTCTAGTGCTACACTCCGCTCAGCTTGGCTTCCACAAACGGTATACCCTCCGCCAAAGCCACCACAACCCTACCTCAAGGTCGGTTACGTCTCATCGGACTTCAACAATCATCCTCTAGCGCATTTGATGCAATCTGTTTTTGGATTTCACAACCCTAACCGCGTCAAAGCCTACTGCTACGCAACAACCGCGAGTGACAATTCTACTCATCGCCAGCAGATAGAACGTGAATCGCCACAATTCCATGACGCAAGTGGATGGCCGGTTGACCGATTAGTCGAGCAGATTGTTCGTGATGGGATCCATATTTTGATCAATCTTAATGGATATACCAGAGGTGCGAGAAACGAAGTCTTTGCTGCTCGTCCAGCTCCTATACAGATGTCATTCATGGGATTCGCAGGTACGTTAGGTGCTGAGTGGTGCGATTACATCCTCGCGGATGAGCTATCTATTCCACGTGACACCCTGAGCCCTGGGAGACGCGACTATCGCATTGAAGATCGTATCTTTGAAGAGGATCATGCGGAAGAAACAGAGAATTGGGTGTATGGTGAAAGAATCGTGTATACTCGGGCCACATTTTTCTGCTGTGACCACCGACAGAGTGCGCCGGACAGCGATGCTCCACATATTGGTTGGGACAGAGAACAAGAGAGACGTTGGAAGATGAGGAAGGAGCTCTTTCCGACTCTTCCAGACGACGCCATTATTCTTGGAAATTTCAATCAACTTTACAAGGTATTTACCTAGCTCAACTATTGACGGGTGAATTGTTAGACTAACAGACGTAGATCGAACCGACGACATTCCGCACATGGCTTCGCATTCTCTCTGACATTCCAAAAGCTGTTTTATGGCTTTTACGATTTCCCGAACTCGGCGAGCAGAATCTCAAGGACTGTGCCGTCAAGTGGGCAAATGAAGAGATTGCGTCGCGAATCATTTTCACGGATGTTGCCCCCAAACAAGCGCATATTGCACGGGCACAAGTGGTAGATTTGTTTTTGGATACACCCGAATGCAATGCGCATACGACAGCAGCAGATATTTTATGGAGCGGCACACCGATGCTTACATTTCCACGATACAAATACAAGATGTGTTCGCGCATGGCATCAAGTATCTTGAGTAGTGCCTTGCCAGACACGGAAGCGGGTCGACAAGCCCGCAAAGAGCTTGTGGCCATCTCCGACGAGGACTACCGCGCAAAAGCAAGTCGTCTTTGCCGCGACTTGCGATATCATCCTTCTCAATCCGATCAAAGAGACGGCAACTGCACAGGCCGTCTAGTCGAATTACGTCGCATGTTATTTACACACCGGTGGCAAAGCAGATTATTTGACACGAGGCGTTGGGTTAATGATTTGGAAAATGCATATGACAAGGTTTGGAGTGCTTGGGTCAAGGGCGAAGAGGGTGATATTTGGTTGTAGTTTTTTCTTTTTCTTTTTTCTTTCTGCTTGGTTTGGCTCTCGATTTGTGTGATTTGTCATATACCCATGGGTTTATTTTGACTACCTGTTTGCTTTTTTCCTTATTCCCCCTTTTGCGAACTCTTGTATTTGTGGACGGCATGTATTTCATATGTATGGGTTAGGCGGTCATCGTATAGTCATATTATAGCATGCGATTTTTCCTGCACGCATGTACGGAAGTACAGAGATTCTTTATAACATATCTCCGCCTTCATATAAAATTTTTGCTTAATGGTATTATCGCTCAGCGTGCTGCCGGTCTATGCCCCCTAACCTACGGTGCATAAACATGTCAAAGAAAATGGGTATCATCCTTCATAAATGCGACTTGACACAAACAATTACATTCATGTGGTGGCGACCGAATCTAGGATTGCCACGTTAGCTATAATTTAGCAATGATTCCTGCGCCCAATCGAAACTGTCGAGCCATGACATGAAGTCCAAGGATATGAAGCTGTCGTCTGTATTGTATGATTCATTAGTACCGAGGACGTCGGGATTGGTGGACGTTGCCGGATCAAATAATTGTGGAAGCGATGTATCGTCTTGCGCCGTCATGGAAAGCTGCTGCTGTTGTGACTGGGTTGCGGTTATCTCTCGCTGCTGCTGCTGGGGAAGAGATTGCACAGACTCAAATTGACCAGACGGCGACGCAAACCGAGCCATGGCCGGATCTGGAGCGAGTTTATACGGTTTCTGCTGGTGCTGTGGCTTCTCGCGTTGACCGTAGTTACGCGAGGATTGGTGGTGTTCCTCATCACAATCATCGCCCGACAATACCCGGTCTAGTATGTTGCGAATAGCGTCTAGTCCTCTCCTGGCAATACCGTAATTCCCGTCCCGAATGTTTAGTGCCGTCTCTAGTAACGAGGCGAATACGCTTAGATTTTGGATGACTTCAGAGCGGGGAAATGGTGTCGTTGGTGTCTTGCTAGCAGCGTTCTGGACCATGAGTTGGCGATATTTTCGTTGAGAGCGTTGGAGGAGCTCTTGCGCTAGGACTCCGGCGCACGGAAGGCCGATGTAGCAGAGCTGGATGGGTCACGTTAGCTGTACAGATTCATGAGAAGAGAAAACAGACAGGAAACGTACATCCCAAGAAGACCGGAAACTAGTCGACATCGACGGCGCTCGAGACGACACCAGCGACACCAGCGTACTCAACATTTTCCGCGCGGCCTGGATCAATTTGTCCTTGTGCTCGCCAGTTCTTCTCATGAGCACCGAATAGAGTATAAAATCGTTGTGTAGAAATTCGAGGTTGAGAATTTCCAGAAGACAGGCGTGGGCATCATTTGTGCAGTGGATGTTTGGTCGCCATTCGAGTTTGGATGGCAGGGTAAGTCGCATCTGGTCGTGCTCGGCGCAGGTGGCTCTGTTCATGCCATGGTCAGATTTCCCGAATGATGCAAAACGGATGGCCAGAGATACGACTCACGATACTCTCTGTTCCAAGTTCTCGGTATGCGGAGAAAGTGATAGTGCAAGAACCTTCTCTCGAATAATAGCAAGCATGACGTTCACCCTTCCTCGAGTTCCGGAATTGACTACTTCTTCCAAGTTCCAACCATCGGGACCGATGTGTCGAGTAAGGTCGTCCTTTCCCTCCGAAATGATGCAGATCGTCTCGTAGGAAAGATCCAGAGGGTACTGTATATCGCAATACTGATATGCGATTCGAGGAGGTCGTCCGAGCAGAGTAGCGAGTTGCTTGTCTAGAGCAAACCCGGCCGCCATTGCGCGTTTGCGTATCTCGATTAGAAAGAGGGGGACAGATGGATCGGATTTTGGTCGGTGTAAGCCTAGAGCAAAGAATATTGTTGATAGATCTCCTAGTTTGCGCCATGGTCTGTAGTCTGATAGCCCATCAGTCGAGACCTTTCTTAAGAACATGATGTCGTAAGACTTACCGCTATCGCCATGTACTTCACCAAGCAGTATGGTCTGCTGCAACAGAAGCCAGACAAGAGGGTCACTCAACGTACCCACACTATCACAAAACCCCAAACAAATCTCCGTAACCTCAACCGCAAGAGTTCTCAATTTGTGCACGTCAATCATTGAGCCATCGTCTGATCGAAGCAATTCATGATCATCCGGAATCATGAGCGCCGCCACGCCAACCCAAGAAAAAACCACTCCGATCATTTCCCATCTTGCCGCTACTGTCGAGAAATACTCCGTTATCGTCAGATTTGCATGCGTAACGATCGGCTTCGAGCTGTTTTCAAATAATTTCTCGGACCAAGTAAGTAACTTTGCCTGAGATAGTTTGGTGCCTTGTCGCCATTGTTGACGGAGAGAATACACCCCGGCAAGGGCTTCGTTCACTAATTTCTTACCAAAGACCCAGGGGTCCATGACTGTGAATCTGTGTTGAATGAGGTTCTGATACAGCAATAGATCCTCCAGAAGAACGAGGATTCTTGCGCCGCACTCGATTTGGTCGGCGTCCGCAATTGAGGAATCCGATTCGACGGCCATGTTTATTTCCGTGGGCGGTGACTCTGTATACGGCGAGGACTGTGAGGGTGTAGGGTACGTAAAGACTGTTGTGCTTGCTGAAACGCGACTACTGCTTTCATTGGGTTCATCAAAAGCCGCCCAGAAGCTTGAAGGACCCAAGAATCCCGTTGAAAAGATTGATTTCCTGAATCGGGCTGTCTCGCTACTACCACTATCAGGAACAGCGTCGCTATGATCAGTCTCGTCCGTGGCCTGACGTTTACTTGGAGGCGGGCGTTGCTGATCTACAGCCGGAACACGATATCGCTGCAAAAAATTGGTTGAGGTTATCCCTCTTTCCGTCAAGAGGGTTGGTTCTCGTTTCCTTTTCTTTTTGAGATCTGACTTTTTGACTGCCGGCCGAGGCTGTGTCATTGGCGCCGGATGGTAGATACAAGCGCTTTCCTGACCTCTTTGACTGCATCGGCCACAGACGGGTGTTGCATGATCGCAGCGTAGTTTGGCCTAGCCCTAAGTCAATAATCATACTTTGGATGTTGCTTGCGGAGTTCAGGATTTACCTTGCGACAAGGCTCGCAGGATGAAAGCTGGCCATTACGCCGTTTCGTGGTGGACATTGCGGTTTCCCACCCAGGGATCGCTTAAATCGATCTCACTTTTTATTTTCGATTCTTACCCCGAAGGTATCGAGAGATGGGGATGGAGTGGGAAATGCTCAGGTTGAACAGATGTGATAAGGCGCTCGGAGTTGGAGATTGTGTAGCTGAACTCCGAAGTCCTCAAAATGCGGAGCTCGAATGAAACGGACCGCGGAGTGCTCCGAAACCTCACTCGCTGGCCCTCAACATCTGCGATTTTAACTGTACCCTTCGCTGTGTGATCGATCAAACTCCAACATAGGTCTCTTCAGATCATGATCTTGATATGAGACCGGTCCGAATCTGGAGATTTTCCCGCCTTAAGTTCTCTCTGCGGCTCCAACTGCAGAACAATAGACCTACCACATTGAGGCGGGAGTTATGAAGCAAAGACCTGAACATGCGGTATAATGAGTTGAAATCCTCCCAGCAAAGTATCAACCATGAGACCCCCATTACGCGATGGGTTGTACATCATACCAAGATGGAGTACGAACCTTATCTTTGCCTCACCGACTCACGCACGATCAAGGATTCAGACAGGTTTGGATCTCGACCATTGCCAAGATACAATGTCTTAGAGTTACCTGACTAGCTCAACGCCCACAAGACATGTCTCAGCAAGCTCTAAGTACAAAACAGTACGTACAACCTTTCTTGAATTTGGCTTCCAAGGAATCTAGCCTCATCACCTGCACTTCATGCAAGCCAGTGTCTTATCTCCCGGCGGAGTTAGTTAGTGGATAATGAATAGCGTCCAACTATTGATGCGCTGCATGCTAACAACGCCGTGTTTCGGTCCTTTCGGACAAACTAATGTGAAGCTAATATTCTGTTATCTTTATCAATTGGAGTACATGATTACTGTTTACGGTAGACCAAGCAACTAAACATCCCACTAGCTGCAGCTATGACCTCGCTAGGTTAGTACAAAAGCACGTATGAACGTGCTTAACAAGCTATATGTGGTATGATAGTATCACGTCAACGTCCCTAACGGGCGAAGTCCGAGTTTATCATGCTGCAACAGTGTCACTGCTGACATGATCCGCGAAAGATTTATTATCTCCCGTGGCCCGCATGCCCGCATGCCCACGACGACTTTGTCTTTATTTCTCCGATAAGTTTATGGTCTGAGCTGTCCAGTATGCCTATACTGGGCTGTATGTCTCCGTCATGAAGACGACTGAGAATCATATTCAGCATCTCAAAGTCAAGGTCACATCGAGGTCTTGCAGAAAACGTTAGCAATGTTGTCATCACAGCGGCAGAAGAGACCGACCCTGTTGCGGAAATGGACTGTGAGAGCCAGCGCATTGCTGACTATTATTGGAACGTTGTTGTTACTGCTCGTTGAGCAGCCATACCCCTCGATTAGCGAGTTACTACAGTATCGCTTGCCATCTAATTTCGGTCTGACGAGTGCGCATGTATCATCATACAAAGCAGAGTTATCGTCCGATAAGCCTTGCACCCCCGGATACTTATTCTCTATCCTAGACGGTCGCTCGCCCACAATTTACGGTCACGAAGGCGACTTGATCTGGCACGAGAAGCGCAATGCATTAACGCAAAATCTCCGCGTCCAGACTTTTCGCGGTCAAGATTATCTCACATACTGGACCAAAGAGCTATTCGGTCCTGGTCGCTACTATATGGTAACACTACCGTCTACAGGAAGCTTGACGGGCGTTGCTAATTCGGCCACTAGCTTGATTCTAGCTATACCGAACGATATGTCGTTACTCCCATTGGCATGATAATCGATTCGCTGCACGATTTCACAGTGACGCGCCGCGATACTGCCCTAATAGCAGCACACTACAAGCGCCGTGCCGATTTGTCTTCCATTGGCGGATCTGTGGATGGATGGATACTGGATGGAGTATTCCAAGAAATAGACATCGTCACGGGGAATTTGGTGTATGAGTGGCGTGCTGCTGAACACGTGCCCATTGCAGACACCTTTAAAGTACTCGATAACGGGGAAGGTACCGAGGACCGTCCGTTCGATTACTTCCACATCAGCGGCGTCGACCAGAGCCCTTCTGGTGACTACCTCGTTTCGTCGGGGCATATGCGCGCAGTGATGTCGATTGATGCTCGCACCGGTCAAGTTCAATGGAACCTGGGAGGAAGGATCAATGACTTTCGGGATTTCAGTGATCGTCCGGTTGTTGATTTTGAGTGGCCACACAATGCGCGATGGAGTGGGAGTGGAACGTTTACAGTCATGGATAGAGAGGGCTCAGACGCGAGAAACCGTGGCATGACCATTCAGATCAGCCCACACACGACCCAAGCCGTTTTGCAAGACACCTACCATGGCCCAACAGAGCTCAAGAAGCTCTCTGACGGAGATATGCAGGTTTTGCAGCACACAGGCAACGTAGTGATTAGCTGGGGCAGAGGACGCGAAGTCAGCGAATTCACCTCTGATGGCGAACTCTTGTGCGAACATCGTCTCCTAGACCCGCTGTCCGCGTTGGGCTTGAGAGCCACTACACCATCTCGAATCACTAAACATGCATGGACCGGCAAGCCATTATCGAAACCAACAATAAAGACCTCAGGACACAGATTGCATGTCCACTGGAACGGAGCCACTGAAGTCGCTGAGTGGCAGCTTGATGTGAAGGAGCACCCCTCATCATCCGGAGCTGATGCTTCCCCCTACCATGAAATTGGCCGCTACAAAAAGACGGGATATGAGACTATGCTCGTCGTTCCGCCGCTCAAAGGAAGAAGTCGTTACTTCCTCCGCGTTGCGGCTCTGAATCAGCAGGGTGAGATTCTAGGCTATACCGACGATGTCGAATGGCAGCAGGCGTGGACGGGGAGCGAACTATCTCAGTCGCAGTTTCGAGTCCTGGCTGGAGTTTGTGTGTTTGGCGGGCTATTGGCTTTGCTGAGCACTGTGCACATTCGCTACAAAACTCGAGAGAGCGCCGTGCTGCTATTGCCCTTGCACAAGTCGTGATGATAGAAATGAATCCAAGTATGAATCATGAGACATAATCCCAAGTCAAAAACAATGGCCTCAGGCATCAGCGATCGCAGTCTGACCAATCAAAGCCCGCGTATGACGTAGAGACCTCAAAAACGCTTCTGATTGGGTGAGAAGTAAAGTAGGGGCTTGAAAGGATCGTCCTCTAGTCCGAATGTGGAATGAGGGCAGAAAAGGGACAGAAAGACCGAGGTCCCAACAAAAAGCATGGCTAGCTTGATGGCATAAGCATGAGCCGAATCCTTTGATATAAAGTGGCCTCTCAAGTACTCGTCTTCCGGGGTTCTCTCACTGCTTACTCCGATCTTGACTGTGTGATATACTGATCAAAGCCTTTCTGCGTGGACATGTAAGTCTCACAGACTCTCCATCTCTGTAACCCTAATTGACTAATTTGGATGAAGGAGCTCAATAATAGCAAACCTCGGCCTGACGGCCACAAATTATACATCGGGGCTCCTCCTCTGGAACTACGTGTATGCATACATGCTTACATCCACTCGCTCGAGCAAAATGCGAGCCGGGATTGACCACAACGTGAGCCCACGCTATGATCTGGCCAAGTACGGCGAGCGCGCCGTCGCGGAGGGCAAAATAACTCGCCAGAAGCTCGGACAGCTGCAGCGAGCTGCATCGGCGCACGCGAACTCTATCGAGTCGTTTGCTTTGTTTGCTAGCACGAGTACGTGTAGACTTTTGCTACCCGGCCGAATGATGTAGAATACTAACGTTCTTGATAGTCGTCCTCATGAATGTGGCCAAACTCGATGCCGAAACCATCAACTTGGTCGGCTTGTCCTACTCTGTTCTCCGTATTGCATATTCGCAGGCATACTATTACATTGAAGACTACAGATTGAGCTATATTCGGTCTGTTCTGTGGCATTTCAGCAACTTTAGCTGCTTCTATGGGATCTGGTATGCTGGCAAGGCTCTACAGGCGTAGAAGCCAGATTAGACATGTATAGAGTACTCAAGAGCGCAAACTGTGATGCAAACAATGATTGATCGCTGTGCTCGGTATTGCGCATACTGCAGATCTCTAGAGAAATTATCATCTATGCAATAGACATCTTCATACCACCATTCGCACAAACCACACTACCGGTAGTCCAGCCACTCTCCTCTGTACACAGCATGACAATCGTCCCCGCAATCTCACTGGTAAAGCCCGGTCTTCGAGCGCCCATCCCTTCTCGCACAGTCTTGTCAAACCTCTCCGCATCGTCACCCGCTGCTCTCAACACATCCTCTTCTCCGTCGTAAGCAGCCAAGGGCGCAGCATCAACGTAGGGCTGATTGATTTTCCAGAACTTCTCGCCTGCCTGGGCGTACATATCGCCCCATGCGGGGCCAGGGTTGACCGCGTTGACGGTAGCTTTGTTGTAGAGTTCGCGACTCCAGCAGCGCGTCATTGCCTCTAGGGCGGCTTTGGTACCGGCATAAACGGACTGGCCCTCGTATCCTATCGAGGACGAGACGCTGGACACGTTCACAATTCTTCCCGACCGGTCCGTCGGCAAGAACGGGGCAAGTGCTTGGGTGAGCAGCAGTGGTGCGAGCACATTGACGTTGTACACGCGGTTATACTCCGTGGCATCAATAGGCCCCTGGGTCGCGTCGTTCAAAAATTGGTTAGATCCGACACCGGCGTTGTTGATCAGAATATCGACTTGTAATTCTTTACCGCTGCTGGCAGCAAACGATTTATAGAATGCCTTTGCAGCTTTCACAATTTGAGACGTTGCGCCGGCTGGGTCGGTGAGATCAGCTTGTACACTTGCAATGTGGATTTTGTGTGTCGTTGAGAGTTCGGACGAGATTTTCTCCGTCAGGTCTTTGGATGAATTAGACGTGTAGACGATGAGAAGATTGCAGCCTTTGGCTGCTAGACGCCCGACGACTGCCTCGCCGATTCCTTTGCAGCATTGTCAGGTCTGATGTTTGTCGAATGCGGCAGGAAACGTTGTTTACGTACCTCGAGAGCCGCCGGTGACTATACCAAGTTTTCCTTCGTGAGGTCTGTAGGATGCCATTTTTGCTTTTGGTCAGAATCAATCAGAATCGAGAAGGAAGGAGAGCTCTGCTGGTCTTATGACTCCAAGCGTTGTATAGCTGGTGAGATATAAAAAATGATGTACTAAGACTCACGTCAAATTCAAGTTTACATCATGACCGGGTCAACTTTCGGAGCATCCCCGCACGGCGTTCTCCCCGCATCGTGAGCCCCTCGTGATCCGTCATTAGGTACGATCATGGACCTGACCACGCAGCGCAGCGTGTACTACTGATAATCTTTTCATCTACTTCTGACGGTCAGAGATAGCCCGCTGTATATTTCTTCCTGACCATCTTGTACGTGATATGTGGTAAGGTACACACCGGACTTGCAGGGAACCTCTATACACACCCATCCCCCCGTCGGAAGATGTCCGATCAACAACCCCCTGTAGCACTCGACCCTGAACAGGCACTTCCAGTACAGTTCCAACCGATAGGACTGACCACATTGTCACATAGATATGCACTCGTCGCATTTCCCGTCGAAGTTGTGCTCAAACTCACGTTCTCAATCGTCAGATTGGTGCATGGTTTGACAGCACTGCACTGGAAACTAGCCACGTCGCCGGAGCTGGTTGTCCCCGTGGTCGACGCCCAGAGTATATCTCTGATCTGAAACTCGGATGATGAGCAGTTTCCGGCCGTGCCGCTAAAGGTGGTGCACTGCGAGATGGTGAAGGGTGTGCTGGAGAGGGAGTCGAGGGTCATGTTTTCGAAAACGAGGTCAGAAGCAACTGGACATCGTCAGCATACTTGACTGCTTGACTAGGGTCAAGAGACGAAACGCATACAGCCCAAGCCACCGCCACCACCGTTGGGTGGATATCCAACCTGCTCCCCCGTCCAAGTTTTAAAGTACGCGGCGTGCGTGGTCTTGTAGAAGTAATTGTTCTTCGCGTGAGCTCGTTGCACCGTCTCAAAGGCACCTTTGTATTGACCAATACTGCCGATTGCAATGCCGAGGCCATGGTAGAAAGAACAGTTTGTGATCGAGATATCCGTCGAGTTTGCTTTCAGGCTCAGGCTGTCATCGCCATTGTCGACGGTCCAGTTGTTGAAGGTTACGTGGGAGCTGTAAATGGTATTTGCTCCATCGCTATTGCCTATCTCGAAGCGTTAGATCAGTTGATAAGGAAGATCACGGTACCTGCCGTAACGTTTTCCTGCCGTGGAAGTATTATTGACGTAGATCGAATCAAACACAGCATGATGCGTGCGTATAATCGCCATGCTCCTACATCCGAACGGGGCCAATAAATCAGATACTAACCCAAAGCCTCATGGATATGGGGAGCACCTACCACATCTGACTTTGAATAAATTGTACACCTCGAAAGTCGAGGTTTGTCGTATTCGCAATCGTCAAGGCCAATGGACGACCAGCTTTGTTCGATACACCTCCGTACGCAGCGTACCAATAATCGCCATTTCCGTTCAAAGTTCCATACCCATGGCCGTCAACTTTGAGGTTGGTCCCGCCGAGAATCCATGCCGTTGATTGATTTTGGTATCCGACGGGGAGTGAATTATTCAGCCAGTAGGTTAAATTGGTTCCCCACTGGGGGTACAGATGTCAGCTCGAGATCTCCTTCTCATTGCAAGACTAGAGTTGACTCGGATTTACCAGCAAAGTTCCGTAGATATCAATCTCGCAATTGCGCAAGTCACTTGTGTTCATTACACTATTGATGTAGTACGTGGTATTGGCGAATACAACTCGACCGTTTTGTCCACATTCGTCGATGGCGTCATATATAGCTGGTACGTCGTCGATCGTTGCATTTCCTCCGGCTACGACCGTACATGTCTTGGTCTTGTCTACTGGCTCGTCCGCTGCCGCGAGAGTAAACAATCCCAGAACTAGAGGGAGAAAGGGGCTAATAGACCGGAAAATGAGCATCTTGCCGTCCAATGATGAAACTGAGACCTGTGCTGAGTTGCATACAGATATCAATGACTTTTTCATGATTGCGCAGGGTTTAATATATAGCTTTTCAGACCTGTCTACATACTGGATATGCACCTACATGGTACGCTCCAGCACTGACGACTGGCTCAATGTCTGGGGAACTCACGTCGGTCCCCCAGTTCTTTAGAACCGGGGGCACGCAGGGAATATATGTTCCATCAATCATAGTCAAGATCGGCCTCAGCTAAAACGCTGACAAAAGCCCGCCATCAAAGAATGACGGAACCCTCCTAACTAAATCAAAATGTCGACGAATCTTTTCAATCCGGGGTATGCAAGCCCTGCAGTTGTCCGCTGGATTAACGGGTCGGGGTATCTACACCCGAGCGAAGTACATACGCAATACCTGGAAAAGGCCATTTGCAGAATCACTCATCTGCAACAAAGATTACTTTAGCTTTCCTGAATCATAACAAATCATACTTACATGATAAAGGACCAGCATGACACCGGTTTGCAATCTAGTAAGGACATACTAACACCTTGTAAACCGGTTTACTGGTACTTAGATGCTTGGTCACATCGACCGTCAGCAAAACGAGCATTGTGTAATTCGCGACGCTATACAAGGCACAAGAAATGTTGAGGGCTCAATGCAACGGTCCTCAGTATCGCTTACGTGCATCACGTTTAGTCAGGTAAATAATTCCAAGTCTTCCGGGGTGTCGGACAGGATTTGCACGCAGGGTTCTCCTCGGCTCATCGGCTAGATCGAAGATCATGTGTTTTTGTTGGGGTTATCAGTAATAGTTGGGTACATACTGTAGGTAGAAGAGAAGAAAAGAGATGCCTGCTTTCTTGTGTTTTTTCCACGTCTCAAACAGAAATCTCCTTACTAAGAGAGAAATCAACGTCTCGTTAAGAAACAATTGAAATATGCTGTCGCACGATACCACCGCCAAACTCCGCGCCCTCGTCGACCAGGCCTGTGGCGTCGATCCGAATAGCACCGACACCGACAATCATGCGCAACCCCTAGATTTCGCATCCGTCATAATCGTGAGCAAAGAGTCGAAATCAGATCAACCCAAAGAATCCTTTGCATACGCAGCTGGTCAACCGAGACTACTGTCGGGCAATGCTACTGCCGCCAGTGGAACGGATCTGATCCATTGGATAGCATCATTTACCAAATTAGTGACTGCCATTGCTTGCATGCAATTAGTCCAACACGGAGACTTAGCGCTCGACGATGCGGATCAGGTTGAGAAGCTGTGTCCCGAATTGAGGGATGTCAAATATTTGGCGGATGATGGGACGCTTGAGGAGAAGTCGGGTCGAATTACGTTGAGGATGTTACTTACTCACACTGGTGTGTCTTCTTTCTCCCGGGCATCCAATGGAGGAAGATTGTTGACAAAACTCGCCGCACAAGCTGGCTTCGGATACACCTTCACCAACCAGAAATTGAGTGACTGGGTACGAAACAGAAACCCTCCAGTCTCACCGAGCCATCCGGAGTTCTGGAATCAACCGCTCGTCAACCAACCCGGCTCCAAATTCGAATACGGGGTAAAATTCTTCCGCTAGTCCTTGGTTCGCTGTCATGCATACTGACAACGTTGCACAGATCAGTCTAGATTGGGCGGGTTTCCTTGTTGAACGTGTCACCGGTACACAGTTGGACGAATATGTGCAACGTTATATTTTTGAGCCGCTGGATATCAAGGACATGTCATTCTTTCCTGACGCCGAGATGGGATCACGAGTTTTGGCCATGAAGCAGCGACTTCCCAACGGTCAGCTGGTGGCGCGGGATCACGCATGGAAGTATCCGCTCAACGTACGAGACTCTGACAAACCCAGTACTGTGCGTAGTGGAGGTGCTGGTCTTTTCGGCAGCCCACGAGAATACTCTAGTAAGCCCAATTTCTAGTACATTTTGTGCACCCAGCTGACCTGATCAGAAATCCTCGCGATGCTTCTCAACGACGGCGTGTCACCGACAACCGGAAGACGTCTTCTCTCGTGCGCAACGATCGACGAAATGTTTCGCAACCAACTGCCCGACGCCCCAGACTTCGCACGCCAGTACTTACCCGCCGTGGAGCCGGAGCTCGCGTATCCAGCAGATGGGTATTATGGGCTAGCACCCCCCCAGATGGCTCAAGGATGGGGTCTGTCTTTTATGATCTCCCCGAGTGTGACGGGTCGATCGGAGAGTACTGTGCACTGGTCTGGTGTGTCCAACATGTTCTGGTGGTGTGATCGTGAGAAGGGGGTTGCTGGCATAGTCGCATCTCAGATCTTACCGTTTCCGGACCCGGGGGTTGGTAAGCTCTGGGCCAAGGTGGAAGCTGCTGTGTATGAGAAGACTGGCAAGTTGTGACGGAAGATATTTGGATTCCTTCAAAGTGAATTGTATCGCGAATCGTATTTGACATGGTCACCTGCCCGTTGCTAGTAATATGGCCTTCCAATGACGCTGAGGATTTTGTGTGTACACCACTCGACATCTTTCGGAGGTCAAGATGAGGTTGTCTCGAGCGTCGTGTGAAAAAGGCAGGAGCGTTGGTCATCCAGAGCCTCAGGCCACAAGTCTTGGCATAGAAAACTTCCTGAAGAAAAGCTGGTTTTAGCCTCCGATACCTCGGTTGTGTACCAATTCAGGGCTTTAATTTTCATGCCAACTGATTGCACCGTATCAGTATGATGGATGCACGGCAAGCCAGCTCAGAGCTGAATATACGAGCCAACACGAGGCCCGTGATTGGCTGATCCCGCTTGATTGCACAGAATACGAGGTGCGTATTCGAATCACAAAATGAGACAGATACGAGACACTGCACACCTTCAGCTCTGATGATCAATCAGGACTAGTACATGTACGCACGTAGCTTTATGCAGCTAGGAATGACCGATGCGGCTGTCATTGCTGCTGTACGCTACATGCTGCAGCATAGTAGTACAATCAGATCAGGATGTAATGCGACCTTTGTGGCCCTTGAGATGCGACAAATCAGACGGCGCCGATACGTAACGAGCATCTAGACCACAACGAGTCGGTTCTCGAAATGTGTCCGCCCATTAGTCGAGGCTCGATAACGGTTAATTGCGAGTCGTGCTCATAGCGTTGCGGCAATAACAGGAAGATGTATTACATGTAGTCACTACGTGCGAGCAGACTAGTAATGGAGCAATTAAAGCGGAAAGCGCAGGTTATATCGTATACTCGTCGGCTAACCATCGAGTGTCGAGTCCTACCTCTGCTCGATCTACGTCGGCTCGATTGATGGCAAACCCCTGGTCCAAAATCAACCCATCGAAATAGCGGTTGACCGGACCCTGCATGTCGCCCTTTCCGTCCGAAGAATGATATCGGGTGGCAGTGACCGGAAAGTCTGGATCTTATCCCCTTATCCCCATGCCACGCGGTCGCAACCCGCACTTTTTCCCGATCAAACGTGGGTAACCCGGAGAATGTGTCATGCAAGATTCAGACATGAGTAACAGAAACGTGAACAACACGCGGGGGGAACCAGCGATATCAAAGCACCATGAGCTATTTTATCTGATTCCTCCTTCCTATCTTGTATTTTGTAGGAGGTTGGAGGTTGAGGTGAGATGAGAAATAAGGGCGAAGCGGCTATCGGCGGCTGCTGGTGGAGATGGTGCCATCCAAGCGGATATTTTCTCTTGTAATGGATTTCCTCGACACGGTATAGCTCGCCACTCGGTCCTGGTAGAAACGCACAAGGAAAGCGACGATGTAGATATTGTACCGATTTACCCCATATTCGGGAGGACTCTAGCTAATAACATGGAGAACAATACATTTGCAGTGGATATTGGCCTGACATGGCGTTGAAAAAGTGAGTTGTTCGTCCTAGGTGCCTGCTCGGCCCATTCGGGCGGTACGTAGTAGAGGGAATAAAAAGGACAACCACCTACGTCTTTCCCGCAGTGCGAAACCGAAAACACAGCAAACGGTCGATTCTTTTTCCACGCTAGAAGGGAAAAGGAAGGTCCAGAAGGACTAGAAGTGTGGAAGGCTGGAAACACTAAGTCGACTGACTAGTGCGTCAATATAGGTTAACTAAATGCAGTTAGCCAAAGTCAGTTAGATAATCAAGCTTTCGCCGACCCATATTGGCAAAAGCTTCATTTCCCGCCTGCTCTGCGTCCAAAGTCTGGGCGTGCGTTTGTGGCGTGGTGTTAGACTGTAGGGTCCGAAATAGCGTCGACACTACGGAGTTTAGGTCTTGATCAGTGAACTCCGTCGATGATCGCACTTGCTCCCTGCGTCGTGCATTCTATCCTCGTGGCCAACGTGTAAAGAAAAAGAGTGCCAGTGCCGGATATCGCCGGAAGGATAATGACTATTGAGCGATAAGAGATCCTTGGAACGTACAGTGAGGAAACGCACCACTATGCGTAGTTAGTGGGTGAGGCAATTCGTGCCATTATTAATCAAGACTACTTAAGTTAAGTTAGTTACTCGACTGTCAAGCTAGTCAAGTAGTAACTCCTAACTCGGTAGTCGAGTTCAATTTAATTGACTTCCCGCCTTTGCATTACCCAATTCTTAGCAAATTAGATGTGCTTATCCTACCTGAAACCAGGCTGTTTCGGAGCACGCGAGCGAACCATGTCATGCATTCTGGGACCTGCCGAGGTATGAGGGATCCTCTTTGTCTTCTTTTTCTAGAAGGGGCTGTCTGCTATCAGGCCGATTTCGCGGCATCACCACCACGTGTCTTGTGACCCGATTCGGCCACAGTGGAAGTCGCCAGGGGGGGTGGAAATGCCAGAAAAAAACATGGTCAATAGTAAATACGTACTGGTCAGAAGCTGACATGGCCGGACGACCCATCTTCCGCTGATATTATTTCGTACTTCTATTCAACTAGTACGTAGTAGTCAATTGTTCTCTGACATTTCGCTCAGCTGTGCGTGGACACTGGCCTGATTGGTTCCGCGCACTGGTGTCGGTGGGGCGACTTTGGCCGGATCAGGCAATGTCTCCTTATGTTACATGCACCCACAATTGCTCTCTTGATTTGATGCTTGTATTTTCTTTCATGGTGTTGTTGTGCTTATCAGCGTGTTCGGTACGCTGTATACGCGGTATACTTTCATCATCCGATTATAGCACCACAGCCCTGAGATCCCAAGACGATAATTGCCGGCAAGAAAAGAAAAAAAAAAAAAAAATGGTAGCATGTCTGCCCTTCCGATCATCTGTCACAAGAAGCCCGCCTCGTCCGCCCAGGACGGGGTTCGCCGAAATCGAACCACATCGCGATGGCTGGGACGGCTTCGAGGTGACACGGTTGAGCCTCGGTGGTTCCTCTCAAAGTTTGAAGGCCGGTCTAGCACCGAACCGGTTAACCGTCCGTGACTGGCTAGTTAACAACTTAACTAAGTACGCAGCAACTATCAGAGTGGTTCCGGGGAAACAAGCCTTTGCTACTGGCTTGTCTGATGAAATGGCCCCAGAACAAGCTCAGCACCACCAATGATTCGGCTCAATCGACGGCCGGAAAGACGACGGCGAATGGGGTCCCGACAGCTGACTAAGACACCAAGATAATTATTCACGTCTTCATTGGCCGCCCACTCGCAAAAAGCGTTGTGGCGCGCCAGAAGAAGCTTCTCCCAGTTCCCCCAGTTAATCGCTCAGTGCCTTCGACGCAAGTTACAATTCCTACTGGCGCAGTGAGGTGGGATCGCGCCAACTTAGCTGCGAAGCAATATCTGCAATAATGATAAGCCGCGCCAATCGGACGCCGACAAGGCCAAGCTCTTCCCTGTGATCACTGATCAGCTTTGCCGATGCTCCTTCGCGATCCCGAGTCTTGGTCTTGACTCTTGCCTGATTGACTGACTGACTGACTGACCACTTTTTCTTGCCGCTCCTTCCCCACTTGTCGTGTTCTTGGTCGTGCTTACCGGCACTGCAGAGTGCAGACTATTTATTAATGTAGCTTCGTCGCCTTCTGCTTACTCTTATTTCTTTTTTTTTCTCTCTCTTCTTCCTTCCTTTCAGCTGCCAAGTCAAGTCAAGCCAAGTCAACGTCCATTTGTGACTCGACTTAATTCTTATAGTTGTCTGATCATCATGGCTCAGCCTGCCAGTGTTCTTGGCGATCGCGGTGACCCTCGTCTCCACGAGAAGGAGCGCGATTACATCGATGCTCTTGAGGCTCGTGAAGCTCGCGAAGCGCGCGAAACTCACGGCGGTGTCCGTCCCCAACACCGTCGCCTTCACGATAGCTCCGTCACCTTTGAGGAGTACAACTACTATGCTCAGTTGGCTCGTGCTGAGGAGGACACCTATACCGACCACGACAAGGAGCGTGGTTGGCTCTCGCTCCTCATTCCGTCCAAGTCTGATGGTGCCGAAATGAAGGATGCCGCCAACATCAACACCAGCGACAAGAAAGTCACGTCCACTATCACGGACGACGAGTGGACCAATGCATCTCGCGCTCTCCGTACGGCGACCCGAGGTGCCATCTTTTACTTGATTACCACGGATATCCTGGGGCCTTTCGGTTTACCTTATGCTTTCGGAACTATGGGTTGGGGGTGAGTTCTTTGCCTGACTAGGAGGAATCCAGCACATTTACTAACTGACTGGTGGTAGTCCTGGTATTGCCCTGTACACCGTCTTCGCCGGTCTCGCCATTTACTCTGGTTACTTGCTCTGGGACATGTTCATGGGTCTGGACTCGTTCCACTACCCAATCCGTCACTTCGGTGATCTCGGTTTCCGTCTCTTTGGCCCCTGGATGCGCCATTTGATCAATATCTTGCAGAGTATCCAGCTTATCCTCAACGTCGGTCTCATCGTCATCTCCAACGGCGAAGCGCTTTCGCAAGTTGCCAAATTCAAACTCTGCTTCATTGTCTGTTGTTTGATCTGGGCCATTGTTGGTTTCCTCGTTGGTCAGATCCGTACCTTGCAGAAATTTGGCTGGATTGCCAACCTTGCCGTCTGGATCAATTTGATTTGTATGTTCATCACCATGGGTGGTGCTGCCAACTCTGGCCCCAACTATGACGCAGCCAAGTCGGCTTCCGGTTCCGTCATCAATGGCGGAGTCTCTGTGACCCAAGACCCCATTACTGGTTTGTACCCACCAGTCCAAACCTCCGGTGGTCTCCCTCACTCCGACAACTTTGCCGGTACCGTTAGCGGTGCCATGCAAGCTGTCTTTGCCTACGGTGGTGCTATGGTCTTCCCCGAGTTTATGGCCGAAATGAAGCGTCCCAAGGACTTCTTGACCGGCATGTGGGCTGCCCAGCTGTTCATCTACTTCTGGTACATGTTCTACGGTCTCTTCATGTACGGGTACCAGGGACAGTACACCGTCAACCCCAGTTATCTGGGTATAAGCTCTTACAGCATCCAGACCGCTGGTAATGTCTTTGCTTTCTTGTCCGCCATCATTGCTGCAGCTCTATACGGAAACATCGGTGTGAAGGTGCTGTACAACAGTATCTTTGTCGAGCTCTTCCGTCTCCCTCCTCTCACTACCAAGGGTGGTAAGATTGCCTGGGTGATCTTTATTCCTATCTACTGGTCCGTTGCCTTCATCATCGCCGCTGCCATTCCCAACTTCTCTGGTTTGACATCTGTCGTTGCCGCTTTCTGTATCTTGCACTTCACCTACACCTTCCCGCCTCTCTTCGCCGTAGCCTACTGGGCCAAGAAATTTGCTCTTCAAGAAGGTGAAGGTTTCAGACCGGAAAATGGCGAGGTTGTCCGTCACGACTCGGGATTCCGTCGTTTTATGCGCGGTTTCTTCTTCCCTGGCTTTGCTACCAGCAAGTACTTCTACCTGAGCGTCTTCAACATCCTCTACCTCCTCGGTGCTCTTGCTCTTGCTGGTCTCGGCGCTTACGCTTCTATCATCACTTTGAAGGATGCTTATGCATCGGAGGTTACCACCTCTTTCACTTGCCTCAGCCCTCTCGCGCCGACTTAAATCATCTTGACTTTTGATGCGACCCCGTGAGATTTAGGTTGACATGCGGTGTCTAGTCATTGTGGGCGAATGACCGTTAATCTGTAAAAGATACACAATTATGTAATATCAATCCTCTTCTTATTCAACCAACCAGTATACACGTCCTGCAAATTCTAGCAACGGTTTCGTCTCGAGTATGTAATGAATAGTGCTTCCCGAGAAACAGAAAGTAGGGCTATCATCCTCACAGGCCCAGCCCGAGGTAACACCGATGTTAGCTTGCAACAGATGACAAGCATACGATCAATTCTGCTCATTTTTAATGATCTGAACTTGATCTCGTGTTCTACACCGCCTACCTGGATACCCTCCGGGAGTGCCTGGCGATCACGGTCTAGGTTCGGACATTGGGATGATCATGTAACTTCCGATCCATCTCTACGACAGAGATACACTGACTTCTTTTTCCTCTTTTTTCTTTGAAGCAGGCTCCGAATTGGTAGTAGCTGCCAAACAGCGGTATGCAGTAAGGGCTGTGTGACGGTCTCTACGTCGCATCCCTTGACGACATAGCTTGTATACCAAATTATGCACGACATGGGCCCTAATTGCTTAAGTGGAGACTATTTTGTGGCACAGTTGAGACAATTTTTCCTCATCATTCTCTTCACTAGTTACAAGCTTCCGAGTACCTACCCTATGAATCTAAACCACGGAGATGCAGAAATCATACCCCGTCTAGAAATCTAGAAGAGCATGTAGAGAGCATTTGCTGATATCTCTGCTTGACGAGCATGAAGTGAGGTCTTTCAGAGTGCATAGATACACCTACCAGCTCAATCAGATTCGCACGATCCGAAAACCCCGCGCTAGTCGTTGTCTGAATTTTCGTTAAAAGCTTAGTATCTTAATAACGGAGAAATCACCTGGATACTTTTCGTTTTCCACCTACTGTCTGAACTAATCTAATTTCGACATACAGATAAGCTACTGAGGTGATCAATAGCGTCAAGCTAGATGAGTTCTCATGCCAAATGGCTCTCTGGGAGCCAACCGGATGCAGGCTATCGGTCAGGGTTCCGCACTCGTCTACTACATAATTCACCCCATGTAACCCTCAGAAAGGCTTATGCAGGAAAACAGCGCCGCAAAAGTGCTGCATCTCTAATGAACCCAAATACATGCTATCCATGTACGAACAAGATATGGCACCGATGTCGCCGATAGCAGTCGGAATACCAATATACACCGCTGGACTCAACCCACTGTTGAATGAGCGATTTTATCTGTTACTCACTCTCAGCTGTGAGCCACGTCCTGTTAGCTCAACGATGTTCAATGAATGGTAGAGAAGAACCAAGCGTTGTCTCACCGAAAATGCGTATAGAAGCCGCTACCAATTGCCAGTGAGCCTCTTCCGGATGTTGATGCTGATAGATTATGTAAACCTCCAATTTCTGGGTATGACCTGGCACCTAGGTACGGTTGAGTGGCGCGAGAACCAAAGATAGCTATAGGTTCGGATATTATGTTCAACTAAGCAATTTCGTGATCTGCATCTCCTACATGCATATCCTCGACACATTGCGATATTGATGAAAAAGTCTGGAGCTCGACCATATAGCTAGCTCCTATTTCTCAAATTCGAAATCACCTGCAGTGTTCAATAAGTTTATTTGATCTAGTACCTTCCCTCTTTTCGTTGTATATCAAGCTCCCAGGTAATAAACGAAAATCTCGAAGGGTGCCTCCAACGTTAATCTATCTCCAAACAAGCAAGGAACGGCCTTCAACCCTAGAGCAAAAACCCAATCAACATGCCCTGCAGCTTTGATACAGACTTCGCAAAGCAGAACGTGAACGCCGTGGTAATAGGACGAGATTGAAGCTGTTTGACTTTATTTGCGACACACAACTTCGACGTTGTTCTCCATGGGATCTATCACAAAGGCGGCGTAGTACAGAGGCCCAAACTGGTGGCGAAGCCCAGGCGATCCATTGTCTTTGCCTCCGGCTTGCAGGGCTATCGCATGAAAGTTGTCCACCGTTACTTTATCTTTAGCAGTGAAAAGAGGTGTGCATCACAGTCCAAAGTCGATACAACCCTTTCATGTACTCTGCTTGCTTACCTTCGGCGGCAAAGGCCCAGTGAGCATAGTTCTTCTCCGTGTGAGTGATGTCAGTAAAGTAGACTGTGTACCTATGAGGATCCGTGAGTATGGAACACTAACACTAGTCTGCATGTTTTGCGGCTGCTATACGAACCCGGTTGAAAGACGACATTGGCTGATCAAAGAAGCATTAAAGTCACGGCGTCAGACGTTCGAGCAAAAGCTCATTCCTTCGTTTTGGACAATCAAAAGGTTTGTCTTTGACTTGTGCTCTTCCTAACTCATAGCGGTCTTGTAAATGGGTGACCAGCTTTGAACTTAGATGTCTGCCTGTCGAAAGCAAAGCCGAGAGTTTTCCCAGTATGCGAAGAAAGATGTAATCGATATTAAAGCTACATGCAACATGGGTCCTGAAGTATGGTAGGAACCTTAAAGTACACCAGTGGCAATATATACATATGGCCTAAGGAGTCAAAAGTATCTGGCCCGGAATTCACCTATCTCGGGAACATTCTCAATATACAAGTAATAATTCGTCCCATACGGCACAAGCCCGGTTCTGACTCGATTCGCAGTTACGGTCTGTTGCAAGGTGCCGAGAGCAACAAGATCATCCCTGCTATAAGTCTCGATATTAGGCTGGCGGTCTGGTCTTAGGGGTGTGGTCGTCGCTAGATGAGCGCTTGCCCCTGTCTTTGAGTATCCTCCTGACTCAACGTAAAAGTCGATTAGGCGTGCCAATTTTGCTATTTCGAGTAGTACGTGTGCCCATGTTTCGCTGTTCAGTGTGACAAGCTGTAGTGAGATGTTTTTCAGTGTCGAGCTGGACTGGGCTATAAGTGCGAGAAGTTTGCGCGCCGATATGGATATATTGCATAGTGTTAAGAACTGGAGGTGCACGGAAGACGAGAACTGAGCGTGATCGAGGTTCACAATGTCCGTACAACTAATTGAGAGGGATGTGAGGTTGACTGCGGGCTCGAGCATTTGATATAAATAGGACACATGGGTCTCGTTTGAAAAAGCCGCATGTTCAGGCAGGGGACGGTAGCGACCGTAGCGCCGACCACGACTCTGGGTGTACGCGCAAACCTCGAGTTCGAGTGTTCGGAGTTGGCGAAGAACGTTGGCGAATGGAATCTGGTCGGCACCTGTTTGCGTGGTGAAAAACTGTCCAAAATCGTGCCAGATGGGGAATCGCAATTTGAGCCCAGTAAGTCTCGGAAGCGGCACGGAGAGAAGAGCCGTCACGGTACTATTCATGTATGATCTAGTCGCATCTTTGGAAAAGTTCATTGGGGGCCTTTGGAATGATAGTTCCTCTATACTTGTCAACCGGGCCAAGCACGGTGACAACAACTCCGCAAAGCCCTCGAGATCAGGTCTATCCTCGACGCAATCGACACCCCCTTCAAATCGAAACTCAACTCTAATAACATGTTGCGCAAGTGAACTGTTGGATATCTCCGTCAGTCGGACCAAAGGCGGCAACGCCAAGATTGCAGAAGGACGGCCGTAAAGTCGTATGACAATGTGTCGAAACAGATGCCGTGTGGCACTAGGGTAGAACGCTTTGTTGACGAGACGTAGCTTTGCTAGTTGTCGTCGTGGCCTATTCTCGGGACTAATGCCTCTATTTGTTTCGTATGGATATTCAACGCTTTGGACATGGACAGTGATCTGTGTAGGTCTGTTTAGGATCATGCGTCATCGTGCTTTGGCAAGGGTACTAACGAGATCGAAGATCTCTGGGGGGAGTTGCATGTCCTTGGTTCTACCATGGAAGTCTTATGATTCCTCTGTAGCAATGGACTGAAGTCGCCGACGATTCAGACCTGGGAAGACAGTGACTCTTTTGCGGCGCAAGAGCCGAATGCGGGGTGGACCATCGTACGGGCCACTATACAATTAAGCGAGTCTATTCTTGTCTGCTTGGCAATCATTTTAGCGACATAACGTCTGAAGCCACACAGAAATCTATGTTGATAGATGGAAGGTTCATTCCCCTATTGAGATTGGTGGGTAAATCGTGCCTTGAAGGATGGGCGTCCCGCATGATAGTAGACAATATGCACATAGAAAGCCCTAAAACAAGCAAGGCTATCCTTACATCAGCTTTTACTTGGAGGATAATTGCATGATCGACAGATTTCTTGTTGTCTTTTGCATTCATCATCCTATTTCACGCTTGATGGTTTCGTACATAGATGTGGTCTCGGTAAGCCTTGAGCTACGTTCGACTGATGGCCGTCTTTCCATGAGCGGCGTCTTTTCAAGGCCGCGGGTTTTGGAGCCAAATCAGTCCTTCCATGCAAACCTCGGGGTGTAACGAATACTACCATATCAAGCTAAATACTCTCGAATGATAAAAAACACCCCGAGATGATCATCTGATTGCTGAACTCACGAGAACATCAGGAAAGTCCTGCTCGGCTTTTTAGCCCAACTCGAGGTGCAGCTTTCGTGATACTTTACTTAGCTGTGTCTACTTCAGTGAATGCATGATGAAGTAGTTAATTCGCAATCAAAGTTTTCTCGTACAAAGTGTATTGATTCAAGCGCGCGCACCAACATCATAAACAAAGCACGACAGTGCAGATACGATATATCCTTAGCCCTAAGTCCATGCTTTCTAAACAGCATCATGAACTCGACAGCAAGTCGGTGAATATTTCATTCGAACGGGGTTACTGCATCTTTTCTACACACAGTATAAGTCTTGCAATCTACCGAGCAAGAGAGTTCGCAATGCATACCATTCTGCAACGCGGCTCCTGCACCAGCGCTCTTCTCTCGCGCCTCAAGCGTCGGAAAAATGCCCGTGCTATTGCCATGTCGGACGTAATAAGTTTGATGGTTGATCTCGCAAACGTTCTGATTCCCAGTTGACCCGTGCTCTGCGCAGAAATGGCGAGCGCAGAGAAGGCATCGTGTCGTCTGTCTGGAGTTTGGATTTTGGAGGCGGCCGCGGTGTTGGGCCGGTCTTGAAGTGGCCATTCGGTAGCAAACGTGGCATATCTCTTCCATGGTAGTGGTAGTGCCCGCTACAGATTGGATTGCTGAATGCAGTAAGAGTAGTTCTCTGGGTATGGGTAGTTACTCGGTAGGGGTAATGATAAAGTCTTTATGGACGCCGATAAATCTCAATAGTCTATTTTTTTAAATACCATCAAAGACATTGGGAAGTGAGAGCCTATTTAATAATTACTGGAAGCTACAATCGAGCCAAACTTTGACGAATGCATCGATTTGCATAAGAGAAGGTGTGCTGATAATCAACATGATTGTAGGGATAAGTCGAAACTCCGACTAGCAAGCATGCATGTATCGGTGGAGTTCAATGGTGCCACGCTCGACAAGGCGTAATCCCTGCTACGCCGCATATCTAGCAAACAATTCGGTATTCCGCATTTAACAAAGAGGAGGTATCGCTTGAGCGAATGAGCAACCATGTAATTCCATCACCCCATCCACGGATGTATTCCCGTCATATCCATGTCACCAAACACACGCAGTCATCAAGCCTTTCCCCCATCTCTACACAACCATGGCTCTCCATGTAATTGCCATATTGTGATTTTCTTGCTTCATCCCCTCATTTCTCGGTCGGTAACAGATCAATCAATGGCGAGATCACAGGCCACGATGCAGTGAGAACTTTCGGTGCGATGCCTAGACCTTTCGACTCTTCTTTAGCGCGAGGCTCGAGTATTGATTTTGCCATAGTGTCAGAATCCTATCAAGTTTCTAAGTACCTGCCATTGCGACCTGATCATTTGTGTTGGGACTTACAACATATTTGGGACCAGCGGTTGGTGTAGGGAATGGTCTCGCGTAAGCGATTGATAGAAGGGTTGTCACGATGAGGAGGATGAAAGTGAGGGGCTTGGCGAACATTTCTATTTTTCCACGAGTTCCTGATGTATGTCTCGAGAGCGAAAGTAGACGGTGTAATGTGATAGTTCTATGATGCGTTTCGCCAGGACCTCCGCGATGCCCGTTGGGTGAATTGAGGTGCTATGAGGGTTTCAAGGTCACAGCTATTGACGCGTGATGGGTAGACCTCATGCTCCTGTTTGACTGATATGCACGCCTACATTAAAGTTGCTTGTTGTATTTTTTTGAACGTGTTGGATATGTACATTTATGCAAGGGATGGTCTGGGCCGCGTTAGGGCTTGTGACTCGGGTGCCACGGAATGATGCGACTTGAGGACTCCAGACTCATATGAAAGCGATGAGCATAAATCAAAGGCAACATGTATTTGAATCTGTAATACCTAAAGCAAGGATATCGCAACGACACATTTGAATGCATAACTAAAGAACAGTCAAATTAGTAGATTAATTGCTGACAAAAAAGTTGCCTGCCACAATTCCCTCCTTGAGTCCCAACTCGCTCTCATACTTCTCCAGATCAAACCACATCCTCGCCGCATTCCCGACTTTCTTCCCACCCCTTTTGGCCACATACTTATCGACGTCTAGCCCCGCGGGCTGCTTGTACAGGAAGAAACAGTACCGATGCGGAGAACTAGGTGGCGGCGGCGCGGGACCAATGTAATTTGCAATAAAAGAGTCGGCGCTGGGAGCTGATAGTACGCCGGTGGCAGGGTCCGGTTTGAGGTTCGGTTGGACCCAGTGCAGGATTGGTCCCAGGCCGCGCCAGGAAGGGAAGGGAGCGTCGATGTCGATCGCGATCATGATGTAGGTGTCGTTTGTGGAGGTGAGGGATTGGGGGAGGCGTAGTTCGGGCGGATTTTGGGCGTCTGATATTTTCATTAGTGTATGCACGGTATCGCCATAGCAAGAAGCGTACCGGCTTTGGGAATTTTGACCCCGGGAGTCACATCAGAATGCTTTCCAACCGACAATTCGAGGACGGGAGTCTTGTCCTTCTGGATCTGGTCCAGATACGAATCGATATTCTTGTAGGAAGGCATTTCGGGCAGTGTAATACTCGATATCCAGAAGTAGAATCTGTATACAACTGAACAGCGAAGTTTTCCAGTTTTGGAAGAGCAAACGCTTTCTCAGCCCTTTAAATACCTAGGCCAGGCATCACATCATGCCATCAGCTCGACGATCTTTTCCGTTTCGAACGGCAATGTCTTCAAAGCATCCATTCAGAAAGCTTCATTCTGGTGTCTCTTGTGAAGGTCGATGTTCGGTGGGGATGAGTCGGGCTAATAAACCGACCGAGACCCCCGGATTTTGTGGGGTTAAGCTAAGTCCGGCAGCCCTAGGGCTAGGAGACTAGGCATGAACCGTGAAAGATGCGCGCGGTGATTGGTGGATGGCGATCATGTAGTAGATATTATACATATGTTGTACATATGTATGTGCACAGGGAGGATGCCACTGAAAGTAAACCAGGTGCTGACATTTCGCGACGGGTTGATCTGTATAATTCTGGTCTGTAGTGGAGTCTCTTGGTATATGATAGTTGATACGAGATACGGATACATCGGAATCAAGCACGTGAAATTAATAGTTAAGCTTGACATTCGATATAATATCATGGACTATACGAACATTCAAGCAAACGCTACTAACCAACTACAAGGATTGATTGGTGACTTTCACGCAGACGCAGACTTCCCTCTCCAGCGAGGCTGTCACTCGGTGTACAGCTAAGTCGTCTTCTCCGTCTCAACAGGCACAGACTCGAAAATACCACCGTTGCTTTCCCCTTGGATAGTAGTTTCCTTGAGCGGACCAACGTAGAACTTCTTTCCGCGCACATACCAGTAGACCATGGCACACAACAGGATAAAGGCCATGAACACAATAGCGTAATTCATGGTTTCGCCAGTGACGGGTCGGGAGGTCGGGAAGAAGAAGATGACCGAGACGAAAACAGTCCAGATCACAGCCCACAGATTGACGGCAGTAGAGAATTTGCCCATGTGCCATGGACCAGGCTCGAATTGGTTCCAGAGGAGTTTGCAAACGACGGGGATGATGTACGACCAGTCGAGAGCGATGGCGGTGATGTTAAAGACACCCTCGATAGCGGCATAGCTACCGAGACCGATCAAGTTGATGGCAATGCACCAGAAGACGGAGAACCACACGGCGTACAAGGGAGTACCGGTCTTGGAGTTGACTTTGCGCCAGATATTCGAAAAGGGCAAGAGACGATCACGAGAGAAGGCGAACACGGTACGGGCAAGAGCCTGAGTAGCGGTGAAGCAAATGAACTGCAGGAGAATGAAAGCGCAGGAGGCGTAGACGAGACCACCAGATTTGCCGAGACTGTTGTAGAAGATTTGGGCCACGGGTTGCTCCATGGGCGATGCGAGGATGGAGGCTACGTCGCCCATGCAGAAGCAGAGGACGATATTGAACAGGAATCCAAGAACGTAGACGGCGCCCATGGCAACGAAAATGGCCCAGGGAGCTTTGATTTCAGGGTTGCGGATTCTGTTAGGGTTAGCACGGTTTCAATTGATACTCGGGTAGATAGAGAAGGGCTCACTCTTCGGCAATATGAGCGGTGGCATCGTAATCCGTCATGGTCCACGAAACGGACAAGAAGCCAAACAAGAAGGAAAATCCGGTGGGAGTCCACCCCGAGTCCGGCTCAACGTTGGTAAAGACGTATTTCGCATTGTGCTTATTCTCGGTCTTGACCAACAGCGCAATACAGCAAGTCACCAGAACGAGCAAATGGAAAATCACGTAGGACCGGGTCATCTTCTCCATCCAGCCAGTCGGCAAGGAGTTGAGCACACCACACAGCACAGTCAAGGCGGCCATGACACCAATCGTCAGGCCCGTGGTCGGCACCCACTCAAAATCACGACCCATCGAGACCGCAGCGAGCAACATCTGCGCCGATCCATACTCGGACGAGGCGATACCCGCGATTTGGCCCAGCAGGTTGATCCAACCGGTCAACCAACTGATGGACGGCACCCATCGCGGCGGCGCGAGACGCGAAACGGTGAAGTACAGACCACCGCTAGTAGGGTAAGCGGATACCAATTCCGCCACAGACGCCGCAATGCACATACATCCCGCACCGGATATCAGCCAACACCAGACTGCGGAAGCGGAGCCACCGGCATAAAGCGGGTATGAAAAGGTGGTTGCGATGGTCGCGAACAGACCGGAGATACTGAACGCGAACGAAAAGGTGGACAAGTAGCCGAATTCGCGCTTGAAGACCTGTTTATACTCATCAATATTATCCTCAATTGCATTGATGACGGGAAAAGAAAGTTTCCCTCTTTTCTTTCTAGAGTTGCATTGGGCATACCGGCTGATAACCAAATTGTTCCGCAAGCGCCCTGTCAGCAGCACTCATTTCGTCCAGCGGGACAATGCGCTTCTCGGTCTTTTCAATTGGTAAAGGTGCATCGGGCGCAACGGCGGCATTGTGCTTGTCCAAAGACGTGTTTTCGCTAGTATTTGAAACCGACATTTTTGGCAATACTGTTTTTTTTTTTTGTTCTCTTTCTGTTTTTCTTTCTTTCTTCCTTTCGAGATTTACCAAATATATCGTGGCGCAGTGGGGCTTTTTGGAAAAGGCTGTCTGTCGCGTGCGGTGTTTCCTTAAAGCAAGTCTCCGTGTATCGTATATTATCTATCAATCCTCGTTGGGCAATCTACCGCCACTTGAAGTACCGGACTATCCTCTTGCGTTGTGAGAGAAGGTCGATCAGCGTCTCGCGGTCCATGGACTGGTCGAAGCAGATATTTGGTATTGTCGCGTTGGCAAGATAACGTCTACTCTGTAAACGCAGAGACGGGGGTTGAAGCTATCTTTAAGTAGACCTGGAATGCAGATCAAATCCTGCAAGATGGACCGGGGGGCGGGAGGAGGGGGTTAATTAAAGACCTTGCAAGATAAAGAAGAAAATTTTTATTTCCCAGACAGCTCAGCTTATTACAAGGGTAGCTAAGAGTCTCAGACTACTACGTAGGATAATATCCCAGAGTGGGACCAGGGTCGTGCTGCCTTAGAGTTTTTATTTTTTTTTTTTTTTTTAATTCGATTTTTTTTTATCGGTCTTCCTATGTAGAACTAGTGTCGTCTTCCAACTTCCATGATATTTCTATGCACACATCTGGCAGGTCAATCATGCATGCGCGAAGACTTTCCACATCTGGCTTGCAAGTCCCGTGGCTGATTGGAGGGCCGACTATGGAGTAGTTTGCGCTGATCGAATCAATGGCGCGCATTGGCGGCTCTGTATCTTGGCCCGCGTCTTAGTCCCTTCCTTATCCGCGTGGAGTCTGCAGACACACCAATCAGCGAGGGGGACACGACCGGGGATGGGTCCTCAATCGGGAAAGGGTGCACTAGTAGACCCGCATCAGCATGTGCGATGACGCAGATAAGACGCCGCTGGCCACTCACAGAATCGGAAAAAAACTTGCATGTCCCACCCAACTCCTGGCCGATTGGTCGCTGGCCCCGGGAACTCGAGGGTCTGAGCTTGGCAGTGAGTCTGACTGAAACAGAAACAGGGACGGAGGACGCCGGGTGCCCACGTGACCCATTTCTCTGCTTCGTTCGTTCCTATCGGCGGTTATCGGCACTAGGGAATTGTTTCCCCTTCTCGCTTGGTCTGGTCCTTATCGTTGAAAATGATCTCCTTTCCCGTTCCTGGGCTGGAAATCAATGTTGACATTGTTTTGAAATTGTTGGCTTCATCCCCAAGAAGGCAGTCAAATGCCATGGTGAGGAGTACACAGATAAGGTGACACGCGTACGCAGAATAGCTCAATGCCACCGTTTCCGCTTCCTTATCGAGAGGCGTTCGGCGTCAGTGCGACACTCGACTTGGGGGCTGACATGCACACTCACTTGATAAGAATGATAAAAGGAACAACCTATGATCCTAAGCCGGATGGTATACGAACCGACGTGGCTGGTACCATAGCTTGAAATTGGCGTGCTTAATACTAGTATTAACATAAATGGCAGACGATAAGATGGGCGAAAATGAGGCTATGACCACCAATCAGCTCTCAATCGCATGGTTTCTATCTGAATTCAATATACAAGACACACAGAGAGAGAGAGAGAGAGAGAGAGAGAGGGAGCCGCCGCGAACTAAAGACCAATCAATTTTTAGACCAGATCCTTCCAGACGGTTTGTTTGTACCTACGCCTACGTGAAGACCTTTTTCAATTCATTGGGGAGCGGCCGCAATTGCCCTCCTGGCAGTCTACTCACCTCTTGCTTGATTAGAAGACGCCATCGATTCCCCGGAAAAGGCGAGTCCCAGAAAATGGGCGGGTTCCTCAGGGTCCGGGAGTATCCTCTCGTGGACACATCATATATAGGTTCGATCCCAAGGCAACCTAGCCGTTTATAGTCCCAAATGCAGAGACCAAGGTAGTCTAAGAAATGGGGGTTGTAATCGTCTGGTTTTGGTACGGATGGTCCTTGATAGTCTTGAAACCAGCCCAGCCAATCATTGTGCCTGTAAGTAGAGTTCGTCTGGAACGCAAAGTAAACGTCTTGACCGTTACACATGTGAAGGAACCCCAGCTTTGGCTGTAGCTCTTCAAGATTCCAGGCTTCGGTTTCCTTGACAATGGCGGAAAACGCCCAGTCTTTGATTCGGTATCTCTGATTCGATGGATAAATTGTGAATGGTGTAAATGACTCATATGAGCAGTCTAAGAGATCACGAGTCGCGGTCAGTATACATTTCATCTCGTCGATTTCATGATACGACGCCGTTCCGTCGCTGTGGTACAGCAGATGAGGTCCAATCGTCACGGAGATTTGCGCTGTTTTGACACGATATCTGGAGAAGAAAAAATCATCCGTGGTTATCGGGCAGATCGCCTGAATATTCCAATAAATCATTGCATTCCAAAGAGCGCGCCTAATCCGCGTTTTTTCGACCCATGATGGAGCCGACCAGGCAGCCGCTTGAAAATATACGTCTTCCTTGGACTGTTTGATTGGATAGGTCGAAATTGCATTTGTCTGGTAGACGGGCCATATCACCTCATGGATGTGTTGGAGACAATAGACAAAGCATAGATGTTCAAGAATCTCAATGCGGTGTGCCGTGAGTACCAGGTATCGAGGACCCGGTCCTCGTGTGAACACGGACGATGCTGGAGCTGTAGTCAGCACATCTCTAGGCAGGCTGCGATAATAACTGACCAGTCCATTGAACGTTGGATGTGAAGTTGATGCTGCAAATGAGCCCAGGATAGCAATCATGCGAGCAACATACTTGTAACCTGGCATCGAGCATTCCTCTATCGCCTTTTCTAGAACACGAGCTGTGCCGTACTCGAATGCTGCTTTGGCGGTCGCAGATAAGATGATGATTCTGTAGATGGTTGCAAGATCACGTGTGTGCTCCAGAATCATTATCCAGACCTCAACGGGAAGACGAGGCAAGGGCCTAGTCATGTTGGGGGACCGTGATCTGAGTCTCGAGAGAGAGTGTAGAGTAATGTATGCTATTGCATCCAAAATCCCCTATCCAGGACAGGGCAGTCCTTGGTCCTCAACGGTCTTCTATTCTGCCGTCCTCGTTAATTAGGGTTGGAAAATCAGTGCAGGATAGAGCAAATATGTCGATATAAATGTTTCATCAGGTCAGTACTTCCGAATTCAATGCTCTATGTAGTTATTGAGAGGTATCTCTGAACTCGAAAAGTATGCTTTTGCACCTTGTTCGAGTATAATTATGTCCAATTGTGCGGATCTGATACTTTCGTCGACACGTTATTTCCAGATCGACACCACGGGGGATTGAATATGGTACAGAAAGAGTCTCTTTCTTGTCTTTCGTAGGCAAAGACTGGTCTCTAGGGTAATTAGTTGATCGTTCAATAAGTAGATAAGAGGTGTAGGAGAAGTAAGATGCAACTGCGTAAGAACACTTGTAGAGTTCAGTCTTTGGCTAGGTTGCTGGTGAAGTGCGGATTGATGAGCACACAGAACTTGAAGAATAGAGAATATCACTAGAACGATAAGTAGACGAAGAGCCCTTTATAAACATAAATGCTATGCCCCTACGTAAAGGAAAAAAATAACTTGTGCCTTTCAAATTGGTCAAATAATAGGCACGTGAGCAGATTATCCTGCTTCTGTCCATCAAATTCCTTCCTCCTCTTCTTCTTCTTCTTCTTATTATTATTATTAT
Organism: Talaromyces sp. PB3603; assembly: GCA_023625915.1. Lineage (NCBI taxonomy): Eukaryota > Fungi > Ascomycota > Eurotiomycetes > Eurotiales > Trichocomaceae > Talaromyces > Talaromyces sp. PB3603. The sequence continues at coordinate 847,202 of JAMAFY010000005.1, forward strand.
TACTATTATGTCTTTGTCCCCGAGGCTTCTTACATCCTATAAGGAACTCTAAGATTGTGCCTTTTGGTCCTGGAAATCAGACAAAGGACTACTTACGAAAAACGAAGCTCTCCTTCGAGTATAGAACCTTCCTCCTCATCTTCTGTCCTTTTATTAGCATTTTTCTTTTCTCTGGACCCAAAAAGACTAGGTAGGGTCTTAATTGATATATTATAACGACAACATTGCTAATCGTAGCTTGACTGAAGTCAATACTCACGGTAGTTGGCCGTGCCATCACGTCCAATACCTCGAACTTGGAGTGGATATAGTATAAATTGTGTCATGGAGTTGAGCACAGCCTTAATGAGGCAATACCCTTAGAATGGAATGCAGAAGTAAGTGCGTGTCACCTGGGCAGTGACACTCTGTGTGGTATACTCCTGAGTGCTCTTGAGGTCATTGGGGAGATCTCGTAGTCCTCTTTGAGGGTGCGCCTTGAGGGCGCGCCGAGACATATCAACGACTATCAGTTGACTTCTATAGCTTGACGTCCAATGAGTCAGTAGAGTGCTGATACATCGGCACCATCTACTGAGGTGTAATCGTGCAGAGATTTGGTTGAAATGCACGTTTTACGCCCAGTCTAGGTGTTGTCCATCATGGAAGAAGCATGATGGAAAGTTTAATAATGGTACCATTCCATATTTACGGCCCTACGTAAGTCTATTAGATTCCTGGAGGGAAGCTCGCCGAAAGATTTCATACACAGTCTTGAACTCTTTATGTTTCAAATGTTCTTTATTAGCCGGCCTTGTATGGGATAAACTCCATACTAGACTATGCCAACACTACTTTTAGCCCAAGAGAGCAGGATGCTATCAATTACTGTCTTCCAAGGGTTCGTAGTAACTAGTTTGTCAGCCGTATGGTTACCACGCTACTATATCGAGATCTACATTCAGCAGCTGAGATTTCCTGCATATTATATACCCCAAGAGATAAGCTAACGTACCAAAGAACCAGTAAGGATTCTAGTTCTGACACTTTGTTGGAATAGACAGAAATTGATAGGACTAAGGGGAATGTTGCATATTGCGTAAGCACTAGTCAAGCAGAAAGCTCATATTTACGAATCAAAAAATCAGTGTAACTCTACGACCATGCATGATAGATGATGTTGCAATGAATGGTCCACTTAGACGTTCGAATGGAATTCCTATAAATACTGGTGAATCCCATTATCTATACCGTCTTGAGGCTTTCTTGCGTCGACTTCTTGTTCACAATCCGGATGCAGATGTCGCCGTGGAAAGGAAGAAAAAAACGGAGTTCATGATACTAAGAATGGAGATGCCAATCTTGACCTCTTTGGTTACGGAGAATTGGTTATTAACTTGTGTCATAGCCGGTCTCGTAGCATTAGGGCTGGGTATACGAAGGTACAGCAATCCACTATTAGACATTCCTTTCGTGGGCGAGGAGCTTGGGAGCGATGAGAAGCGCCGTACAGTCTATATGTCTAGTGGTCATGAGATGTACATCGATGGCTTGCAAAGAGTAGGCTTGATCATCCTATTTATGATATGAATTATGTGCCCGCATTTGTAACTGACTAGCCTGCGAAGTTCAGAGACAAAATTTTTCGCATAACAACTATACGAAGTACGTTTTGTTCTCTGGCTCTTCTGAATACACATGGGTGCTTTGAGCTGATCTATTTGTGATCGAACAGAAAGCCCTGTGCTAGTTTTCCCACCCAAGTACTTTAAAGAACTTCGATCTCTACCAGATGACGTCTTGAGCTTTGTCGAAGCTGCTGACGAAGTAAGCACATTCTATACTGGGTTCATAGGAAAAGCTGCTCACTCGCTTGCAAGGCAGCCCAGGCAAAGTATACACAAGTCCATGACCACGATGGCATGATAGCTCATACACTGAAAAGCAAATTGACGCCCTCACTCGGTATGTATTGCGACTGGTTTGATACTGATTGTCAAACTACTCACTCAACTGATATACAGCACGACTCAGCCCCATAATCTCAAAAGAAGTCCAAAGGGCCCTCCAGGCTGAACTACCGCCATGTGGCGACTGGACTTCTGTCAAGGTCTACCCAAAAATGCTTCGCATCATCACAATAGTCTCAGGACATATACTCGTCGGTGCTGAGCTCGGCCAGTCGGAGGAATGGATTGAATCAGCTACGGGATTTGCGTCCGAGGTTCTAGCGGCGATACAGGCTATATGGGCGACATCGCCGTGGAAGCGATGGCTCGTATGCCCATTTCTGAGCGAAGTACAAACGCTTGAAACACGCGTAAAGAAATTTGTACGCTTCCTGACGCCAGTAGTGGAGTATCGGGTGCAATTACTGGATGACGACGTAAAACGGTCTGACGATATGCTGCAATGGTTCACTGATTCGGAGAAGAACAAGGGTACAACAGTGGATGTAGACAAGATCGCTAGACGGCAGTTGGCTGCGAGCTTTGCTGCCATTCAGCCTACGACGAGTGCGAGTACTAATGCTCTATACACGCTTGCTACCATGCCGGAGTTCGTGTCTGAGCTTCGCAACGAAATTCGAGATGTGTTGACTGCGCATGATTGGTGTTATTCTAGCAAGGCGCTGTATGATATGAAGAAATTGGACAGTTTCCTCAAGGAATCGTTGCGGTTTCATCCAGAGAATATAGGTATGTGCTCAGTCTTCATCGATGATCTGTGGTCAGACTAAGGCTGTGGTTAGCTGTTTTCGGTCGAAAGGTCCTTCGAACATTCACATTATCTGATGGCCAGGTGGTACCAGCAGGAGTTCTGGTCGAAATACCAGCGTACGCAATCTCAATGGACCCTGAGACCTTTTCTGAACCCCAAACCTTTGATCCATTGCGCTTTTACAAGCTACAAGACGAGCAGAATCACACCGACGAGGGCAAACAGGCCAGGGATGAGTATAACGCAACTACAAACCAGCTCGTCAGCGTGACAAATACCAACCTCGTCTTTGGCTATGGAAGACACGCCTGTCCTGGCCGCTTCTTTGCTGCTAATGAGCTCAAGATGATCATTATAAACGTTATCATGAATTACGATATACGGTTGGAGGAGGGCGTTACTGAACGATATTCGAACAACGTCGTTGGGCTTCGGGTGAGACTTGAGTACTCTAAATGTTCTTGGGTATGGTGGCTAATTGTTATCCATCTAGACTTTGCCATCCGGAAATGAAACCTTACAGTTTAAGAAGATTATGATGTGGAAAAGTTGATAGCTGGATTCTAGGGCGTCTCTTCAAATTCGAGCATGTGCTTATGCAGACCTTAGCCCCCAGCAGGCAGTAGCAGCATTCCTCGATTATATTCATACACAACCTTCGATGGCCAATTTTTGCATCAGAAAGAGGGCTTCGAGTCACATTCATCATGTACACATTCCGTTTTATCTGATAAGAATCACTAACAGAACATCTTCCTAAAAGGCGATAAACATATCTCTCAAGGCCAAGGTGAAACTTCCTTGATATCATCCATTTCCTGCTCGAAGTTCCTAGGTAGACCAAGTCGCAAAGCTCGGGAGCCCGTCAACGTCTCACTCGACCATGGAATACAGTCCCACCAAATTCCCGCGCCAACGAAGGGTTCCTTGCGGTCATTCTTTCTAGCGTGGTACACATTTTGGCGATGTCAGCAGTAATTAGACTACATGGGCACATATTAGCGACACATAAAGCACGCTGGGTTGGGAGCGACGCACTCTGGTTCTTGAGCGAAACTGGCGTTTCGCCAGCCCCCGGTCACGACGTAGAGCATCCACGCACTAGAGAATGAATTAAGATGAGTCTAATAACAGCGCTTTGTAGGGTGTGAAGACTGCGACACATACGATCTTGCGGCAGCGAGATGTGCCGTACCAACCCCCGCTGTGCTGACAGGTCGACCTGTTCTCAAACCAGCGCGACAATGCGTCAAGGGAGGTGGAAGTTTTTCTAAACATACAGATCCCACGATGCTGCATGCACAAATGGCGACGAAGCTACGCTTCCATTTTAGAAAGGTTATTAGTATGTGTTTGCGTTGGACATACTACTGGGTTGAATCTGAATGTCGCGCCGCACATTGTTCCTATATCGTCGACGATTGCTTGACAGCTAGTGAAGAAATTATGAGTGACTTTTCGCTAAAGGCAACAATTCAGATTAGAGGAGTCCAGACATTACCCCATTCAGACATCAAGACCACAATCGAGTCAGGCGCTTCGTCGTTCGCCTCCTTGGACATTCTGGGACCTGTCCAAAATTGTTACTATTACACTCGAGTATCGAACAAAAGCGCAGAAACATACGCCAGTGCTCCGCCCAACGATGATCGGGAGGTTTCGTCTCCCAAAGCTGCTTATCAGCATCCAGGGATGGAGAATACTAATGCAGTCTATTAGGGTTCTTCCAGGGGCCTGTCAAGTATCGAGTCAGCAGATCTTGCATACGCAACCTAGATGAAACACGTACCATGGAAATGACCATAAAAGAGAAGAGAATTCCGTATCTGCTCTGCATTCGCGAGACCGGCGCGAAACGCGTCTATAGAAAATATTGATGATGACATGGCGTCGTTGTAATGATGACCATTAGGTGTGCTTCAACACTATCTCTTGAGCAGGTATTGAGATGCTGTCATGGATGATAAAATTATCGCGGGATGTGAATGTCAAGAGGTGCAAGAAACAATCAAGACGCGAAGGAGTGTCCTACTTGCCTAAGCAAAGGAAACACGACAGACTGTGTTAGCAGTCGGACATATGCCAGACGTATGCGATATGCGAATCGAATGTGAAATAGAGCATATTAATTTATAGTTGAACAGATCGAAGTACATGAATACTATTAGAGGAATATCAAGATCTCTGAAAGATCAGAAGATCAGAAGAATACAAAAACGATGTGAACAGACCATCACTATGCTCTCCCCTTCCCTTTCCCACTACCCGAACCTCCATACGGACTAGACACTAATTCTGGGTACTCCTCCTGTTGACGAGACGTTCCCCGACTCTGCTCCTCGGCGAGACTCAATTGAATAGCAAACTCCAAATCGTCCATTTCTTGTTGGTTGCTGCCTTCGGCGGCGCCAACGGACTCCTCCGGCGGAGAACTAGAGGGTTGACGACGCTTGAACTTTGATTTGGCGCCCTTGGCATATTTGATCGGGATTGATGAGGTGGTGAACGATGATGAGGATGGCGTCTCCTGCCACTGTTCGTGTGATGGTGGAGCCTCATTGAGTAGACTTAAGCGAATGGCTTCTGCGATGTCTGGGGCGAGTTCTTCTTCGACGGTCTCGAGAGCCGGTGACGATGATGACGAAAATTCGCGTGGTGGATAAGAGCTATCGAGTGCAGCTATAGTATCACTGGATACACTGCTGGCCCTGGTATCAGTTCCGCTCTTTTTCTCCTTGAATGCATCATTATTCAAACTCTCTTCGCTCAACAACTGGGCATAAGCAATGAGTTCCTCTTCGGTAGCATCGGGTCCAAGCAAGTCGGTACCGAATCGATAACTCAAATGTTCTCTCTGCTTCTCGTCCTCCACAATCTGTCTTTTCATCTCATGATGCTCATCTTCAATGAAATCTTTCAGGGCACCGCGCCCAGTGCTGGTAAAGCGTTGTCCTTCTGACGAAGAGTTGCTACCTCGATGAGATCGTCGTCGGCGACGCTTGTTGGATTTGTATTCATCGGCGGCGGATGAACTGTATGACCAAAAGCGGATATGCGTCCCGAGAGAAACGACACCTCGCAACACGGTCGGGTCTGGATCGAGACAAATTGCGCCGGCAGCAAAGTAGTTGTTTCCAACACCTAGAATAGATGCTTCGGCCTGGACGAGACGACGACGGGCACGAGATGAGAATCTAGAGTGCAATGTACGTATCGGACGAGTTGTCGAGGCCAAAGGATCCCACGCTTGAACCAACCCGTCATTGCCGCCATGTACCAGATAGAGAGATGTCAAAGCAAGACATGCGACTTGAGGAGACTCTGTCTGGATGATCCGGATCGGAGAGACAGTATTGCTCAATCCCGCAGTACGGCTCGGCGGGACACGCATATTCCAGACGTAGACGGATCCTGAGTCAGTTCCCACAGCCAAGAAACGAGCTCGTTGTCCAGGTACACCTGCTTCCGAACCTGGTGCCTGCATATGTGGCAAAGGAGAAGAAGCAGGTGATGACATGTTAGAAGCACTTGACATACCAAGCAAAGGATCTTCGGCGACCGTAAGCTGCGCCAATGTCGACATGTCGATTGTCACTGAAGTCAATCGAGCAAATTTGGCACCATTGAAAACGAAATCGGTCGCTCTCCATTCAGTATTAGCAATAGTCGACAAGCTATGGCTGGCATGACTTGAAGCTCGTGACCGAGGCTGACTAGTGGGCTGAGACGAGTGCGGTGTGCTTGGTCCGCCGAACAGAGAGGTCACTGGCACAGAACGTGACGCACTTGGATAATGCTCAGAGCTGGGTGCCGTTCCTGATATTTGCTGGCGTACGTGACGACGAATTGAAGCAGGCTGATCTTGGTCATATCCACAGTTGACGATAAAAACCTGTTCACCGGCGCCGTTCAAATCGTCGCCAGCAAAATCGACTTTGAGTTGTCTTTGCATGTCCCAACCTTCGCACATCTTGCGGAAGTGCTTGGGTTTGAATGCCAAGTACTTTTCAATCTCTTTTGTCTCAGCAGCAATCTGGCTTTCGCTTAAGCCCATTGAATCAGTGGAAGATCGTGGACTGTAGCTGCCATCGACCGCATCTCGATTATAGGGATCAGGTCGAGCGATGCGGCGAGTTGATTCGATTAGTTCCCAACGGATGCTGCGACCTGCTTTCCATGCTCTTCTTTCGAGTACCTCAGGCAACACCGCTTGATTGGCCTCGGGTAGAGTGGGGAGTTCTGTCAGGTAATAGACTTCGCCTAAGGCGTTCAGAGCTGTAGCCCAGATCCGGCGAGTAGAGTATCTTTTGACCGAGAAGTTTTCATCAACCGAGATGGAAATTATCGGAACGCCGGGACTGAGTACCCATCGGGCTGTGATCTGACCAGGCTCAAACCGACGTTCGTGCAAATGACTACTCCCAAGAGAGTATGCAGTCAACACACCGGAAGTAGAGCCACACAAGATACCAAACATATTGTTTGTCATCTTCAAGACGTTGGGAGACTTGGCAATCCATACCGAGCTAACACCAGTCGCGAAGTTCTGGATGTCCGGAATACCCAGCAGAGGCTCTGAATGTAACTCAGAACCACCAAGGAACCGACCACGTTTCTCATCTGAAGACACGTAATAGCTGCGGCCTCTAGGACATCCTTCACCGTAGATCATGCCGTATGGCTGACTGACGTCCATGGAGTTAGGCATGCCGACCACATCACCCGATCCTAGACCATACTCGGCTTCGCCGGAATACAAGTCGGCGAAATGCTGGAAAAGAGGATGGCCATAAAGGCCCCATGGGCCCGACTTGCCGGCTGAAGGATCACTCATCGAAGCAACACCTTCCTCCGCCGCTCCATGGATGAACAAAGGAGATTTCTTGGCATTGGTGGGTGTGAACAACGCATCAATGTGAGTGATGGGATATAGAAGTTGAGAAGTGTACGTCGCAAGTGCTGATCCGCCTTGAAGACTTCCAGCGCGAGAATTGTGCTTGCCAGAAGGAAGTACTGCCGGTTTCCCTCGACCCAGAGAGCGCAGTAATCGAGTTCGTAGGATATACTCACTGCGCCAGGACGCCAATGCAGTCAACCTAGCGAAAGCGCGCCTAGACGAGTCCAACCCTTCAGATGTCACATCGCCTTCAATGCTGTAGGGACCGGGGAAGTAGCGCCCAAATGCAGTTCTCCAGGCATGAGGGGTAGTGACCAGCGTGTGGAAACGGCGGGATACGAGTGCGATGGCTGTGAGGGCATTTGGCGTAAGGTGCGAGAGTATATGAGTAAGAACCTCTATGATATTATTTAGCAATTGCAAATGTTCTTGAGAATAATCGCGCGAGCGTACCATTTGGAAGATCCGCAAGAATTTGGCGGGGTTTAGGTCGCAAGACGTATACCTTCTTCGATCGATGCGATGCCGGCGAAGCCCGAAACACGTCATCTAACGATCCTCCATTTTCAGCACCGTCGGGGATCGACGATGGCGAAGATGCAATTGCGGAATCGTTGTCAACCTCGTTCAATCGTCGTAATGAGTCTTTTCCGAATTGTGTCTTTGCAGGAGGGGAAGATGGCGGGTCATTTGATGCGACGTGGTCTTCGACATCCCCGCGATGGAGGATGTCGAAGACCGTTTCATCACAACGATGGTCATTGCCATGCTGGGAAGAAATTGTAGGTTGAGAGGTGTGGGCGTCTGGAGAAGAATTTTGGGAGACGATAGTAGGCTCTGAGGGCATAAACGTTTCTAGATAGGACTTGAGCAAATAGGTGCGACTGACCAGGATTTGCTGAGTCAGTCGGTAATTGAGGTGTCTAGCGGTGCGCGTGGGAGAGAGCGTTCGTTGAAGCAGTGTCAGCGAGGAACCGAGCCGAGAGGATGGGAGGACGTATGGTGAAAGGATGAGAAGGTTAGGGAAGAATGAAGTTCAAAATGAGTCAAGCCACTCGTTGGCCACGCGGAGCTGACTAACGGCGGGTGTTATCGGGGTCGGCCTTAAAGTTCAGCTTCTGAAAACCACTTTGATATGACAATGATGAATCGTGAATAAGCTTACGGCAATATATTAACAGCAAATTGTTGAAAATTCCTTCATCAGGGGGTAGATGTGCAGTATAGTCGACTTAATCGAAAGCATGAAAGGTCTGTGTAAGCATTGATGCCTCAGGCATCTAACGATAAGGCGATAAGCAGCCTTTTGATGCATCACGCGTCTTTTCGCGAAGTCGTGGCAAACAGAGTCGCAGGCTGGTCTGACAAGAATACCAAATACTCAGATTGCCAACGAAGCTACACGACAAGTGATCCAGACTCTCATTTGTCTGTATATAACATGATACGTCACATGTAATTACTTGCGTTGATATTTCTGTCGCAGCTAGCTGTTTAGGCAGCACCTGCCGGCTCACCCATTAGACGACCGGCTCTCCTATCTTCATCTTCAAGATCCATCAAATAGACCCTTCGAAATGACACCCTTAGGAGGTAAGCCATTGCCTTGGCATCAGTCCATGCAGAGATACTAAGATCAACAGACGCCGACACAATCCGCATACTGGTCTCAACAGACAACCATGTCGGCTACAACGAGCGCGACCCGATCCGCGGCGACGACAGCTGGAAAAGTTTTCACGAAATCATGTGTCTCGCCAAAGAGCGCGATGTCGACATGGTCCTGTTAGCTGGCGATCTCTTCCATGAAAACAAACCCTCCCGCAAATCCATGTATCAAGTCATGCGCTCCTTGCGCGCAAATTGTTTAGGTGACAAGCCGTGCGAACTAGAATTGTTGAGTGATGCTAGTGAGAATTTTCAAGGAGCGTTTAACCATGTCAATTATGAGGACTTGGACATTAACATTGCAATTCCCGTCTTTTCGATACACGGGAACCATGATGATCCGTCGGGAGAAGGGCATTTGGCGGCATTGGATATCTTACAGGTTTCGGGACTTCTCAACTACTATGGGCGAACGCCAGAGTCGGATAATATACAGGTAAAGCCCGTGCTACTGCAAAAGGGCCGTACGAAACTGGCGCTGTATGGGCTGAGCAATGTACGCGATGAGCGACTGTTTCGGACCTTTCGAGATGGCAAAGTGAAATTCTTCCAGCCATCGGTGCAGAAAGATGATTGGTTCAATTTGATTTGCGTTCATCAGAACCATCATGCTCATACAGAGACGGGATATTTACCTGAGAACTTCCTTCCCGAGTTTCTTGACCTGGTCATTTGGGGCCACGAGCACGAGTGTCTTATCGATCCCAAACTGAATCCAGAGACTAATTTTCATGTGATGCAACCTGGATCCTCAGTGGCTACGTCCTTGGTTCCAGGTGAAGCCGTCACCAAGCAAGTGTCGATTCTCTCTATTACCGGGAGGGATTTCAAGAGCGAGCCAATACCGTTGAAGACAGTACGCCCATTTGTCATGAAAGAAATTGTCTTGTCCGAAGACAAAACAGCAAAGAAGCTGGCACGAAAGGAGAATAATCGCACAGAAATCACACGCCTGCTAATGACCTACGTCGAGGACCTGATTGAGCAAGCCAAACAAGAATGGCTAGAGACGCATGAAGATGACGTGGGCGACGACGAAGAACCCGAGATCCCTCTTCCTCTTGTTCGTCTACGTGTGGAGACATCTACACCAGACGGCGGCAGTTTCGACTGCGAAAATCCACAACGCTTCTCCAATCGATTTGTGGGCAAGGTAGCCAACGTAAACGATGTTGTGCAATTCCATCGAAAGAAGAAAGCTGCTTCGACCCGCAAGAAGGATGATCCAGATGCCGAGGCAGCCATGTCGCATCTATCGACCCTCGATACAGTCAAAGTGGAACAACTAGTACGTGAGCTACTCACTGCGCAATCACTTACTATTCTACCTCAGAACCTTTTCGGGGACGCCGTCACTCAGTTTGTTGACAAAGACGACAAGCATGCTATGGAAATGTTCGTCAATGAGTCACTTGATAGTCAGATCAAGCATCTTTTGACTCTTGAGCGCGATGCAGACCTCGAAGATGAAGACGAGGCACATCAATCGCTTCGAAATGCAATGGAAAAGTATCGCGGGCAAATGGAGGACATGTTCGCTAAAGGTGCGGTGAAACGGACCCGAGGGCAAAAGAAGTTCAAATCCAAACCCGACGGGTGGGACTCGGAGTTCGATGGTGCATGGGAGGATCAGCCTGGAGCATTGATACATTCTGATAATGAGAGCGGTGACCGGGTTGAAGAAGATGCTGCTGCTGCTGAATATGGCACTGAAAAGGTCGCACCGTCGACTCGGGGTAGAGGAAGGGGTCGCGGTGGACGAGGCGCAGCCGCTAACACTCGCAAAACTACAACAGCCACCACAAAGACTAGTACACGCGGAGGCAGAGGCAAGAAGACTATTGTGACGGATGATGATGAAGACGAAGACGTGATCATGGTTGAAGACTCCGTGGAGGAACCAGAAGCAGTCGTATCAGACGACGATGACTCGCAGGCTCTCTTCGTCCAACAATCGCGTGGCAAAAAGGCGACTACTACCGCACGCAACCCGGTAGCAAGTACTTTCAGCACGGTGTCGAAAGGACGCAGCAGAAGAATCGTATCTCCTGCCCCGTCGTCGGTAACAGCGGGCGCATCTTCCACGCGACGCGGCCGTGCAGGAGCCAAATCGACGCAGCAGACGACCTTGAATTTCGCCTCGCAGGCCAGTTCCACAGGCACCAGGCGGAATGCCACTCGCACCGCAAGGGCCGGGTTTACGGAAATGAGTGATGTTGATGATGATGATGATGACGACGATGATGCGTTTGAGCCAGCGACGATTACTCGTAAACGTCGGTAGACGATCCCTTGATAGAGCTATTAAAGTATGTATGTTCGGCCGTCATGGCCAAGTCCTTGCTTATCGCTATCCCTGCATATCGATCATCAGAACATAGTCTGGTATGTGTTTCATCATCGACATATCGCATGAAGGCGATCATCTCGTACTGTGGACATCTAGTTAGTTGCCTGCTGTAGTCAAGTTACTCAGCTGAGTCGTTCTCCTCATATAGTAACCTGGCGATCTGATTGGCTGCGCGATCAGAAATGGAGATTTTCACGTGATTGATGATCATGATTCGCCGATGGTTTGTTTCACATAAAAGAGGCTCCTAGCCAATCACAACCACTCGTCGCCAAGAGTCGATCGACAGGGGATTTTCAAGACTCAATTGATCCCATAATTTGGAGCCTTTGAAGTTGAAAGTCAAGAAGAGTGCATCGAAGTACTGTCACAAACTGTACGGAGTTGAGGTGAGTGTCGGCACATTTTTCCCCTGAAGCAGCAGCAGCAGCAGCAGCCAAGAGCACAAGAAACGAGGCTTGACAGAATAAGGCGAAAAAAGCCATGTTGCACTTGGCGTCATCAAGAATGCGAGCCCTGATGAATTTTATCGTAGCGGGCCGAGTGTCACAAGTCCGGCGTCCAAGACTCCAAGAACTCGTCCAAGCGAATGGATGCTCAGACCGTACCTTGCCTGGTAAACAATCAGAGTCGGCACTGCCCAATTGCCAATGTGCCACGCCCTTGCCAATGCTGGAGCGGAGTCCGTTCACAGTACGGACTATGTACACAGTAGAGTCAGAAAGTGGGCAAAAGAGAGAAGAGACGACTCTAAGAGACTAAGAGAGACAATGGACTGAGTGCCGAGTGGAGAAAGTGAGACTCCTCCTAATTTAGTTGAGTGACCACTGACCAGTCCCCTCTTTCCGCCGCAACACCCACCGTCCGGTCCCCCATACTAATACTTGGCCGTGTCCCTTCCTGCTTCGTCTTCTTCCTCTCTCAATTGCTTCATTGCTTCAAACCTTTGCCGTGTCTCAGCATCGCTCTTTCTCCCTTGTTGTGCATCTCTACTTCTTCTCGTCACTCGTTCGTCGCCCAGCGACCTCCGTCTTTCTTGCGCTCCGAGCGCCGCCACTCTCTACTTCCCCTAAACTCCATACTCAGCCGCTTTGGATACTACGTATTTCCATCACAGCATCACATAATGATTCCAGTGCGTGATCATCCATCGTCCTCTCCTTGGACTTTATTGCTAATACGCAGACTCCAGTCTTACGCAAAACTCTTCGCCGCCGTCTGCGGTTTGGCTTCCACCGCTGCCGCCGTTAACCCCGTCGTGGTACAAGGAAAGGACTTTGTCGACACCGTCACCGGCGACCGATTCCAGATTGTCGGTGTCGACTACCAGCCTGGTGGTTCCTCTGCCTTTGAGGGCACCGCCGATCCTTTGAGCGACAAGGCCGCCTGCTTGCGTGATGCCGCTATTTTGCAATACCTTGGTGTACGATTTGTCTTTATGTGTGGTCTACGTCCACTAACTCCGACCAGGTCAACACTATCCGTGTGTACAACCTTGCGCCCTCCGCTAACCACGATGACTGCGCTTCCATCTTCAACGCCGCCGGTATCTACATGATCCTCGACGTCAACTCGCCTTTGGAGAACGGTTCCCTAAACCGTGTTGCTCCTTGGGAGTCCTACAACCCCATCTACATGGCCCAGGTCTTTGGTGTCATTGAGGCATTCAAGAATTACCCCAACACTGCTGGTTTCTTCTCTGGTAACGAGGTAATCAACGAGGACAGCGTTGAGTTGGTTCCCAACTACATCCGAGTACGTTGTCTTCTGTCGCAGCAAGTGATCATTGACTGACTATCTAGGCCGTCCAACGTGATATGCACGACTACATCAGCAAGAACTCCGAGCGTGATATCCCAGTCGGATACTCCGCCGCTGATGTTCGCCCGATGTTGGTTGACTCGGCCTACTACTTGACTTGCAACCTGACCAACTCGACCTCTTCTCGCTCCGACTTCTTCGGTCTCAACTCATACTCGTGGTGCGGTGACGCAACCTACACCTCCAGCGGTTACGATGTGCTCACTGAGGACTTTACTAACATCACTGTGCCTGTCTTCTTCTCCGAAACCGGTTGCAACAACGTCAAGCCTCGTGTCTTCAACGAGATCCAAGCCATCTACGGCCCCGATATGTCTCAGGCTCTTTCGGGAGCTTTAGTCTACGAATACAGCCAGGAAGAGAATGACTACGGATTGGTCAGCATCAACAGCAATGGAACAGTCAGCCTGCTCATCGACTTTGCGAACTTGAGGTCCCAGTACACCAAGCTTGATTTCGACTCCATCACTGCGTCCAACTCCAGCCAGACCACTATCACGGCTCCCGTCTGCAACCCCAAGGAAATTACCTCCAACATCACCAAGAACTTTGATGTTCCCGACCGTGTTGATGGAATCGATGACATGATCAAGAAGGGGGTTACCACCAACGTCTCTGTCGGAGCATTGATTACCTACACCTCCACCAAGATCAACGAGACCGTCTACGATAACAACGGCAATGTTGTCACCGGTTTGATGTTGAACGTTCTCTCCAACGGCACCGTCAACACTCCCAGCAACACTACCACTGTATCATCCTCTTCTGGCTCCGGCACTAGCACCAGCACTAGCAGTGCAGCTTCGTCTTCATCGAGCACTGGTGCTGCCGCGTCTGTCCAGATTAGTGCTCTGACCGGTCTTGGTGCTATGGCTGCCATGGCATTCTTGGCCTTGTAAATTCGTTTGTTCGATTCTTTTGATTCTTGTTTCATAACAACCATAGAACCTGGCGTGAGTTTATTTTTCAGCCAGTGATTCTTGTACATCTTGTTCAGACGCGTATATCCTTGTTTTGTACTTTTAAAAGAGCTTAGACTTGCGCTCATACCGTTTTGCCATGCATTAAGTCTATTATGCTCCTTTTGCTAGGTACTACCTAGATGAGTGTTAATTCGTCATTCATTTCCAAAATCAATGGTATCTAGCTTATGTTCATCAATCTTTCCGAACGATCTCTCAAGGGGGAACAATCTTCGTCTCCGTGCTCAGATTGACATCCTCTTTGCTCAGATTCTTCCACCACTCCGTTAAGGCATCGATCGCCTCTTTCTGGATCCGCGTCACCAGCACCGGATCCTCCCGTCTGTAATCTCCAAACTCTCTAAGCGCCTCCTGTACCGCTACATGCTCCTTCGGTCCATCGACAGGCACAACCTCCCTACCCATCTCAACCGCCTCCTGAAACTCATTAAACTGCGCCAGCAGTCTTTGCATATCCTTGAACAACTGATCCGGTGGCATCCTGTTTAAGTCTACCCAATCCAGCCCCGTGAGCCTATACTTCGGCCCATATTCGACCGTAGCCCTGATAATTCCCTGCGTCCTATACTCGTTATCACGCACAAAACACGTCCTCCTCTTCGCTTTAGCCTCCCCTTGCAACAACCTCGTAATCCTGGTAGCCACAATCTCAGCCAAGGACGCATACACCAGCAACGCCAAAAACGCAAGTTGCATGTATCCAAGCATATTCACCATGCACGCCACGGAACATATAGCGGACATGGTGCCTGTGAACGTCCAAAACCAGTGCAGGCTATTAGATTTGAGGTTGCGGTTGAATTCCCAGGTACTGCGCGCCCAGGCTTCCATTGTATCCTGTCGGCCCTTGAAAACAACCGTGCCACCCGCGGGACGTTGGTAGATTGCGTATCTGATTGTTGGGTCTGGTTTGATGGAGATCTTCTGAGGCGTAACGAGCGATGTCGTTGAGATTGCGAGACCGGCGAGCCAGTGCGTGCCGTAAAAGAAGAAGAGTGTCAGGGCCCAGATGTCTGCACTCAGAGTACCGAGGACTATCCCCGCGACAATGATGAGCCCGTTGATTAAGGAGATCATGTTCAGCGCAGAACAGCCTAGCCATCTCCTCAATCTGGATGGCCCGCCGCCCCTTCTCCCTGGTTTTCCTTCTATGCTGCTGCTAGTCCTGCTAGTGGTCGGTAAAGAGGTATCGTCGTCGTCGTCCATGCAGACAATCATAAAATCATTCGCCGGCTTACTCGAAGCCTTGAACGCAATCACATCCCCGAGCCACATGTTACTAAAATCCAACGGCAGCTCCTTGAACACCATGTTCGATACCACGCTCAACAATTGCGTGTCCTGCGTACACAGCGTGATCGCCGGGTGGATCGACTGGAATGTGGCAGTCAAATGCTCCACGAGCACTTTGACGGGAATCAGGCTTGCGCCCATCATCATGGTGTGCGGCCATATGAAGAACTTCCGGTCGTATTGTGTATAGAGTCTGGCGGCGCTCAGACTGGCGCGAGGGTTGTGGAGAACGGCGGCTACACCTAGAGGGTCGAAGGTGACGTCCGTGGAGGTGGTGAGGGTTGCTTCTGGTTTGGAGTGTTGGGCAAGAGGGAGGTCGCCTGCGGCGCGCGCCGAGGCTACGTTGAGGCCGAGGGTGTAGATGAGACCTACTGTTGTGTGCCATGAAGACATTTTCTGTCAAGCGAGAGTACGCTATATAGATTCGCAAGTGGTATATGATATATACAGTTGTTGTAGTAAGAGAGGTCGTCTACAGTCTACCTACCCCAGGTGCGGCTGAGGATTTTCGAGATTAATGTCCATTAGCGCACGGTCCAGAGCTTCCACTAGTCACCGTGGGTGGTCGCATTGTTGGTTGACTGATGCTTATTTCAACGTTGCTTTTCTATTCCTTGACGATTGTATAGCTCTTGAAGGTATATCAAGCCGAAGACTGCTTATTCTATATTCGTTATCGATAAACAACCTATTAGATTGATGGACGAACCATGGACCATGGTACCGGCTTACATTCTGGACTAGTTCGCGAGGCAACTTTGCCGAGCTTGTGTGGATCCCAGTATTGTAAGGTCTGTATGGTTTGTATGATACAGACACCCGAGAAACGATGCATCAGGAATATGCATCAATGCATAGCGCTTACAGGCAGCACACAAGCAATAAGTCTCTAGGGCCACCTACCGAATTGATGTACAGTATTCCAGATTGTCTTCGGTACCTAGCCTACCGACTTGACGTGGTCATAAGAATCTCTAGTAATCTCATAAGCATACGGTACACAGAGATCGTCCCGGTGTTCCCGTTTTTTTTTACCAACATGCCTCCCTTCCGACTGGACGTAACGATATCTGCAAATCCGCCAGTATCTAACCTCGTATGATATGTTCCAGACACTGCTGCTCATCTCGGAACATTGCCGAGTATGTTCCGAGCTATTCCATGCTGTGTAATTGATATGAGACGTTGTTCCACCGGAAGCATGGCCAGTTTGCGGGGTAGAAGATTGCATGGACCAAACATACTCAAATACGTTGTATGAAATAGCTGTATATAATTCTTGAAGTACGGGCAGTCGAAACGCCGTCCCCGTAAATATCGGGGATCAATCCTAGAATACAATCAATCCATCATCCAGTCAAAGAACGAAGGCGTTTTCAGATCATATTGTGCCGAAACCTCGGCCCTGCACGCATGCGGGGAAGTGTCATTACCTATTCCTGGATTAGTAATCTGATGACAATGAATACTTAGATGTATCACACTCTCGGTAGCTAATTTGCTAACAAAGGACGGTTCTTAGGTAAGAATTACTAGCTCTTGCAGACAGAAAAAACGCGGCGACCAGTACGGATCGGGTGGTAAAATGCGTTTGGCAGCAATTGCACTGTCGTACCCCACATGTCTGTGAAGATGAGGTTGATCTGCGATACATACATAGTATACAGCGGAGCTTTGACCTGCCTGCTACGTAGTTTGATATTACCAGTTTCTGGCTCTGGAGTATGAGAGCAAAGCAGATGATCAATACTTTGTATGTATGTATGGTAAATACGCAAATACCCGTTACGAGATTTACATCACAGCGCGGGGTTTGGGATCAATCAACCCCGCCCTGGGTCCACCCTGATCTAGAGTCTTTCCTATTTCAGCATCATCGTCGCTGTATCATTGGATCGATACACGTATTCATTCAATACCGTACCACATGCAGTTCTTGGCTTTGACGTAAACGGAGTCTAGTCCGAGTATGTAGGAGCATGTACGAGAGGTCCTTCCTTCGGGGTAATTCTCTGATATAAAGTTCCCCTCCCCCATCATTGATGCCTTTGTATCTCCTCTCTTCTTCCACATTTCTTCGCAGATCTCACCATCCACAATCATCATGTCTATGAAACAAGAAATCAGTCTCCCTAACGGGATCAAATACGAGCAGCCCCTTGGCTTGTATGTCTTTTCTTCCTGTTTCTTCCTGCTCATGGCGTTTTGTTCTAACTGTCTATTCTAAGGTTCATCAACGGCGAGTTCGTCAAAGGTGTCGACGGCAAGACCTTTGAGACGATTAACCCTCACGACGAGAAGGTCATCACAAGTGTCCACGAAGCCACCGAGAAAGATGTCGATATCGCTGTCAAGGCCGCCCGCGAGGCTCTCGACGGTCCCTGGAAGCACATCACCCCTACCGAGCGAGGCCGCCTGTTGACCAAGCTAGCTGATCTCTTCGAGGAACACATTGACGTGCTCGCCGGTATCGAGTCCCTAGATAACGGCAAGGCTACACAATTCGCCAAGGGCGATGTCCAAGCTGGCTCATATTGCCTTCGCTACTACGGTGGTTGGTCCGATAAGATCATGGGTCAGACCATTGACACCGATTCCACCAGCTTGAATTACACTCTTCACGAACCTATCGGTGTTTGCGGTCAAATTATCCCCTGGAACTTCCCCATGTTGATGTGGTCATGGAAGATCGGTCCCGCTATCGCCACCGGTAACACCGTCGTCCTCAAGACCGCCGAGCAGACTCCTCTTTCTGCACTGTACGCCGCCACTCTTATCCAGAAGGCTGGTTTCCCTCCTGGTGTCATCAACATCATCTCTGGTTTCGGCCGTGTTGCCGGTGCCGCCATTTCCTCGCACATGGATATCGACAAGGTTGCTTTCACTGGTTCAACCTTGGTCGGCCGTCAGATCTTGCAGGCTGCCGCTAAGAGTAACTTGAAGAAGGTCACGCTCGAGCTTGGAGGAAAATCGCCCAATATTGTATTCCCAGACGCCAACCTCGAGAACGCCATCTCCTGGATCAACTTTGGTATCTACTTTAACCACGGCCAGTGCTGCTGTGCTGGATCCCGTGTCCTCGTTCACGAGGCCATCTACGACAAATTCTTGGAAGCATTCAAGGCCCGTGCTGAGAAAAACAAGGTCGGCAATCCCTTCGAGGAGGGTACCTACCAGGGTCCCCAGGTCTCTCAACTCCAATTCGACCGTATCATGGGTTACATCGATGAAGGCAAGAAGGCCGGTGCCAAGGTTGTGGTCGGAGGTGAGCGACTTGGTGACAAGGGCTACTACATTAAGCCCACCATCTTTGCCGACGTCAACAATGAGATGAAGATTGTCCAAGAAGAAATCTTCGGCCCCGTCTGCACCGTCCAGAAATTCAAGGACGAGGAGGAGGTTCTCAAGCTCGCCAACGACACCACCTACGGCTTAGCGGCTGGTATTCACACCAACGACCTCAACACAGCGATCCGTGTCTCCAACGCCCTCAAGGCCGGCACAGTCTGGGTTAACCAGTACAACACGACCCACTACCAGACCCCCTTCGGTGGATACAAGGAATCGGGTATCGGCCGAGAGCTGGGTTCATATGCGCTTGAAAATTATACTCAGATCAAGTCGGTGCGCATTCACCTCGGTGACGCCTTGTTTGGTTAAAGCCATAAAATAGTTTACACATTAAGTCAGTTACATGTAACGAATAGTCTCTGCCTCGTCTCGGTAGTTATGAATATGATGAATGTACTATGCAATACCCAACTATGGTGCAAGCAAGACACAACCCACAAACTGGAAGATTGACAAGTTATCGCCCCTGTATTCATCATCGCTATCAGGCATAAAGAAACACCGAAGCATGGCCAGCGTCATTGTCATACAGGCATTTACCGCGCTCGGTAGAGCATTATACCGAAACAGCCATGATGATGATACCCCACCCTGTGTTTAAATGTAAGTATACGTAAATTCTGAATAGATGTACGTACATACTATGTACAACAATACTACGGTCAGGGCCAGTAATTTTGTTAGTACAATTCTAGGCAGTGAGGCCCCACTCGCTCACTACTTTATAGGTAAAATATCTTATATCCTATATTTCTATATATTTTATATTCAAATATATGAAATTAACAATCAATATGCCTATACTAGAGCCTCCTAAGTTCTTTTAACTAAGGAAAAATTCTATATGCTTTAATAGAGATAATTAGATACAGATCCTAGCACTCTAAGATGCTAGATGCATATATTTATAGATATCTTAGCAGCTTTAAATTATATATTATTAAGTTTAATATATATATCAAAGCTAGTAAGTAACTTCTAAAAAGATCTATAATAATCCCCCTAAGCTTTCTAAAATAAAGATTAATAATATTATTAAGTGGATCACTTTATTATTATATAACTATTATAAGCCTTATTATAAGATTATATAAGAGCTTAATTTATCTATTAGAAAATATACTCTTATTTATACTCTTAAAAAAAAAAGATATATGCGTTATATAGCGCTTCGGAAATCTATTTTATTAGAAAAAAATAAATAGGTATATCTTACTTAGGCTCTTAAGCATATTAATTAGTCAATTAATTAATAGAATCAAATTCTTTAGTCTGATAAGATATAGATTATATCAAGCTTCTATATATGTGACAGCCGTAGCTTTGATGAAGCGGTCGATAAGGTAATCGTAATACTGCCAAGCAGTGAAGATATTTGACAGGAGTTTCTAGAAACTCATAATTACCTGATTAAGCACCGCTCTAAGTATTTATATAGAGGATTTATATAGCAAGTTTATTTTTCTTCTTTCTTTCTCTCTTTATACTTAATATTATCTATAGATCTAGTGCATCTAGATAGCTTTATTATTTATAATTTTAACTACTATTATATAATATTAAGTATCTCTTTTTCTCTTTACTTTTTATATATTAGTATAGTAGATCTTACTAATATTCTACTTTAATTAAGAAATATCTTTTTTCTTCTTTCTTTTTTTTTCTTTATATCTTATTCTAGTATACTTATATAGTAATTAACTTATCTATTATACTTAAGCTAAGAGCTATTTTTTTTTATTTTTTATTATTACTTTTTTTACTTTTTTTTTAATATATTAATATGTCTAGAGTAGTTAACTAGGATTATAATAATGCTAGAGTATAGGTATTAAGTATAAAAATATAGTAGAATAAAAAATATAAATATATCTTTTAATATCTAATTTTTAAACTTAATAGCCCTATCTTAGAGGAACTAGATATAGTAGAAATTACTAACTCTCTAGATTATATAATCTTCTAATAGTTATATAAAGAATATTCTAATAAACTTTTTAGTAGCCTCTATAAATATTTATCTAAACTTAAAATAATAGCTAGAAAGATTTTAGAGTATAATAAATAAAAGCTCTATAAAGAGCTTATATAGAAATAAGAAATAGAGATTACTAAATTAAAGAAATATATAAAGAAATAATATAATATAATAGTAGAGTTAATCTAGGATAGAGATAATACTTTAGTCTATATATAAGAACTTATCTAAAAAATAGACTTACTAATAATTCTTTTAATAAGCTAGAAGAAAATCTTAAAACTACTAGATAATAAATATTTTAATGATAAAAAGGATCTAGTTTTTAAATCTTAAATAATTAATATTAAGAATAAGTTAGAAGTAAATATAGATTACTATCTAACTATATTAGCACGTATATAA
The DNA here is from genome assembly GCA_023625915.1 of Talaromyces sp. PB3603. Classification (NCBI taxonomy): domain Eukaryota; kingdom Fungi; phylum Ascomycota; class Eurotiomycetes; order Eurotiales; family Trichocomaceae; genus Talaromyces; species Talaromyces sp. PB3603. The sequence goes on from JAMAFY010000005.1 coordinate 868,648, forward strand.
TTTATTAAAAGTATATATAAGGAAGAGATAGTAAAATATTTATTATTTTATTTCTAAAAAGACTTATCTAAGTAATACTATAATATAAAAGATATTCTTAAATATCTTAAAACTATTTATTATAATATAAATAAGATTATAAAATTAAAGTATAAACTATACTAGTTATATTAAAATAATACTAAGTTCTAGAACTTCCTATTAAACTTTATATTTAAGACTTAGAAGTCTAAGTTACTAATCTTATAATAAAAGAATAAACTATATAAATAATTATTTACTAAGATATAGTACTAGCTAGTTAAAGCTAGCTATAATAATAGCTTATTCTATTAAGACTTTATATATAAGTACTATTAAACTATAAATTAATTAGAGATTATTACTAAGAATAAAAAATAAGCTTTTAAGAATTATAATAATAAGAATAGTTCTAAAAAAGATAGCTAGAAAGATTAAATTAGTTTTAGAAAGAATAATAGATTTAGCAAGAATAATAAGAATATATTAAAGCTATTATAGAATAAATAATAGAAACTTTATATAAAAGAGAAGTACTTTATATATAAGATACTAGATTATATAATAGATATCTATAACTTTATTAAGAAGAAAAATATACTAGATTTTAAGACTTTTAAACTAGTATTTAAGACTAATAAAAAGAATATATTAAGATTAGAAAATAATAGTATCTAGAAGAAAACTCTATTCTAGATAAAATAAGTATTATAAATACTTTAGATCTTTTATAATTAATAAGTAGTAATAGAGAAAGCTTAACTATATCTATCTAGCTAGCTAAGAATAGATTATTAATTTATATTAAAATATTAATTAATATAGAAATAAATAGTTTTACTTTTCTAAATATATTTTTTATAAAGAAACTAGCTAGATATCTTTATTATTATATTATTTCTTTATAAATACCTCTAGAGATAAAGAGCTTTAATAGTAAATTAAAAAATATAATTATCTACTTAATAATACTAACTCTTATAATTAATAAATAGATAATATATAATATCTTTTTTTTTATTATCCTATTAAAGAAGTATAATATGATATTAGGCTATATATAACTAGCTAAATATAAAATAATAATAGACTATACTTAATATTATTTATTCTAGCTAGAAGAGATATTTTTAAGAGAAGAGATATAAAGCTAGTAGTTTATTAGATTATCTAGAAAACTGCTATTATAGGACTATAAGATTAAGTTATAATATTAAAAAGATATAAATTATTAAGATCAAGCCTTTTTATCTAAAGAAAAGATAGATTCTATATTCTAGATACTAAAGTAATCACTATCTAGTTAAAAATCTATACTCTAGATATAGAATTATAGACTAACCCTTATAATACTATAGAATAGTATAAAAGGGACCCTAATCTTTAGATATTATAGAAAAAGATATAAGAGTTAATATAATAAGAAATTAAAAAAGATAAAAAAAAGCTTTAATAAAGCTATTAATAAAGTAATTAAAAAGATCTCTAATCTTAATCCTAATAAAGTAATCCTAAAGAAAGAAAAGTAATTATAATTCTATAATAAATATCTATATCTAGATATTATAGTAATTAGAGCTATAGATTTTCTAAAAAATATTAAAAATAAAAAGACTAAGATATTTATAATAAATATAAATAAGATTAAGAAGATAATTAAGAATAAGCTTAACCTTAATACTATAAAATAAAAGAAAAAAGAAGAGTAGAAAATAAAAAAATAACTATTAAAATAATATTATAGATATATAGATATTTTCTTAAAGATTAAATCTAACTAACTACCTAACTAAAAAGAATATAATTATTAGATTAAGTTAGAAGAAGAGGTTAAGCTAGAATATTATCCTTTATACTATATAACTATAAAGAAATTATGTGCCACTAAGAATTATATTCTAAAAAATCTAGAGAAAAGATTTATTATACTAAGTAATATTTTCTTTATATCTTCTATTTTTATAGCAAAAAAACCTAATAAAGGTTTTTATTTCTATATAGATTACTAGAAGCTTAATTTATTTATTTAGAAAGATTGCTATTCCCTATTCTTTATTAATAAAGTGTTTAAGTAAATCAATAAGACTATAATTTTTATAAAGCTTAATATATAATAAGAATTCTATTAGATCTAAATACACTAAGACTTTACTAATCTAACAACCTTTAGATATTAATATAGGATTTTTAAGTATAAAATTATATTATTTAGTCTAATAAATAGCCTAACAATCTTTTAAAGATTAATTAATAATATCTTTTTAAACTATCTTAATAATTTTCTAATAGCCTTTATTAATGACTTACTTATTTATAGTAACTTTATAATTAAATATAAAGTCTATATTCAAACTATATTATAATAACTCTAAAATATAAGACTCTAAGCAAGTATTAAGAAATATAAATTCTATATAATAACTACTAAATATCTAGATTTTATTATCATACTAGAGGGCATTAAGATTAATCTAATAAAGATTAAGATAATACTCTTCTAGAAGATTTCTAAAATAATAAAGAAGATTTAATCCTTTTTAGACTTCTATAACTTTTATTAGAAGTTTATTTAAAGATATAGCAGAATAGTAAAACTATTATATTATCTAATAAAATAGGATATCTCTTTTAAATAGATAGAATATTATTAGAAGGCTTTTAAAAGATTAAAATAAATATTAGTAATAGTCCTAGTATTAATATACTATCACCCTAATAAATATATATATATAAAAACTAATATATTAGATAGAGTAATAGCTATAGTACTATTATAATTATAAAAAAATAAGAAGTAATATCTAGTAAACTATTATTTAGCCTCTATATCTCTTATAAAATATAACTATAATATCTATAATAAGAAAATACTAGCCATTATCTAGGCTTTCTAGAAATAGAGACTAGAACTACTAGAACTATAATAAAAAAAGTATTTTAAAGTCTTATCTAATTATTAAGTATTAAAATATTTTATAACTATAAAAATATTAAATACTTAGTAAGTAAGATAGTATAAATTTATATAAAAATTCTATTTTATACTAAAATACTAACTAGAAAAAATAAATATATTAGTAGATATACTTATCTAATAGAAGAATAATAAAGTATATAACCTTGACTATTAAAGTCTAATTCTACTACTCTAGAATATTCTAGATAAATAGATTACTCTAGAGCTAGTATTTATAGATCTATAAGATATAGTAAAGAACTAGAATATAATTAAATAAATACTTAGAATTAATAAAAAATTTGCTATAACCCTTAAAGCAAAAATATAGATAAGTAATAAAAACTTAAAATAATATATTAAAAACTACTAGTTACTATTTAAAGATTATTTATATATTCTAGAAGAGAATGATTTATAAGTAAGATTAATAGATAAAATATACTAATTATCTTTAATAGCTTATCTAGAAAGGGATAAAATAAAAAGATTAATATAAGAATATTTCTATTAGGAATTATAGAATAGAGATATAGAAAGATATATTAATAATTATAAAATATATAGTTATATTATAATATAAAAAGATAAGATCTTTAGCTTATTTTAACTATTATCTATTCTAGAATATCCTTAGTAGTATTTATTAATAGATTTTATAAAGCTTCCTAAGGACTATTATAAATATAATATAGTTTTTATAATAGTTAACTAGCTTAGTAAAAGGATAGTATCTATATCTTACTATAAAAAAATTATAATAATAAAAGAAATGGCCCAACTCTAGATTAGATTTATATTTCTATAGATAGATCTATTTAATAGCATTATCTTAGATAAAAGAGGCTAATTTATATTAGAATTTTAGAATAAAGTATACTAGATTCTATAGATTAAGCTTAAATTATTTATAGCTAGATATATATAAATAGATAGCTAGATAGAGATTATAAACTAGTATTTTTAATAGTAGTTATAACCCTATATTAATTTTGTAATAGATAATTAATTAGAATATTTATTAATTATTAATTTTATAATATTAGCTTTACTATAAGCCTCTATAGGAATATCATTATTTATAATTAAAAAAGACTATTAGCTAAGAATATTATTTAACTAAATAATATTAATATTATTATAGAAGCTTATCTTAAATAAGAAAAAAATATAAGCCTAGATAAAATAAATTTAAAATATCTAAGAATTTACTAAAAAGAATATAGAATAAGTATAAAATTAATAAGTAAAATAAGTAAATAAAAAGTGCTATATAATAAATTTTAAAATAAGTAATATAATTTATATTATAAATAAGAGATAGAATATTAAATATTCTAAAAAGAAGCTAGATTATTAATAGAAAAAGTCTTTCTAGATATTATATTAAGTAAAATATACTTTTAAGTTAGAATTATTAAAGAGATTAAAAGTATATCTAATATTTATATTAAAGAAGCTTTATCTTATAGCTTTAAAAAAACTACTATAAAAATAACTTAAAAAAGAAAGACTAGAATTAAATATTAATAAGTATTCTAAATAGGAAATTAAGAGAGTACTAGTAGTAAAAATTATATAAAAAAAGCTATACTACTAAGTTAGTTAGTTAGAATAAGATCTTAATCTAAAATAATATCTAGCTAGTTATTTTAAAAATATACTACTTACTTTATAAACTTTTTATATAAGAAATCTAGAGGCTCTAGAGCTATCTAAATAACTTAATAAATAGATAGCAGCTATAAAAGAGAACTAATATATACTAGATACTAAAGAAAATAATATTCTAGTTATAGATATTTATAGGCAAGCATCTAGTAAAAAAAGAAGTAATATAATAGCTATAGCTTTAATAAAGTAGTTAATAAGATAATTATAATACTACTAAGTAGTAAAGATATTTGATAGGAGTTTCTAGGAACTTATAATTACTTAATTAGACACCACTCTAGGTATTTATATAGGGGATTTATATAGTGAGTTTGTTTTTCTTCCTTCTTTCTCTCTTCATGCTTGATATTGCCTGTAGACCCAGTGCACCTAGATAGCTTCATTATCCATGGTTTTGACCACTGTCACATATAAAAATCTAGGTAACTAGAAAAGCTAGCGAAGAGCTATATAATATATATGTATATATAATAATAGTGCGGAAATGTAGATAGATATTTTAAGCTACTTTTTATAGATTAAATAAAGGCCCATATCTATTTTAGGAGAAGGAATAGGGAACTATCAATTTATAAAGATATTGTGAATATATTATGCTAATTATTGATAGTTATATACGCTTATTATAAGAGGATAATTAGTTTTAATTTATACAAGATAAAGCGCCTAGATATACTAGTAAGAAGACCTAGATAAAGCTAAATTCTTAAGAGATATATTCTATATATTAGCTAGTATTCTTATCAGATCTTAATCTAATTAAAGCTATATAGAACTGGATAAAAGATTAAATATAGAAGTAATATCCAGAGGATAAGCAGCTTTCTTATAATTAATTATATGAGATTATACACACTATTTAGGATGCTATGCCTGATCAATTTCTTAGGGATCTATTTAATTCTATGTAGGGCAGGTGTTAGGCTGTAATTAATGCTCAAGGAAGCCATACAAAATATTAGCAATTAACTAGTGAATATAACTGGCAGAATCATTGGTATTTGACCCCTGTATAAAAATCGTACTAACAAAATTACCGGCCCTGACCGTAGTACAACGGTAAGTACTCCATGTGTCTGAAACATGTCATTACTAAGACGAGAGGGGTTTAACTGTTTTGAGGGTAGGCCACAGGGTAAGCAATTGGCGATGAGATACTCCTGCATTCAAATTTCACTCCGTATATCAGAACGGGGCATGTATCGAGGTATGGGTATGGTACATTAATATATACACACTACTAGTATGAATGGATGGGGAATTGTTATTGAATGGGTTCATTCTATGACCGGAGTTCAGAGCGAGTAGCCTTTCTCATTGTTTTTATTTGTATCCATTCTATATATGTTACTTGCAGTAGTATTTTGCGCTTGTAAATTGTGCTGGGTCGAGTATATTTCCCTGTAAGTAGGAAGGTACTGCAGTCTGTGTGTGCTATGCGGTTGTTGCGTGTAGGGTTTCAGAGACTTCCCCCAATCCGGCGGATAGTGTTTTGTCTCTTCTCTATATGTAATCGGCAGCTCTTCGCAAGACATGTTTGTACAAGTCCAACATTTTTTGGACAACATCACCGGCCTCTTCTTCAGCCATGGGCTGAGAGGATGAGGACAGCTCAATGGTTGAATGTCTCCGACCACCATACTGCACGACATCAATCATCGCAATGGCAGTAACACCTCGAAGGTCTCGTTGCTCATGTTCTGACAATCGTTGCTGATCACAAAGCAGGCGAATCACGCACGAGAAACTGACCCCTAGCGCGATCGCGCATACACAAATGAGCCGGATCCAGAACGAATTAAAAGACCTCAAACTCGGTATAAAGACCGCCGTATTACACAGCTCGTAGACCCTCGAAGCTGCAAGACCATAATCCCTACTTCTCGTCATCCACTGAAGATGACGCTGCTGCCGCCGTCGTCTAGCATCGATCTCAGCGCCCAACACAAACACCGCCGTGCCATACCCGACTGCATCAACCCCTTGCGCGACACGCGCGAATTCTCGTATCGCTTCTAAAACATGTACGTCATGTACATTGCTGACGCAAATCTCGAGTACACACCACGGCCTCCGGAGGACGACTAGTAAAGTCTCTATTTTGCTGCGTTGGCCGATTATGCAGTGTTTGTCGTGGAGGAAGGCGTTGAGGAGGAAGTGTGGGTTTTGGCAGCGGATCAGATTATGCGCCGGATGGGCGAAGCGTGGTTGTGTTGTGGTCGGAGATGTGTCTAGAGAGTGGATATTCAAGGTTGCATGGGTTGTTGATGAGTGTAGTATGTCGTCCCAGCATGTATATATCGGTAAAGACGCTGATACTCTCTCTGCGAGGATGTTTAGTCTTTCTATTGTATTGGATATCACACCGGCTTCGGTTGGTATCTGCAAGATATCCGTCCAGAGGGGCGGTAATGCTGCCGTTGAATATATTGCGAACACTTCCTGAAGACCTACTCCGCCGCCCTTGTCACTTTTGGCGCATGTTGCGAGTAGATTTGCGGTGATCTGCGTAGGGTTGTGCTTCTTATTGTCGCCCAACGTATCGTGTATAGGTTCATGGTTGATACTATTGTTTTCATGCGGGGACCTTGGACCACAGTCAATTATTTTATTTGGCTTTGGTGCCCCATCTTGACCCATTTCCCAATATATATCGAAGCCTTGTGTCAAAATACGGACATCATGGCAAGATTTTTATTATCGAAAGGGTTGAAATTTGTGGATAGTGACACCTGACTCTGTTATGTTGATTTTGGTGGTGATGCGGGGCTAGGTAAGGAACGCCGAAGTTGCTGAAATGGATACATGGATCTCGAGAATCTGGTTTATACTGGTTGAAACGAATCGAGGAGTTGATCAGAAGGTAGCTTTAAGCGAGAACAGGAATGAGTCAGTTGGAATGATACGAATTTCATAGACACGTGATGAGGCGCAGTGATTGTATCTAAGGCTTCAGCTGATATCTCTAGTCATGTGTCTGTTTCCTGCATAGGTTTAATAACTACACAGATCAAAGACCGAATAAAACGAATAATAGATCAAGTCAATCACGTAAATTCATAATGGTATATAGCCTCATCTCTTGATCAACCTCCGATCATCAACCAAGCCAACAAGCACACGCCATACGCCATGCAAACCATGTCCCCTCATTTGACGAAAGTAAAGAAATCGTGGCCGCGTAAATGAGACAGACAAATGACACAAACAGTCTTGATATTCTACAAAAAGTATTCACTACGTCCTGGTCTCGACGAAGGCACGTGTCGTTGGTCATCGCTGACGGCACTGAAGAGTTTGAATGTTGGCTTGAGATCTTCGCGGATTTCACAAACCGAGGCCAAATTGCCGCAGCGGTAGCAATAGTTTGGCGCACTCCAGACTGTGACGACGTTTTGCTTGGCGAAGTGGTATTTGTAGCCTTCGTTGACCAGTTGATGGGCGCGAGCGATAAGGCTGAGATCGTTGACGTGACAGAATTCTTCGGCGACTTTGTTCCCAAAGAGCCATCCTATATCTAGTCAATAGGAGACTACAAAAGTATTGGATGTAACACGAACCAGCTCCACGTGGACTGACAGCCCATGTTTCCACATCGGCCGCGTCTTCTGGATCGGACCACACAAGATCACAAAATGCTCCCTCATGCGGGATCTCTTGTGCTCGAGCAACGACGCGAACTTGATCGAGTGTTCTAATCTCCGGACTTAAACCACCATGCACACACAGAACTTTGCCGTCAATGATAGCACCCAACGTCATGAAATCAAAGACTTGACAACAGGCTTTCCACACCGATGCATTGCCGTACTTCTGAAAGCATTCTTCGTAAAATCCATAAACTTGTGTAATTTGTCGCGATTCGTGGTTTCCACGTACCAACGTGATACGGTCGGGATATCTGATCCGTCAGCAGGCGAGCTCTTAACTGAAATCAAGGAGACTAACTTGGCTTTGAGGCATAGCAAAAGAGTCAAAGTTTCCAAACTGAAATAACCTCGATCGACATAGTCTCCCAAAAAGACAAAATTGCCCGGAGGAGGACCAGTCACTTCTTTCGACGATCCACTGCCAGAACGAACTCTGCCGGAGGCACTATCATCGTCCTGCAGACTGTCCACATTTTTAATCTTCTTCCGTAATTTCGGGTCTGTTATCGTCGAAGGAGGCTCGATATCGTCGGATGTGATGACTGGAGGTGTGTTTGCTGGGGGTTCAACGTTCGTCTCATTCGGCATTCCACCGGCGACTCGAAAGAGCTCCAACAAATCGTAAAACTGTCCGTGTATATCACCACATATTGTGACAGGCGAAGAGACTGGTTGTATGTTCGATTCTGCTGAAGTGAGCGACTCGGCTTGCGAGAAAAGAGATAAAAAGAGAGAGATCCTGCACAAACCTTCCATCATAAACTCTTTCACAATGTCACACAACTGTTTCATATGATGCTCTGAGAGATACTTGCAGCTTTTGGCTGCTTCTAACCATTCATCTGGACCAGCATTTCGTTTCAGCTTAGCTGGCCCAGGTGCAGGAATTGTCTTGTCGGTCATTGTAATGTGTTTAGTAATGGGCGCTCAATGAAGGGGTTGGGGATGTCGTAGTCTAACAATACACACACAGAGTCTGAGGAAGATTGGAAGAAAATTTAGCAGTATAAAGACAAGACACTATCAAACAGAAACCCCCAGACATAAACAGCCTGTGCAGGGTAATGGTTGGAATGAGACTCTTCAAAGGTCTGTCCTGCTGCGGGGAGATTATCCGTGACGGCAAGTGCCGCACAGTTGGTCCACTTCGGGCACCGTACTATCATTTCTATTCTGGGAGGGACATTCCATGAGGAAATAGCTCATGTCTCACTATAACATGCTGGCGTGCTGAGTGATAAACTGTTCTGGAAGTGTGAAGCTGGCTGTTACACAATCACTAATTCAAGACTCTGGATGCTCACCATTTCGAACTACCAGTCTGCACATATATCATGACACAATCTCCCATGGCCAAAGAAGCTGGCATTATCCAACTGCCTTTAGCAGCCACACAGAAGGGGACCACAGCAAAGCGTGCTCCAAAGGTCGCGGCACCACGACTCAAACTGATTGTTCGCCGTCTTCCTCCTGGACTTACTCGCGCTGAATTCGAGACTGCTTTGGGCGATGAGTGGAAGGCGGGACAAGGCAAGATTGACTGGTTTCAATTTAAACCAGGCAAGATCTCGAAGGAGTAAGCAAGCATTACGACTTACATGCCCATGTTTCTTATATCTGATAAAGCTAACCCACACACCAGCCCTGCGAAACCATCTCGTCCTGCTCGAGCCTACGTACATGTATTATCAGAAGAAATAATCGGTTCCTTGTCGGAGAAAGTCAGAGCTACTTCGTTCAACGATGCGCGCAGTACCTCGAATGATCCTGTTCTTCTTGGGCCGCCATCCGTCGAATTCGCGCCATACGCACGAGTACCAGGAAGTCGTTCGAAAAAAGATGGAAGACAAGGAACCATTGACCAGGACCCTGAGTTCGTTGCCTTTCTTGAAAGCCTGACGAACCCAATCACGAAGCCTGGCCCAGTCGAAGGTGAAGCAGAAAAGAAAGAGGAAGATGAGGTTACCATCACTCCCTTGGTTCAGTTCATCAAAGAAAAGAAAGCAAGCAAAGCCAAAGACTCTGCATCGGGCAAATCCTCTAAACGCGGCGCCAAAGAGAAGGAGACCAAGGCCGAGAAGGTGGAAAGCAAGAAACTTCTGAAGCGACCAGATCGAGAAGCACTTCCAGATTCTGTACCAGCGTCGCCCGAGAAGAAGCCGGCTGTAGCAAAAGTGGAAAGGGCTACAAAGGAAGCGGTGAAAGCTGCCAACAAGCAAGCCTCTGCCACCAAATCGAAACAAGCATCCGCGAAAGAGGCAACACAGACACTTATGGAAACATCTTTAAGTGAACGCAAAAGGGAGCGAGGTGATGCGAAAGCTGCGGCAATGATTTTACAGAGGGACTTGGGTCTAGCACCATCTGGTGGTCGGCGCCGTGGAAAACTTTCTGCGACAAATACAGATAGTGATCGTACCAAATCAGAAGAGAAACCAGAATCGGTTCCATCAACGCCTACGATACCGACAGGCCCCAAAGGTTCCAGAGCAAAAGCGGCCAAGGATACTACGCCGAAAGCTTCTGCTACGAAGACTGCCGCTACTACCACAGCAGCGACAGCAACGGAGCCCGCCAGTACCACTACGGACAACGTTGTCTCTGCGACTACACCTCGAGCACCAAAGGCAGCAAAACAACCAAAGTCCAAACAATCCGCCGTATCATCGAGCGCCACGCAAGCATTCCTCAAACACGCAAACCCCTCGCAGGGCGTCACAGAAGAACTACTCGACACCGCGTTCAGCGCTTTTGGCAAAGTGACCAAAGTGGAAATAGATAAGAAGAAGGGATTTGGCTATGTCGACTTTGCCGAGGCTGAGAGTCTACAGAAGGCGATTGCAGCTAGTCCTGTGACTGTGGCACAGAGTCAGGTGGTGGTTCTTGAAAGGAAGAATCCGCCTGCACAGCAGCAAGCCAAGGCAGCTGCTAGACCTGTTGAGACTGCTTCGCAGACGTCGCCTGCAGCTCCTCTTCAGCACCAGCAACAGCCTGGTGGCGGATCCCAGAAACGGTCACGGGGCCCACGTAGTCGAGGAGGTCGAGGAAAGGGGAAGGCAGCGGGTGATGGAGGAAACGCAGAAAAGCCTGACACGGCAGGGACTAGCGAGACATGAGTGTAGCTGCAGCGATACCAACTTCACGAAATATGATACCCCGTTCGGACGAGAATAGGCCTAATTAGTCTTCATTGAAACATCAACACACTGAACCCAGGCACTCAGTACCTACATTCATTGCCTAATATGCATGCAATATACGTAGAATTTATAGTGACTTAGATATTGGTAAGAGTTTGAATCAAATTCCAGACTAACATGACTACCTAACAAGCATTAAAACAAGGCCTTTCAGACCTCCTCGGCACCCACCAAGTCCAGCCGACCGAAGTCAAGACGCCGAAACAAGGTAAAGATCATCACCACTCCCTGGAGACAAGTGCGTCGTTCTGTATATCCGTGAGGACAACAAGAAGCTCAACACAGTTCTCGAGGCGGGAGTAAACGGACCAACTGCTAAAAAACAGAAAGCCACAGAATTTCACTTTAGGGTATCGAGGACATGGAGGTCATCAGCAAGGGTGGGATTTGTGGCTATTTTCGAAAAAACAGCGGAGGACGTCTACTAATGAAGTGATTCTTTGAAGTAGAGTCGCTATGAAAAAAAGAAAGAAAGAAAAAGTCCAAAAGAGCGAGGAGAGGAAGTCTGTTTATATAGGCGAGATCTCCCAGAAGCGCTAGGCTGGTTTAGGATAGGTGTTTTCGGTGAGCTGCAGAGTTTTTTTTCGTGGTGGAGCCCTGTTTGCTTTGTTTGCTCGTTCGGGCGTGTTTTTTTGACGCTACGCCCGCTGTCAAGCCAATGACAGCACTTGGGCAGTTTTTCTCTCGTTTGTTTTTCTATGTTTTGTATGTTTGCATCTTTTTTTTCCTTTCAAGCAAACAGACTGCCCCGTCAAAAGGGGAGTTTCTATTACAAACGGAAAGTTCTTCTTCGTTGCTCGGTACATAAACTGATCTTGGGTGCCGAATTTGAAGTTGGAATACCATGAAGCTTGAATTCGTTGGCATCAACATTCAGATATTCAGGTAAGCTGTCGACTGATATATAGTAAGTTCTCGATGAAAGCTACAAGTCACTTCACATCGCTTCGACTGTAAGTATTTACTGAAAGTCGTCTTTGTGGCCAGGTAGGATATTGAAGGACCGCGTTTACGCGGCGGCTAGCGCGACAAATTTGACGCTACTCGTCGCGCAGTTCGATTAGAGTTCAAATTTAACTTAGTTAGTTACTTAGCCAAGCGTGATTAGTCATGACTATACTAACCCAATAGGGTTTTATGTCTACATGGTATCTTCAAAAGACTCATGCACAGAACGATGTATATGCCACCTCGTTGTATGAAGCCTGCAATATTTGGTTGGGCGTGTGCTACTTCTATTGGCGAGATGGAATGCATCATCATGTTCATCATTGCTAAGACTGTGATGACTAAGCGAAATGGCTACTCTCAAGACCCTGAAGCTGGGATTTTGACAGAAAGCCATTGGAACCAGAGTTTCTTCAATGAAGCGACCCTTATGTGATGCCCAAAATTCGGATGATTTTGGATCATATTACAAGATTCGGGATAGCTGCGGTATGGACATTCAGCTATCCCTCATTGTTTGGAGAACTGGCTCCTATTTTCAGCTCATGGGACCGCATAGCTGTGCTGGAAATCACCCAGATCGAGGTCTATCTTTTGCTATACTCCAAGGCACATGGGTGCCGGGTTATGGTTGCAAGGCGGTGTCTAGCATTTAGCTAGCTCGCACTGGCTTGCATGTGATGTCGTTATTGGTGCCGTTGTTGCCAGCGTCTAATGTGGTGATGCGACCTACGTTGGTCATGTACCGCTTGAACGCCGAGACTAGCTGGGGCAATCCGTTCCGAGATTCACGATGATAATCTTTGGGCAATGAAAGCCGCTGGAACCAATTTTCTTGTCATCAGCATCATTTCTAGAGCCAACATTACCCTAGAACTTTCGGTTCAGGAGTGGGTTCTCACATTGGAAGACTATATGGAGGCGCAATTCGAGATGAGAATCGGTGGTCAAATTGTGAGGAAATTGCCAAGATAATCATTTGTGGACGCACGCTTATACTGGTTCTGATATCGGCCTCTTGCTTTCAGGTCGCGCCTACAAGGAGAGTCGTCGACCAGCATTGATCGCAATTCCAAGAACAGATGCTGCGACGATCGCAGCTGCCAGTGGAGCGTATCTAGAATTTAGTGTACGCGAACATTGATGTGGAACTTTGGTTTCTCAGTGATGTTAGAGATGAGACTCCAGTCGCAGCCTTTTCGCAAGTAGTGCCAGAGAGCAAGGTACTCGACATTTACATACAAGCTAGCGAAAACCTGCAGCGCACTCGTCGAGTGTTTTCAAAGCTATGAGGACGACGTCTACAACTATGACGTTACCAGAAATTTGGAGGGTGCCTGAACGCTATTCACTTCTGTTTGTCCGCAATGAAATAGAGTAGTTGGGTGATATGGTGCCACGTTCGTTCGACTTCCCTCGCCTTGGTGCTAAAATTTGTGAAGTACTCGGTGGTTCCAACCGACCAAGTGGACTGACCGAAGCCACATCCTTGCTACAAAGGCATTTCTCCGGTGGCTGGTCCAATGTCGACATCGTGACAACTTGCGAGACTGGTAGCATCTTGCAAATCAATGTTCCCTTGCTGATCGTTCATGAAGCTGCCACGCTCCCTTCAACAACGTTTCCCATCACTAAATCATCGTTGTACATTTCTTCGTCGGTAGCTAGCGACTCGAAAAAGAAGCAGATTGAAATGAAGCAAGGTGCTATCCCGCCCGACTCGTCAGTAGTGGTGTTAGAGGACGTGCTGTCCACCGGGGAAACACTGTGCGCGGTGCTACGGCTATGAGGAAATGCTGGCATTGGCGCGAAGAAGGTCAGCGTCATGGTCGTAGCTAAAGTTACGATTCATCGTGATTAGGCATATTTGCGTCAACGAAAAGTTAGCAAGGTCCTTGTTCAAAGTCGTCTTGTTTTACGTAGTGCTTGAGATACAAATGGATCAAATTGCTACACTTGAAATTGATTAGAGAATCTTTCTCATGGTTAATGTTCATCACTAGCTTGCTAGATTGGTATGACATTCATTTGACATAAGGGCACTGGGGTTATACAGGGTTAGTGCTATCAAGCTGACCGAATCAACATGAACCATGTGGGCTTAATTGACTCGCCGTACTGGGCTTTTTACAGCGAATCTTACCTTGTGACGCGTATGTCACTCAGTAAGACCTGAGTAAAGACCTATGCAAAACTCATGCAGGTAATAGCGCTTAGGTAAATCTTGCCCTCGCCAAAATCGGGCATGCTTCGTTGCTCTTTTTTCGTCTCTATAAACCATGCACGTGCTGAATAGCAAGTGAGTTATCGAGATATGCTTCAAAGATTAGAGGTCAAATGAAGAGTAACTCGAAATAGAGAGCCGAAAGACTGACTAACATATCCGGTATATAGTCTGATCTTCCTCCCGAATCCCAGCAACCACAAGCATGACGCACTCTCGCGAACAAAGCCGAGTCATCCCTTCGCCAAATGTCCGAAGCTGCCCTAGTATGAAAGTCAAGAACAACTTACAGACGCCGAGGCGTGTGCTATGTCGAGGTTGGAAACCTAGCGAACGAATCGCCTACTCAGCAGGAGAAACGAGCCTATCGCATTGCAAAGCATCGGTAGAATGGTCCATATTAAGTTCTTGGCCAATGTCTCAGCGTGCAGTAAAGTGTAGTAGCGCATACGACGCAGTCGGACCGTCCAAAACTTACCCCGTGGGGAGAGTCTACTTAGCGTTCTGTAGTGACCGGGGAACAGCCCGAAGTCACTAGTCCAGAAGTAGAACTCACTGCCTGATACTCATTAGGGCTTCTATTTCAAGTCGCCTTCCCCGGCGATCTTTCTGTTTTACTTTCTCTTATCTACCATTTCTGGATGTCTCATTACTATTATTGTTTCTGAAAGTACTTTTTTACTAAAGAGCACACCATGACTGCCGCCGAGAAAGAGACCGGCCGCCCAGCCAGTGCAGGCGAGAATATCGTCAAGGCAGATATTGCTCATTTGGAGGTGGAGGAGAGTAACAAGGATGCCGACAATGTTATTGAGAAGCCGGAAAGTATTAGAAGCTTGAGTCCTGAAGAGCTCCAGGAGTTGGAGACTAGAATGGTTCGCAAGATTGATATGGTCATCATGTATGTCCCAGAGGCGACGGTATCCACTGCTAGCTTCTACGTATGCGTGATTACTGACTATCTTATGCTAGGCCAATTATGGGAGTTCTTTACATTCTTAACTGTAAGAAGAACCTCCATAGCTGTGAACTATACATATATAGGTCCGAGCTTGACTGAACAACATCAGATGTCGATCGATCTGCGCTTGCTGCTGCCAAGGTATACGGTATCATGGATGATTTGAACATGACCACCAACGACTTTGCGACCGCCATCTCGATTCTTTTCGGTGAGCTCGTTGACAATACATCCTGTAAAACTGCTGATTAACACACCACAGCCGGTTATATTCCATTCCAAATCCCTTCGAACCTGCTCATGACCAGAATTCCTCGTCCGGGTCTATGTGAGTTGTCATATATCAGTACCATGCAGGGACTCGTCACTAATAGATCAAAGATATTTGTAGCGCAGCCGCCATCTGGGGATGTGTCAGTGCTTGCACAGCCGCCGTCAAATCCTACCATGGTCTCCTCGCAGTTCGTGTCATGCTGGGTGTCACTGAAGCCGTATTTTTCCCTGGTGTCATTTACTTCATGAGCGCTTGGTATACCAAGAGCGAATTGGGTAAACGCCTTGGTGCTCTTTTCATGTTTCAGATGATCGGAAGTGCTTTTGGAGGTTTCATCGCTGCTGCTTGTTTGACTCTAGATGGTCGTTATGGTATTTCTGGTTGGAGGTGGCTCTTTATTGTGTATGTATCTTTTGAGATGCCTAATACTCCATTTTGATTTCTTTTGGCTGACATTTTCTTCTGTAGTGAGGGGACCACAACAGTTGGTTGCGGTCTCATCTCCGCTATGCTCATGCCTGAATACCCACACAACGCTCGCCTCCTCAAGCCCATCGAACGTGACTATGCAGTCTGGCGTATTGAGATGGAAGCCGGTGCCGGTGAAGCCCACGAAGAAACTACTGCTCTCAAAGGATTCAAACTGGCCATAATGGACCCGAAGGTCTGGGCTTTGGTTTGGTGTATGGGTATGAGTCAAGCTATGGGCTCAACTGTCAACTTCTTCCCGTGAGTGCTTCTTTTGATACTGTCATCGATACTCGTCCTTACTGAGTGTACTAGTACCATTGTCGGATCTTTGGGCTTCAGCAAGAATATCACCCTTTTACTCACTGCTCCCCCGTATATCCTTGCAACAATCGTGTTCTACATAATCAGTTACATCAGCGACGTATGCATCCCCATACCTGCCAACTATGGAAGGAAGTACATACGAAACTAACAACCAACAAACACAGCGCACGAACATGATCTTACCAGTTCACCTATTTAGTCTCGCCACCGCAGTCGTCGCCTACGTCATCTCGATATGTACACTCAAACTCGGCGGTCGATACTTCGCCATGATGTTGATGCCATGCGTCGTGGCCGGGCCTCAGATCTTCCTATACAAGACATTGAACATTCACATGGCTCGACCATATCCCAAGCGTGCAGCTGGCGTGGCTATGATCAATGCCATTGGTGGATTGTCGAATGTCTGGACGAGTTATCTCTACTTTAGCTCGCCTCATTATTATGCTGCGTTTGGAACGTGTAAGTTTTCTATTGCATGATATGAGAAAGGGAGTCTTGTACTGATGTTTTCTTTAGTGATCGGTTGCGCAACTGCATTCTTCATCGTTATCGTCGGCTACACAATTCACGTTCGACGCTTGAATAAGCTTCTAGGGGGCACTCCGGACCAGCAACGCCGTGCCATGAAGAGTGGTGTCACTCAGCAACAAGTCGATTTAGGATGGCGTTACTTAGGCTACTAGATCCAAAAGCCTACCGAACTTGTCAAGTAGTAGATATTACGGATAGATCGATGATCAGTATGAGTATGATATGACGATACTGTAGTGAATGTCTTGATTTGCTTTTGAGGGCGAACATCTCAAGTCGTTGCCCTTGCAGTCATGTTTTGGCAACACCACATATCCACTAGATATACGCAAGGGCATATCAGTACATAAAAATGTCAACGGCCCAAAAAGCTTCATTCTTTGTGCTCGTATAAACCCGTGCTCACCGCTAGATCTTGACCCAAATATACTCCTCATAAGCCTTTTACTCTTCTCATCCAGCTTTTGATGGGAACTTTCAAGCTCTTCGTCTGATTGGAATGGACCACGTGGTCCTCTGTCCATGAATAGCAAGCTTGGGTAATAAGGACTTTGCTCATCGACGCTTCGCACGAGGTTTGAGGTGAAATGAGATCGAAAAAGTCTACGGAGATGAACGACTCAGTCTGCTGTAGAGTTCTTCTGGAATCTGGCAATATTCGCCATGCTTCCTCTAGTGTCTAGCCGTGCATACGTTCGGTAAGGTGAAGTATCGTCCATCGTGATCTAACCAGTGGCATATGAGTCTCGGGGCGGGACTCAGTAGCAGCACGCTTTGTTAGAAACAGCTTCTTTATTGCTTGTGAGCCTTGGTACGGACGATCTTTGAAGATTACGCTTGAGACTATTGCCCAGACGCCACGCTCAGATGCACCGTGAATGAGGTTGACATGGCTTGAGTAGTGGCAGCGACTTTGCTGGAGACTGTCCACCCACATGAGATACAGCCGTCGTCGGCAGCTGGCTGTTCTGATATCGATGCATGGTAAGACAAAAAAAAAGAATGGTAAAGTCGTCTGGACTATTGCGCAGGGCTGGAGTCTTGATGTACACCGCTATTATGTTCTGAAGGAGAGGTAATCTGCTTTAGTTGTAGTCATAATACCAACGACCATGCAGTTGATAACCAAGAACAGTGATAATTCTGATTGAAGCTTCAAATGTGAGATAGAAAAGATGAATCCATCGAAACTCCGTGTAATCATCATGTTATATTCAGCCTTTTCCCCTTTTGAAACACTCTGTTCTAGCCTAGAATCTCGTCACTATGACAGCCATTGACTTAGTAAAAAATTAAATCTGTTCGCAAACCGGAGATAATAACTTACGTGTACAGATGATCCGGCATACGAATTCCATCATTAATGGAGACCCCCATTAACCGTCCGCCGTCCACCGTCAACAGCGCACAATTCATATACCCTCCGCCGGGACTCGACAACAACAAAACAGGTCCAACCATTTCCTCGGGGCGACCGGGGCGGCTTGCAGTACTTCGCAGTGCTGCTTTCTCGGCTTGATGGTTGATGTTGTACTCATGTTTGCCGGCGGTGACCCCGGTCATTTCGGAGGGAAAGATGCCGGGGCAGATGGTGTTGACGCGGATTTTCATTCTATATCAGGTTCAGTTTTGAGTTCGTGAGTTCATCTTGAAGAGTGCATACGGGTGGAAACGACCGGCAAGGAGTTTCGAGAGATGAATAACTTGCATGATTGTCAGCAATTATGTCGACACAGTGTTTTATGGTTACTCACCAGCTGCCTTGGAGACACCGTATGTAAGAGAACCCATAGATCTTTCTGTGTATCAGCTCTTATCTCGAGGAGAATTGGCCATGTTCCATACCTGGTATTTCCCAGACCCGCCAACGATGCAATCACGCAGACATTCGGATCCTTCGATTTGCGTAACAAGGGTATGAAGTTGACGGTGAGGAAGTAAACTCCATTAACATTGACTGGTCGAAGAATTAGTCTTTGGATCTTATGACACACTTCGAATAAAAGTTGAGCACTTGCTTTGATTGCTTCGGTCGAAGTCCTCTCTGTATGGATTGTTAGCACAAACCGTGGACTCTACTGAGATTACTATGTATAGAATACGTACTCGGTGAGTCCACTTACGAGCATATTCTCGACTTGGTCGGCTGCTAATTATCAATATACAATCTTCTATCTCGGGCTAAGAGAAAGTGACTCACGGTCATTGTGATCTTTGGCTGTCACTCTCCAGGGGCTGTTGACCCCGGCACAATTTATGAGTGTATCGATCTATCGACCAAATCTCCCCATCAGTATGCGAATCAGTAACCGAGTAGGAATCAACGGCAGAGTACTGACATAAGTCTCCTTAGCAGCAACACTCTCAGCAATAGCCTTACATCCCTCTGCCGTCTGGACATCTCCTTGAACTCTAGCAAAAGGCAATCAGCCAATTCGCCTGCCCCCGCAGTTTTTGCTGGTTTCAACGCACATCTGAATGTCTCCTCCAATTTGTTTAGCAGCTGTCTCCAGCATATCCTTTCTCCTACCAGAGATATACACTTTTGCGCCATTAACCGCGAACCCTTCAGCAATGGCTTTGCCGAGACCCGAGCCACCGCCAGTAACGACGACAACTTTGCCCTTGACAGAGAAGAGGTCTTCGATTTTGAAGGAGACCTGTTGTTCTGCCATAATTCTTGATTCTGATTGCTATTCCTGATTTTACTATGAAGAAAACTTTTTTGGGCATGCAGAGGGAGTTCACATTACAAGCATTGACATGGCCAACTCGGACTTCTCCCGAGCATGACCGAGTGCGGGGGTTCTTGTATAGATGGACCAACTCTACTCCGCATAAGGCATACTCTAAGCACCCGGATTTGTGAGCGAGACCGATCGGCTGAATGCCACATTCGTACAGGATTTCAAAACATGATTGATACTGGGGTTGCATCGTATACTTTCGCCGATGCCTTGAAGACCATGTAACTTCCCCGGACGTTCCCCCCGTGGGGTTTGAGAAAAGACGACCAGCATTATATCTCCAAGGATGATTGCCAAAGAATGATCCACCCTCCTTATTTGTAAAAACAAGGTGTCTTGATATATATTTCAGTACCTGAAATTTGATATACATCAAATGTTACATTGGAACCATGCGTGCGGCTACCAACGTCGACGGCCCCAAGGCTATTGTTCTTACCGACGAAGAACGGGACAGCGGCGTAATGAGCGACATGAAGCTCTACGAAGCAATCGAAGCATTCTTTGCAGATGGTCTGGTCGTGGTTGAAAATGCTATCGATACCGCGATTATCGACAAATTGAATGAGAGGATGTTGCAAGATACAGAGAACTTACTTAGTGGGAATGGAGAGGTCCACTTCAAGTATGTATAATTGTTGCCTTCCTAGAGAATCAGGAACTGATGGACTCTAGTCATCTGAATGTAAACGCAGCCACCAAAGGCGCAGCTGCAGGAGGAAACCTCTCACAAGTCCCGCCTTTGGAAAAAGGTACACATATCCAACCTCCACGAACCTCTTCTCTACACAAACAAATCTAACCTTGATTTATGACACAGATTGGCTCTTCCCCCAAGTCTACGCCAACAGACACGGCGCCCGAATTGTCTCCAACATCCTCGGCCCCAACCCCGAAGTACATTTTATTCGCTCTAACACTCTCCTGGCGACCGAAGAGCGACAAATGGTTCACGCAGATATTCGTTTTGAGCATCCAGACCACCCCTTTGCCATTGCCTTTAATACTTGTTTGATTGACGTTGGTCCAGAGAATGGAACCACGGAGTTGTGGTTGGGTACGCAGAATACGAACCTGGGTTATCATCAGGAGTTGGGAGAGCCGATGATTGCGGAGGCGAAGTTGGAGGAGAGGAGGAAGGTCAGGCCACCTTGCTATCCGAGGATCAAAAAGGGGTCAATTGTTTTGAGAGATTTGAGGTTATGGTCAGTATAGTTATTCGGATGTGCGGGGGGGCTGGGCCGTGTTAGGGCTAATACTCAATGGTGTTAGGCACGCTGGTATGCCCAATCCAACCTCAGATGTTCGCATTATGCTCGCCATCGTCTACTACGCTTCGTGAGTCCCGCCCATCTCTCTATCTTTCGGTCAGACGAACTAATCCAGGGTCGAAAAGATGGTACAAAAACGGCGTCACAACACCTATGCCCATCTCCCTCCGCCCCACCGTCGAAGGACTAGAAGCATACGCTAAATCTAAGTTTGCTATTGAATGGGTGCCTGATGAAGGGTATAATTATCTCAAAATCAGATTTAGTAATAACTTCAGTTCGACGCTGACGCCGTGGGTGTGGGAGAAGATTCAGCACGTCAAGACCGTTAAGGGGTACTAAGTTAGGGGCTGGATATACTATACGTAGCTCACGATCGCGGGAAGTAGGATGTCAATTTAGGTGCTTTACATTTAACAATTGATTCAAATGTATCTGATTGTGCACCGTCCACAGTAATTGATGTTCATGGTGGAACTAAGTGAGGGCTATAGCAGAACCCACTAGTCCCCGGACTTTTCCCGATACGCTTTTCTGGTGATCCGCATCCCCGGACTTCTCTCCGCAATATTGACTCGATGACACTCAAGACGTCCAACAAAAGGGAGTGGCAGATGCCCAACTTTTAAGCACCCTGGGCGATCGTATGGTCGACTCACTCCACACACGAGCGATCAACTTGTCGCCTAGTTCCTCTATGGGGCTAAACCCAGTCGGTTGTCACACATCATTCTGAATCGGAGTCACGGAAATCGACTGATATCCCGTTATCAGCCGTTCGGAAAAAAAGCCAAACACGAATCCGACTGGTTGTTGGTGATGAAGAAAACCGAGAAACAGCTCAAATGGTGAAAGATGATTCGGATAAGCTCGATGTGATTCGGAAAAGTACTCGCATGAATGTCAAGTAACGGAAATGTTCATCACCACGCGCTGACTTGTATTTTGAGATTGTTTGATGAGGCAACGTATGCTGCATTGAGCATCTCTCATGATTCTTTGTAGACTAGTATTCGAAAAGAAAATTGCTCTCAGAAAGTCGTACTCTATTCAGCAGGTTGGTCATTCTTTGGTTTCTTGTTCCGGACCTTTCGAAAACGTTGATCATTCGGATCGAACCCTCCGTTGCCCCAGAGAGCCCATTCTTCAGTCTCTTTCATATAGTCTTCAGGACGGAATGAGATACCTTCCGCTTTTTCTTTCTCTAGCAAATCAAAGAATCTATCGTAGTCGATTCTTGTATGCCATTTCCCGTCAACTTTGAATCTGTCAGAGGCGAGTAGAATGCAGCAACTGTGAGCGTGTTCCGCTCCGATGCCATAACCCAAACCTCGTCTTTCAAGTTCATCGTTTAATGCGAGCACAAATGCGACAACCTCTTCGTAAAATGGTACATTCTTCATGGTGAGACCTACGCCGGCACTTGAACTTGTGCCGCAGTATGTGACACCCTTCACTTCAATGAAACAAGGCAAGCCTTTTTCAACCAGATCAGCATATTCTTTGACCTCGTCGTCGATGTTAAAGCCCTTGACGAGTGTCAAGCGGAAAACAGTACGTTGGACATGTCGCTTCTCGCGAAGAATGTCTAGGCAGCGCTGAAATCGCTCCCAAAAGTCACGGTGCAGAGGACGATCGATTCGTCGCAGGCTTTCACGGTTGCTCGCGTCAATGGACACGTACAATTGTGTTACACGATGAAGAGTAGCCAATTGGTCGGGATGTTGAGCATTGCATACCAAGAAGCTCGATATCTGTTCATTATGAAGCATGCCGAGGAACTCATTGATGTGAGGATAAAAGATTGGTTCGCCGACTAGGCTCAGAGCGCAGTGTCGAATACGCATAGCCTCCGCAAATCGTTCTGCGCGAATGCCGGGAATGCCCTTCAACAACTTAATTTTTTTGTAATGACCTTCTTTGACGCCGTGGAAGATCATTTCAGGTGGGTCGACTTTCCATCGCCAGGTCGTACCCACGGGATTCGTTCCATGGCGCCAGCAAAAGACACATTTATTGCTGCATGACAATGATGGTGTAGTTTCCATACAGAGATGTGACTTGATACCATAAAACGAGTACTTGTAACATGAGCCCCGTCCTCGGAGAGCTGATTTGGTCCAACGGCAGATTTTTACTCCGGAGTGAGATCCGACAATGGTGTAGCCTTGTTTCGTAAGAGATTTGTAGGTGGGTGATGTAGACGGCACCATTTCTTTCAAAGCTGTCTGGCTCGTCTGAACCTTTGATACTGTTGTAAAGTCAACGGGTATGGGGTCGGCTTTGCCTTTCTTTGCACTAGCACCAAAGTTGATATCTTCCAGGTCAATTACCGTCCGCGTTTTCTTGCTCGATGATTCATCTTCGTCTTCTGCAGCTGATTCTTCATCGCTTTCCATAGGATCACCACTACCCGCCATACCTTCACCTAAGCCACCAGTCTGTGCTACTTCGAGCAGGATTTCAGCCAAGCCATTCGCCCAATCTTTCAAAGAATTGAGCGCATCGGATTTCGAATCACCCATACCGAGAGGATATGCGCGCCTCTTTGCAGTAAGCTTGGCCATCCAACGGTCAATTTCTTTTGCTTGTGAGCAGAACCCTTCCTCTTCCGTAGGCCAACCCTCCCTGTCACCAAATCCGAACACCGAATATCCAGCCAAAGTTGACAATGGCGCAGTATCGATACGAAAGTCGTTATGGGTCTCATCCAAATGGGCAATGAACGTGTCGATGATGGTATCGATATTGTAGGTTGGAATCAAGAAACAATAGACATATCTGGTATTCGGAGAGTTTGCTGGTGGCTTGGGAGCTGCAACGAAGTGGTCATCAAAGTCGACCTCGGCCAAGTCGTAAATTTCTGGAGGAAGAAGGCCCCATTCTTCTTCATTGCCCGGTGACTTTTCTTGCGCCGCTATGCGCAATTGTTCTGACAGCCAGTGTGCATGAGTCTGGGTGGATGCCGTCAATGAAGCGAAGAAGATGACTGGTTTGATATACGAAGGACCACTGATTTCGACAGCCCTTTGTGTGTTTTTTCCTCCGCGGCGATCTTTCTTGCCCACCACTCGTTTAGGGCCGGCTGCAACAGGTTTCGAGATGGACTTAACTTCGGTAACTGGTTTCGATTCGAGGAGGGGAGCGACGATTTTCTCTCTTGGAATAACCGATTCAAGACGCGGGGACGGAGGAACTGACGATGACGAGGGGCTTTTTGATCGTTTGGAACCGAAAAATCGTACAAAAATAAAGAAGACAGCTAGCGAGACAATGACAGGAACGCGAAAGATGTGCCAGGTTGCCAGGAGACCTTCCGTGCATCAAATTAGCGCGGATATCTATTGACTACAATTGAGCATGCACTTACCTGGTACAGAAGAATAGTCCGCCATAGCAAGATATATTCTCGTTTAATGATTGGGCGAGTTGAGGATGGTGATGTTCAGTCTAAATGAAAATTCAAACTGGATATTGGCGGGGCACACGAGCGATTCAAGCGACTTTCAGTTGACCAACATAGTCAGTACAGAAACCCACCACGTACTGAGCGATCATGAGTCTTCATGCAGATATATGAAGATTATAGAGTAGATCCTATCTCAAACTGCTCACTTTGAGACTTTCGTGGTGGTGAGGATGGACATTTTGTGTCTGGTTGATCGGGGTGGGGAGATATATGTACATCCCATTGGCTAGACTCATGGGCCGCTCTTATCGCGTTATCCTGAGTCAGCTTACTAGAGCAACGACAACATCTTCTACACTTTCTCATCTCTGCCTTGTGTTAGATCGATTCAAGATGGATGCTCAGGACGAAAAGCATGGCCTTCTGGCCTACGAAGAACGTTCCTCCTCTGAGTTCGTATCGAACAAAGAGGATCTACCTGCGATCAATCCCCCCCGACGCTCTTTCCGTTCTCGAGTGTGGTCACTCGGACTCGCTGCATTGTTGACATTGACTGCATTCACCATTTGGAGCACCTCATCCTCTAAACATTGTCATAAAGTAAAGCCACTGAAGAGCATAGAAGACCGAGTTCACAAGATCCTTTCCGAAACACCTCTTATTGGTAAGTAAACACGAATTCCAACACGAGCTCTAGCTGATTAGATAGACGGCCACAACGACCTTCCCATACTCGTGCGAGTTATCTACGGCAATAAAATCTATAGCTCGGATTTTGTCAAGCGCTTTGCTTTCGGCAATTTGACCGGCCACGTCGATGCGCCACGTTTGGCCGATGGCCAGGTCGGCGGTTCTTTTTGGAGCGTGTTCGTTCCTTGCCCTGCAGACGGCGCGGATTTTTCCAATGAGAACTATGCAGAGAGCGTGAGAATGACCTACGAACAGGTCGATGTTATGACCAGGATCCAACAGGAATTCAAGGATATCTTGTCGGAGTCGCCCAATGGCACCACAGCAATGGAAGAGTTTCTCCGAGGCAAAGTCATTTCACCATTCGGCATTGAGGGCTTGCACTCTGTTGGAAATTCTCTCACACATCTTCGATCATTCTACAAGCTTGGTGTCCGATATGCAACGTTGACTCACAACTGCCATAACATCTATGCCGATGCAGCTCTCGTTGAAGTTCCCGGTGGCGGAGTCAAAAAGGCAGACCCAGTCTGGAACGGCGTTAGCGAGAAGGGAAAGATCCTCGTCTCGGAGATGAATCGACTCGGCATGATTGTCGATCTTGCGCATGTCAGCGAGGCTACGATGCGTGATGTTCTCGGCGCCGGCAAGGATGACTGGATTGGAAGTCAGGCACCAGTCATTTTTAGCCATAGTTCCACGCACGCTCTTTGCCCGCATCCTCGTAACCCGACAGATGAGACGTTGAGACTTGTCAAGAAGACCGATTCGGTTGTTATGGTCAATTTCTACCCGCAATTCATTAGTTGTACGGCATCCGACCGTGAAGACGGAATGCCTGATTTCTATCCACCAAACGCGACGCTTTCACACGTTGCAAGCCACATCATGCATATTGGCAACCTCATTGGTTTCGACCACGTCGGCCTAGGCAGTGACTTTGACGGTATTGAGTCTACGCCCAAGGGTCTGGAGGATGTGTCGAAGTATCCGGACTTGATTGCAGAACTGCTCAGACGTGGAGTCAGCGACTCGGATGCGGCTAAGGTGGCAGGCGGCAACTTGCTTAGAGTGTGGAAGAAGGTTGATGAAGTTGCGCTCAAGATGCAGGCTGACGGCGTGATGCCGGCAGAGGATGATATCCCTCCTCTCGGACATGAGACAGTTTCTGTATAGACCTTTTTTCGAATTCTTCATTGGGTTGCTGTTTTGATTATTCAAGTAGTCAGCCTGGGTATATAGTTCTGGGTATATAGTTCAATGTTTTTCGTTTACACAATCCTAGATCAACGGTAATGTTGCACTCGAAAAAAGTATATACTTAGGGTATGCATGACGTGATTATCCTCGTTCAACCAAAGACCAATAAAAACATCACACCTTTGCAGCGGAGACTGCAACTTTCGACGCCCTTTCTTCCAGTCTCAGATAAACCTTGAACGCCTCCCGCGCCGTCTCCCCCTGCACACCCACGAACATGTACGGCGCACCCTGCTTCTTACGAAGTCGCGCACTCTCCTCAACCTCCTCCTCATCCACCCACAACCAGTTAACATGCTCCCTAGGATCCAGCTTGATCTTTTCCTCCCACCCCACCGTATCAGTCGCTTCATGCACATCAACCACAAAACTCCATTTTCCCGCTAGCCCCAAACTCCTGGGCTCAGTCCACTCATCGATGCGCACGATGTCGCGGATGCGGCTGACGTGCAGACCTGTTTCTTCCAAAACTTCGCGCGCTACACCGTCTAGAAGAGTTTGATCGTCAGGCTCGAGCGAGCCACCGGGGAAATCCCAGTATCCGCCAAATGAGTCGTCGAGGGCGCGTTGGATGATGAGCATTAGATATGAGTCTTGTGTCATGCCGGACATGGATGAAGCGATGTGTTTCTTGGCGGCGAAGTCCGAGGCTGAGTCCGGGAGTTGTCGGCTGTGAGAGCGGCGAGTGAACACGAAGCCTGCTATGATGAAGAATTTGTAGTTTGGATGGGCAAGCGCAAAGTCGGCAAAGGGGACGTCGTATTCCGCCGCTAGATGAGGCGCGACGGTGTAGCTGTAGAGGGGCGAACCGGCTTTGTTTGTTGCCATTGCGCGCTCTTCGGGTTGAGATGTACTTAAAATCGATCCTCTTGATTATACTGACATGGCCTGTACCGAGGTACTGTATACATATAAAGTCTTTTTTACATTCTTTTCGGGAGTCAGCAACTGACTGATTGTAGGCAACCACCAACCACGCGGGCATTCGAGAAGCAACCCCAAAAAAGTCTTGGCAAGACACGTTAGCAATATTGCTTATCTTTTATACGTACGGGGTCAAGCAGACTCGATCGTTGGCGAGCCCTATGAACTCGATGCTCTCCATATAACACAGGCGTTATGAGGCTGAGGATGAGGCCACTCGTATTCTTTGAGAAGCCATCCTAAGAGATCTCGATCGCAGCCGAGACTAGACCGCATACAGCCATTATCTGCAGTACTACGTAGACACTTCTGCATACGTAATTAGTTCAGGTGCAAGTGTACCATTCGGCTCACTAGATATCTATATCTCACGCATAGTCTTTACCTAAAGGCGGAGTGTCGTGATGAGAAAGCAGATGCCTGCACTCCATACGGCGTGGGAGACAACAACCTATCTTGAAGATCATCGCGAGGAGTTTCTCCCTGGGGAGGGCTGGCCCACCGACTCGTGATCTAGATTGCCCTGAATCAGGGTCTTCTGTGAGCCCTCTTCTGCAACTTTAGCCGTGAATTGCATCATGCGAACCCCTCGAACCACACAGGTGGATCGCCGATTTTCGTAGCGCGAGAGTGCAGATCCTGAGACTAAAGCAGAAGCGTTCAATCCAGGAGGAATCCGCGGGACTGGACGACTGTCAGGCAGAGATCCCCAGCCAATCAGTGGCGTCGATACACGCTAGTCTCCTTGGGGACTAGCCTAACAGACGAACCGAAAGTCGGGGACCAATGACTGCTGCCAGCTTGTTTTGCAGCTAGGCTGTTCCAGGCCTAGCGCCGACTCTTGGACCAACCTGGAACAAAACCGGATTCCTTCCAAGCTGCACTTTTTCTTCACTTTTTTGTCTGACTTCTCCATCTTCTGTAGATTTGACACGTTTGTTGCAGACGGCAGAGTACGGAAGAAGCAAGAATCGAAAGAGGGAAAGATTGTGGGCTTTGGACGTCGCTCTGATGTTCACCTGTTGAACTGCCACGCTTACAACTGCCGTCCTTCGGCATCTGGACCTTGGCTCTCTTAAGTGGCACGCAGGTCTACTGGGACCTAACCGTCTTGTCCCCCACATAAACCCATCCGTCACTGAATCGCTGCGTTGGACGACTGCAGTTCTTCCTTCGAAACCCGGCACTTGATTCTTTTCTCTCGTCCACTCTCTCCTGCTTTTTTATATCGTCAAAGTCTTGACTGTCTGTCTTTACAGTTGGTGTTGTGTATATGAGAGAGAGAGAGAGTGAGAGAGAGAAAGAAAATCATTGGTCTGTCCGCCGCCGCGAAGAGGTGCCCCCCTCTGCATCACATCATCAATATATACATGCATATATATCAAGCGCGCAATTCCTTCCTCAAACACCAGAAACCAGATACAACATCTTTTTTCCTTGAATGTTCTCGCTGTTTGATCATATTTCCCGCTTCTTCCACTCTCTCATGCACCAACTGTCCACGTCCATGGCCATTATTGGAGGCGGTGATGAGACACTGGCCAACATGTTCGCTCCCCTCGCCCTAAGATCGGGCGGATCAGGGGCGCAGAGCAAAGAGCCCTCCTCGCCCATGGTGACCGTCGTTCAAGTCAACGAACACAGGCCAGAGCCTGCGCGACGGTCACAGTCGCATTGTATTCAGCCTCTGGATCCCTTCGAGTTGTCTTCTCCAGACACCGACTCGGATCTGGGCCGCATTTTCTCCTTGTCACCGTTGCCGACTATTGTGCTCAATGCAAGTTTGCGAGTAGCGCAAGTTTCGGAAAGTCATTTGGCTTTTAGCGGCTATACTCGTGCAGAAATCGTAGGTCACAGCATTTATGACCTCCCAGCACATAAGGTCCCGGCAACCGACACTACCAGTCTTCATCGGGTCGTCACATACGCGATCAAGACAGGCAAATTTCAGGTTATAGATGATGTGTCTATTGATAACGGTGTCGATTACACGGTATACAGTGTCCACATTGCGCCCATCCAGGACCAAGGCAAGCTACTCTATGTGGTTTTGACGGCCCATGATGTGACCAAGGAATCGTCCGTACGGCAGACCAACAGGGAGCTGGCGTATATGAATGAAACATACAAGGTGCTCGTCGATACCGTAAAAGACTACGCAATATTCATGCTGGACACCACTGGCTGTGTGGCCACATGGAATTCGGGCGCCGCCATGATCAAAGGATACAGCTCGGACGAGATAATCGGCCGCCACTTCTCGGCCTTCTACGGTGAAGACGATCGAATAGGGGACAAGCCAGGGAAGGAGTTGGCGGTGTGTTTGAAAGAAGGCAAAGTGGAAGATGAAGGATGGCGATACCGCAAAGACGGATCGCGCTTCTGGGCGAATGTCATGATCACCCCGATTTATACTGCAGGCCGCCACGTTGGCTTCGTCAAGATTACGAGAGATTTGACCGAAAGAAAAGCAGCCGAAAGCCGATTGATAGCTGCATTTGAGGAGTCTTCCAAACTCAAATCCGACTTTTTGGCGAATATGAGCCACGAGATCAGGACCCCGATGCACGGTATGCTAATGTCCATACAGATGCTCGCGGGAACGAGTTTGGATGATCAGCAGAAGGAGTATATCAACATCATTGAAGACACTGGTTCTGTTCTGTTGCAGATTATCAATGATGTGCTTGATTACTCTAAACTATCCTCTGGCACTTTCTCAATCACCCCTGGCGTGATCGATGTGAAAGAGGTTGTAGGGGCCGTATACCGAAATTGTCAGTCCTCGTTGAAACCGGGTGTCGACTTGCGTATCACTTACTCGGATCGTTTTCCCAAACACTTGAAAGGAGATCCTCTCCGGTATCGACAAATCATACAGAACCTCATCGGCAATGCCGTCAAGTTCACAGATGAAGGCAGCGTTGACGTTTCTGTCACAGCTACTGAGGATCCGCAAGACAGTTCGGCCTACGAAATCACCACTATGGTCGTTGACACTGGTATCGGTGTTCCCGAGGACGCAGCCAGCTCACTTTTCACCCCATTCACACGATTTGCAGACAGCAGCCGAAAGAGGTATCAGGGTACAGGACTGGGATTGTCGATTTGCAAGAGTCTGGCAGAGCTGATGGATGGATCGGTTGGATTTGCACCGAATCCGGATCACCATGGAAGCGTTTTCTGGCTTACAGTTAAAATGGGCACGGTTGCCAATTCACGATCCGATCGGCGGCTAAGCGAAACTCAGGGCCCGGATTTGAACGCTCAAATACAAGAGCTAGCACCCCGAAAACAGCTTCTGCTAGTCGAAGACAACATGATGAACCAAACCATCATGCTGAAAATGCTCAATATGATCGGCTTCGAGAAAGTTGATACAGCCTGGAATGGCGCCGAGGCTGTGCGCAAAGTCAAACAAAAGCCTCTTTCCTACAACGCGATCCTAATGGATATCAACATGCCAGTCATGGATGGCGTGGATGCCACCAAAGCCATTCGCGGGATGAGTCGAGACGTACCCATTATCGCGATGACGGGTAACGCGCTCAAGGGTGACTCGGATCTGTATCTCGCTAGTGGCATGAATGATTATATCGCAAAACCAGTTCATCGCCAACATCTGGTTTCGGTGCTACTAAAATGGATTGGACCGTAGGACCACCCACGTTCACATTGTGCATATCACAAACTTGATTACTTGTACATCATACCCCCTCACATATCCTACTTTTCATACATTCTCGGACGGAGTCCATTCTACATCAGGAGGCGTTCTCATCTACCGGCAGGCTTCTTGCCATCACCACTCGATTTGGTATCTTTGCATTGATCTACGACGCAGACAGTCGGTCTCACCACTGCTGTAATGGGATAGTATCACGACATATGTTTCGTTTTGTGGCATACATTTTGTTTCTGGTCTGGAGTTTGGTCATTTATACTCATTCTATGGCGTTGAGTGGGATCTTTGAGAGCACATACAGTGCCACTTTGTTCATAGGACCATGACGCTTACTTGCGTACATACGTTGCATACATTTTATGAGATTGATGTTCATTGACAATGGAGGTCGTACCGTATCACTCAGGGGAAGTAGACACATGCAAAAAAGCTTGAAATATTTCTTGATATTGCCCATTTGTGGAATCTGGAGATCAAGATCACACCATCTCTCTGCGGCATTTAGAAATTGGTAGATAAAACAAGACCTTTATGTCTTTCTCCTCATTTATGAGGCTACCACGATGATGCGTTACGTTACATCTTGCCACTGCGTTTCATGGTTGTGCGCATGAGGCTGATGATTCATGCTATCTTCGGGATCCTGTATGTAAACTTCCGACCCCAATGGAAACTGGGCCACGCCGTTGCTGGATTTACGTACAGCTGTATGTGTGTCGACATCACGTGTTTCAGCCGCATCTATATTTTTCAGCCTGGTTGATTGTGGTTGTGATTGTGATTATTGGCAGAACGAGGAGTCCACATGTGCAACCCCTCCATGCCCAAGTCCTGTCCTGGACATTTTCGCTTGGAGGGACATGTACGACTTTCGTGTGCTGCGGCTGAGGTTCATGTAGCCTGGCTTTCTGACGGTCAGCACAGCTGTATGTAGACATGTTGATATAGCCGTCAATTGACCTCTACGCACACATCATCACGTGTGGTGGTACATATACTTCACAATTCACCACGTAGGTTCCATGAATTGAGCTTCAATTCCTCTTCGTGTAGCAATTGCATCACTATCTCCGCACCCCCGAGAACCCAACAGAAGAGAAAAACAAAATGCTCCCAAAGAGAAATCTCTACATTCCCTTCACCATTCTTCTCATCACCGCCACCATTCAACTCGCCCTCGTCTCTCGTATGGTCGCATTCCTGCACATCCAAAAGACCGAGATAGGCACTTACCGGATCCTCGACAACTCGACCTCAACAACAAACGGCAACGATAATGCGGGAGCATTTGATCTGCACGTTCTGCCTGAGAAGCTTTCTCTGAATCAGGGACATGTCACCAACGGCGCGGCTGGGTATGGTCTTGTGATGAGTATTGCGTCCCTAGTGGCGTGCTTGTTTCTGCGGAGAGATGCGTATCAAAAGGTCTGTCCCAAATCGTATTACCCATCGGTCCCCAACTTAGAAGAGCAAAGACTGATTTGAGCGGGTGGGGGAGAGTGATAGCGCCACAAATCTATACTACTTACCCTCACCATTGCCGTCGCCCTACTCCTCTTGTTCGTCCTTGTGGCTTTGACCTACGTCTTTGCCGTCACATACCTCACCATCGACAATACGATCAACGTCGATATTGCTCGCAACCTTTCCACCGCCGGACCTGGAGCGGCACCGGCAGCATACAATATCGATAGCTGGACGCCTGAAACATGGTATAAAGCGATACTGTTGTTGCCGCTTGACGCGACTACAAAGTCGAGCTTGTCCGCCGCCGCGTCGGAGATGATTGCGTGGAGGGCGTGGATTCCATGGTATGTGGTTGTGGGCGCGGTGGTCCTGGGTTGGACGGGCATGGCGTATTTGAGGGAGTGGAAAAGGTGCTGTGGGTGTAGGTTAAGCTCTGCGACTGGCTTTGGGCACGCTGATGAGGAGGAGCTTGTGGCGTATAGAGTCGGGTTTGCCGAGAGGAGTAGGAAGTAATTGCCTCAATAGGCAGTGTGCCCACTCGAGTTGGTGAAGTATGTCGGCCAAGTTACGGAATTTGTTTCTTGCATGTTTCATATTCGTTATGATTGTCTTTTTCTGTTCGTCTGTTTATCAATTTACACTTCAGAGAAAACACAGAGGAAACTAAAAGTAAAGGGATCATTTCGAACGATAAAATACAATTATAAAAGCGTCTTTACAAGTAAGCAGACAAAAGAATACAGTGCCAGCATCAAGCTGTCATTGTAATACAACAAACAAGAAATCGGCCCCTGGGTTCGGACGAACATCCGACGTTCATCCAACACATGCAATAACACACTGCGCCAGAACTTTGATTCTTGGAATGCTCGTTAACCTGCCCCGGCAAAAAAAAAAAAAAAGGAAATCAAACAGATGCGAGGAAGTGTACAATGGAGAAGCGGAGTTTGACGTGTCGAGTTGACGGTGGCGAGGCATATACGTATCGAGGGATGTAGAGTCTAGTCGGTGTCAATTATTAAGTGTTTCGTCCCCGAGTCATCGTCATTGAAGTGGAAAGCGAGCTTATTCGACGCCGTGGTTGTCGGTGGCACCGGCACCAGCCCCCTCAGTGGTAAAAGAACCAAGCTTCAGTCCTGTATCCAAAGCAACCATCTCCGCCAAAATCTCCAATACCTCCTTGGGCACAGTCTTATCATATATCGAAATCAAATCCTTGGGTTGAGGATACACCTTGAGCGCCTTGTAAAAGGCAAGAGCAGCTTCAACGTTGTCCGATCCCTCGGCGCAGAGACTCTCGCCCTTGGCAACTTGGCCCATGAAATAAGCCTCCTTCTCTTCCAGGTCTGTGGGGAAGCCTTCGTCCTTTGCGGCGTTGACGGCTTGCTTGATTTGGTCCCGTTGAGCAGCACCCTGGGCCTCGGCCTCTTCTTTTGCGGCGCGGGCCATGCGGCGGTTATCTCTTTTTAAAGCTTTTCGAAATTCGGGATCGGACTGTCTTTTGTAGTCGAACCATGCTGCATATGCTGTGGATGGGATGATTAGCTAGATGTGTCGAAGGGGTGATGTGTTGATGTGTTGGTGTGTCCAAAAGACAACGTACCGAGAAAACCTGTAATGACCGTGCCCGTCGAGAGGGCAATCAATGTGGAAGTCTTCATGGCGGTGTGAGTGTGTGTGCGAGAGGATCCCGAGAGAAGAATTGAGACGAATCGAGGATGTTGTTAATGTTTCGAATGATGGCTGTTATTGATGTTAAGTAGTAGCGGACTCGATGCGTCGCGGCTAAAATTAAATTTCGAGCTGGATGGATCATTGTTGTTCCGCCGCGGCGTTTCAGGACAACAACGTCAGTCCAAGCCTCAAAGGCCTGGAGACAGACAACCTCTCGAGGCATTGCTTCTTTGGCAGCCCATCCTCTACACACCTGGGTTTCGGCTCAAGATGGCCTCCCAGCTAGACAAGCTCAGCAGTCTGACACTACGAAACAAATCGCGCCGCCGACCGCAAATCAGTGCACCGCAGCCCATCGCCGCCGGCCCAACCCCGTCAGAAAGGAGGCCCTCGGCCGCCCAGTTAGGAGGAGGTGGTACTACATCGGATCTCGTCAAGCGCCGCTACTCTGCTCGATTTAACCAGGTTCCTGACTCGACTCTCGATGCTCCTCCGATACCGAGTCTGCCGTCGGATTTACAAGTCTTCAAGAATCGCGATGGATCGTCCGCTATCCCTAGTGGATTGCAACTTGGGCCTGGTGTCACGCTAGAGGTTGATCTCAAAGCATTGAAAGATCCTTCATTGCCGGTTGAGAAATGTATGAAACACCACCTCATTCTTAGTGGATTTGTTGTGTTGAAGCTCATTGTTTCTCAATAGATGTGGCAGGACTCCTTGCCAACGCTTCCGAAGAGGAGATCCGAGACTACCAACAGAGCTTACGCAGGGTCAAGAACCGTACTTCGACCGATCTCCAACAAAATGTCTATCAGAACCGTACGCAATTTATCAAAATCAGCGAAGAAGCGGAGAAGCTCAAGGGCGAAATGCGTACTTTGCGCACACTCATGTCGGAGTTGACTACAACACTGGGTCAGACCCATGACGCGACCGGGTCGAATCAATTGTTGGCTGCTGATGATCGTGTGTCGAAGCGTGGTAATCGAAGCTCCGTCGCGAATCTCGAAAATATGTGGAACATTCAACTGCACACATTGTGGAAGACGGTCGAGGGATCGCAGAAATTCCTTCCAGCAATTCCGGGTCGACACATTGTCCTGGAAAGTGGACACTGGGTAGAGCTTGACTCGGCGACCTGGAAACCACGTCGGCCGGTACATATCGTTCTACTCAATGATCACTTGTTGGTTGCTGCCAAAAAGCGCAAGCGGATGGATCCTAATAGCCCTAGCCAGCACCGTGGCCCAGCGCCAACTAAGCTGGTAGCTGAAGAATGTTGGCAGCTTCAGGATATCGATATGATTGATTTGGGCGCAAACCTTGGATCGGGTGCAGCGCGCGCCGAAGCCGAGCATAGGGGCGTAGCTCACGCGATCAACATTCGCGTCGGGTCTCAGTCATACACCTACCGATACGACCAACGTAATAACACGGCCAAGAACGAGCTCTTGGCTACTTTTCGCAAGACAGTTGAGGATCTTCGTAAAACGCTTCGGTCTGAAATCGAAACTTCAGGCAGAGCTGGTGATGCTTTGCGTGCCCTGAGTCAATTGGAAGGGCACCGTAAATCTGGGATATTCGACAGCCCGGAGAGTTTCAAAGACAAACCGGAAGTACGGATTGATGTGGACGGTAAACAGCAAAACCTGCGATGGGTCGAGGGACAAATCGACGAGCTTGACATCGACATTGCCTTACAACATTTTGAAGAAGCCGTTTCTAGTGTTGAGCGGCTAAGGAAGCTTGCACGAGGACTGAAAGGAAACACGTTCGCTCAAGACGTCATCAACCAAAAAGTAGACGAGCGAGCGACCAACCTCGCCAGTATCCTGTCTCGTGCATTAGTTGATAAGCACTCATTCCTGGCAGCGACAAAGACGCACGTTGGCTGGCTAGCCCGTCTAGGCTTTGAAGACCGCGCCCGCGAAGCCTACCTCCGCGCCCGATCAGAAGTCATCCACAAACGCGCGCGCCAGTGCATCTTCGAGGGCGACCTGCCACTGTACATTTTCCAAATCTCTTTCGTCTACTTCACACTCGTGAAAAATACCATAAGTATATATCAACAATGCTTCCCACCCATGATGACCAGCGCCAGTATCAAATGGGCAAAGGAGCACTTGGATCAGTTCAATGCCATCCTTGTCAGACAGTTAAGT
Source organism: Talaromyces sp. PB3603 (assembly GCA_023625915.1). Lineage (NCBI taxonomy): Eukaryota > Fungi > Ascomycota > Eurotiomycetes > Eurotiales > Trichocomaceae > Talaromyces > Talaromyces sp. PB3603. The sequence goes on from JAMAFY010000005.1 coordinate 905,174, forward strand.
AGTGTACAGCGCGGAACAACGGTTTGGCAGAAGTGCATGGATACCCTTGACGAACAGGCGGCATCGTTGACCGAGGTTGGAGTCGACTTTAGTGATTTGATCAAGAGGGGTCTCGTTGAGGTGGAAAACAGTAATACGGAGCTCGGAGAGCCGGGGGATGCGGAGACGCAGTGATTTCAGGGATAATATAATGCAGTCATGACTCTTGCAAGTGTATATACTTGGTATACATACTATTCTCATATAACCATACCACGTACAGTATATCGACAATGCCCTAAGTCCCTGCAGTCAGACATCGTTAGTGGGTCCATTATACCGACTCTTGACCCCTGTTCGCCCAATCAGAGCTGCCCAGTTCTTGTTCGAAGCGGTGACAGAGATTAAGCCTTCAAACTATTTTTCTTAGGAGTTTCGAGATATATAAGAAATCATCCGTTGGAATCCGCTAGAGCATAAACAGACAATCTAGCATGGCTAAAAGGTATCTAGCCGATGTGATCGTGTACGGTAGTCTCTGTAGACTCAGAGCTAAACTACCCTAAAAGGATGCGTAACCCTAACGTCGAATCCGTAGATGGAAAGGCCAGCGCTTAGTTGTAGTATAAGTTAAAAGCAAATGAAGGCCTTCACAGACTCGGAACTACTGATATAATATCTCTCAACTGCGTTTCTGCAGATGCGAGCCGAATTATCCGCAGAAGAATGTCCCTCGTCTCCCTACCCCCTGAGCTTCTAGCCCTAACCGCCGATTTCCTGCCGAAAGACGACGACATCAGCTCCCTCTCACGAGTCAGCCGAAGCCTCTACTCCGTCTACAATCATCTCTTATACCGACGGAATGCGCGAAACGATAACTGCTCCGCATTACTCTGGGCCGCGAAAAATGGCCTCAAAGGCACTGCAGAAAAGAGTATATGGTTTGGGAACTGCGACATCAACAATACCATCGATGAGTCTGGCTGTAATGCATTGATATGGGCTGCCAGGGAAGGGCATGACAATGTGATTAGGTTACTGCTAAGCCTATTCGAAGTTGGAAGACGGGTGGATGTGAATTTCACAGACGCCAATGGTCGAACCGCCATGTCCTGGGCTGCGGAGAACGGGCATGAGATTGTGGTCAAGCTTTTTCTTGATACAAATCGAGTGGATTTGGAGTCAAGAGATGATTTGCGCATGAGTCCGCTTTCGTATGCAGCTGAGAACGGGCACGGGGCGGTTGTGAAACTCTTTCTTGCCAGAGATCTGAAAGACCTGGATATGAGGGATTTTACAGGCTCAACTCCATTCTCCCGCGCTGCGGAGAATGGGCATGGAACTATTGTTAGGATGTTACTCAAGACTGGACGAGTGGAGGTGAACTCGGAGGATTCTGAAGGGAGGACGCCGCTGTCTCTGGCTGCCGAGAACGGGCATGACGCTATAGTCAGACTCTTGTTGAAAGATGAACGAGTGGATATAAAGCTAGAAGACTCTGAAGGTCGAACGCCGCTTTCGTGGGCTGCAGGGAATGGCCATGCTACCGTCACTCGGGCGTTGCTGAAAGACGGGAGGGTGGATGCAGACTCAAAGGATTCCCATGACCGTACACCATTGGCTTACGCTTGTGCCAATGGTCATGGGAACACAGTCAGAATACTGCTCGGACTTGAAGAAGTCAATGTGAACTCGTTAGACGAGGATGGCAGAACATCACTATCCGTTGCCGCAGAAAAAGGACACGAAACAGTTGTCAAACTTTTAGTTAAAGACAAGCGAGTCGAAGTCGACACAAAAGATTCCTTTGGTTCAACGCCTTTGTCCTGGGCTTCGAGGATGGGAAAAGCTGCGGTAGTGAGGTCGTTAATTGACACGAAACGGGTCGATGTCGATTCAATGGATAGTAACGGATTGACACCCTTGTTTTTGGCCGTAGTTGGAAATCATGAGGAGGTGAAGAATCTGCTACTGAGTAGTCCATGAACATCAAATTCGAATCATATTTTCACCAACGATATCTATATAGTATTTGGAAGTAGGGTATAACTTGCCGTAATATACATTCGTATGTACAAGTATCAGCTAAGCACGCGCTTTATCTGACTCGGCTTCTTCAACTTCATCGGTCTCTTCTTCTTCTTCCTCCTCCTCATACTCCTCTTCTTCCTCTTCTCCCTGTTCTATTTCAACCTCCTCGGAGCCCTCATTCGCCGCCCTCAATTTATTTCTCGTCTGTATTTTACGAGGGATCACGTAACGATATCTCTCCCCGTCATTAAGATTCCCCTCACGGTCCTTCCCATACAAGAACATCGCCTTGGACAATGAATTTTTGGTCCAAATCGTCTCCCAAGTTTTACGGTCTGCAGATAGAGTACTGTCATCTGGCAGTACGCCCTGCGCAAATTCCAGCTGTTGACCATCACCAACTTCAGAAGGAAGGCGCATCCAGAAGCGCACTGAATCCGGAATCTCTTCTGGTAGATGACTCACCACTATCAAGGCTTGTTCGGGCCCTAGATAGGGTAAGGGTGATCTGGCTAATTCTCCATTGGCTGGTGGTCCAGAATTATTCAAGAGGTAGAAACACTTCTCCCGCATATTAGCCGGCATGCCTGAAAATGCTTCATCAAGAATAATAAGTTCCTGTTTCTTGATAATAGCCCGTATGAAAAGTATCAGACGCTGTTGGGCGACTGAGAGCTGGCCAAATGTCGTGTTATCGGCATAGTCGACACTGTGTCTCGGATGATATTCTGGTACGTGCGTTGATCGATTGTCGACCGGAATCGCATCTGCCAGGTTTGCTAGAAACGTCTCAGGGATAAATGACATGTCGACGCCCTCAGTGCCTGCTAATTTGACGTCCTCTGCAGCAGGGTCTAGTTCCGGTTTGAAGTACTCCAAAACCGCGTCGACAATTGTGTCGCGTTTGTAAGTCAGTAGTGGTTTGGAAAGGAATGTTTCGGCCCATGCTGATTCAATTGAAGCCCTTATCGAAAGCTGGCGCGGGAAGAAGGCGTGAATTTCGGGCGAGGAATGGCCCATGCGAGCCTGAAGATCGAAGATTGATATACCAGGCATTCCTTTCTCGGGCAAACGAGACTGACCAAACATACGAACTGGTTGTGCATATGCTTGTGGATGATCAGATGTGATGACAGACAGCAGGGTCGTCTTGCCAGAACCATTAGCCCCAAGAACGGCCCATCTTTGGCCCTGGCGAACTCTCCACCACAAGCCCGGCTTCGCCCCCTTTTTACCTCGTACTATTTGCTTCCAATTGCCGAGAACGACTTTCTCTCCGTATTGGACATGTACACCTTCCATTTCAATGACCGGCTTACCATCTTGAGTGATTTGCGTCAAGGCTGTGGGGTCAGCAACGCCTATGTTGCTCTTGGAAAATTGTACTACTTTGGTTTTCTTGTCGTCAACATACTGGTAGCGTTGCAATTCGAACAAACCACCCGGCGCAAAGAGCCATCGTAGTGACATTCTCGCTTTGCTGGCTGCACTTGTAGACATTCCACTAGCCTTTGTCGCTTGTTTGTAAAAATCTTTCTTGGGTCCGCTGAAAGCTATTCGCTGGTTATCGAGAATTAACACATGCGTGATCCATTCCGGTATGGTATCTTGCGGACGGAGCGAGATCATGACTCTAGGTGAACAACGATATGCGACATCCCGGAGAAGGGAAGAAATACTCTCGGCGGTGGCAGGATCGAGACCCACTAGGACGACCGTTAATTGAACACATTCTCTCCTGTTTATATATTCACTTACTGAAAGGCTCATCTAGAAGGAGTAGCTCCGGCGAGGACAGCAATGCTTTGGCTATTCTCGTTCGTCTCGTCTGGCCATTGCTGAGGCTGGACACGGGTAGTCCCAGAAGTTCTTGCAATTTGAAGTCCTTGACCACTTTCTCAAACTGAGCTTCGTCCAACTTTCTCCCAGCAATTTCATCCTCCGCAGGATTAAGCTCCGTTTGTCCCATCAAGAATTGCCGAACCGTCCAATCAGTATCCTCCCGTAGACTTTCATATCTTGCGCTGAGATAGGCGCCTCGTGTACCACCAGTTGCTTGTGATCCCTCGCCACTGAAACCAACGTATGCGATTGCATTTTCAGGCGATCTTTTGCCAGGGTCTTTTGGATTGAATTTCCGAGAAATCAAATGCGGCCATGAACGTGATCTGGGTGGCTGTGCAATGTAACGACCTTGGAGGATGTGGAAGAATTCTGTACGGCCATTTCCAAAGACCGCCCAATGAAACGGCCCTTCTTCCTCTTGTATTGACTGTTCCTTGCGCATGTCCCTTTCATAACGGTCCTTTGCAGATTTGGGACCACCCGGCGGAGGTAGCTCCGGCCATTGCGGCGGTCTAGACGGGAGACTAAACTCGACTTTTGTGAATAACGGGGGGATTTCCGATTCAGAAGCTTCTGTAGAAGCGGGATGATCACGGTAGAAGGTTCCGTCTCGAATGTATATCAACGGTCGCCACTTGAGCTGGTAGAGCTTGTGTAGGTTTGTTTTTTGCTGGTACCTCTTCTGTTTTGATGATGTGGTTACATGGCGCAGAAAGTGGCGCGGTACCGAAATGGCGAGTATCCTTGATCGAAGCGCAGGCTGTACCAGCATTGCTGCACTGAAGTCTCTGACTGAGATGTGGAAGGTGAGGTTCCTCTGAGATGTTGACTCTTCAAAAGATTAATCCGATATCGCCGTGCCAAGTCGGCTCCATTCCGCGGTCACGCTTAGTCATGAGAGCTAATAGCCAATCAAAAGTGCTGTATCTCGGCAGTTAAAAGTAGCCCCGGTGGTGCGGGTTCCTGGATTGAGTGCCTGAGGAAGCCGTCATCCAATCTATTTCGGCAGCCGATCTCTGATGCAACTGCGACCTGTTCTTTATTGGTTTTTTTTATCTTCCCTTTTCATTGAATTATCTTCATTCATACTTGCTCATTTATTCGGTGAGAAGACTCCATTGAGGGCGTTCGTGCCGCTGGCCGGTGAATACATAACATATCCGCTCATACCTCCACACTGGCCAACAACTGTCGGTTGTCTTCAACTCGAGACATTCCACGCCTATACTCATAGCCGCAATCTCTGTCGTGATGACCGCCTCTGTAGTCACTGCGGCTCTTCTGCATGCCCGTGGCGCCTCTAACCTGCCAGGGACTGCCTCCATCCCCTCACTGCCGCTGTTCGTCGAGGCTAAGAAGCACGCGACCACCGACAACAAGAAGGTAGCTGTTGTAGACCGTACAAAGGGAGAAGGCTTCACGTACAGACAATTACTGTCAGATGTATCAGAAAAGAAGGAATGGTTATTGGAACATTTATCTCTAGCAGATTTGGACGAGAGGAGGATAGCATTCCTCATTCCCAATGGCTATGACTATGTCGTAATGCAGTGGGCTGTATGGGCCGCCGGAGGCGTCTGTGTACCACTCTGTATGTTCCGTTGTAACTAGGCCCATACTGCACCTTTTGACTGATCTTGCTTGCATTTGTATAGGCACTTCACACCCCCTCAAAGAACTTCTCTACACAATCGGCGACTCGCAGCCCTCCTTAGTTGTGATCCATCCGTTTTTCGAGAAGGTTGATATAGCTTTGCGCGAGCTGGTAGTCGATATGCCTTTCACAAGATTCAGCCCCCTTTCAAGCGCGAAAGACTCAAATACAGTCTCGCTACCACCCTTCCATGATTCTCTCCCGCTCGAACGAAGAGCGCTCATGATATACACATCCGGCACTACGTCCAATCCAAAGGGCTGCGTCACAACGCACAAGAACATCACATTCCAAGCCGACTGTCTGGTCAAAGCATGGAAATACACGCCTGCAGATCACTTGATCCACGTCCTACCCTTACATCATGTCCACGGTATCATCAACGGCCTAACTGCGTCGTTCCTCAGCGGCGCAACAGTGGAAATGTACCCCAAATTTGAACCAAAAACCATCTGGGAGAGATGGCAAGACAAGGGCTCGTCATCAATGTTCATGGCTGTACCAACCATCTACTCTCGGTTAGTCGACTATTTCGATGCGCATATCCGCTCCACAGATGCAGAAGCAAGTACGAGACAAGGGGCAAAAGCGCTTCGTCTGGTCGTTAGCGGATCTGCTGCTCTACCTACCCCGATCAAAGCCAAATTTGCAGAAATTACTGGCCAGGTTCTGCTTGAGCGATATGGCATGACCGAAATCGGAATGGGTATCAGCTGTGGTCTTGACGTTTCTCAACGACTAGACGGAAGTGTCGGCTGGCCATTACCTGGCGTTCAAGTACGGCTTAGCGACAAAGAAACCAATGCAACAATCGAACAAGATGAAGAGGACGGCATGATCGAGATTAAGGGCGATAATGTCTTTCTCGAATACTGGAATAAGCCCGAAGCTACCGTAAAGGAATTTACTTCTGATGGGTGGTTCAAAACAGGCGATGTAGCAAGACGTTCGAAGGATAATGGTGCCTACTACATCCAGGGACGTGCATCGGTCGACTTGATAAAAACCGGTGGCTACAAAGTCTCCGCGCTGGAAGTTGAGCGGAAAATACTCAGTTTGGACTATATTCAAGAGGTTGCCGTTGTCGGTGTATCGGATGAAGAATGGGGCCAACGCGTTGCTGCTGTTATCAAGTTACGAGATGGCGTAAGTACCTTCTATGGCTTTTTGAGAACAAAGCTGACCGTAAACATAATAGGCCGCCTCGTTGGATTTATCGACTCTAAGAACGCAACTGAAGCAAGAAATGGCCCCTTATAAGATCCCTTCGATATTGAAACTCGTTGACGGGATAGAACGCAATGCGATGGGCAAGGTTAACAAGAAAGATTTGTTGAAGAAGTACTGGCCGAATGCATAACATAGAAGCCAGACATGTTGATATAGATTTATAAATAGACTCTAGTAACTTGGTTAGATAAGTACATCTATGTGTTTTATGAATAGAGAATGAGCAGTTAAGGTTGACTCTACCGGTACGTTCTTGTGAATCGGTTCAAGGTTCACCGTATCGAAGGGATACCGTGAATGGATCATCTACACATCCATGGATGGCTCTTAAAAATATTACATCAGACTTTTGCCTACATACTTGTCGTTTCGCAAGACTTATGTGTCTTCCTTCAGCCCTTCCAATCATGTAGCAAGAGATATCTATGGCCCTTGACAGCGTCTAGCTCTCGACCTCCCACTATCACTAGAAGGGATCATATCGAATATACTGATAGCCTGAGCAACTTACGCTGTCATCGATGGACACCGTCTCTATGCCCCTGAGGACTTTCTCAAAACACCATCTCAGACAAAACGACGACCTCCCATCATCAACATCCATACCTCAATGTCGCGGTCAACCACCACTATCCACCAGCGAACATGCTTTGCCATTGAATCAGATTCCAAGCTTGATAAATAACAGCAATGGCAACTTTACAGTCGGCGGATCATGGCTAACAAAATCAAACTTCCGTCACTCCTTATCGTCATCGGTATACTCCTCACCGGCAGAGCCAGCGAATAACTCAAATCGAGAGTATACAGTGACAACAAGAACGAACAGTGAGACAAGTGCGCGAAGCAGTATTGTATCACAGGGTCAGGAAAGCGCGAAGAGCACCGACAGTTCGGTTGGAGTTACGAGTGTAAGTGAGGGTAGTCACTATAGTCGGCAATCTGCGCAGAAAGAAGAGAGAAGAGGTGAGGGAATCAAGCACGTGTTAACTTTTTCGTCATTGAGGAAGAGGGAGAGTGTCGAGAGGAACCCGCTCAAGTGAGACTTGCAATATCCAATTATCAGAAACTGTCAAGGAGGCCTACTGACGGTGGATAGATGGCTATGTCGAAGGTCGGATGTTAGTATTCGACATTCAACAAGTCAATCAGAGCTTGAGCAACAGATCGAATCAAGAAAGCGGTCCAGTGGGTTCGAGGGAAGCGATATACAAACACAACCGCCAAGAATGATACCATCTGAATTGGGATCAGAGATCGTTCAAAGAATGGCGAGCTTGGAAGAAAAAATTGATATTTTCTTCTCGGGCTTATCTTCTGCGACGGGAAATACGACCAGCTCCACAGCTTTCGAGCTGGGGAACAAGAACATGAAAAGACCATCGCAACTCCCTTGTACCCATCTTCAAAACGACGCAGACATGAAAAACCACCTCAAAACTTTAGCCGCCGAAATCACTCATTTAACCAAATCCAACAACAGCCTCTCGTCCTGCATCGACGCCCTCGGCTCATCTGGCTTGATCGATCTGCTCGAAATGCTGAGTTGTTCACTTGAGCAACTCCATACTGCCATCACCTCCCTACGAGAGGAACAGAAACAGCGTCAAGAACAACAGGAGATCAGTCCGGATCAGGCCAATACAAGGAAACAGCTCGAGTCACAGATGGATCTCATCCAACGTCTAGGTTTCCTCCTAGGACAGAGAGAAGAACAACTCAAACATGAGCGGAGACTCAACCAGAGTTATAGGCGAAATATTGAAGGCTTGGAAGACTTGATCCATGAGTTGGAGGAGGAGTGGGAGAGGGCTATGCCGGTGATGGCGCAGGCGAATGTATGTGCACAAGGGGTTGGGGATGTTATTGGGAGGTTGTCGGGAGGAGCTGCATGTGGGAACTAGAAGCAATGATCGATACGTCCATCAATTTGGAAGCCGCGCTTTTCAGTGTCTGGTTATGTGGAGTTCTCTTTCTGTAAAGTTAGGGCTGGGGTTTGCTGGGCCTTCTTCCAGTCAGGTATTCAGATGTTCAGTTCACGTATCAGTTTAGAAGATTGTGAATGATGCAAGATCTCAACTTGGCCTCCAAGCCAAATTTCAAGTAATTCATGTATTATAAGAGGAGAACCACGTCAAAATAAGCGATATACGTACTCTGCACAGTGAAGATCAGACTTTGACTCCCCCAACCCATCTTACAGATTGACAACAACACAGAAGATAAGAGGTATTAGCACCCAGGAAAAGTCAAATAGAAGAAGAAAATTGCATTGAATGTATATGAATCCATAACCCACACCAAGCCCAACCACGCTATGCAAAAAACAAACCAAACGCAACGCCATAGACAAAACCACACACACAAGCACCAAACCAAACACACGACACAACACATAAAACACAAAACACGGCATAGATGGATCATAATAGAGCTATATATATACAATACCCATTAATGCCAATCTTCACACATTATACATAATCATCTAGGAATCTATCTGTTCCTATCCAGTCTTTAAAAGCCTACGTTCTGTATACTTCAACAAAGAGACAATAACTTTTGGTACATGCAAAAAAGTCAGAAAACAAGGAAACTTCATATCATCAACATCCAGTTATGGCCATGACAATTATTCTCCCACCTTCGACTAAAGAGTCGAAAAAGTTCAAGGTGCCAGAATGAGAGCCAACAATGCCATGCGACAATAAAGACCATAGCGCATCTGTTGAGAACATTAGTAAGTTTGCTACAACATGTACTGGTGAGACTTACCTGTCTAAAGTACGCTGCCCTCTGGTCGAAGTCGACCTCCTCCCCAATCTCAGCGTTTCTTGGCAATGGGTGCATAACAACCATATGGCTCTTTGCGTGCTTCATGACCGAGTTGTCAACAACGAAGCTATCCTTGAGTCTTTCGTATTCTGCCAGATCGGCGAAACGTTCCTTTTGCACTCGAGTGCAGTAGAGGACATCAGAGCGAGAGATCACCTCGGGAGTGAGCTCCTCCGATTCACGGACCAACTGACCAGAAGCGACGACCAGTTTACGTACATCTTCCGGCAATGACAGCGCCTTGGGGGCAACCAGTTGAATGCGGACATCGTAGAATTGAAGCAATTTGATCAAAGAGTGCACAGTACGGCCGTATCTCAAATCACCAACGAAGGTAACAGTCAAGCCAGTGACTGTACCAAGCTCTTCCCTAATGGTGAATAGATCAAGGAACGCCTGAGTTGGGTGTTCAAGTGAGCCATTTCCACCATTAATAATAGGTACAGGAGAGAACTTGGCGGCAGTGTGGGCACTCTTCTCATCAGGGTGACGGAGAACGACTGCATCTCCATAGCAACCCAAGGTGCGGATGGTGTCTTGTAGAGTCTCGCCCTTCTTCGTCGAAGAGTGTTCGGTAGAAATCACGACAGTACGGCCTCCAAGACGCTGCATGGCTGCGTCGAAGGAAGCGGAGGTGCGAGTAGAAGGCTCGTAGAATAATGTGCACAAGACACGACCCTTGAGAATATCAAGGACACCTTGTCTCTCAACTCCAAGACGCATCTCCTGAGCGACAGTGAAGAGAAGATGGAGATCTGAACGGGTGAATTGGTTGACGGAGATGACGTGCTTCTGCTTGAATGTTGAGCGCGAAAGAAGCTCAAGCAGAGAAGTTGATGTTTGGGAAGAGGGAGTGAAGAGTGGGGGTCCGAGCTCAGGAACATTGGGAACAACATCAGCCGCTTTTGAACGGAAAGGTCGTACAGGAGTGCTGCTGGAGAAGCGTCGTTCAATAGCGTCAAACTTGGGCTGCACTCGTGGAGAGAATGCCTTAACAGAAGGCGACTGTGGCACGATGCGGTGGGTTGACATATCTGTGCCTCGTGCAGTCTCGGCTTGAATCTCACCGTCAAGACAGGATGTCTTGTTCTGGAAGACAACACGGTGAACAGAACCCTTCATTGGCTTGCCGTTGAAGGGCGACCAGACATTGCCGCTATTGAAGACATATGGACGGTCAATCTCAACTTCAACAAAGGCATCTTGCTGGTCGTGCAGTTCAAAAATCCTCTTGGGATTGTCGTGAAGACGAGTAGTAATGTCGTCGAGGGTCAGCTTGTTTTGGGAAGCTGCAGTAAGCAACAAAGGCAATGCATCTGCAATACCCACAGTAGGACTAGCTTGCTTTCCAGCGAGCTGATAAGGAATGGTGCCAACTGAGAAAACATCGATGGTACTCAGATGTTCCCATAGGGCATTCTGGTCCTCAACAGTCGGCAAGCCAGTGCAGTCAGGGAAATCTTTCTGGGTGAGGAAGAGACTGTAGATAGATACATCGCAAGTGACCTTGAGCCCTTTCTCCTTACTCAAAGCAATCAAGTTGACGTCTTCCTTAGAGGAAACGTTCAAGACGTGAACGTTTCGATTGTGCAAGCTTGCCAACAGGAGGATGGACGCAAGGTCGGTGGCTTTAGCATCAGTGATCATCGGCTTAGTGGCGGGCCAAGCTCCAAAGTGGCTGGTGACGGCAGCAACCTTGTTGATGTTGCCGGAAAGATGATTGAAAGGAATGAAAAGAGCTCCAACTTCTCCAGTGACCTGACCAATCTGTTCCGCATTGGTAGCTGTAGCGGCAACAGACAGATTGAAGTCACAGTAGGCTCCAGTCTTAGAATTTTGTTGAGCTGCCTTCAAAGCAACGGCATCTGTCACAGAGGCATCCACACCAACAGGCATAACACGGATCATGGTGAAACCTGCAGCAACCGAGGCCTTAGTCACCTGCTCAAAATCTTTTGAACCTGATGTGACTAATCCCGGAACAAAAGAGGCTATATTGATAAGACCAGGTAGCACCATGGTGCGGTGGCTAGTTTGGTGGTCAATGGTGAGAACCTCGAGTTCAAATTGCTGAGCAAGTGCCTCAATCAAGATCTTTGCATTCTTGACATTGGTGACCAGAGGAGTTTGGTAATCAACCGCCATACGTCTGGTCCTGTAACCCTTACTCATGTAGTTGGCAGGACGGCGATATCTGTTGCTGGATGGCAAATTGATGTAAAGGTCGATCAGGTTGTTGGCAAGATGCTGTGTAAGTGAGTATTCGGACTTGAGATCTTCTTCCTCTCCGTTAAGAACTTCCAAGTATTTGACGGGGATGCCGTGCTCCTTGATGTAGTCTGCGGTACCGGCGGTAGCAAATAGGTTGTAACCCATTTTGTGCAACTTTTGAATCGAGGGAAGCATCTCCAATTTTTCCTTGTAGGAACCAATAGACAGCAGAATATTCTTCTTCGGAAGACGGAAGCCAGTCGAGATCAGAGCTTTGAGATAAGCCTCTGCTCTGTTGCGGCCGAAGGAAGCGACCTCACCGGTGGAGGCCATTTCGACACCCAGGACAGGATCAGCACCGGAGAGACGAGAGAAGGAGAACTGGGGCACCTTGACACCGACGTAATCTTTGGGAATGCTGACGGGGGGATACTCCTGGAATGGTATGCCCAACATAGCTTTTGTTGCCATTTCGATCAAGTCGACGCCCATGACCTTTGAAACGAATGGGAATGAACGAGAAGCACGGACATTGCACTCGATGACCTTGATATCATTGTCCTTAGCAATGAACTGAATGTTGTAAGGACCAGTGACGTTAAGCGCATTTCCGATCTTACGAGTAGCATCTTCGATACGTCTGACCGTCTCAGGGTCCAGATCTTGAGGAGGCAGGATGAGAGTAGCGTCACCAGAGTGGACACCAGCATTCTCAACATGCTCTGAGATAAAGTGACCGACCATGACACCGTTGCGGGCCACTGCGTCCATTTCGATTTCCTTGGCATTCTCAATGTACTTGGTGATGACAACTGGGTGCTCACGAGAAACATCGGCTGCCTGTTGCAGATATGTTGCCAAATCATCCTTTGAGTAAACAGTGTTCATGGCAGCTCCTGAAAGGACGTAAGACGGTCGGACAAGCACTGGGTATTTGACTTTGTCGCAAAAAGCGGTGGCCTCTTCGATGCTAGTCAATTCCTTCCAAGCAGGCTGGTCTACTCCAATACGGTCAAGCATTCGAGAGAATTTGTATCGGTTCTCAGCGCTGTCAATCATTTCAGGAGATGTTCCCAAAATCTTGACATTGAGACGGTGCAATGGTAGCGCGATGTTGTTAGGAGTCTGGCCACCCATAGACATGATGACACCGCTGGAGGACTCGAGCTGGTAAATGTCCAAAACAGTCTCGAGATTGATGTTCTCAAAGTAAAGCCGGTCAGCCTCGTCATAATCAGTACTGACAGTTTCTGGGTTGTAGTTGACCATAACCGTCTTGTGGCCTTGTTCACGGAGTGTGCGGATAGTTCTGACAGAGCACCAATCGAACTCCACAGAAGAACCAATTCTGTAAACACCAGATCCGAGAACCATGACACCATGATCGTTGAATGAAATATCATGCTCCGAGCCATTGTAAGTCAGGTAGAGATAATTGGTGTAGGCTGGGAACTCCGCGGCAACAGTATCAATTTGTTTCACGACTGGGATAATGCCAGCCTCCACACGCAGACGCCTGACAGCCAATTCATTTGAGCTCAGAAATTTGGCAAGCTGACGATCAGCGAAACCGAGTTGCTTAGCCTGACGAAGGATATTGATCGGGACGTTAGTGGCGTTGTACTTGGCGGAAAGGTGCTTGCCAAAGTCACTGAGGCCCTTGAGTTTACGCAAGAACCACTTATCAATCCGAGTCAATTTCCAGATATCATCGACAGAGTACCCACTGTGCATTGCGTTGGCAATAGCGAAGAGGCGCTGATCGGAAGGTGTCTGGAGCTCAGTATCAATAGACATCAACGCGCTTGTCTCGTTAAATCCTAAATTGTGGTAATCGACAGAGCGAATGGCCTTTTGTATAGCCTCCTCGAAAGTCCTACCAATGCTCATGACTTCACCCACACTCTTCATGGATGAACCAAGCTGGTTGGAAACGCGAGTGAACTTCTTCAGATCCCAACGAGGGATCTTGACAACGACATAGTCAAGCGAAGGCTCAAAGCAGGCACAAGTAACCTTTGTGACTGAATTTTTGATCTCGTTCAATGGAATGCCGAGACCAAGCTTGGCTGCAATAAAGGCAAGAGGATAACCAGTTGCCTTGGAAGCAAGAGCGGAAGAACGTGATAGACGCGCATTCACTTCAATAATGCAGTACTCTTTTGAAAATGGGTTGAGGGCATATTGAATATTACATTCTCCGACAACTCCCAAGTGACGAATGACGTTGACGGCAGTTGTTCGCAGCATGTTGTAGTCCTCATCCGAGAGGGTTTGAGAAGGAGCAACGACAATAGAGTCACCAGTGTGAATACCAAGAGGGTCGAAATTCTCCATGTTACAGACAGTGATACAGTTGTCTTGAGCGTCTCGGACAACCTCGTATTCGATTTCTTTCCAGCCTTTCATACTTCGCTCAATGAGAACTTGAGGACTGGCAGCAAAAGCTTTAGTGCAAAGCTCGCGTAACTGCTTAGCATCGTCGGCGAAACCACTACCAAGACCACCGAGAGCGTATGCTGCGCGAACGATGACAGGGAAACCAATGTCCTGAACGACTCGCATGGCTTCGTCAATGTTGGAGGCAGAAGCAGACTTGGCGCATTTTTCGCCAATAGATTCCATGCTGCGTGCAAACAATTCTCTGTCTTCTGTAGTAATGATGGTGTCAATGGGTGTTCCAAGCACTTTCACGCCGAGTGCTTCGAATTCATCCTTCAGTTGGATACCAACTTGCAGGGCTGTTTGACCACCGAATGTGACGTAGATAGCATCTGGTCGCTCGTGCTTGATGACCTTGCGCACAAAGTCTGCGTTCACGGGAAGGAAGTAGACTTTGTCGGCAAGACCCTTAGAAGTCTGGATGGTCGCGATGTTGGGGTTGATAAGAATGGTATAGATTCCTTCTTGTTTCAACGCCTTGATGGCTTGGCTACCAGAGTAGTCAAATTCACCAGCCTGGCCGATACTCAAACCACCACTGCCCAAGACAAGGACTTTTTTGACAGATACGCGCGGAGCCTTTTGTCTGTTTTCTGCTAAAGTTCCACCGGGGAAAGCAACGGGCTTGTCTAAAGCTTCAGGGGAAGCCATTACTGACTTGATCGTGTTGATAAAGACATCAAAGAGATATTCTGTGTCACGAGGACCGGGTGTGCTTTCAGGGTGGAATTGAACACTGAAATAAGGACGGCTGACATGGCGAATACCTTCGTTGCTACCGTCATTGGCATTGACAAAGAGTTCTTCCCAGCCCTCCGGAAGGGTGTTTGCATCGACTGCAAATCCATGATTTTGAGAAGTGATGTGACACTTTCCAGAGATCATGCTGGTACATGGGATGTTATGGCCTCGGTTACCAAATTTCATCTTGATTGTGTTGGCGCCAACAGCCCGAGCGAGCAGTTGGTGTCCGAGACAGATACCAAAGATGGGGATTTTGCCTTCCTGTACCGTCTTGGCGATATTGTTCACAGCGGCGGCGATCGTAGCTGGGTCACCGGGACCGTTGGAGAGGAAGAGACCGTCATATTCATTGCCAGCAAGAGTGTGAAAATCGTAATCCCAAGGAATGACCAAGACTTCGACACCACGTGACAAGAGGCAGCGAAGTTGATTGTATTTCATACCGACGTCTAAACACAAGACACGGACTGGCCGACCGGAAGGATGTTTCAACGCAACAGCTTCCGGGGGAGCGAAAAGTCGGGGCTCTCGAATGGACACTATGCCGGTCCCAGTCAGCGTATTTCAAGATGAAATTTTCTTAGGCGGGAACATACCTTCAGCAACGAGATTTTTCTTGTTGGGGTCGACCCATTCGACTTGCTCGAAATGTTGTTTCCAACCAGTTGACGAGGTGATATCGGTGCCATTGGACACTTGGGAAGACTCGAGCAACAAACGACCGAGCATGCTACCTTCTTCTCGAATCCGCTTGGTCAAGGATCGAGTATCAACACCATAGACAGCAGGAACATTCTGTTCCTTGAGCCATTGACCGAGCGATGACTGAGCCAAGAAGTGGGAGTAGTCTTCGCCGCAGTAGCTAGCTACGACCAAGGCGGCAATGTGAATTTGAGAAGACTCAAAGTGCTTGGGAAGCTCTTTCAAGACCTCGTCCATGGTTTCCCGGGAAGGCACACCGTAGTTGCCCACCAAGGGGAAGGTGATCACAAGGATCTGTCCCCGATACGATGGGTCAGTGACGGATTCGGGATAGCCCACCATGCCGGTTTGGAAGACCAATTCACCGGCGACGCTTTTCTCAGCACCAAAGCTGTATCCCTGATAGACAGTGCCGTCTTCAAGCTCCAAGACCATCTTCTTTTCAGAGATGCCCCCGATGGGGGATGTTGCGGCAGGAATCAAGGTGCCGGTGCTAGCTGTAGGGATAGCGGAAAGCGGCTGCAAGCTGTTGGCCGACTGGTATGAGGCAACACCTCCGCTTGAAGGGCTAGAGGGAGCTGCATTGTCGCTCACACGAGCAGCGCGGGGCGAAGTGGCCTCGTGCTGCGACATTGTCTTTTGTCTATTTGGTGTTTCCAATTCAGAACGGTCCTCCAAGGGACAAAGTCGAATGAGATTCACTCTACCGAAGCATTAGCGACCTCCAAGACCAAGGATCTGTCTCGTCTGTCACTTCTGCACGGGAAATGAGAATGGGGTAGAGGGGGGGGGGGGTGGGAGGATAGAAAGAGGATCGAATTGCAGGAGAGAAAAATCAAGAGGAAGGAGAAAAAGTTGCAGTAAGGTAAGGCAGGTACGAGGGCGGGAAGAAAAAATGCAGCGTAAGAAAAAAAAAACCGATCGATCGTAAGGTAATTTTGAAAATTACGGTTGAGCGGCAGAATAAAAAATTCTGTCTATGCAGACCCGCTGTTGTGGGATCAGATCTGCCGAATGTGCGCTCTTATTGGAGGGCAAGGCCAGAAAGCGGTCTGCCGGTTCCCCAGTCGATTGTGGCTAACGCCAGGGTTTATTTTGACCGCCTGCATATGCAAGCTTAGCGCGGTAACGGTAAAGAATTTTTATTGTGTCCGTATGTTTTGCTCCTCCCCCGCTTGTTTCTTTTCTTTTCTTCCGGCCTGCTTTGTGACGTTCTGGACTCTTTACAGAAGCGACGATTGATATAGAAAAGGCCGGTATAACGTGCTCGCAGATGGCCTAACTGCAAATAGGTAGGAGTAATTACAGCAGGACTCGATAGTTGACAGCGGAACTGCTTTGAGAGATGCAGCTGCAATGCAGGCAATTCCTCCATATGGATGGATCTAGGCCGAGATAAGATTTGGTACTCGGCGATATCGGTCCTCTTACATCATACTTGGCGTCGACGCGGCAGGAACATCCTCAGTCAGGTGACAAGCAAACATATACTCAGTACTATGAGAGTAACGTTGTACATGTATACTACACGGCTACTATGTAGGTGATTCCAAGTGATGCGTGTCGAGCAATCAGAATGTCAAAACCCTGTTTTCGTATATGCATTCTTGTTCTTGTCAGGTCACAAGTTTCATGACATCCAGCACTATATCTAAGTTCGAATAGACAGCTCTGTCCAATTCTCACGCTTTTCTGAAACGACACCTAGATAGCTACTTGCTAAGACGTGCCCAGTTCTAATCTTTCACAACTCAAGACTACTTCTCTATGCTGCAAGCGAGATTTATGTACGTAGAGTGATGAACAGGATAAGATAAACAGAGAGTTGATATCTTGGCAAAAGCGGTCCAAGCTCTTTGCAGCGCCCTTTAGCCCTTAGTACAGTACTCCTTACACGTTTGGTCCATTGTCCGTACTTCGGAAGTACTCTTCTACCCAATGATGCTCTGTTGCCGTCTTACACTAGCCACCTTCGCTCTAGCCTGGCACTCAAGTACTTGCGCGGTACAAAAGTCGAGTCGCGTGGCCAATCAGCGTCTCATCTCGCGACATTCCATTCACCTCGTGTTCATGTGAACACTTCTTATCGCGAACACTCCTCCAAGTCTTCCCTCTGTGACCATTGTCATATAATCCTTGTAGGGATCTCCCCATCCTTCGATCCTGTATTCTCCTCACCTATACTGACCCTGTTCCACTTAGGTTCGGCGTTGTCATTCTTTCATTTTGTTCGGGCGGCTTCGTGTTTATCTTGCTGAGCGTTTTTGCATCTACGAGTATTCCTTCACACTTCTTTCTTCAGTATCTTCGTCAGCTCCACGTCCCAATGCTGTGACATCACCCCGCATATCCGACACATACACACACACACACACACACACACACACACCATGCTTGCCTCACTCTTACGACCGAGGAAATCGCGCCAGCCTGTTCTTCGATCCGCTTCACCTCATGAGACAACTCCGTTCTTCAGGAGCTTTTTGCGTGAGGATGGAAGCCTCGCACCCACGGAGCCAGACGACTATTTAGATGAACAGGAAGATGGCCGACCATTGTATGAAGGCGAAGAGACCGAGCCACACGATGACGACAGTGACGAGGGTCATCTCCTACCCATATTCTCGTCGCCGCACTTAGGTGAGCAATCAGCGACACTATTTTGAAGATTAGAGAAACGACTGACGAATTCTTCCTGTAGACCTCATCCCCGTCTACACTATCACGCACTCCATACGCTCCCTCATTGTGTCACGATGCGAAACGAGTTTAACTTGGGAGCAGT
This sequence comes from Talaromyces sp. PB3603, assembly GCA_023625915.1. NCBI lineage: Eukaryota > Fungi > Ascomycota > Eurotiomycetes > Eurotiales > Trichocomaceae > Talaromyces > Talaromyces sp. PB3603. The sequence goes on from JAMAFY010000005.1 coordinate 923,632, forward strand.
TACGGTCTCCACAGATTTCCCAATTTCTCCTCAAGCCTATCCAGCAGCAAATCCGAGATGCCCATTTCAATCGATCCACATTGTATACGTTAATGGCCAATTGTCTTCAGTTCAATAAAGAGGCCGACTACAATCCGGGAAATAGTGGTACCTCTCGGACTCGAGCGCTTGTCAGTGAGCTTTTGGCTATCAAAATTCTCAAAGATTACACAACAAGAGAATTGATTGATGCGCTGTCATACGACTTCTTTCCGCTCCAAGGGCAAGCTCCTATCTCCGCCGCCAGTTTGCGCGCCCCGACCTGGAATCAAAACTCTTCCAAAAGCAAAAATGCCACCGGGGCTACACGGATTTCGTGTCTGGAAATTGCCATTCGAGCCCAAGCCAAGCGTTTCATCGCACACCCTCTAGTCGTTCAGCATCTAGAGGCTATATGGGCGGGTACCATTGTCTTTCACTCGGCTGCCGACAATTTACATCGTCCGAATGCAGCAGCACGCATTGGATTACCGCGCTATGGGGCCACGAATAGTCAGGGAGAACAGTACGGAAAATACAAGCAAGATCCTCAATTAGAAGAGAATCCACGGAGGACTGTAACGCTCTACGACCCAAGAGATGCATCTCTTTTTAAATTATCTCGACTAAGGGTGCCTCGATATCGACACTTTTTATCAACTCTCTCGTTCGCGGTTCTGCTATGTCTCTACGTTGCCGTTCTCATTGAGAGATCTTTACATATTACGACAGTCGAGGTCGTTTTCTGGCTATGGAGCGCTGGCTTCATGCTGGACGAGATTGTCGGGTTTAACGAACAAGGCTTCAGTCTTTATCTTATGAGCTTCTGGAATCTATTCGACTTGGGAATTCTGCTGCTACTTTTCTGCTATTCCATACTTCGATTATATGTTATGGCTATGCCCGACGTTCGCCAATTGGCGGCCGCTAATCAAGCATATGATATACTATCTGCCGGCGCTGTTCTGCTGTTCCCACGTCTTTTCTCGGTTCTCGACCATTACAAATATTTCTCGCAACTGCTCATCGCATTTCGAATCATGGCCGCCGACCTCATGGCTGTGTTCCTTTTAATCGTCGTCGCCTGCAGTGGCTTTTTGGTCGCCTTTTCCTTCTCATCAGCGTCTTCTCAATCGCCTCAGGAAGTGATTTATGCTCTGTTCCAGATACTGATGGGGTTCACTCCCACAGCATGGGGTCTTTGGGAAGAGTACAATTCTTTAGGGCGAATTATCCTGACGGTCTTCCTATTCATCTGTCACTTTGTGGTCGTTACGATTCTAATTACCGTCCTGACCAACTCTTTCATGTCGATCGTGAAGAATGCCCATGAAGAGCATCAGTTTCTGTTCGCAATTAACACTATTTCCATGGTCAAATCGGACGCACTGTTTTCCTACGTGGCTCCCTCGAATATCCTCGGCTGGATATTGACTCCATTACGCTACTGCATTCCGCTTCGCGACTTCGTCAAATTCAATCGTACTCTGATCAAGGTCACACATTTTCCAATCTTGTGGTCGATTTGCTTCTACGAAAAGATAATTTTGAGTCCATCTATTATCGACCCTACCGACCTAGTTGAAGGGACTACTCGTCTGGGGGCCCGATCAACAGCAGTATTGCGTGCAAGAGACGAACGACAGAGTCGATTTGACACAATTCACCGTCTCACACGGGAGCCCTCCATCGCTACACATCAACAGGATCGTGTGTTGGAAGAACTTTTTCGACGACCGTTCCGTCAACAAGCTATGCAAGATACGACTGAAAGTCCAGACGGGCGCCGCAAATCGACAATGGTCGCAAATTGGATGCAAGGCATGGAAACAATAGAGGAGATGACGCCGCGCCGACCTAGTGCGCTGCGCAGAGTGGTATCGCCATCACATCGCAACTATACGGAAACTACTCGATCTTTCGCGGCTTCTGATCCGGAGGAATTCATACCCCGTGGAAACCTGCATCCGGTCCCCGAACACTCTATCGTTAATGATACCCAGACGCGTCTGGGTAGACACGCTTCTCATGCAACAGATGTGGACGGAGATGACGAGAAATCCAGCGACGAAAACCATGATGACGAGTCAGATGACGATCACGGAGATTCGAAATCTGAATCACAGTATGTTAGTCAAACACCTCGACCAAGCAGCAAGTCCACCCCCAAATTCTTCAGCTCGCGTCCCTCCACAGCGGTTTTCAACTCTCGCAAAAACAGTCCGACCCGACACCGCCCAGCGTCGAGCCATCTACATGTCCGAAATCCATCTAGCGTGACAGTCCTGCACAATCGTCCCCGCGATGCTGACGACAGTACGGACGACGCCATGCCCGGACCGTCTTCTGCGTCGCCGCTGAAGCTGGAGGCAGATAGGCCGACCCTTACTCAACGGACGAGCTACATGTCAGTCCCAAACTTCAATCGTATCGGATCTGACATGGGCGATATTGGTCTCTTGCCGTCGAGTCTAGCCACTCAGATTGCTACCGATAACGACGTTCTTGGACGATTGATGTTATCACGCATGCAAAATATAGAGGCTGGGTTCAGGGAAGTGTTGAAAGAGGTCAAGGATTTACGTGGCAAGCCATCCCGCGAGTCGAGATATTTGGGACGTAAGCCCGCTAGCGATGATGTATAAAGCACAATGCTTGTTGATAGTAGGGTGACAACGGAGGATTGAGGTTGGCACTATTTGGCTATAGTAGGTTGTACCATTTTTAATATTGCATTAGATACCCCATATTTTATGTAAGTCATATTATGTTGTTGTTGGATGATACTACTACCATTTGCGTTGGCAATTTCCTCTATTTTAAACCCCGTTGAACAACAAAAACCAACATGTCTGACGAGTTTGAAGAATGAGCTATCGCTCATTGTAACTCTTCAACCTCACCCTCCCCGCCTTCGCCTCTCCCTGATCCGTCTGCGCGCTTGGATCCGCAATCCTCCCATTATATGCGTGATGTTCCTCGGGCTTTGCGACTGGTTGTCCACCCTTGAGATAATCGAAGAGGAGGACTGTGCCGCCCACTACGCCGACGGTGGTCATGACGGTCATTCTGCGACCGCTCCTGTAGAAAGCCGAAGGTGAGTATGATGATGAGACGCCTGGGGATAGGGGAAGGGGCGCACGTCATAATGGCTCTTCGCGTTGTTTTCAGAAGTCCTTCTTGGGCGAGGGTCATGTTGACAACGAGAATATTTACCTTCAAATCACGATTTGAGATTCATGCAATGCTTGATGTCGATCAGATGGTGGATGGAGTAGAATCGAAGTTTGGGTGGTGATGCCGCCATCTACGTTCTCTGATCGCCATCCGTTATGTATTTGCCTTCGCCAGATCTTTTGAGAAGGTCGACCTGACGTCAGACAGAAAAGAATGCCCGTGGCCAATTTCATCTATCTAATTCTACTCGCATGCTTCTTGTTCGTTCTTGAAGTGTGTGTGTGTGTGTGTATGTATATTCTTTATATCAGGGAAAATGTGTACTTGGATCTATGCCGTGTTGCCAATAGCAAACCCTAATTCACCCAATTAGGAAACTCATTACTACCGTACAACTGCTGACCAACACACGCGTATCTCACTAGTATATTACAATCTATCGATCTTTGGAAACTAGTTGCTAGATGCTTGATTAAATGGAAATTCATTTGCAAACTGACGATGGCGCTAGTAGGGGGACGAGATCATTTATCTAGCTGCCATATGTGCCCTACACATTGCCATTGAGAAGCCAATGAGACTACGATTGATAAGAAGCAAACAAAGAGAAGGAAAGCTCTTGTAGCTGACTACTACATCGATAGTAGCTTGGAATTTGGTTACTGTGATATTCAATGTGTATTTTCAGGTATTAATGTTTTCCGGCAACTCACGTATCAGTCGACATCCTTCATCTACAGATGAACGACTTTAAACACCCTCAGTTGGCAATTTGAAGGCTTCGACGTCAAACAGTAATCACCCTCGACGGTACTTCACTAAATAGCAAGACTGGCTGCGTTGAGGGGATTGGTCAGGAGGGTTGAGAGTGTTTCTTGATGTTTTCGAGGGACTAACACAGCGTTCGATTCTATGCGTCAAAGAGGTCGGTGCGTTTAAGTGTTGATTTGGTGTAGGTCAACAGGCAACAATCTCACGGCCTTAGGTAGACCAACCCCGCCACGCAGCAGGACGCGCATCCTCCACGAATCACAAGTACACGTCAGAATGCGACGGACTGACTCATCTGTCGGACCACTCAGTAAATTAGTACACTTACAAGATGCCGAGTATAAGCAGTCTATCCTGGCTAGACGACGCCAAGTAGTGGCGAAATATGCAGCTAGCTCGACTGCTTAGTGGCTGATCCTCCAGGCTAATCAGAATGCTTGCATTGCAGCCTTGCGAACACAGCCGCATACAGGTCTGGGACGACAAATTGTCGAGAAGAGTCTTTGTTGAACTCATTTCTACCTAGGTAATTCAATGGCTTTGGTTTCAAGGCAATAGCAAGAAAGCAGCACTGCTTCACGATAAGTTATATGAAGCGGTGTAGGATCTACTTCTAGAAATCTGACAGCAGATTGATTGTCTTATTACAACACAGCAGATTGATTTACATATCAACAATCACCATCAAGATGGAGGGTTCATTCCAAGCCGCCATGTGCATGCCCTCAGATCGTCCTCAGGACACTTCGAACACCGTCCCGTTAGGAAGCCTTGACATTCTCAACGAGAACCTACGCATGCCCTTACTGTTATTTACCGACGACGAAGCAGACACTCTGGTCTACATCGTATCCGGCCCTCAACAGCCAGGCGAAACGAGCAATCACCAATCTCATCGCTGGGTATTCGGGACACAGACCACAGTGCAAACCATTCCGCACCGAGTACACAGTCGGAAACTGCTCGATACAGGCTCAGATGTACTCAAGGAGCACTTTCGACCTCGTAATCAAGCGCGCGTCCGCAAGCGGTATGGTCTCACCAACGACATGCCTCCAGGCGTCAAATACGCCATTGATCTGACGCCTCCTTCTGAAGGAGATGAGGCAGTCATCTTCATGACGGAACTGTCGTGTCCCATGGGTGTGCGAAAATGGGCACAAATGCAATCTCGATGGGGTCTTCCGCAGTCCTGCGTTAGTGGACAGGATGAATTGGAATGGATCATAACCGTGGATGACGGGACGCCTGATCCTATCGTCATCAACGCAGATGATGCCCTTGATGAAGATGAGGAGAAGTTTAGTCGGAAGCAGACTAAGAGGCGAGCAAAGAATGCTGAGAAGCAGGCAGAGAAAGAAGCCGAAAAGACTGATAAACCTGAAAGTGTGGCGTTGCCCCGGAGGATTTTGAATTTGCAGGGCAACCTGCCCACTTTACGAGCTGATTTGGACCCTCCGCCTTCGTACGAGGAGAGTGAAGAGAGCCAGTCAAATGCAGCAATTGCGCAAAAGAAACCAGAGCCCCCCAAGAAAATAATCAAAAGACTACCGGGTCTTCCACTCGACTACTCGCCCATCCGACATCGAACATGTCTGGAGCGCTTCCTACATGCTCTTGAAGGCCTGGATCCGAAACTCGATACAGCGCCTAAATTGTGGACCTATTTCGCTTTGGCAAAAATCTTACAAGTTGCTACACATCCGGCAGTTGGTGATCCTATCTTGGTCTGGTTATACAACCGTTCAAACACCATGTTCATCGAATTGAACCCAGAGCTAGCTTATCAGATTGGATGCGGCTTACAATGCCGTGCATTGTGTCAGACTTCATTTTCAATCCTTGTCGGCGAGGAGAGCCTGATGGTCCTTGAATCAACGATCAAAGACGAAATACCCAAACGCCGGGGTCTCACTTTACACGGCCGCGACCGCGAATCGTTGGACGATACAGAAGTGCAGCGGGTAGAATACGCCAGCAAAGTCTTCCTTGACCGGATATTGAACGAATTCGTCAGACTCGTCGGTTCGCAAATGCTATGGGTCGACGAAGTAGTCCAGGAAAACCTCAGCAAGTGGATTCTCCTTGACTGGGAAGAGCACAAACAGGCCGTCGGTGAGCTCGTCGATTTCTGCAAGCTGTATGTTCGGGGTCAGATATACCAGGCCCTGATGCAGCCGTCTATACCCAACACGGAACTTATATTCCATTCAAATGATTCTACGGAATATCCAGACATTAATTACTACGCCGCTCACTCGGCCATGCCCCCTTTCTGTCGAATACTGACTCGCGCATTCTGGAAAGATCTCTCTGCAGACCTCCGCATACTAAAGGATGCACATGTTTTAGTCCATTCATCAATCAAAGAGCTGGCGCCGTCGATACCAATCCTCAAAGATCAGGACAATGCCAGAATCCGACATATATCGGCATCAGAGGTGGATCGGGTCTTTACAAGGTTTCAAAGAGCAGTGGGTCAGAGCTGGCCTGATTTCACGCTCTTCCAAATCGTGATCAAGAAATATTTGTGTAAAGCGGCGTCTCGTATCGCTGGCCCTCCGCAGTACGAGCACGTTGCTACTTCGACCTTTGATGTTCCGTTTGATATTGTTAATACACTCGTCTGTCTTCAAGAAGATGAATTCAAATTCCTGCCTCTGTGGGCTGGTGGTTTTGATGACGGTACAGGCGGTGTATTTGACGACCAATCCGTCCCAATCTTGGAAGAAGGGGGCTTTTCAACTGCAGGCCCTTCCGTGCATTTGGGCAGTGTCCAGGACCCAGATGAGGTTGCGTCTATGGACTCGTTTGACTCTATTCGTCCCGACGAGGCGGCGAGTACGGTGCAGCGTGCTTCGCATGAAGCTACTGACAGCCATGCTTCTACGACAGTTCTATCTGCGTCGACGGCGTCCGTTTCTGACTTTGAGCTTGTCGGGGACATCCAGGGATTGGACATAAGGAGTGCGAATGGGTCTGTGGAGAGCGGCGGTCATGAGGTTCAGATGATGGGCACTGTTGAGGATGACTTTGATTTTTTCGACGACGAATACGATGACGATGACGATGACGACGATACAATTGGGACTTTATCTGATGTGGAGGATATGCAGTCATAATCTGTACTTAATTAGTCTTACACCAATTGCATGCTTAAGACCTACATGTGCGTGCGCCCAAATATAGGTTGTTCAAGTGCAGATAAGCTTATAGTCTACGAAACCACATGGCGTGCTAATGTCGCTTAAAGCGCTAGTCACCTTACTGCATGGCTTAGAACATGCATCTGAGATCATGCATCTGAGATCGCGTTAATTAATTTCCATCGTCGAGAGTCCTGACGTTGACCGACAATCTCTTACTATCCACAACAGATATAGTCAACAATGAAGCAAGACAGAATCCCTCCAACCGAAAATAGCAAAAGCAAACACCTCGCTGAGTAGAAACAGAACCCTCAAAATCACCCCCCTCCCCATACATAACCTGACCTCAGAAGGATGGTTATCACCACCCAAACATCGAAGCGAGTCAATTGGCAACCGTCCCCTTGGGCGGATACTCCTTGCCCTCAACGGAGACTTTGGGCGCACAGACGCACCATTCATCCTCGGGGATGGATTCGAAGACCATGGGGATGTGTTGGCCGCAACCCCACCAGGTTGCTTTGTCTGTTGCGAATGTTAGTACATGTAATATCTCACGAAAGGTGATAAAAAGGGGAACATGGATTGAAAGTGTTCGTTCTAGAGAGGTGTAAGAAAAGGAGGAAATATGCAAACGTACGACAAGTGGCGCAAGTAGCTTTTTTGCACATCTTGTCTTGTTTTGTGTGTCGATCTTGAGTCTTGGGGGATAGACCGTCCGGTCAGCAACACTATATACTCAAGCGCCTCTTAGACATAAAGTGGTCGGAATAGAGTCTTGTCGCCTGGGACAAGGAATAAAACCGAAAGGTAGATATGACGTACAAATGCAAAAATACTCGTTGGAGCAAGATATCAAGATGATTGATACAGCTTCTGGGTATAGCTGTTGGAATTGGAAGACTATCGTTTACTCGCGATCAACAGATGAAAGAAAAAGGAAGGAAAAGAAGATAATGGAAACCCCCCCCCCTTGATATGTGTTTTCTATGTGTAATCTGAATCGCATGGTGTGAGGGGAAGATACACTGATTGTAAGTGAGTGGTCAGCGTTTGGTAACGGTACTGTCACGTCGTGCGGAGAAAGACGGACTAATACTCTGATAAGCTGAGACAATGCCCGAGAGATAAAGGATCAATATGTGGCCTACGTATCTCGGGGGCTGATGTTCTGAACGGCGATGCTGATAACGGCGGGGTCGGATGGGCCGCGATACTGTATTATTGGCCTGTATTTGTACTGTTTTGTGTCACCAGGGTTTCGTTCCGGCTGGATTTTTGCCTTTGCCGCGGAAAACACACACACACACACACACACACACACACGCATAATAGAAGAGGTGAATTGAGATAGTCCCATTATAGTCTATCCATGTTTATGGAAATGTATTGCGATATCCAAAAATCAAAACATCATGATCTCGTTAAGTACTTTGTACATCTAGTCCCCATTCCATGACTCGACGGTAGAGAAAACTATGCAGGCTGCATGTTAGATATCCAGAATTGACTTCCCTCCAAGAACGCACTAAAGTCAAGATTGTTCTGATCAGCCTGGGGCCGAACCCCTATCTCCAGTACATCGCGCGCAACAGCCTTGATCTGTCTCATGACCGATTGCGAAATCGCCCACGTCCGGCCCAGAGACTTAAAGACCCCGATTGTGAGAGTAAGACGGTCGCGTCGCGGATCTGGCATCTGGCCTGCCTTGACTGAGTATCCTGCAAGCTGCACAATCGAGCTCAACACCAGAGCACAGATGAAGAACGGAGTGTGTTTTGTGACGGGCATGCGGAGTGACGCCAGAGTCGAAATCTCGCTTGCCGCGTTCAGAGCCCTCATGGCGTGAGCATGGTGAGAAAATGCGGGCATCAAACAGACTCCGGAGTGACCGCAAATGACTTCTGCAGCTACAGCCGGTGATGACAGCAGGTCTGATCGAGGGAAATTCAGATATATTGATGCACCATTGATCACCATTCGCGCCTGGAACATCATTTCATCCATTGTTCCGTCTGGTCGCATGAGCTCCATCTTGGAGTCTGGAATGTGGTGGAACCATGATGCGATTCGCGCATCTACTGATTCTACCTCTTCCTGTTGTTGTTGGCCCGACGCTGACTCTGACAATGATACGACCCTGCCCAAGATTCGGACAGCCTCGATGCGGTAAGAGAACGACGAGAAAGTGATATCCTCTTCGGCGAATATCCGGTCATCAAACTGTTTGATTGTAGGCGGATGAGGCGGAGGCGCCAGTCCATCCTGGTAAACACGTTCCTCACACGGAAGCGGCACTTCAAGAGGGACCTCACTGGCTGTAAAAGACGTGCGCATGCCTAGCGCGGTCAACATGCCTTCGATCACAAACAGCTCCCACCAGGTACGGCGGAAGCTCTCTTTTCGGATCGGGTCTCCTGCCATGTTCTCTGCATAGTCTTTGCGATGCATGCCAAGATCATACGCCAAAGCCACAGCTTGCGCCAAAAGCTCACCAGCCTCATGGCGCTCGTTGCGCGAATGAAGAACAATGGTGAGCAATAGCAATGCTTGCACCTTCTCAGGGCACGGGTCTTGGCCAACGGTAGCGGAAACGACAGACTGTCGATATGGCTCAGGGGATGCTGCTGGCGTAAAGTGAGCACCGATGAACTTAATTACCAGTTCAAGATAGGGGGGCGGGTTATATTTATAGAGCATGCCCATCGGTGGTAGAATTGGGTGAGCTGAATGGAAATTCGAATAGAAAACATCAACCAGATATCCATCTCTCCCCATTGCCGATGGCGGTGATTCGGGAGTCAACGGTGACTGCATTCTTCCCGCTTGTGGTGTGGTTGAGGTGGCATAGCCGGCAAAACCAATAGCATTAGTCGTAGGAATCATTGCTCCTGGCATGTCTGGAGGTGTGTATACCTGGCCAGCTGGTGTCGCCGACGAAGACACAGACCCAACGATGCTTGGTATATGCCAATCCGGCGAGATCTCCGGTGGACGACCGTCAAGATTGAATATCTGGGGGTCAATATTTATTGATTGTTGTTCGTTCGGCTGAGGATTAGCGCGACGTTTCTTCGAGGGACCTTTATAGCCTCGTCGAGACGGAGTGTATTCGCATATAAGCTCTCCCGACTGACATCGGCCGCAGATTGGCTGTTTGCCATCGCACTTGAGGTGCTTTTGTCGACACGCTAAGCAAGCCAGCGGCGAGGGACCAGCGGATTTCTGGTTGCTACTTCCATTGGAAGTTGTAGTCAATCCATTGACATTTCCGTTCCAGTTTTCATTTAGTTTTGTGTCGTCATTATAATTTCCACTAATGGCCATAACGCCGCTGCCGTCGCTGTTGAGAGTGAAGTTATTGTAGACGCTCGGATCAATCGAGTAAGCGAATGCGCCTGGATTCATGGTGGCGGTGTCATAGATCGAGGCTGATATTGTATCTTTTTTTCGTGAATATCGCCTTGAATATCGATACCAAGGTGTAATGAGTATCGAATTGTGTTGAACGGTCGTTTCACGAGGGAATGAGCGAATGTCTAATCCTTCGTTGTAAAGACAACCTTCGTGCGAGGACTTGCATTCGTCGCAATTGGCGATGATCAGATCCGAAACCACCGGCCGGTAATCAGTGTCTACTCGTGAGAGACCCTGTGCACTAGATGAACAGAAATATGCGAAACAGAGAAGAGCGTGAAGGTCGAGGCGTGTTTTTTAAGAGTCGGAAACAAGTGTGTAGGTGTACCGTGGATTGCCTGGAGTGATACTGACAACGAGGGGTATCCGGAATTACGGCCGCGAGAACGTGGGTGAAATGACAACCGATGAGTATGGAAGAATTGTAGATGAAAAGCTGATGGTGCGAGAGAAGGAGAGGAATGAGTTGGAGAAGTCCAGATCGGTAAGCAGAAAGCAGAAATGTTGGACGGGCAAACGGCGAGCCACGGACTGGAACAACGTTACAGCTGAGCTTACAAAAAACCCGTTGCAGATCTAGCAGCGCCACTCGGCCGTTATTGTCTATTGTTGAAACCTGTTACTCAAATCGGTTTTCTGGTATGGTCGTGGTGCAGGCCGGTCTTCACTTCACCACATCATACGGTACAGTATTCCATGAGCCCATGAGCTTGATGATGCGATAGGAATCTGGGAGACCGGTACAGTACCCCCGTGATCTTGACCGACAGCAACAATTCGACGTAGAATAATGATACACGCAGTCTAGTTATGCGATTCAAGATCTTGCGCTCGAATGGAAATTTGACCTGATGGTTGATGCACCGAAATTTGACGATCGATCTTTTGGGCTGGTGGATCTAGTCTTAACGTTATTGCGACGGCGATAATTGATTACGTCTGCCAGTCTTAGCTCACCACGCTTGGCTTCCTACACCACCAAACCACTTCCAACATCAACACATCAACTGAATAACTCAGGGCCAAGCGGTTCTCTCCTACAAAGTAAAATCGCCAATCGCTCGACACGTATGAATTCTGTCAATTGTTACTAAGGTGGGTTGATCCGCGACCATTCCGTCCGGCCGGCATCCGCAATTGCAAGCTGGCCAGACGCAGCTCTGTGACTAACCACTATAACACAGAACCCTCCATTGACCACACCTACTACCTGATCACACGCTCTAAGAACTAAAAGTATATACAAAATGATATCCGACGACGACCTCTTTCGCCTCGCCATCTTTCTCGGCTCGTGCGCCATGCTCCTCATTGTCCTCTACCACTTCCTTGAAATTAACGCCAAAGACGAATCACAATATTCGCAGTCCACATCCTCCACTACATCCACGGACAAGAAGATTCCAGTCGGTGCGGATCCCGTTGTTTTTGCGCCGGCTGCTGCGGTGGCTTCGAGGGGGAGTGCTGGGAAGACGACCTAGATCAAAAGCTCTGTTCTATGATCCTTGGTGGAAGCGAAGGTCGAAAATACGAAGGACTGACTACATGTCTGCTTGTCGCTGCAGGGAATATTTGAAATTCAATAGTATTCGTTTTGTATGATATGTGAAAAGGCGATTGCAACCATTCACAACTAAAGCAATCCATGCTGCTGGCGCCAAACACCGTCCTTTGAAGCCTGTAGCCTATAGCGGATCCGACCATTTAAACTCCATAACAATTTAATATCATATCATATTACCCCAAGGCATGATCACCTTGCAAAAACCAAGTGTCAGTCTCCTCCTCGTCATCAGCGACCACTTCGTAGTACTCCTCGTCGTTCACGAAGAGCTTATTACGCACGGGTGTCGAGAATTCGCAACCTTCCTGCTCCAGACCAATACCTACACGCTTGCGTCGCTTTTGTACCGCCCTCAACACTTGCCGTGCTCGATCGGTCGGTTTGTGATCGCCGTACAGCTTGTTGAACGCGCGAATCGGTGTCGGTTCCACGGGGAAAATGAGGGCGTCGTTTTCGCCCGCCGTAGCAGCATCGGGTGTCACAGTTAAACCGTTGACAACCAAGAAACGATCACGATCAAGATTGACTAAAATGAAGATAAACGAACGAAGTTCATCCTCAATAATTCATTCATGACACAGTAACAACAACCTGCGAGGTAGTTTCAGTCTCACCAATACCGTTGACGGACGGCCCATCTCCATATTTCCAGGCCAGAGGCTGAATATGTGCTTTTGCCAAATGCTCCTTCAATCCTTCGCCGATATATTCTGTTACGAGATTGGGACAGTCCTGCCACAGACATTTTTGTTGACCGTCTATGTGGTTTTTGAGAACATGACGCTCTAACGTATGCACATCATGAAGTTGCGCAGGACAGGATGCCCATTCACACGCAAACATAGGATAGGACGGTTCGGGTACGGAGGTAGCAGGTGCGAGTGCAGGTGCAGGTACAGTAGTTTGCGCGTTTCTCGTAGAGGACCCAGCAGTCGTCTCAGCAAGAGCTTTCAACGCAGCTTTCGTAGGGTTTTTGTTTTTGGCGCCAGGTGGCCGACCGCGACGACCGGTTCGCTGACCGCTTGTCGGTGTACCAGTCATTGACCCGCGTGCGCCTTGAGGTGTGGAAACAGAAAGAGAAAGCGGTTGTCCAGGTGTACCAATTGTTTGGCTCGGCTGAGGAGGTCGTTTATCGGAAGTGGGGCCTTTGACATCCGGATCGTCACGTGATTCCGCACCGCGACGGCGTTTTTTACGAGTAAGCTGCGGAGGCTCGACGAGAATGTCCTCGACTTCAACGACTGGCATGGAAGGTCCGCCGGGGTCGACAAGATTCCATTTGAACGTCTCGAGATCTGAACGCATGGTGACACCCTGAAATGTTTGTGTGAAGTGCATCAAGTGGAAGTTCAGGGGCCGTTCGGACGGATGACGGCCTGTAGCAAGCATGATATCCCGTGCAATAGATTTTGGATTGTAGTAGACTCGTTTCAATGCAGCAGACGGGTTCAAGGATTTGCAAATGTTCGGTATACGTTTGATCTCGCGGAGGACAAACTCATCGTCAGGGTCGAATTCGATATCAGGCTCTGGCATTTCAGCACGAGAATCAGGTCGAATAGAATCCACTGGATATGATGAATCCGTGTCGATATCCATTGGGTCTGGCCCATCATTCAGAAAGTTTGTTGGCTGAGGAACGTCCATATTGATACTGGGCAATGGACGGTTGGCAAATCGACCTTCATCGTCATCGTCATAATCGCTTGGCATATCCTCTTCGTCACTACTTACTTGTGACATGTCCACAATCTCAGAAAACAGTCTCTTTTTAGCCATTTCAGCCTTAGGTCCAATAGGGGTAGTCGATATCCATGCCCCGTCTGATCTACGCGGACGCTGCCAATTCTTTTTTTCTTTCTCAGTGGGACCTGAATTTGAATGAGATACTTGTGTTTTGTGCACTAGTACCCCAGGTTGATAAGAGAAGACTCCCAAGTCAGATGTCGACACCCCCTGAGGCAAAGGATGAAGCGGCGTTATTGTAGATTGAGTCAGTGACGCGGGTTGAGATACCTGAGTTGGCGAGGGTGGTTGGGGTTTCAGAGATGATGGGTGTGGAGGAGGTTGTGTCGTATTTGACTGAAGAGGTGGGCTCCCTTCTGCTGGAGAAATGGTTTTATTTAGTTCTGCTTTCTTCTGTTCCTGCCCATTGTTGCCACTAAGGAGTGCAGGAACCGCCGCAAGGAGATATCTGGCCATTGCTTGTCGGTCCAAGGCGAACCCACGCGACTCCAATTGAGCACAGAGATCAGGATAGGTAGGGTTATTTCGTAGGAGAAGCATAAGAGATTCTGGTGAGCATCCTTTGCTTTGATTGCCAGTATCTTTGCTCAGATACTCTGACGCGGCTTTGGCTAGCTTCTGTTGAGTTGCCGCTGGCCATGTAGCTTCTTGTACTGGCGTCGCCTTGGGCTCGGATGCTGAGGCAGCTGCTTTTGATCCCTTTTGCTGCGTCATTGCGGCTGCTTTTTTGATGAGAGGTGCGGCAACAGATGCGGGAGATTGCTGATGCTGTTGATTTAGCATGGAGTTAACATTGATCTGAGCAACTGATGCAGAAGTATCTGACTGCAAGTTGTCAGCAACGACCTCTGGAGCATCACTTTTCTTTTGTCTTCGGCGTCGCTGCGCTGGAAATCTTCCGAGGTCTGGTAAACCGTCTATTTCTTTCTCCTGGCTCACCCCTGGACCTTTGGGCGTTTTATTTGGAGTTCTAGAAGACGGAGATGGGTTGACCGTGGGCCGATTCGGACCGGCTGCCGGCTGTCCTGGAGGCGCAACCGCTTGGGTACTTGTAGCCGGTTTCTTAAAGTCCTTCCATAGCTTAGCAAACATTGAAGGATCTTTGCTCCGCATACCACGAAGCTTCTCTAACATCATCCGCATCTCAAGAGCCATATCGTCGTCGCCTTCCGGATCCAAAGGATCCGCAGTAGCAACGTCGATTTCTGCAGCTGTTTTCTTCGCCGATTTTCTCTTTTTCGATGTATTCTTCGCAGGCTTCCCTTTGGTCGTATTTCTGTCGGAAGCGCTCGAAAGTGTAGCTTGCGCATTTCCTGTAGATAAAGCTCTCTCTGCAGCCCTTGCAACAGCTTCCGCCTGAGCCTGGGCCTGAGCTTCGGTTTCTTTCTTTCGAGCTTCCTCTGCCGCCATTTGCTCTGCTTCTTCTGCTCTGGCGCGTTCCTGGGCGAGAAAATATTGCTGAGTGTAGAGGTCGGTAGGGTTGATGTATTGGACCTTTGAAGGTGAATTTTGCTCAGCAGTTCTGGTTTCTGCTACTTGAGGATAGCCTTGCGTGAAAGTAGGCAAATTTTCGGTAGGAGTCACCGTATGGCCGGGGTTGCTCACAGAGGTACTATGAGTGGTATTCGAACTATATCCGTGAGACGTTTGAAAAAACGAAGGCGCGTTCGAAGATGCATTTGTGGAAGATTGTGTGACAGGCGGGCTCTTATGGTTTGAAGTCTTCCGCTGACGTTGGTTCACTTTAGGTGAATGGTGCCGTTCTGGTTGCAACATATGCGCGGAATGTGTGTGATATGGTCTCGTTCTATCATTTTCCAGTGCAGTGTTCTGGTATGTATACGGCGTCGCAGATAGCCGAGGAGGGGCTTTAAAGGCTTGTTGAGGCTGTTGGTTATTTGATGCCCCCTGTGTAATAGCTGCTGAATTCGACAGAGATGGGTCATTATATGAAGCCGTCGCACTCTGGTACTGATTCGGATTGGTCGAGCCTTGAGCACCATGATTGAATTGTGACGACTCGGAATTCTGGTGAAGCGAAGAAGCGTATACCAGGCTGTTCAGACCAGTGCTTCTCTGCGTCCCGTCATCTGTGCGCGTGCCTTGCTGACTGTAATTGCCGAGTGCAGCTGGTAAATGTACAAAGCTTGACGACGATGGATCATGAGCGCGCGAATACGCGTCATTGGTATTCGAGTATGGCCGGTTCGCATTATGATTGTTCCAAGCGCAGTTCGCTTCCATGTACCCTTGTGGAGATTGCGAAGGCTGCTGCTGTGGTTGCTGTACGGGCTGGCGATCTCTTCTCGAGTTCTGTTCGTTTTGAGTATTGGGGTATCGAAATGAGTCGTGATTGGGGTACGACGACATTACGTCCCGAGGAGTGACCGCTCACAGCGATTCCTATGTTCTAGCATGTTCAATTCAAGAATGCCCTCATGTAACAAGAACGCAGGATGTTAGTCAAAGATGAGATGAGACGGTCGCGAATGGCATCCGCAGATGCTGCCTGTGTTTAAGTCAGCTAGTCAACGAATTAAGCGCGGAGTATGTAGGTATGTCTTGGCGATCCCAAAACAGACAAGCGCAGCGGAGTTCTTATAGACCAATCTGCGTGTCCGCTTAGCGTAGTCATGTGACGCACACTGAGCAACTATCGAGGCGCACATTTTCGGCTAACATTTCAAGATCTCAGACGATCACGACGACGCAGACGACAACACCCTTTTACAGAGCCCTTCTTGCCATTCGACACCGGCTCTGCAAAAATGACCAAGACATATCACGGTATGTGTTTCATCGATTCACCTATGAATTGGAGGGCATATGATCAAACAGGGACTTTGTGCTTGTCGTTGGGTTGAGTTTGGTGGATGAGATTGAGGTGCACTATTTGGAGTCAATTTACTGATGGGTTTCTTCTACAATAGCCGTCGCCTCCTCGCGACGAAAGTCGCGCAAGGCTCACTTCAGTGCTCCTTCCAGCGAGCGACGAGTCATCATGAGCGCTCCTCTCAGCAAAGAGCTCCGTGAGAAACACAATGTACGACCACTCCAGCCATTAATTCTTGATCATTACCCTTCGAAACACAAACAACAAACACGCATCATTTCCACGTGGAATATTCTATATCGGGAAAGATGCAACGAATAACAAATAATGGAGATTTCCAAATTGAAGAAAGACTAACAAAAATCTATTTAGGTCCGATCCATCCCCATTCGCAAGGACGACGAAGTCACCATCGTCCGGGGCTCCAACAAGGGACGTGAGGGCAAGGTCACCAGCGTCTACCGTCTCAAGTACGCCATCCACATTGAGCGTGTTGTCCGCGAAAAGTCCAACGGCCAGAGCGTTCCCCTCGGCATCCACCCTTCCAAGGTTGTCATCACCAAGCTCAAGTTGGACAAGGACCGTGAAAACCTCTTGGAGCGCGTTGGCAAGGGTCGCGAGACCAGGAAGACCGCTCTTTCAGCATGATTTATGTTAGCAAGCGGCAGAAATGAAAAAATCTGAAACTTTTTTTCTCTTCCATCTTCTTTTCGTCATGTCGTTACGGTAAAACAGACGGATCGGAAAACTGGGGGTGTGTGTGTTGTGCGTATACTTTTTTTCTGCAACATGGTCATGAAATGGGAAAAGGCGCTAGTTTTGAGTCTCAAAAAAAGCAACTATCACGTGGCCGATGGGTTTATCCAGTGAGGTAGGCCATCATCAGGACTCGAGCATGGGGGAGGTGCGAGACTATTCTAATGTCATAGTTGTTTGGCAACCCCGGCGTTCCTACAGCTGAATCAAATCGAAAAAAATTCACATTTCGTTCCCTTATCTCCTCGCACTATTGTCTCATTCTCTTCACGAGAAACGCCAGAATATCTCCGCATTAACCTATTGTTTTTCATGGTTTATGAGGTATACGGCTGGCGTAGATTGAACACCCAGTAACTACAATATGAATCACAATTGTTGCTGGCTTATCTGCAGACTCGTCTTGAGAACCTCTATGATAGTCGAGTTTGATGATGAGAGACATGTCTTATTTGTAGAAGATTAGTGAAATAGATGTTCAATTGACACAATCAAAGCCATGCGAAGTAAGTACTCGTGAATCTGCTGCTCCTTAATATCTGAGATACATATACACCAATATCAACATACTCATGTCGATATTTTCACTTCCCAATACACCTTCCCCAACCCGGTAAACCACATCCCATACCGACAAATAAATAGATCAAAAAAACAATTACCACACCCAGCAAAACCATAACCTTAACATTCTTCCACCACATCTTCCTCCTGAGCCCCCTCGACCTCATCCTAAAGTCATGCGCGCTCCCTCCCAACCGATCCGTCTTATCAACCAACAAATCAATCCTCTCCCCTCGTTCCAACACCCGCTCAATATTCTCCGTCATGATGTCCCGCACACTATCAATTTCCCTCCGCGCAGAAGCGAGTTGATCAGATGGCGGCGCCGTGTTGTATTGTTGCAGCAACGCCCTGAGCTCAGAATTATACGCTGCGCATCCGTAGGCCGGCAAGGCCGCGAAGTCGGTTGTGGAGGGTGGATAAGAAGATAGAAATCTCCGTTTGGCTTCGAGAAGGAAGGCGAAGGGAATGCGGCGACCTTGTTCGGCGGTTGCGACGACGAGGTAGCTTAGGGAAGAGTGGGAGTCGGGTTCTCCGCTGGCAGCGCTTTTGCCGTTGTTGCTGCTGCTGCCATCTTGATAGGAGCCGCTTCCGCCGGAGGGTGAGTCGGCGATGTAGTGTACAAATAGGCGGTCGTGCGTATATGTGAGTTTTTGAGGTTTATCGTGTGAGATCTTGGGAAGAATGATGGATGCGAGTGAGGAGGCGGAGGTAGAGGAGGCGCCTGGTGAGGAATGTTCGGCTAATATTGTGGTACCGTGGGCTATGCAGGAACTATTCAAGCTAGTTAGAGGCCTGATGGCATTTAGTGTGGTGTTCGTTTAAGAACTTACTACAGAAGGGTGCTGGATGGCTTGGATGAGGAAGCCATCTCGAATTGTGCTAGTAATCGGTCAGATCAAAAGAGCCAGAGTAGTTCGATCTCTAAGCTGTACTGTCAAGATACTGTGGGTATCAAGATTCGTCCCCGTTAATTGAGCATACAGAACGTAGATGGTTAGGTGATTCAATTAGGTTGAGGCTGGTGACGGTGACGTCGATAGAACCGATTGTCAATGTCACGTGAGTCCTTCTAAACAAACATCGATCGCCTCGTTTGTATGACCATTGAAAAGGATACTTGGTTAGGTTGTTTCGTATTGATGCTAACCCAAAAAATGATCGTCTAAAAGTGATGACATTGCCCTCTTAAAATGCTGCAGTTCTTGACTCCAACAAAACAAAGCCCTCCAAATGCACAAAATCAGAAAATCGCGAAAAAGGGTAAAAGTCTAGCATAAAAGAGTTGGGTATCATTGTATGCTCTCCATGTACTTTCCCATCCGTTACAAAAGGAACGAACCCGCCTGATGCAAATAATATGGCGCTGAAGAAAGGGAGAATCAAAGTGGTATATCGCGCCTCCGGTTGCCTCCCGGTTGCAAGAGAAAAGGGTAATCTTAAGGAGTGTATCAGTATGTTGAACGTGTTTTTCTATCGTTTTTGATCGAGATGGATCATTCCTCTGATTGATTTGAGCTTTGATAGAAAAGTCCATCGTTCT
Source organism: Talaromyces sp. PB3603 (assembly GCA_023625915.1). NCBI lineage: Eukaryota > Fungi > Ascomycota > Eurotiomycetes > Eurotiales > Trichocomaceae > Talaromyces > Talaromyces sp. PB3603. The sequence goes on from JAMAFY010000005.1 coordinate 943,170, forward strand.
TCATCGACCGCAAGGCGGCAGCTCGTCTGGCAACGACATCTTCTCGTCGAACCACGTTCCTCAACGCATCGCTTGCTTGAATCAAGCCATCAATGCTTATTGCGTGGTTGGTCATTTGATGGTTGACATAGGTATAAACCGCAGCAGGTGTCTGGCAAGTTGTCAGGAGTTGCTGTTCATTGAGCTTCAGTAAAGCCAAGGCAACCTGGAACAGAAATGTGCTTCCACCACCACTTGCAGCTGCGGCGTCCTCTTCTGCGTCTTTCTTCGGGCCGCTGGCAATTGTCGTTGATCCCGCCCTTTCACGAGTTGTACTAGTGACGTTCAGACACAATACCACATCCCATACTCGGTATAGGGCTTCGGCAGATAGGCAGTCAGTGAACACAGACAAGAACCATTGGAACGTCAGCGCCTCTAGCTCGATACCAAGCTCATCCAGATGGGCTGAAAGTCGAGGAAGGACTTCTGTGATATATTGACGAAGAACTTGCTGATCTGCTCTCGAGGCTAGAAGACCATGATCGTAATAATGCTGAGGCAAAATGTTTTCAATCATCGACGTCATGATCCAAAATGCGTCCTCGGCCGTGGGTGTAGTCAATAGAAGAGAGCCTGCGATGAGATTCATGCCCTGGCAATATCCGACCTCAGGGTTGCGACGAGAGTAGGCTAACAAAACATCTCGTAGCTTCGCCACGCCAGGTCCGTTCCGGAAAAAAACATTGTCAGTAAGTGTACGGTAGATATCCATATCAATCTGAGCGACAATAGTAGGATCAACATCAACGACGTTGACCATATTGACAAGATCATCGTAATATCCTGGAATGCGCATAGCCGAAGCGCCGCTGCACTCTGCCCAGATTTTCGGGCGATGGGCGACAGGTATTCCAGAGAGCACCAACGACCTAAATTCACGCCACTTGTTACGCCCGACCTTGCCCTTGTTGCCCAGGCCAGCGATACCAACGACTTCACCATCAGCCATGGTAGCTTCGGGCATGTTTAATGACATGTTTGCGCGTTCAGGATCTAGTGCCGCAGCGGCTTCGCCTTCTCGGCGACGCTCTGCGCGGACTTTACGAAGGAACTCATTCCACCTGGCCATTCTTTCCCGCTGTAGCACATCGTGAAGCTCAGTCAATTGTTCGAGTAAAAGTTTGACCGGTTCTTGTTCATTGGAAAGGTTAATAGCGGTCGTCATCTGCGACCGAGCTGGTATGTTGGCAAACTCGGGTGTATCTGCTACAATTGCCGAAGTCGAGGCTGTAGGCTGAGAATTTGGACTGACCGACGGCGCCCCCGCCTTGTCAAGAGCAACTGTAGACGCAACTCTTTTAGGAGGCTCATCAGGAGTGGAAACACCAATGATAGGTGCGGTTGAAGGAGTATGAGATAATAGTTCCGTTGGCCGTGTTGCAATACGAAGATAGTCTTGCCAGCGTTTCGCCGTCGAACCCTCAGTATCAGCTTCCTCGGCCGAGATTGGTGTTTCTGATTGATCTGGAATCGTCAATCCGAGGCCTGTCTGGTGGTCTTCCTCGTCATCACCTTCATCCAGGTCACCACTGCGGTGACTGTTGATGGTCTCGGTCAGACTGTTTCTATTGGCGGTTCTTCTCAACAACGCAGCTTCTTTTTGTCTCTTCTTCCGCCGTTGATCGTAGATAAAGCCAAAGCGATCCGTCAACAAGCCGCCGGACTGATAAGTAAAGTTGAGGTCGCTCAGAGCTGGTGGTCGAGACTCCATAGGAAGAATTGCATCCATCTCAACAGGGCCGAGGTTTGTTGCTACCGTGCCGTTGCTGCGGTCTGTATTGGCTGCTTGAGGTGTACCCGATCCAGTAACACGCCGTTGAAGACCTAGCCTACTAGGAGCAGAAGTTGTCGAAGTGTTGGGCAGACCGTTGACTCCGCTATAACTGTTGATACGTTTCAGAGCAGCCACAGCGGAAAGTCCATTCTTTCCGGTTAGGTTTGATGTTTTGGCAGTATTTTTGAGCTTATCCTCTCCTAGCGAAGACGCACGACTTCGATCTCCGCTAGAAACGCCCGGTGTATCCTTATTTTGAGAATTGCCTGCGAATAGTTTGACTGTCCAAGAAGTGACAGATTTGGACGACTTGCGTGAGTGAAGGCTGGAAGTCTCACCAGCTTTTGACAGTTTCACTCCTGCTGGAGAAGCTGCACGGCTAAGAGGTGGTTGAAAGAGCCTTTCATCTAAGCCTTTCCGACGGCCAGACGCTGCACTGTTTGATGCAATACGAGGAGCTCCAGCAATTTCGTCAATATCGTCCGCATCCGTCAGCACGCTGCTACCCCGACTAGTCCTGCGGCTGGCATTGGTAGTTCCGAAAATATAATCCTGCCACATTCGGACAGTTCCCTGCCTTCGCTGAGTGCCGGAGTCGATACTCGAGGTTCCCGATTTCGCGTCGCTGTCGTTTCGATGCGGTCGTAGAGTCGCTTGAAGGTCTGTATCATCAGAGTCAAATTCTCCGACAGGATCTAGCATGGCTTGTCCCATTAGATTTCCAACACTGGACTTTGAAACCAGCTTATGGATACCATCCGACTCTCCAGGCGAGGTATCTTTCGATGAGGGGTTCTCCATGTCATACAGACGCCTTTCGATATCCTGACTCGATACTCCTACATCTCGCAGCATGCGCTTCAGCTCCCGCTCTCGGGCATCGGCCCTCCGGCGTAATTTTGAGATCTCAGCATCCCTGACTGCAAGATCACGCGCAAACTGTCTGACTGTTTTCACAGCACCGTTCTTTTCCAACAAATGTTCTATATGATCAGCGTCGACCAAATGTAACGCTCCAGGTACTTCAGATGTTGAAAATGAGTCGTCGAATAAAGCAGGTCGACCTGAGCTCTGCGACAGTGACGAAGTGAGCCTTTCGAGAGCTGCTTGTCTACCTCGTTTCACAGCTCGACCAGTTTCCTCTTCGTTTTGCTGCTCTTCCGTCAACACCGGATCCACATCAGACTGACCGCGCAATTCTCGAGGCGAGCTATCCGGCGAAAGTGAAGGGAACGAAGTCAAATCAGCGGGAATCCCTGACGTAGCGGTGTTCGAGGACACGATGGACACTGCCGAGAGCCGTTTTGTCGTCTGCTTTGGTCGGACGGCCGCCGCTGTGGTTGTTTTGTTGTTGTGGTTTCCATTAGCCTTTTGGCTTTTGTGAGATGAGGAGGATGTCTGAGATGAGGAGCGTCGTGGTTGTGGCTGCGGCGTGGACGTCGGATCCGCCATGACTCAACTGGCGGTCAAGGCAGTGGGAGGAGAAATGGGAACGAGGACAGAGTGTGTGAAACTTCATGGGAGACGATGTTGCTCGGTTTGAGAAGAAGCGTTTGTCGGGGACCAGAAGGGCTAAGCAAAGATTTTGTAAAGAAGAGAGGCGTGCGTCGAGGATGCGTCTAGATCCTCGAGGATCAGGAATGTGATGGGAAGGGATGCGAGACGAGGAAGAAGGAATCAGAGACTCAAGGCGTGTGAGTTGAGGTGATAAGTCTGTACGAGTGACGACGTTGGGAGCCCACGCATACACTCTTCTTGTCAATTCGCATGTTATAAATTGAGGAGTTGGTGTGTTGTCGCCCAAAATGCAGCTTGGAGTCTGGCCGCTTCTTTCCCGCCGACGAATACACAAAATGACGTGCCGCCTGCAGGTCACATGTTTCCCCGCTTACCACGTCTTATTTGTGTCTTATTATTATCACCCCCTCTTGTGTATCTTCTCTTGGTTAACCTACGCAGCTTATTTGCCTTTCGAATCGTCTACATTGCTCGACACTATATACAAAGTAAGACTGTAGGTAAGAGAGGGAGAAGAAGAAAGACATCAGCCAAGCTTCCCAGGCACAAACGGATGTCCAGCACTCAGCCCCCCACAAACCGTCACAGCCTGCCCGTTCATATAACTGCTCTCCTCACTCCCCAGGAACAGAGCGACACGCGCAACCTCATCTGCAACCGCTCCTCTACGCAATGGATTCAGTTGACCGATCTTATCCTGCGTTCCTCTCGCCCGCGCAGCATCGTACATGACTTTGGTCATGCCCGTCTCAATCACACCGGGACAAATTGCGTTGACTCGTACACCGGTGCCCGCGAGTTGGTAGCAGGTTGTCTGCGCGATGTTGACGACGGCTGCTTTGGATGCGGAGTAATCCGTACCACCAGCGTTGGAACGTATGCCTGCGACGGAGGCGGTGCAGATGATGGAGCCGGAGGGGAAGAGTTTGGAGGCCGAAGTGATTTGCATCGCGGGAGCAGCGTATTTGACAGCGAGAAACACACTACCTCAGCACCATTAAAACCAAAAATTTGTTCCAAGTAAGAGTTGACCGTAGCTCACCCTAACGTATTGGTCTTGAGCGTCTTCATAAACTCCTCCGGCTCAATCTCCGTAAATAATTTCGTCGACCCAACGATACCCGCATTCGCAAACATAATATCCAACCTTCCATAACGGGCAATCGCATCGTCGACAACAGCTTTCACGGAAGGCGCATCGCCAGCATCAAATTGCCGGATCTGGACTTCGACGTCAGGATACAAGGATTCAATCTCCCGTTTGTGGACGGGGAGGTAGGTGTCGTCGTAGTCGCAGAGGTAAACAGCTTTGGCGCCGTTGTGGGCGAATTGATGCGCACTTGCACGCCCAATACCGATGGGAGAGTTTGCTCCTGGAAATAGTCAGCGTTGAAAGTGAATTGAGCTTTTGCAGTTAGACGTACCTGTTATAATAACCACCTTGTCCTTGACCCGTCTAACATTCATCGATCAGTATCTTCCTGTAGCTTGCGAGCATGAATAGAGGCAGAACTCACTGCCCAACAGAATCCCCAGCAACAGTACGAATCCGTGGAATTCCTTCAAATGTGCCAGTATCCGGGATGCCTTCTACGAGCTGTTGGCTGAGCGCCTGCAGGCGCCGTTTAGCAGACGCCGTCATTGGAACACGTACGTCCAATTTAGCTGGTAATCCTCGTGAAGTAAGAAGGGAAACCTGTCATATAATTGACTTGGAACAGTTGAATTTGAATCAAGACAAGAATGGAAGATACTGGCTGAAGAAGTCAGCCAAACCATCAGCTGGATGAATGTTACATTGGGCGAGCTCGAAGGATCTCCAGATTCGATTAAGCGTAACTTGCGGGGGACCCGAGCCGAGGCAATGTTCGGTCCTTCAATTAAGCTCATTCTTGGCTTCTAGATTACGGGGTACGCGAACCTCAATTACAAACCGGTACTCACGAATAAAGTATTAGGACAAAAAATTATGAGACAAAAGCCTCAAGGCTTCATTCATTCTAGTCCCTCGACTTCAATAAATACCTACACACATATGAGATTTGACACGCAGTCATGACAAGGCACGAGTCACCTGGAAAGTTGAAAGTAGAAACAAACATTTTGACAAATACTGCAATACATACATCCTGTATCGCTTGTTGAGTTGCATCAACATTGGCATGCACTCATGCAGCTGGATTCGAGGAGATTCTGTACAGAAAGGGGACATGTCGCTTGGGAGCACGGATGCGGGCACATATACACAAGAGGAGGGAAAGAGGTAATAGGTAGATGGCGGACGAGTGGTCCCGCCGTCAAGATCAAGGGAAGAATCCACAGTGTATTCTTCAAACTCTGGCATCAAAATACAAAACCTGAAAAAGTCCATATAGGAACTTTCTGCGGGGAATAAATAGAAAAAGAGATGTAACGCGAAATGAAAAGAAGATAATGAAAAAAAATCCCAAGACAACAAAGCTAGAGCAAATAACCGTCTACGCCTGTGAAAGAAGGTGGAAAAGCCGGCAACCACCACACGAGGTTGCCACTGCGATCGCGTTATCCGTTCTCCTCGGGCACAAGTTGAGCCTCGATTCAGCTTCACGAAATTACACGTGAGGCCGGGGCATCAATCATGCCTTGGCTGGGCTTTTTGGAGACTGTGGGGGTTTCATTGGGGTCAACAAAGTCTTCCGTCTCGTGAAGGTGCTCATCTTCATCCTCAACGATCTTGGTCGGGATCTCTCCAGGGTTGTACTGCTGGCTGGATCGCTCAGCGATGGTCGAAGTGCTGACCATTGACATGGACGTGCTGGATCGGTTGTGTACGAGATCTGGCGTTGGTGGAATGCTCGAGACACGGTTATCAGCATGAAGGTAGCTGCTTTCGCTTTCGCCGGCCTCGCTGCCTTCTTCACGAGTGCCGGGGTTGGAAGGGGCGAGATGAGTCTCGTTTTTGGCTGCCTCCTCCTCATTCTCGGCATCTTGAGCAAGGTGCAGACCCTCGACGGCAGCAGCACACTGTTCACTAATGTTACGGATGATTGCAGCAATAGCGTCAGTCTTGTCCTTCAGATAGCGGTCAGCTACATCAGGCATGCTCATCTGAGAGAGGCGTCGCTGTGCCTTGTCCATGACAGTCTCCGTTTCAGGGTTAACGTTATCGCTCGCACTGCTAGAGCGGCTGTTGAATGCACTAGAGAGGCGGACGCGAGATCCAGGTCGGGAAAGACGCTTCATAGACTTGGGGCTTTCAGTCATTGACCGCACAGGGGAGGATGCGGAAGTCGACTCTTGAGCTGAGTTTTCTAGGGCCTGATCGATATATTCGCCAAGGTCGGTAGAGCTGGCGAGGTTTCGAATGATGTGTTCCATGTGGTGTGTCTGGCCATCGATCAGGCTGCGCAAGTGAACCACTATTCTCTGAGCTTCATCGCGTTGACGAGAGAGAGTCGAGGTTCGGTGCTCCATAGCTGAAAGCTCCTTCTGATTGCGCTTACGTTCGCGCTCAAGCTCCTCGGCTATTTCTTGCTGAAGAACCAAGGCTTCCAATGCATCATCACGCTGCTTCTCAGTGCCAGAGAGACGAAGAGTAAGACGAGTGATATCATCCTTTTGAGTGTCGATAAGACCGGTAAGGCGGCGGTTCTCGCGTTTGTGTCCTTCGATCTTGACCTTGAGCTCAGAGGTCTCTTTTGTAAGCTGTTCAGCAAACGCTTGGAATTTGAGGAACTGAAAGGGGTCAGTGACGAAGAATATCCGATTGAGTTGAAATCAAATCGTACCTGCTGCTTCCAAGTCTCCAATTCTTCGACCAAGAAGTTGTTGCGCTTGGTGACTTTGGATAACTCGGTGTCCATTCGTCCCTTGAGGTTGATGAAATCCTGCCAAGCTTCCACGGTATCGCGAGAGTACTGGTTACGCTCACGGACAATTTCGTTCAAGTGTCTCATCGAAACCTTGGTCATGAGTGGTTTCTTGACGGAGCCACCGAAAATGGCCTTCATACCAGTGTTGCGTCCCTACTATAGTTAGTCATATACCGAGATACAAATTTCGGCAGACTTACAAGCTTCTCACAAACGTGGTCTGTGACGCCCATGATAGCATCTTGGTTCCACCAGGCAGGATCCTGAACACTCTCCACTTCACCCTTCATGACGATAATCTGACCGGCTGGAATCAACTTGCCACCACCATATGCGGAACGCAAATGCTGAGGTACGCCGGTTGGGGTTACTTCGCCGTTCAAGGCCTGTGTGAGGCGGTTGATGAACTTGGTGCGCTGGCCCGGACTGAGAACGTTGGGCGGGCTAGAAGTGAGGACAAAGTTGCGGTCAAGGTCGACAACTAAAGCGTCCGATGGTGCTGTGAACAACGAACGGCACTCGGGAGAGATACCGAGAATGTAAGGACCAGGCTCCTCGACGAGCTCCTTGGCGTGACGAGCATGAACCACTGGTACGTAAAGACCACTCCACTCGTAGACACGAACGCAGAATCGAATAGTTTCAGCGGCGATAGTGAGCATGGCGGGATAGTGGCTGACGAAGATAATACGGCGAGTTGGAGAAACGGCTGCCTCGATGACGCCTACGATGTTGGGAATGGAGAGACAGTTGAACAGCGGCCACATGGAAAAATTCTGGAATCCAGTCGGAGAAGAGGGGAATTGATAGCAGAGTGCGTAATCCTTCATGTCAATTCGGACCAAGTCGTTCAGACGAGGAGCAGGGAAACTCAAGATACGGGAAACTTCCTCAGCATGGAATAGATTGGTGGCCTTGTTCCAGTGAATCCACATGCCACGAAGGTAATCTCCAAGGAGATCGTAAAGGGGGTAACGAGACAGGAAGCTCAAGCAGTAAGGAATCCAGTAGGTCTCGTCAGGGTTGTCGTAGTAGTCGGACTCGGTCTTCTTGCGGAGGTCACGAATGGTTTCGGCACGCTTTTCGTCAGCGCGAGACCAGACTCGCAGTGCGATACCGTACAGAGTGTGGGATGAGTCCTGCTGTAGAACAAAAGAGTGGTGGACGCAGTGGGGCTGTGATTTGCCAGTGCAAATTTCAACGTCATGAGGGAAGCATGCCTATCGAAGTTAGTTTCGACCGATACCAACATTGATTGCCGAGGGAAATATTGATATTTACCCTCATGGCGGCGTGCAAAGATCGTGCAATTTCATTATCCTGTTCCAATCGAGGGCTACTACCAAGAATCTCGGGCAACCAGAACTGGCCAACGGCGCCCTTCATGTGCTGAATCTTCCCCTGAACCGGTGCGGGGGCCTTGACCCATTGGGATGGCTCACGGCCGACACCACACACCATGTAGGCATGAGTCAAGGTCTTGGGGGTGCGTTGGGCGGGCTTCAAGTTCAATGTCGACGGAATTGGCTGGGTGATACGAGAATGCAGAGATGAAGTGCGACTGGGAATAACGAGAGAATTGTCGGCCTGGTCTCTGGTCACGGGCCGGTCCCGAGTGGACGGGCGGACGAAGGAAGAATGGTCTCTAAGTGAAGGAGCCATTCTGTATTCTGTCGATTGCTGAAAGGGAAAAGAACGGCTGTCGTTGTCGATGTCGGGCGACTCGAAATGAAGGTAATCTCAAGTCGGGGACCTTTTTTTATTTTTTATTTTTTTTTTTTGGATATCAGGCGATGTCCAGTAGACGCTCTAACGAAAGGAAGCACCTATTTCACAGCCAGCGAGAGACTATACGCACATCTCCTGGACGAGTCTTAGGCCTGCGGGCACTGAGAGTAGTGATAGCGGTATCAATGTCAATATGGACGAGGGGCGAAGCACACAGAGAAGGACAGATATTCGATCTGTCTATCCTGTGCTGGATGAAGAGAACGGATACTCCATACAAGACACGTACAAAAGAGAGAGGAGGAGGGAGCGAGCGAGAGAGAGAGAGAAGAGAGACAGAGAGAAGAAGAGGGTTTGGATTAGGGAGACGGTACGGTGGAACTAGGTCGAGGTCAGTGCCAGAGAGCAAGAGCCGACCGACAGCGGGCGGGACGACTGGTACCTGTCTACTAGTAATTTCTTAGTACTCACTACTATGTACTATGTAGGTCTAGTAGAACGTAGTAGTCTACCAGAGGGGAACTGCTGAGGACACAGCCAATGGCCGTGCGCCTGGGAGTCCTGCTCATTAAAAGGTGCCAGCTAAGACTGCCTGACTGGGTTTAGTGTCGATTGCGGATAGCTCAGGGGCTCAGGCTGCTGATTGGCCATCTGTAGAGCTAGTCCACTTCGCGCCGCCTTAGCGTCTGTTAACGCTGTCTAGTCACTTTGGCGTGGTGGTCACCCGCACGGGACTGCCATTCAGACGACGAGAGTCTAAACTTGACTGAAGCTTGGATGATATGTCCTATGCACACTTTTCATCATTCGTCTTATGGCATTCCTGACTCGCCATATGAGAAGCAGTTACCACAAGATAGATTGAGTCCGTAAATGCAATTGGGTCTCCGAAGTCTTTTCATTTCTCGATTTTTCTACCTGCCAGGATCATGCAGACCTCGCAGCGAGGCATCTCGTCGCATGCGCATGCAGAACACATACAATGTTGTTGTCTCGACCAAGGGCTTTACCTAGGGAGGTCGTACAAGGTGGCAATATGTGGTCCAGCTATTGAAAGTGACTGGCTGGAGCTGCGCTGAATCGAGAAGAAGACCAAAATCAAGAAAGTGCTCGTCCAGAACGTCTCTTCTCTGTTCATCGATGCAAAATACATTCAGGAGTCCCTGCAGTGTTTCAGATAGCAGGCTAAGATCTTAGCATCTGCCATAGTGCGTGCCTATCGTAAGTTTCGTAACCGTACTGAAAGTCATCCCAAGACTTCACCCGCTCTGGCGGCGAGCCCCCTGACCCCACCCATTGCCGTAATTTTCTTTTGGGTGTATGTATCGACCGACCCATAAAATACAGCACGCCAAGCTCCCGGCTTTCCGGCCCCGCTACCGCTCAGCCATGGACTCGATTGGCCTGTCACTCGGAGAAAAACGACCATACGGGACGAATAATCTTCCGTGCTACTGTGATCAATCCTATTTTGTGTGCCGCCCCAGATGGTTACGTATCAAGTTTAGCTGTGGTTGGCGAAGTGGTCAACTCTTCTACGAAGACTACGTAGTAGTTATGCCTTTGCCTGATTACGAGAATGATATCTGCTCAAGGTCGATGCAGATCCATGGTTCGTAATTTCTCTCCGATCAAGGAACAGGTCCGTCCCGGTCCCACCATAGCTCGTCCTTAACAGAAAGGATCGACGGTCTAGTTCTTGATCCTACATAGTACGGTGGTCGTCGGTACCAGTACGGCTGGTACCTGGCTGGCTGGCTGGCTGGCGAAGTCGAGAAGATGGCAGCTGAGTTGCCAGCTCGTTGGTAATGCACAAGGGCCAGACAAATAAAGCTGACCGACCACTCGTTAGAGGCATTCCGCACGTACACAGCGGTGGTAGATACGGTATTATGAATTAGAAAACGTACCCATCTCCGTAGACACGATACTAGGATATTCGCATGTCAACCATCCCTACTTTTGTCCCACGGGAAAATTCATGCATTTGTCGATAGAATACCTTACAACACCGATTTGAAACCTCCCCAGCCAAGTTTTGAAACCACAGCTGACGTCGACTCGACGCATCGGCCCTTTCTGGCCTCGATTTTGGTACACATCGGATCCCTCATCATAACCCCCCCTCCCCCCACCCCTCGCAGAATCGATTCATCACAATTCCAGTGGCTAGTACCCGAGGACGCGACACATCCGTCGCCGTGCATGCATATATGCCCTAGTACATACATGACATGTGCATGGTGCATGGTGCAGTAGTGAGGGGCTCTTTCGAATGACTCGGGATGCGTCAGGGCAAGGGATTTATCTGGCGGAGAACGCATTCGGTGACTTGTGTTTTGAGGGTTTTCCATCCATGATTCATGATCGTCAAGAACGCTCTCTATCCGATACCGCGATGTACGACCGTTTTTGCTGTAACCCTAACGCTAACCCTGTTTTGGATCACGTACAGACTCTGTATTTCGCTTTGAATACGTATTGATTAGTCTATGCTACTAAATTCGCCTCTTAATCGATACATCACTGAAACACATATACCATCCCAGCCCGATCCACACTCACAGTCATCCCATATGGCGCCCTGAGAAGAGCCACATCCAGAATCGAGTCTAGATGACTCTTCAGTAGCTGCTGTTGTTGCAAACTGATTACTGTACTACGCGGAGGACGTGATGCATTCGCACCATGTCCTTTCTTAGTAGAGGAACTTCCGCTTCGTCCGCTGATACTGCTAGTTGCTGTTGCAAGGTTGGGTGAATGCTCCGTCGTAACCGTAAGACTTGTCGTGGGTTGCACAATGTCGTAGCGCGGTTTGGCGGCTGCACCGGCCTCAGTAGACAAAACGTCCAGGCCGCTAATGATACCTGAGAGCTCGGGTCGAACGAGATCCCAGAAGCGTACTTTACGATCAGATCCCGCGGAGATGGCGAAGCCGCATTTTGTGCTTTCCTTGCCATCGGCTGGCATATCATAGCCCACGTGCAGAGCACAGATACCGTTGGGATCCCCGAGGCCCGGTGAGGTTGGTGATGCCGCATTCACATTCGGCTCGATTCCTGCGGCAGATGTATTCGCGAATCGACTGAGCATGCCTTCGGGACGGTCCTCGTCTACTCGCCATGGTTCGTAGCTTTTGGTCACCGTGTTCATCGCTGCAAGATGATTCACTACCGAAGTTCGATGGCTACCAGGAGCCCCATTCGGTGTTGACGGGTTGTTTCCAATAGCTGATGCCGATGCTGCTCGATAAACTTCTCGACACTGGACTTTCTCCACGTCCCAAACCGTGACCTCGCTGCCGTGCACACTTCCTCCGGCCACGCAAACCCAACGCCCCCGACCTTTAGTCGGATGTATGTGCAGTCGGTGTATTGCCGTGCCTCCCGGAAGCCCCCACGCTTTCAATCGCACTCGAAATCGCAGATCCCACAAGTCCAAGATGCCGTGTGATGTACCGATGATTACCCAACTGTGCTTACGATCGGAACAAAACACTTTCGGCGTGCCATGGTGAACCGGATTCTGCAATGAGTATAGTGGCAACATAGTCTTCATGTCAAGTGCCAAGATGCGACATGTATTGGTGGCGACGAGCAACGTAGACTGGGCTTCTGAACGGTAATGCTCTATCCACGTCGCATATTCAGGCGAGCCGTCATCTCCTACTGGTAGTTGAAACTGTCGGACTACCTGCAGTTTTCCGTATCGCACTGTTTCGTTCACGCTTTGATAATCGACCTTTACGGCGTGAATGCTTCCATCCGTTGCAGCACTGACAAATGTATGGGTGTTTTCAACGAACGTCAAGCATTTCACTTTGGTCCCAGAAGCATGACGATGGGTCTGTCGCGATCGAGGGGTCAAATTCTTCTCCAAACGTGTTGTATCCCAGACTTTGACAGTGCCATCATCCGAGGCGGTGGCAAAAAACGCATGGTCTGGCGCGGTCACTACCCGGTTGATCGGTCCCGTATGTTCACCAAACAAGGCGACGAGTACACCTTCAGGTCTCCAGGGCTTGTCACTTTCTTCGCCACTAGCTCTCCGAATTGGACGCCGCGAATCAATTTCCTTGACGTACGGACCGAGATCAAAAAGATCTGTGGGATAGTTTTCGGCAAACACATCGTCTAGCAGCCTTAAGATCCGTGGGTCACGACCTTTGTACGAATGACCGGCACGATATCGTTGCGTTACTGGCTGTGGGCTTGGGTTCAAGTCCTTGGCCATTGCCAAAGGCGAACCAACAGCTTTCGCCTGCTGGGAATGCACGTCCACTTTTCCGAATGCATTGATCGAGTTCATGCTGGTTTCAGCAAAAGCTTTGGCCGTTTCCTTGCGATTCAGCAGGTTGATGGCACTTGATTTCTTTTCAATTCTCTGCAACGAATTGATGCGTGATAGAGAGCCAGTTTCGGTCATGACGCTGCTTCGATCAGACGCTCTGTCGGCATCCACGGAAGTCTTGGTTGTCGCTCGCTCTATATCTGAATTTGGAGCTGATGAATCCTGTGAGGCCGGCTGAGTGGTCGGTGAAGATGAAGGAGAAGCTGCGTCTGAATCGGCTCTTATACCTCCCGCAATCGCCAAACTCCTCCGCGCTGGGTTGCTATCTTTCGGCCGTTGAGTTGCTGAACGCTGATGCTTTCGCCGTGCCGCTGAGTCAACACTCGTTGATGCATCGAGCAGTGCGTCGGCTATTGTATGAGATCTCGGTTCCTGGTTTGTAGACACGTGATCCGCTAACACCATTCGTTGTTTGACGTCCTGGTTTTTATCAAAAAACACGGTCTGTGGAGTGATTCCGTATTGCGTAAGAGTCAAAATGTCGTTCAATGGAGTTGGCTCCGTAACATCAGAGGTTTTGCGCGACTTCATAGCAACTCTCCATAGGTATTCTCGCAAGACAAGCACTTTGAATTCATCTTCTGGGGTCATGCCAAGATTCTTCAATCTCATTATCCACTGTGAATCTTCTTCATTCTTTGAAATTGCGGTAAGAGATACATTCTTTGGAAATCCTTTGCCGATGATGGCGTCACTGCCAGTCAGACTAAAAGTGCTCTCTCGACTCGCTGCCTTCCAAAAATTGCCCTTTTCTGTCTTTTGCGCCCATATTATAGCCATGTCGTGTATACTCTTTGGTAATGGTCGTTTGAGAGCGTCAAGGATTTCGCCTTCCGTGACGGTAATGATGTTGGTCTTCAAAAATGGTCGTATAAGCGGTGTGAGAATAGAATGTTTGTCTGCGAATGAGAGATACTTGGAGCATGTGACGACAAAATAAACAGACGCTTCCCTGATCCATATACTTGGGTGCGCAAAGAACCGCACCACGATATTGAGCAGCTCCCACGTCGTTGAACGTTGAAACAGACCCAGGTCTGCCATGGCCGCCATGGATCGAATCACTCGTTCGACGACGAAATCCTCGGTGTCGGTGAGCGACGGCACCATCAAGGGCAATACAAATTCCTCGAGACTTGTGCTTCCGATATAAGCAGCAACGCCAACGACAGCTTCAAAGAATGCACATTTTAAGATCCAGTCTTTGTCATTGAGGTACGTATTCAGGTGGCTCAGAATGACCTCGTTGATCTTTGCACTGCCGAAAAAGACGCAGAGACTTGAGACAGAGCCTAGAAAAGCACGACGGACAGAAGGGTCACTATCCGTCAACAGAGATTTCGTATGAATCTCAAAATACTCGAGAAGATCAGCTCTTGCGACGTCGTAAAGATTATGAAACGTTGCCTCTTCCGTCCAGTCAGCTTCGGAGCCAGCTGGTATGACTGAGCGCAGCCGTGTATCGGTTCGGAGAGCCTGGATCATGTCCAAGAATCTGAGAGATGATTCCGCCAGTGACGAGATACAAGAAGCATAGGCGGCACGGACCATAGAACTAGGATTAGATGAGGAGTCCGGAACAAATGGCTGCAGCCTCGGAAATATGTACTCCGGGAAGATGTACGCATTAACGGGTGAGACCACTCGAACTATTGATAACAGTTGTGCCAATGTGCGAACCGCAGCCACTTTGACGACATCGGATCGATCATTAAGCATAGTCATCACATAGGGCAAAATACGGTCGAGTTTTGATTCGTCCGGAAGTCGTTCCGCAAAGGCCAATAACAAGTCGCAGGCTTTGACTTTGGCAGAGGCTTTGAATGTGTTCCGTAAATTCGAGACAACCACAGTTAAGAAGATCAAAGCACCCTCCTGAGGCTCCAGATTCGAAGTTTCGTGCTGGGAGTTAGGTAAATCCAGCTGCACCGGAAGAGTCTGGTTGATCAGGTTCGCTGAAGTCAACTTGGACCCATCTTTGACGGGTACCGGAGTAGATCCCAGGAAGTAGGATATTTTGTCGAAGTCTAGATAGAGTCGATCAATTCGGTCATCAGATTCTCCAAAGTTTCCGCTTTCGGCATCTACCTGCGCCCTCCCTGGTGCCGGTTCGGTTATGAGAGACATGTATTGATGGAGGAAGCTGTAGAAGTAATCAGGAAACACTTTGTGTCTCCAAAAGTTCAGATACTCTTCTGCGGAGTATCTGGATTCTGGATCGATTTGAATCATGTGAAGTATCAGATCCCTGACATCGGAGTCTTCGATCTTGGAGAGTTGGCTATGTTCGGGACTATACTCTCCTTTTCGGTACTTGTAAAGCTGGCTGAGAGTGAAGATCGGGGCTTCAAGGAAAAGCTCGGCAATAACACAGCCGACGCTGAAAATGTCCATGGCCCAGTTGACTTGTCGGTCCCCAGGTTCTTCGCCTGCTTCCAGAAATCTTTCGGGAGCAAGATAGCAGGTGCGTCGACCAGAGATATCAAAGTAGAAAGAAAAATCCGCAGGATTATCCTCTGGGAGGAATGTCGGTTTGAAGGATGATGAGAAGTCGGATAGATAGAGCCAATTCCAAGAAGTGACCAGGACATTTTCTGTTTTTATGTCGCCATGAAAAACTTCCTGTGCATGGCAGTCTCGAAGTGCACACAGTAACTGGAAAGCGATCCATTTCTTCTCGATATCTTCCAGAAAAGGTCGTGTACTGTATCTGTTAGTAAAGCGAGGCACCTACGCAAATGCAGAACTCACCTTAGTCTATCATATAAAGAGCTATGAATATACTGACGAACCAAATATCCGCTGGTACCGGTTTCAATAATCCGCTGGTAAGCGAGAGCATTCGGGACGCTGGCCAGCGATTCCCTTTCCCCTGTAGACAAGAGATCAGTAGCCACAAACACATACATGACTTCATCAACTTACGTGTTATTGCCTTGACGTATGGGTCCAGCTGCATGCTCGGATAAGGTTTCATAATCACCTTGACAAATGCAAGACCATTCCGCTGCCGAGCTCTGATGCTTTTCATAAATCGCGCGGAGCCCAGAGATTTCTCATACACCATATCGGAAAGCTCAGGGACGTCAATGCCGGCCGAGCCGGCCGACAAGGTCGTTAAAGAGTAGCCTTGACCCATGATGGCGGAGCGAGTACTTCTAGGAAAGCTGGTTATATGACGGGAAGGTAAGAGAGGCGGACCAATGTCATCGTCAAGATCATGTTTGTTCCCGGTACATCATCCAGATAGCCCTGAAATCCAATACGACGCGAGCACTTCTGTGCACACTTGGTAGAATATAACTTTCTGACCAGTTGTCGCTAATTTTCAAGAGCCGTGGTTCCTACTACGTAGTATTATTGACTTGAGGTCGTTCCGCGTCGGTGGAGACTGGACAAGACGTCAGGCGCTGCCCACGGTTCGCAATCCGAGAACGCTGATTGGTTGCAGATCCATCAAAGAACTTCCATATAAATAGCTTCAACAATACCTAAAATATTCTTTTATACCTAAAAAGATATGTAGCTATTACCTTTGTCACATCCGGTATTTGAGCTGAAATTTTATTCATTTCCATATGTTGCCAGTCAATTTGACTTGATCCTTCGACACGGGTGTTCTGCATCACGTCACGAGGTATATTCAGGGCTGTCCATTGAGTTGGGACGTGGCTCAAAGATCACCAGACAAAGATGCATCGATATGTACCACGATCGAATGACGATGGAATATTATCAATATGCAGGAGCAAGATTGAGTATACGCACCTTCTTTTTTCTCAATTGTCGAGGACAAGGACGTCTCCAGGGTTAAGTAATCACGACGAGTAGCCATTTTCACCGCAGGCTACGAAGATCGATTAATTTAAAGATAGAAATCGTACACACAGTGTACTGCATCAATGTATGAGCCTTCGGAGCGACTTAGTATAACCAACAGCTCTGGTCTGTGATACAGAAACCTACAGCACTATGCACACTTGAGCGAGCACAAGGATATGACTCAAGGAGCATCAACTCCAAGTACCGACAAAGAAGTCACATTTGCATGGAGTCATAGTGCGTAGTAGAAAAGCGCATCAGCCGGCCATTTCTACTCTCAACTTAGATTTTGGACACATGCGAGAGACGCGAAACAAGTTAGAAAGTATTGCAACGTCTCTTGAGCCATTGTATCTGTCCTTCGTGTCTCATGATAATGGGGTACAATTGATCTGGAAGAGAGTAGCCGAATGATCAGATCGACATAGAAATCTAAACTGACATGGAGTGATTCACGGAGTAGCTCGGGGTCGGTCGATGGCATCGCACAACCTGTAGTGACTCCTTCAAGTTCGGACGGTCGAATTGATGCTATGACTGTCATACCTAATGAGTCACTAGATTTTGGAAATCCGCCTTGGCTGATAACCTCATATCTCCTTCTATCAACCCGGGGTTATACTTCACGGCCTCAGGATCAAGCCGGCGTGTATCTGCGTAGAACAGGGTTCATCTAAGGAACCATGCAGCTGAACGTTGGTCTCAGTTTCGCGAATAGGCGGGCTAGATCAAATCCCATGGTGCACTCCAGGGGCAAACGAGGAGACCGCTGTTTTTAGCTGCGATCATAGCCAGGGACTGCACGAAACAGAGAGACTATGCGGTCTAGCAAGTCAACGCTATTTTTCTCTCAGCTTGGACCCTGTTTCGAAGAATCTTCTTTGCGTCGTCTGCCGTCTGGCACAGCCCCCATGTCTCAGTCTCCTCTTATAAAGCAGGGTAATGATTAGTTGAAGCTAAATGTCGATCGGTTGGCAGGACGTTATCAAGGCTGTGTTGAACAATGGTTCCTGGACTAAAAATAAGGCGGTCTAGACGATGACATCCTCTGCTGATCCCATGTCCTCAACCACATCTAAATCACGTCTACCGATAATCTCGTGATCCATGCGCGCTGCAGGAGATATTGACGAACCACTATATTCGTGGTCAGATATCTCGTTCAGGCGCTTTTTAATGACGGTGGTTCCAATACAGCTCCGCAACGCTGTCCATGGCACCGCCTTCTTTAAATTGCAATAGAGATCCTATGGAAGTAATTCTCAGGTGGCTGAATTGGTTGGATATTAGAGCATCGTTCAAATTGTCAAGTGTGGCTGTTGCTTGTCCAGTATCAAGTTTCTGAGACTTTTATGAAATTGATTGGTTGTCGATGCAAGTTTTTTGAACGGCCTAAATTAGATCTGCGAGTCCTGCATCCCGTTGTGGTTTAACACGGATTGCCGACTAGCGCCATCAACCGCATCGTGGCACTTTGCTCTGGCACAAACCTCGAGCAACTGGGGAGTCGCATGCTCCTCAGGTCACGTTGGTGAAAGTAATAGAGGTTTCTTACTCATAGCTCTTCTGCTATCCCACCCTTAGTGAGGCGAAGCGCTTTTGAGAGTCAAATGCAAGCGTCAGACGAGCTAGAAGCTGAAGACTAAATTGGTGATTGTTTTTTTTCGCAGGATGTTTCTGCTTGATTTCGTCATTGTGGACAGCTTAGGCAGCTCATGGTAGGAGTGAGCCTTGTATCAATTTCTGTCTTCTCCTTAATCAAACCGAATCTTGCCATTGACCGAGATCGTTTTCATCAATCGCATTCACAGACCGTGTAAGACATACCCGAGATGAAATTGATTGATCAACTTGCTCTCGGCGAACCAGGACTCACTTTTTGTTCTTAGTGTATAAACGCCATGACCATTGACGGCTCAACCGGCGCGGCCGCTATTTGAAGATCAGACCCTCGATTGACTTTTCCGGCATCGTTAGCTGCCGCCGGTCAACGTTTGTTCGTTGACATACGTGTCATGTATGATGTCGCGAGGGCTGACTCAGTTCCACAGGCATTTTGCCCATGTATGGTTCAAATGCCCTAATCCGATTAGTCGACTGGTAGGTGCATATACTACGCCATCTGGCTGTATTCATTTCACATGTTTACTTTATCTTTCTTTTGTTAATTTCTGATCTTTCGTCGCGTCCAGCTAGCCAGTTAAAATCCGAGTTGGCTGAAGAGAGTTTGCAACAAACGCTCTCCCTCTTCATCGGCTGTGCTATTGCCAATCTGCACAAAATTCCATTTTCAAGACTTGTTTCTTCGCGGCCGGCAATAGCCTCCGGGGTCCCGGCAGTGCGCCTATTGGGTGCTCGTAGGGCCGTCACATTGCGATCGAACAACCGTTCCGAACCGTGTGGGTCGTGCCTGTTCGCGCCCGTCGAGAACGCTTTGGTAAAATTGTCAAACGAACTGGCTTAGCATCAAACTGGAAAGATCACGGAGAGAGCTGACTGACGAGATCTGAATTGTGTTGTACATTTGGAGTGATGCACTCAGAAGTCCTTGCTCCATGCTTCCGTTGCCCCAAGGAGTCTAGCCAATATATCGAGACCAGGATCTTGAATGCGTGTTCCAACGACAGGTGTATCAGCCCAAAGCCATGTACTAACGCGTAAAAGAATGAGAACGGTAAATGGATTCTAGAAGTGGAATGATCAGGAGGGGGCATAGTGCTATAGACTTGGGGACAAATTGACTGGTGACTAGGGCCGTAAGACGAGGAGGGGAAGCGCTAATTTCCACGCGGGCCGAGACGTATCGCAACGACCGCGTAAGAAGGAACACGAATGAACGGAGTATGCTTGCATCGAATTGTAGTTGAGGCGTCTAAGGTGACATGTTGAACAGTTGTCTTGATATTGTTACGTTCTGCTTTGGGAATGTAATGGAAAATGCTAAGGTAGATAGACAGAAAGTACGAAACTCTTGGGGAAGGCACGACCAGGAAGCGGGTTAGGGTCACGTCCCTCAGTCCCTCCTTCCCTCACTACGTAGCTTACCTAGGGAACCGCATACAGCCCAAAAAAAAGGTGACTAAACCAACGACACAGCATCAACATCAACCTCCCTCTTGGTTCACTTCCTCCAGTTTCTTCATAACTCACGCGTAGATCTTCTTTCTTCGCTTCCTCTTGAAATTCTTTTTCTCCCCTCGATTCTTCTTCTATTTCCTTTTCCCCCTACTTTTTCATCTACTTCTCTAGCGTCAAGTGGGCAACAGCAGGCGCACACCTTCACATCCTCAGCTCGACCTATCAGTGCATTCTTCGCCATTGCTGCAATCATTCCTCCGAACAGCAGAGCCATTCCTGGCTAGTGATGCACGCTGGCAGTCTGGTGGCCAAGCAGGACTGACAATCTCTGCCATTCAGACACACAGCCGCCTCGTTTAACTAGGCTATCCAGACTGTCGGGTCCGAACTAAACTGCTTCAAGACGCATTCAAAAATGAGAGAGTCACACTCCGTCGCATCTGCTAAACAGGTGTTTCCCGGCCCGCCGATTTCATGTCTCTTCTACAGCTGCGACCGTGGATCCCAGAAATTCGTTGGCTCCCACCACCCCTTCCCACCACCATCCCCCCCTGATCCTGAGCTGAGCTGACGCTCTACTTTTTCCCACCGCACATATCTTCATATTCCCTCGCGGTTTTAGTCCCTCTCTGCGCATCCATTGACAATCCAGCCCCGGTCCCCTCCCTCCAGGACCCGCTGAAAATCTCTCTAATGCTTTGCTTGGTTGTGGTGGTGCTGCTGCTGCTGCCACATCGCATCGCTCCATCCCATCCTGCATAGCACCAAATGTACCTGTCGCGCCTATTTGACCGATGCAAGAGTGACGCCTAAGTTCAGCAAAACCTCCTTCATGCAGAGTCTGCCTTGTGTATGCTGTCATGCTGCACTTTTTGACTTACTACTAGCCCTTGCTATGGCACCATCACTTGGACATGTCCCCAGTCTAATTATCCGAACGGCGTCGTCACCTGTTACTGCTGCAAGTGCCATATAATTCTTAACCTGGATCCCGCCTTTCATCTTGCACCTCATCATTTTAGCTCATTTTTTTTTTTATAAATATAGATTGTTTGGCACCCGGATCACCATTACCATTGTTCAACAAGTTGATATCGCAAACACGACCATCGCAGACTCAGCTGCGCAAATCCATAACGTTCTCGACTGTTTAGTTTTGTTTTTTGCTTCTGTCGCTCAATATACGGCACCAAGAAAGTGCTCCAAGTCTTGCAGCCCATTCGCTAATCCCAACACGATGCATGAGTCTGTGAAGCGATCGGCCGCCGCTGGCCAGCTTGGGCGGCAGTCTTCTACCAACATGTTCAATTTCAACGACCCCTACATGACATCACCTGACTCGGTGCAAGTCAAAGCAGAACCACAAGGCGATGCGCATCAATCAGCATTCCCCTATGAGATGGCTCATGGCCTCCCACTCACACCATCCGTTTCCGCGCACGGTTGGCCAAATCAATCCATACCGGGCACGACGGCTTGCTACAATACTACAGTGAGCGCACCGGATTACAGCGGACTGACGTACTACCAAGAGCAACAATATACGGTCCCTTCCATAATCGACTCGGTTGCGATGCATTACCCGGTTTTCACGAGCAGCGGGCCGGTCCAAGCGCTCTACTATCACTCGGACTACGGCGTCAATCAGAATAGCCACCCAGACTATGCGCAGGTGACTCCAAGGAGGTGGCCAATGACTCCTCAATCTCACATCGGCACACCTGAAAGAATACAATATCCCAGTCCTACGGAAAACACGTGGCCCTCGCCGATAATGTCGGGCGAGCCTGCGCAGAGCAAGAAACGGATGAGTAACGAGAACGCCCGTTCGGTCTCAAGAGTGCATCTTGATTATGTTGAGCGATCGCCTTCACATGGAACCGAGTCAATTTCTACTTCTGTATCCAGTCAAGAAAGGTCTTATTATGGATCGGCCTCCCCCAGAACTTCTGCAACGGAGATCGGGTCAAGTCGAAGGGAGAAGTCAGCTAGTCGGAGCCAGGCCCAAGCTGAGCTGGACCCCGAGCTACGTTGCCCGCTCTGTGACAAGGTTTTTACGCGACGTTCCAATTGCCGAGAGCATTTAAAGCGCCATAATCCGGGCAATAGACAGGCGCATCGTTGCGGCAGCTGTGGGAAGACATTTGGACGGAAAACGGACTTGAAGCGCCATTATTCAACAGTAAGTCTACCCTTTTACCAATGTGCCCCACAGAACTTTATTAAGAACGCTTGGTAGAAGATTCATGACGGAGAGAAAAGGTTTGCATGTGAACTATGTGGGCGACAGTATAGTAGGCTGGATACTATGCACAGGTCAGTCCCGGCTCCTTTCCTATTTGGACAGAAAGTGCTAATTTTTTTATCTATAGACACCAAAAGGATGGATGTCCGGAGCGAAAGCCCAGAGAAAAAGCGATGAATTACGGTTCTTCGGTGCTTGCGGTTCAATATGCTCAGCAATCCCCTTCATGACAGCGGGCGACTGCATTTGTACGAGTATGGAATATTGACGGTGCACTATTACGAGCTGGAAGGAGTTGGAGATGGATCTACCACCAAGTCTATTACTAGGAGGTTCAACCACTCTTATCGACGAACTGGGATTCGCCTCCTGCAGCAATGGGCGGTTCTCTACGTTGACGTATTTTGATCTTTGAGTGTTCTGCTTACCCCATCGCTTGTGTCTTTTTTTTCCCCTCTTCACGCGCAAAGTGTACACATATTATGGCACGCCCGTCACAGCGGGAAATTTGAAGCTGGCCTTCAGAGTCGGAATAGAATCCGATCTTGTTACATCATAGAGAGATATCACGCAGCATTTGCATATATTAGCTACATATTCATGACGATCTTGGGATGACTATCACGCATTTTCCCTGGCTTCCAGGCCGCAATACTATCTCGACACAGAGTATATACTGAAAACGGTAAGTCTGACCGGTGTCGGGATGAATCTAATCCAGCTGCAAGTTTAAGCCAGGGTCCGCCATCGGGCGCTACAGGCCTGATACTTGAAGAGGAGCATGCCCTAACATTAAGCGCTGAATTATACTAGACTGTCCGCTCGTCTTGTCCTTTTCTCTTCATTTTCTTCATTTTCTTCTGCTTCTTCAACATCGCCAATTGGGAAGGCACTGAAGACGATCAGTACAATTCCTTGCATGAGATGGACGTCCCGGTCCAGAAAGACAGCGTCAAATTGTATCTACTTTTCACTAGAATCGAAGCGGGGGAGCGCTTCGACATCAAACCAGTCAGCGCGTTTAGCGACTTGCTCTCTTCATTTCTTTCCCCCCCTGCTTCTGCTTCTGCGTTATCAGAAATCAGACAAACTTAGGTACTTGTTCCCGGAAAACCTTCAGCCAGAATCCTGGTATTCCCGACTCGATGCTATGGGACCGCCTGACAGGACAGGGGACTGTTGTCTGCGACCAGTCAGAAGAGTCTCCGGTAGTTCAAGTCTGCAAAGCTCGCTTGAAGTGGAAGTTCTTTCAAGGGAAAAAGCAAACAACCCTCTCTTAATTACGTAGGAATGTGTTTGTGCCATGGAAGCAAGCAGTCGGAAAAGAAAAGAAAAGAAAAAAACAAAGTGCATGCATGACTCGCGATCTTCACGGGTTCGCACATCGTCTGTGCAATTCTGGAAAGGGTTTGAACATTGAAGCTTTTCGAAGTACGAATGAGCAGCATTAATGGGACTGTCGCAGAATATTTCCTGGCACATGGCGAGTCATTACGTTGGTCTTTATTACGTATTAGTACGTATTGCCTCCAGTCAAGGAGGAGTCTAGAGCTGCTAGGAAGAATCCGGATTAGAGGGGTGATAACAGCTGCATATTAAATGCACATCCTGTGCTTCGTGACTTTTGAGGTGACATCGTGCACTTTAGTACTTCGCTACAGATTCCATTCCAGCTATTATTGGGTGGAATATACATTTGGGGATTTTTCAGGTAAATCATGATTGATGCAATTCTTACTGGTTGGATGGTATAAGTGCTGATCCTTCGGGTCTTATTCAATGTTTTTATTCCTGCCAATGATGTTGAAAGTATGGTGAATCGCAAGCGCAGGCCGTAGTACTTTTTTTTCCATTATGATACATTGGACGAGGCTACGAGACAGACGAGGATAAAAAAAGTAAACGCGGCGCGTCTGTCGCATTCGGATTGGATCTAATTCGAGGTTGAGATCTAATTAACTCATCGAATCTCAATCCCATTCAAGCTTCTTTTGAGTTGCGTCAAAGAGCTGCTTAGTCCTGTCCTCACAATAAACTAATGCATGGACAATATGACGAGGAAAATGCAAGAAGCCCACTGGAATTGAGTATTTGCCATTTCAGTTTGTATCCTTCATGATCCTTGACGGTGCATACATTAAACCTGCGCCACCCAACAGCGAGCCCAGACCGTTCAATGTGCTTAGCACTCTGCTGAAAGGTTGGAGGTAGGCTGTTCGACTTCAGGATTGTTGAGCTGGAGACTATTTGATTTGTTGATGACTATCATAACCAAGTCAATACCCTGATGATGCTGGAGATGCTGATGCCAAGTTATGCGACTTTCCAGAAAGGGCAAAAAGAAAGCCGAGAAGCGAATTCCAAGACCCCTGCCCTGATTGCCGTGCTTGCTTCGAGGATGATGCAGTTGTATCAATAGCTAAACGGCGTGCCGGAGTCCGCAATCTCCGTGGTTTTTTAGGGGGTAAGTAGATGAAGTTGTGGGGATGATACCCCGTTTGGATCTTAGGGTGTTGTGTGTACAAAGAGTAAGGGCGACGTGGCAGTATAATGATGTATGGATTATCGAACTCGGAGTAATATGCACAACATCAAGCAGTAGGTAAACTGATCAGCTGCAACCGAATAGAAGACAATCTTTCTGTGTCGGCGATCCGTTCAAATTGGTTCTGAAAGGGCAAAGTGTCGGGCTCCAAGCCTGTGAGCGCTATGAAGTTGGGGACACGTCGTTACTTGATAGACGCTCAGTCACATCGGCAAGATATTGCACTTCTGATCATACTCTTTGGAAAGGAATTGTAAAGGCTTTCCCCCTCTCCCTCCACTATCAACAACCACAATGATTCACACTGACAACGGTTTTGAGGAAGGGAGTGGTGTTGTTTGAAAAAGGAAATTCCGACAACCCTAAGTCACGTGTTCTGGGAGTCTAGCCACAATCCCTATGAAGACCAGGTACAATGTGGCTCAAAAGAGTGGCGGGCGAGGCCTAATTGGGCGGGCCTAACGCCGAACAAAGAAATAAGTTTCCTGGACCCCTCCAGCAGAATATAAAGAGCCTCGCCAATTGAGCGCCTTTCACGTTTCTACCCTCTTATCATCTCCAATACAACGATCCGCTACCTGCTGTACTACAATCCCTCTCCAACATCTAAGCAAAATGTCAACAACTACCGTCACCGAGAACGTCGCCATCACGGCAGAAAACGTCGCTACTCTGTTCCCCGACGTCGATACATCCCTCGCCCACTCAATCCTCCCTTCTTCGAACGACCCTTCCGTGCGCCAGGGTGGTGATCTAGACGGCTACGATGAGGAGCAGGTTCGACTGATGGAAGAAGTCTGTATCGTGCTGGACAATGACGATAAGCCCATTGGTAGCGCAAGCAAGAAGACCTGTACTTTTGCCCCTTTCCCTGCGCTTCTTCCGCGCCTCGTTGAATAAGACAAGGGCATGCCGTTTGTTGATACCTTTTGCTTGTTCCTATAGGCCACCTCATGACAAACATCAATCGCGGACTTTTGCATCGTGCTTTCTCCGTCTTTTTGTTCGACTCCCAGAATCGCCTCCTGCTCCAACAACGCGCCGCTGAGAAGATTACTTTCCCTGATCTGTGGACGAATACCTGCTGCTCGGTGAGTGCGTTATATTTCGCTTCGGCCAGTATTTCAATATCTCATACCTGACTGTGTAGCACCCCCTCGGAATCGCAGGTGAGACCGGTGTAGAGCTATCCGCCGCTGTTGAAGGCGTCAAGCGAGCCGCCGTGCGCAAACTCGACCAAGAACTAGGAATCAAAGCCGAACAAGTGCCCATCGAGAAATTCAAATTTCTAACCCGAATCCATTACCTTGCCCCCAGTGACGGGAAATGGGGAGAGCACGAGAGTGAGCTATTCCCCCCCTTATTCATCTGCTGCAATTACGATCAATATTGATTCTTTAATGTATAGTTGACTACATCCTCTTCATCCAAGCCGATGTCGATGTCGTACCCAACCCCAACGAAGTCCAAGATGCCAAATACGTTACCCCCGAAGACCTCAAGAGCATGTTCGCCAATCCCGAGCTCAAATTCACTCCTTGGTTCAAATTGATTTGCAACACTATGCTGTTTGAATGGTGGAGTCATTTTGGTACCGAGACTTTCGATAATTACTTGTTGGAGAAGGAGATTCGTCGGATGTGAGACCGATAGTTGCAATCGGTAATATCAGCAAGTGTTTTCTCCCTTACCCTTTCTTTTTGTTGAACCATTCATTATGATACCACTTGTTGTCTGGGAGAAATTGAGCTTGTACCACGAAAGTAGCCATTTATATAGGGTTTTGCACTTTTAAACTACCTAAACATTTTGTTTAAACATGATTCATGGTGTTGCTTAATGTCCATTGAACATGGGATGTTTCGAAGCAGACCTCGAAGAGACGATCGAGTACGTGCTCATACCTATATACTTACATGAATCGATCTCTAACAATAAGAGAAGTAATTTAATATTCGTAGCCTGTGGCTCTAACTACTATCTATCAATTTTTCTACCGCCGTCCTTTGAACCCACCACGTCCTTTCTTCGACGGCCGAGCATTCTTCTCTCTCCTCTTCTCCTTCAAATTTCTTGCCTTTCGAATATCCTCGTTATTCCGTATCTCATTCTTCGGCTTCCTACCACCTTCGTTGCCAGCGGCAGCATCAGCAGCCTCCTTCGCCGCATCCCATTTCTTTTTCTTCTTCTCATAATCACCACGCAGTTTATCTAACTGCTTCGGCGCCTGTTGCTTATTATGTTTGTATTTGCGTCCTCCAGATATGGAAGCATTCAAATCACCGGTCATTGTGGTATTCTCCATCTCGCCGACACGAGGCATACGACCCATTCGTTTACCACGTTTCCAAGCGTCAAAGCGACCGCTACGGAAACTGGCGGCGATCTTGGTACCGCTCTCACCGCGAATGAGGGCTGAACCGCCCCGGGAACCATCCTCGTCATTGCGGCGAGAGACGTATTTCTTGTGCCGTTTATCCCAGCGCATTGAGGATTGGGCTTCTCCGAAACCGGCTTTTTCGTCTGCGGTTAGATCCATGGTAGCATCGCGCGATGCGAGAGCGAAGTTGGAGCTAGAACCTGAGTGGACTCCGTAAGCGCGATCTTCGGCGAGTGATGCGTCGGCAGGAGTATAGGACATGAAGTAATCTGGGTTCTGGAAGGTGGTGGCTTCGTTGCCGGAGCTCTTTTTGGATTTGTTCTTGTTGGATTGAGAGTACTGGGAGATTGTGACTTCGAGGTCAGACTCGGATGCCATCGACATGTTATCCAGATTTTCTTGAGGAGCTTCGTCATCATCCTCATCCGAGAATGCGTTATCCATTTCAGCATCCTCTCCATCATCAGCTTCCGCATCAGCTGTCTCGACTGTGGTGGCTGATGGCTGCTTCTTCTTCTTCTTATCTAGTGCAGATCGCACTCGCTTGATCGTCTCAAAAGCCTCATCCGTGCCCTTTTTGCCTCCTCGACGACCACCAATCTCAAAGATTGTCTCTTGTGGTCGGTAACCGCCTAAGCGAGCAAGCATTTTTTCGCGCTCCGCTTCCATTTGGGTGTTTTCTTCAGTGAAAAGAGCATGAACCGTCGTCCAATTATCAGAAGTGACAACCTCTTTTGCTCTTTTGGCACTTTCTAAAGATGCAGCGTTTCTCGTTCGCATATATAGTTTCTCTCCTCTATTCGCAACGCCCCTCTGGGCTTGGATGTCGGAGTTGTTATCTAAAGTCTTTGCGATCCATTCACAATGACCAGATAACGTATCTCGTGGGAAACCTCCAACCACAACTTCTTCCGCGAAATTCGGTTCCGTCTCTGGTCGCCCGAGTACCAATTTTCGGCCAAGGAACAGTTGCAGATCAAGAAGATACGGAGCATCTGCATCTCGGACAAGACTATAACTCCAACCCTTTTGTCCAGCACGCGCCGTTCGTCCGACACGGTGAACAAAAACCTTGGGCTGAGAAGGGAAATCGTAGTTAATGACGTTGGCGAGAATCGGAATATCAATACCACGGGCAGCAACATCTGTGACGACCAATATATGTGTAGCTCCGGCCCTGAACCGCTGAACCTGGATATTTCTTGCCGTTTGATCAAGTGAACCGTATGCGTAGGATACTGCAAATCCAGCTTCACGCAGAATACCAACTATATAGTCGACGTGATGTTTGGTAGCAGCAAAGACAATTGTGGAATGTTTGGTAGGCGACTCTGTATTCTTGCCAGCTTTATAGGAGTCGAAACGCTTGCGTTTTTTGTTGAACCTCTTTCCATCTTCTTCGTCATCCTCTTCATTCGAACGAAATTTGACGCCAGTTGGGCCAGTGGGTATTTTAATAACATCATGTAGAATGTGAAGTAGGGCACCCTCTTTGTCTGCTGTCTTGACGGTGAAGAATGCGTTCTGCAAGTCGGGTGATATTTTGCCTTCGGTGTCCAAACGAATAAGAGTCGGATCTTGAAGACCAGCTCTGGCAAATTCTACCAAAGATTTGGGGAGTGTTGCTGAGAATAGCAGAGTCTGGCGTGTAGCAGGCAATCCGTGCAGAATTTCAGTCAACTGTGCAGCGAAACCCATCTCGAACAATCTATCAGCTTCATCAAAGACCACATATTTGATGCTAGACAGATCAAGGTTCATCTCCACTTTCAAATGCAGAAAACGGCCTGGTGTCGCAATGACTATATCAGGATTTCCGACCATCAGACCGAATTGTTCCTCCAAACTATCACCGCCAACTAACAGAACCGCCTTTAGATCTGTACCTCGGCCGAGTTCTTTAACGACCTTCAAAGTCTGCAAAGCCAACTCACGCGAAGGCGACATGATCAAACCTCGCACTCCGACTTTACCACTATGGCTCTTCAATTTCTCGATCATCGGAATAACGAAAGCAGCAGTCTTTCCAGAACCTGTTCGCGCCATACCCACGACATCTTGATCATCCATTATCACCGGAATCGTCTTCCGCTGAATCGGGGTCGGAACCGAGAATCCCTTGCGTGCAATAGCTTTGAGAAGTTGAGCATTCAAGCCCATAGCCTGAAAACCACCACCTTTCTTAACGGTGCGACCTTTGAGATTGGAAGCCTTTCGATTAGCGGCCGCCTGCGTCGCGGCAATAAATGCCTCGTCATCTTCGCCGTCGACATCGTCGTTATCGTCGTCTAATAGATTCAAACTTGAAGAGGGAATCACTATCTGCTTTTTCTTTTGCTTCTTGTTCGGTTTCGAGTCCCAACCATCTTCGGAATCGGAATTCGCATTGCCTTTGAACAGAGAATTCGATATATCAAACTCGTTTTCCGACAAAGCCGGGGAGGCCGCTCGGTGAGGCATTGTGCGAACTCTTTGTTTTCTGTCAAAGGCATCAATGATGAGGCCCAGCATGTACACAGCCAAACTTTTTTCGGCGCTATCAGAAAAATCAATTGATATCCGAAGGCGGTGACAGAGATAATTAGAACTGCCGCTTATCACCGCCCAGGGCGGTCCACGACGCGCGACACGTCCCTCCCCGCGATGTCCCAAAACAGATAAATCGAAAAATCAACTTCTATTCAACACTCGTCGTTACATCAGTATTACAGGGACTGAGCTACACAATGGGTAAGTTCGATCTACTCCTTCCCATCTATACCTTGAAACGTACTAATCAGACAGATGGCGGCTACGGAAACTACTCAACCACCTCATATGGCGGGCAAGGTGGTATGGGAGGAGGAGGCTTCATGCCCGGCGAGACCAACAGTCCTGCCGGTGGAAGAGTACGGTCTTACTTTTGCTATAAAACTGCGACTATGATGAATATCTAACTGTTTACGTCGGTACAGCAAGGCGAAAACCCAACCCTTAGACCCGTAACCATCAAACAAATCCTCGACGCAACCCAAGCACACCCGGAAGCTCCCTTCCAAATCGACGATGCAGACATTGGATCCGTCTATTGTATCGGTCAAGTCCGCAACATCTCCACACAAAGCACAAACATCACATACAAACTCGACGACGGCACCGGCGAAATCGAAGCCAAACAATGGGTCGACTCGACCACGGCTCGTATAGAAGATGACATGGACGTGGATGGACAGGGAGTCAAACACAGTACACGCAAAAAGGTGGAGTTAAACGGCTTTGTGAAGGTGTTTGGCAAGCTTAAAGTGTTCGGAAATAAAAGGTTCCTGGGAGCGCATAATGTGCGGCCAGTGTCGGATGTGAATGAGATAAATGTGCATTTTCTGGAAGCGACGGCAACACATTTATTCTTCAAACACGGTCCTCCACCCAAGGCGGGCGCTGATAGCAATGGAGCTGCTTCGAATTCTGCCTTTGGCGGTAATGCTGCCGGTGGTATGAAAGGAGGCGACGATTACGCTGGTGCTGCAGCCGGCGGTCGACCGCTTCCACCAATGTCGGCGTCGGCGCGACGAGTGTATAGCCTGCTCAAGAACGAACCACAAAGCAATGAGGGCCTTCATATGCAGAACATTTCTGCCAAGCTGGGCTTACCATCAACGGAGGTTGTCAAGGCGGGTGATGAACTGTTATCAGCGGGATTGATCTTTTCAACAATGGATGAATATACCTGGGCTATTTTGGAGTTTTGAAAACCAGTCTATGTTTCGTTATCTGATACGTGGGTTCAAGTGACTACTAGAGGCATTTTGATCCACCGGCGATGCTATGCTGCTACCGATTGATGATGATGTTAATGACGATGATCGATCTATGTAATGATAGCCAGTATAAAATTTGCGCAGAGAAGGATAACCTCTCCGCCTTTCAAGGTCTGGTTGCTCACTAAGTAACTTGAAAAAGGGTTGCGTATAAGACTGATTCTATATGTGCATTGGTCTAATGTACCAAGAGGTAGATCAAGCAACGTCGTTCCTCTTTCTTGCTTCTTCCACACTTCTCTCCCAACTAGTCCTACTCAGGAATATTATTTCAATGAAAAAGACCAGTCCTAGTGCAATCGCCACGCCCGTCCAAAGACCCCAAATACCCCATCCCAATCCAAAAGCAGTCCCCATGCTGATGGGCATCGCTACCACGTAGTAACAAAAGACCTGCACATACCCGCCGATCTCTTGCCGTCCTAGTCCACGAAGGATACCATTACAGACCGCTGCTAGGGCATCGAAGAGCTGGAACGCTGCGCAGATCGGCAAGATAGCAGCGACCATTTCGATGACATTCTCGTCCGACGTAAATAGGCCGGCGAGTGAATATCTCAGTAATGAAAGAAGCAACATATTCAAAAGTCCAACGATCACGGCGCCGGTTAAAGCGACTTTGGCAGCTGTACGGGCGGCATCAACCAGTGTTGCGCCGATCAGGTTTGCAACGCGTGTGCTGCCTGCAATTGCCACGGGGAATGGAATCTGGAAGGTGATGCTGCTAATTGTGCTGAGCACGGACTGCGCAGCGAGGGCTTCTGTCCCGAGGTAAGACGATACCAATGTGAGAACCTCAAAAGCGAGGCATTCAGCCTCGACCATAATCAAGCCCGGTAATGCGAGACGGATCATAGGACCCCAATTGTGAAATGCCCTCCATGTGAAGCCGTTCCAGCACTCAAGGCCTCCGATAAAGTATACATATATGAAGAGGAATAAGGGAAGAAGGTTCTCTGTGATCGCTACTGCGATAGGCGCTCCGATGAAACCCAATTCGAGCTTCCAGACGAAAAACCAGTTCATGAACGCATTCAGCGGCGCACAGATCAAAAGCACGTACAAAGATGCTGTGAATATGCCTTGCGCTTGAACGAATCGTTTTCCGCTTTCGAAGCAGGCATATCCCGGTGCTCCCCAGATGAGAACCCTGAGATACCGCGCGGCCAGAAGTGCGACCTCGGTCTCTGGGATGATTGCCACCAAGATCTTATCTGCAAAAAACCAAATGACGGCGATGGGTATAGTGACTACCCACAGGAAGAACACCATTCGCTGCATTTGTAGTCCAACGAGTTTCTTTCTCCCCGACCCGTACGCTTGGGCGCAGAGAGTATCTAAACTGGTCGCGAGACCTTGATAGACAGCCGAGCCCGTGATACTAACAGTCATACTCGCCAAACTTACTGCTCCTAACTCTACAGTCCCTAAGTGGCCCACTGTGAAAATGGATGCTACAGTCAAGGAATACTGAAGAAGGAAAGTCACGATGAGTGGCAGAGAATATTGCCCAATCACGCGAGCTTCTCGCTGCCAACTAGACTGGATAAGGCCGGCAGAGACTGCTTCCTCCCATTTGCGGTCAATTTCATGATTGTCAAGAGGTCGATCTCCTAGCAGAGCTGACGTCTCCGTTGGGGCTGCAGCCAGTATTGGTGGGCTATCTTCATCTCTCTGGCTCGCAGAAGATGCGCGCCGTAGCCCCGCGCTCAATTGCTTTGTCAAATTGCTTATGGTTCCTCGCTTCGATAGATCCGGCGCAATGACGTTATTGTCGCTGAGCAAATCTATTTCCTCCGTATATGCACGCTCCATCTCCTCGGTCGTCAAGTACTGCTCTTGTCCATGGCCATGCGGCACCACGGTTCCTCGCGGTCCAGCCGTAAAATGGCCTGGACGACGATAAGAGCCAACCAGAGAATGAGGCGTAGTGCCTAAAGCATTGCTGGACGAGCGCGCCAGTCCGTTAAAGTCATCAACATTATCGTCATCAAAGCCATTGCTCACTCCGTTACGGGAGCTGTAAGAAGCAATGTCTCGAGCAATCACAGTCTGCACCGTTGAAGCGCCCGAAGTCAATGATTGACTGTCGTGATCAGTGCGCGCAATCGCGAGAGGAGCAGAGTTGTTCAGCGCCATACCGAACTATGGTCTCGCGATCCAGTCTATCGCATAACACCACTGACAAACATCACGAGGACAGAAGGAAGTGGAAGACTTTGATCTTCAGACAGGTGATATCCAGCGAGACTCCGCAATCAATTCACACAATGTCTGAGACTAACTGGTCAGTGAGTCAGAACTGGGGCTTATCAATGCCTAGCGTCGCCGATCTTTGACGTCCTAGATGCCCTCGGCCTGGTTCAATCTTGGTACACTGTCGAGTACTAGGCAGGGTCGTATATACAGCATGCATTGACCCCTTTCGAGTACATACACGAGACAAAAATGAAGAATTTGATTTATCTGAGAGAAAACGAGATGAAAAATCGTGAGGGCGAAAGAGATAGATAAAGAGGCCCCGCGACCGAACAAGGAAAGTCCTTGCGTGGCCAATCATTTTATAGTTTACAGTCCGCTTCTTTAGCTTAGACAGACCGTGAAATGAAGAGTATGTTCTGCGGTGCTCACTGTTCGTGTGAAGTTCAAGAGGAGGTTCTCCGGCTGCATTGAGGGAACTCTATATCTTCGAATTGAATAGCGCAAAAAGCGGTACTGTTCGTTGGCACGTAAGGACATGGGATGGCTCATAGACGATCTTCCTGTCAGCGTCCCTAATGGGAATAGCTCCTCGGCCCATCTCGAACCAAATCCAACGTCAACTTCAGTTTTTCGAGGCCAAAGTGATCGCTCACTTAGCGCTCGCCCAACCTCTCTTTCTCTCTGTATAGGCATAAACCCGATGGTTATCGCTACGACATAACATTCTGGCTGTGTTAAGTGCGAGAATGGATACCATCCGACCACGCAGGTTTAATCCGCTAATCAACCCGACTAACTCGAGGCCGGTTCTTGTTGAAAAGTATGCCAGCTCTTTACAATATGCTTACAAGGACGAATATCCATGCTCAGGACTCCTCAGCATGTACTATCGCGCAGCTCGTCAGCTCTGTAGTGTAAATGGTCAAGGGGTCGAGCCGATACATGCATTTCTCTTAACACACCGCAATCTCATCGCTTGACTAACCATAAAACATCAAAACCAGTGAATTATCATCCACAAACCACATCTTCCTCGCCCGGCCCTTACTAGGCCCCCTCCTCTTCGAAAACGTCGCGTCCGACGCTCGCGACCACCTCGCCAACGAGCGCACATTTCTGTCATGGCTCCGCCTCGCCATCTATCTCGCCATCGTCTCTTCGGCGATTTTGATATCATTCCACTTCTCCTCCAAACCTACTCACCTCGAACGACTAATCGCCCTACCCCTAGGAATCGTGTTTTGGTGCATGAGCCTGGCCTGTCTTGCGAGTGGGTTTTCACTGTACGTTACTACCGTCAAGAAGTATAGTCGAAAAGCGGCGTTAGTGCAGAGCGGGTGGAAGACGCAAGCGATGTTTGGGGTCATGGCGTCAGTGATCATTGGATGTTGTATTTTGTTTTTGGTTACGCAGTCGAAAAACACTTGACTTTCTGTTGGAGACGGATATGTCATATCATATTTGTTTGATACGTGTACGCCAGTCATGCGTTGAACCGAAGGAATATTACACAGAATGATGATTATATAATTGAATAGAAAAGTAGAATGGAAAGAGAGAAAGAACGAAGGAGGGGGAATCGCTATGCCAGAAAGACAACAGAAAGATAGACAAACAGCGCCATAGATGTGTATAAGTAACAAGAATCGAAATTAGTGTGATGTAACAAAGTAATGGCTTTATCCGCTCTAACAATTTGTAAGCAGACCGAATCAGACAAGATGAAAGTCTATCTCATGGAATAAATGTCGAATGGGTAAGCAATGCGAAGAAAAAGAAAGAGAAAAAAAAAAAAAGTGAGAGAGTCGCAGGGCAGAAATGAGAACAGTTCGTTCTGTGTAGAAGAAATAAACATATGCTGAAGAAACCCGAGAATGCCGACGGAATGAGTATGTATCAGCTGCGGGTCACCCTTCAAGGGCAACAATCGCTATCTTCAATGAAAAAGTTTTGACCTCACTATGGAGTTCCTGCTCCAGGGAGAGTGGATTGTAGTAAATAAATATTATCAATAAATATTAAGTGATATGGTGTCGTCATTGGCTAGTCGTTCACGATATCGTCCACTGCCATCCGACGTCTTTTCGCCGGTTGTGGATTCTCTTCGTCCTCGTTTGCCGTGCTTTTTCGTCGGCGTTCATTATAGTCTGGCGATGTTAAAGCTGTGGTGATGGTTGGCGGAATGACCATACTATGTGGCCGCTGAGTCTGGTGGGTATATGGTGGTGGACTTCTGTCCTGGGGACCAGCTGCAGGTCCAGAAGCCGGGGGGTAGGGCGATCGGATTTCAAACATGGAGCGCGGCGACTCTTGAGGGCGATTGAAATGCTGCGAGGACGAGGAGGACGAAGGAGGCTCATACTGCTGCTGGGGGCTAGTACCCAGTGTTTGGTAGGTGAATATATTAGGATATGAATCACTTCGTCGATGGGAATGTGTCGAGTTGGGTGCCGCAAATGTGGGCGGAGAAGGAAGGATAGGTGGTAGGCGAACACCCGGCTCGGTGTAGGGTTCTCGATACCCTAGAGAGGAAGGACCTGGAACAGCGTCCAATCCACGATTCGGAGTCTGTGGGCTTATACGCGATTGCAATGTCGGTGGAAAATGTTGTTGATACTGTTGGGGCGACACTATCGGGGGCGTGGTAGTAGGCGGGCGATCATTGTAGTTCAGCCCTGGTGGCATATCCGAAGCTCCCGAAGGTGGTGGGAATGCCGTCATATGGTAAGGTGTGAATGGATTATTATGTGCATAGTTAATAGTCGAAATGGGAGAAGGTCCGGCAGATGATACAGGTCTTCGGTTGTGGCCTGATGTATGCATTTGAGGCGATGTGAACGGCTGCCATCTTCCTGAAGACCCAGCTAGTGGGCTAATACTTGGACCGTGTTCGAGAGGTCGCGAATACTGTAGATCGGTCGCTGGTCGGATCTCTCGTGAAGATGTCATGTGGTGACTCGATCCACGCGCACTCGGTGTTGCCTGGTATTGTCCTCGCGAGGTCGCTGAGCTGTCTAGTGAAGGGACCGTTCTTAGGGGCGTTTCTTCGGCTTTGAGAGGTGGTCGTCCTCTTTTTTTGTGTGTTACATCTACACATGTCGACTATAAGATTGTCAGTATAATCCCAGCCTCTCCGCCCGGAACAACATACCGCTTTCCCGGACAGAACACATCTTCTGCATGGCCTGGCAGAGTCACAACCCAAATGCTTCCTCTTACAATTCACACAAGCTGAAGCAACATGCGCCTTGGCACGTCTCGTAGACCTCGGTGGTAAAGCTCGTATGGCGCTGGAGGCTGGCACGCCATGAAGTCCAAGCTGTGGGGAGCCCAATATAACCTGGGATAGTGAAACAGTAGAGCTGATGCTGGGCACCTGAGTGATCGGGTTGACTAATAATTCTTCGGTAGAAAGAAACCTTGGTGGTTGAGTGGATGCCACACCCGGTCCTTCAACAGGAATCAATGTCGGTAGCCTCGGAGGTAAATTCGAGCGGTCTTGATCTGCCGAAGTTGGAATCTCTACCCTTTCCCCTCCCTGCTGCTGCCCTCGCTGCGTTATAGTGGTGTTGGTGTCTGCACTTTGAGGTGCCTGGGTCCCCGTTGGCACAATGCCAGACATAGGGAGAGCCGAATAAGATGTCCTGAGGCCGGCCTTTGGCCCCGTGGACGACGGTGGCCGCAAGTGGACAGACACACGGCCAGGATCAATATCGAATCTGTGCGGCCCAAAATGCGTCTTGGAAAACCATGGAGCTGGAAGGAGTAGAGATTGCATTGGAGTGATGCCGTATGATTTCGCAGATACTAACCCGGGATGTGTTGATGTTGAGGGTGGTTGTATAGCACAGCTATAACAACTCGAAAGCAAGTAGTGGCGGTGGCATAAAGGAGAGTCGAGATAGCAGGGTTGTGGTGCTTTTGAACGAGCTACTTGATAGGTTTGTGGCTTAAGTGTAGCCTGGTAAATCAACCCAATGACTATCAACCAAAGAGAAGAATAATCTTTCTTTTTCTTTTTTCTTTTTTTGTTCTTCTATTTGATCTCTCTTTTTCCCGGGTAGACTTCTGCCGTTTTTGGCAATCAGTATATGCCGGTAACTCACCGCGCGATCTTGGTCCTGCAGAAAAGACGCGCTGGAGCTCCGATATCAGAGTGTTGGCCCTGCAACGAAAGCGTGAGTCGGCGAGGGGTATTCACTGTTTATTCGGATAAGACAAAAAATAATGAATAGGTCGGTTTCAGTTGACTGAGTCTGTATGGTTGCCCTATCTCCCTGTCCTTTCGTTTCAATTCCTCCAAAACGAGTTCTGGTGCATTGTTAAGGTGGTGGAAGATCGACGAGGCGTCTGGGCAGCTCGAGTCTAATGGATGACACGTCGCAGACCTGACCCAAGGAGGTGGTGGAATGGAGAAAAGTCCAACGGATTGGGATCTAAACTTAAGCCCATCACAGGAGGTCGCGAGACCCGAGAGACCCTCAGTACGTTGTAGTAGTACGTACTACATACATACGGATGGAGTCAAAAGGAAAGATATGTGGATCACTAGGGCGCTGCCGGCATCTAATAATCAGTAACGAGGCATGCCCACAGATTGTTTTTTTTTTTTTTTTTTTTTTTTTTTTTTTAGAGCCCATGACGAATTATGTACGAGGGAAGCATTTGAGCAATGCCCGGGATCTGCAAAGCTTAGAACGCGCTGGTTGATCAGTAGCTAGTATGATTTCCTTTTCTGCTGCAGGTCATGACAATTTGTCTGGCACTTTTGCAAGGCCGTAGCCCGGAAAAAGGAAAAACAGGGCCCCTCTCTCTCTCTCTCTCTTTTTTCCCAAGCAGCCAGCTAGTTTGGCTAAGAGCCAGTCCTGCGGCTATTGAATCTCACTCTTTTTTCACCGTGCTTCTGTCGTTGTGTTACTGGCCAGTGGCTCGGTGGGAGGACTGGTAGGTGCACCCCATCGCATCTCTACCTATCACATCATTCGTTCTGTTTTGTTTCGCTCTGGTCCTTGGGCTCTTGCTCCGATCTTCATAACGGACAGATCCACTCGCTAGTACCTAGTGAGTTTAGCAGCGCGCTGTCTAATTCAGCGTGTACGTGACGCGAAGAATGGAATCAACCCATAGCTCTACGTACTTGCCATGTTTGGTTTGTCCTAATCTCGACTCTCCTTAATTTAGCCATGGTTGGATCATGGAAGAGAGAGGGGGGGGGCAACAATTTACGCCTTGTGGCCCGTGATTCGACGGGGCAATCGTCTTGGAGAATTTGAGAATATAAGAGCGAAGTGTTAATAGTCAGTCAATCCAATAAACTAATTGGGAAACACGTACAAGAAAATAGCTGAAAATTTCGTATCTGATTGGACGGTTGGGTCATCTCTATTTCTGATCTTTCCCCGATGAGGATGTGGTCTGCAGTCTGGCTTGCAGTAGCTGAACGCTCACAAGGTGACAGAAAGGCTACCGCTGTCAGCCAGGATTGTTGAACAGGGTCAAAAGGCCCAGAAAGCGCCGGAAGGAGTTAGTTGTTGACCTAAAGAGGTATGTAGCGCACGGCCCAGAGACATGGGTCTGATTTCTTGACGGCTGGATGTGGACTCGAATTGTGGAGAAATGCGAGCTCTCGAACATGAGTTCAGTTCAACTAAAAGCCCTAGTGCTAGAAGCTAAGCTAATGGCTAGTTAGTCGTTAGTGCGTCGTTAGTGAGGAACTGCTCCAGAGCTGTCTCTATTCGGCGTCTCCCAAAGAGACTTGTTCTCAGCCAATCGGAGAGCCCCTACTGTTGGCCGGCAGTACTTGACTAACCACGCTCTCAGGCTAGGATTGAGAAGAGGAATCACTAGCGATTGACACATGTGTAGAAGGTGATGCTGGTGCTGTGCCGGCGGATCAACGTTATCGCTCGTCTGGATTTCCGCCGGGCTCGTCAATAGTTTCCT
Source organism: Talaromyces sp. PB3603 (assembly GCA_023625915.1). NCBI lineage: Eukaryota > Fungi > Ascomycota > Eurotiomycetes > Eurotiales > Trichocomaceae > Talaromyces > Talaromyces sp. PB3603. The sequence continues at coordinate 982,445 of JAMAFY010000005.1, forward strand.
AATAGTTCTCCAATTGCCAGATGGGGGGGGGGGGAAGCCGAGACATGAATTCCGGATCTCACCTGAGCAGCAGAAGGAGAAAAGAAGGGTAACATAAAGCGAAGGAATGTTGACTTGTAGTACAGGCCCCATGCCGAGTAATGTTCCGGCAAAGCTCCGCTACCTCGTATAATAATACCATGTTTCGATATTGTGGTTGGTGACTGGATGGCAGTACGTACCCCATAGGTGGCAGGCATGTTGAATGAATGCTGTCATTCGCATTCCTGATTCAATTCTGGTAGTCATGAAACCACACTGGCATGTACGGGGGTATACTGCGTCCGTACGTACGGAGAAATGTACTCAGCATGGCGCCCATGGTCGCGGACCGCATCCCCACAATTTCTTAAATCCTTGATCCTTGAAATCTGAGCGATCCAACAAGGCACCAAAACTAACGATACAATAGTCAGCCCTTCCTGAGCGATTTTACTGTATTATTCAACTGCTGACCGTTGACTGTGCGTACGTCTATTGGTGGTATCTCCCTGAATATCCGCCCGCCAGTCCAGATTGGGTGCATACTTGAGTCCTCCCGAACACTTTCCCGGCGCTTTGGTAAAGGCCCATTGGGGAACTTTAGATTACACCGGTGCCAGCGAGAGTTTCGACTACGGAGTAATAGTTTGTTGGGTGGATTATAGGTGAATATTCCGAACATCCGTGAGCCTTCCCATAATCCGATCATTTTACCTCCGAACGTTGCTCTTCACGAGCATACCAATACCTAATCCATTTATCTTCCGAAGGTGCCAGATAGGTATCGACAAGGCGAACCAAAGAATCAGGGATGTCTGGTAAGCAAACCCTGGATCGAAATCAGGTTTGCCCTGAATGAGCGATTCGACATTTTCGTTTCCTTGTTCCGGCACTTGAGGAACACTTGAGCCAAAGTTAAAAAGGGCGTGAGCATCATCTCATCTCAAGTGACCCACACATCTTGTCACTTCTGACCAGGGAGGGGGAGCTTAATCTCTCTTGTTATTTCTTTTTCGTTCTGATTTCTCTTCAAAAGTTCTTTTCTTGCCTCCTGTGTCAACAGACTCTTGGTTTCCGAACTGGAGGGGTTGCCACCAATGTGTGTTCTGACCTGCAGCGCCGCCGGTTTGACCAGAATAGCCCGAAAGGTGTTCATGTCGAACTGTCGAGACATGATTGAAATTTCGACCAGGATAAACCCTTGTAGGTGGGAGCGCACTATGAGAAGGCTGCATTTTGGGCGAGAGTCAGACCAAGTTTGGTTAGTCGGGGCTAAAAGTCAAATGACTTCTCATTTCTGCGCTCATACTCAGACTAAGCCAACCAAACGCGACCACCCCACTGAAAAGCGTTTCTGTCAAAAAGACGAAGCCTTGGCTTGACGATCGTCGCTTTAGCGTCAGATAGGGTGTATTCGGAGGGTCGGGATTTTGCTGAGTCCGATAGTAGTTTTGCGCTTTACTGTACATAGTAAGCACTGCACCGCTCGTAAACACGAGGGAAAAGCAATATGAGGAGGATCCCCAGATTCACCGAGCAGAAGGAACGAAGATTGTTGGTGAATGCGTACTAGCACTGCAGTCAACTCGTCCCTATGCGTGACTAGGGAGCTAGATGATTTACTTTGCAGGACTCCACTCGAATTTGACACAAATGTCTGTTCGCCCAGCGACATCACTCGTAGCCGCTCCATTTATCAACACTCGTCAAAAGTGTGATATGGACCTTTCCCGATATGGATTGCACATTATACCCGTCTTATGCTTGGATCACGACCACGTTCTGTCGTTGCGCAAGGAGTTGTGTCATCTGTCCCGCGGCTAGAGATGGGAGGATTTCCGGGTCAATACCATGGGGCTTTTTTCGGACAGTGGCACGCCAGCATTTTTATCTCGTGTGACTGAGTCGGTATTAGCTCCGAGATGAAACATTTCGAGAATTGTATCACAAGCTCCGACAGAAGCAGGGAATAACCTTGTTGTTGAAGACAGGCACAGCTTACACAACGACTAATATTCCGAGCATCCTGCGCAGAGAAGATTTTTCCCGATATTGAGTCCTTCCACGATGCTTAAACTCTAAGATGAGTGCGGTCTCGAGTGGATCAAAAGATAATTTGAGCTCGCCCGCAAGGACCAACCACTGTCAACCCAGTGACCTGGCAGCCAGGCGTGGGGACCCGTAGGAGCCTGAATGAAAAGGTAATGTCAAACCACTTACGTACAGTGGTCTATAAAATCGGCTCGTAACACTGGGTCCATCTGGGCCCAAAGCATGAGAGGGAGTCGTAAGTAGCAAGGGGTGCAAATTGCCACAATGATAGCAGGGAATATTGAAGGCACTGGTTGAAACAGACAGTAAACATGCAACGGTCACAGCCACAGCCGATGGTTGAGCAAAGACTAGTGGTTCTTGAGCTGGTATGCTGCGTTCAGGACGGAGCACAGCCTGCGTGATGGTACAGTATACACTGTACCCACTGTACATTGTGTACAGTAACACAAATTTATGCTGAGTGGTACCCCTAACTAGCCTAGATCCATGCTCGAGGCTCTGTGCTTGTGCTTGTGCTCAGTGGCGGCACGAAAGGGTATCCATTAAGCGACTGTATTGTGGGATATAACAACTGTGATTTGAGAATCTCGATGGATTGTATTCGGATGAAGAGAGATGGAGACGAAGTTGGACCCTGTCTGAGAAGTCACGGGAGGGGGGGGGGGGGAATGGTTGATGACAACGGTCGACCTACGCGACGGGTCGTCCCTTCCGAAAGTTACACTTCCTCCTTCCTTCCCTTACGTTAAATCACAACATCACTTCTACAAGCTATTTGCGGCGATGCAAATAATCGATATGACAAGTCTGTCGAGGCTCTACGTTTCCCCAACAAAACAGTTCGAAGTCTACAACGTGGCTCCTCGTTTCCTCGAGCAGAGAAAGAGAGCCCCCAAATGTAGACAATCAGGAAGGACCTCAAAGATCGGTCAAAGGCGTGCATAAAGCCTGATACTCCCAATCCAATGGACTGACCGAAAGGCAGAAAAAGAAAAAGAACCAGAAACAGAAACCAACAGTCTCAGAATTGCTCGAGGCGATGTTCGGCTTTTTTCAATGTCATTGGTTATTTGATATGGTGAGAAGGACCTTGCGTCGAGACTAGAAGCTGATCTGACTCGAGGCTGCAGCAGGCTAGACAGCGGTCAGCTTGCTTTGATTGTGGTATCATCATGTACTGACGGGTACCATAGGCAACTATGTAATACGTAGCACGGAGCAAGTATTGTGCTACGCTATGTGTGCTACGCGATGAAGAAAACGCCCTGAGATATTGTCAAGCATCTCTTTTGTTTCTTTTTCCCTCACCCTCGGGTAACATGTTACCATCCTTCCGTCATCATCCGATCCCCTCGATCTTGATGGGCGGTCACAATGGAAAACCATGCAACTTGACGAGCCGCTAACGGATCCCCATGGCTGAATTCTTGAGCAGGCGATGTCAGATGTCACAAAAAGTCTATGGCTTCAGTGTGCATACGTACTCCACCCGCGTCCCTTTATGTGACGACACATGCTCGATTTTGTGGGTGTCGCATCATTCGATGCTGTGGCGATGAGATCTTCATAGTTAGTCATCTCAATTCACGAAATGCAGTATCGATCAGGCAACATCACGGCCTAGTTCGACTCATTGCCGTGATTCGGCATGCACATTGACCATAGTTGTCACATACTACATAGACAGAGTTCGATCAGTTTCCAAGGTCCGCAACGCAGCCGTATGAGAAGTATCCCCGGTGTACTTCCGATAGGAATTGAAATAGCCACACAAAGTTCCCATGACGACGTCTACTTCGTGCGAATGATTTTAGATGACTGAACCACTTTACGTTTTGATCCGACAATAACAGGCCTCACAATGGACACCGACGCAATCAGGTGTACATGCGAGGACATTATTCGTTATGCAGAGGCGGCAAATCTCTACGACAACGTCATGATCCATGCGAGGGTGCTCTCCAGCCCGCAATACTTCATGTATGTCGGTGATTTGTCTCATTAAATCAGATACATCCTATACGAACTCGATTTCGCCAGTAACCATGGAGATAGTAAGCTGAATCCTGATTAGGAGGGGTCCGACTTGAGGCGAATACGTGACAGCCACTTACTTGCTGTATCCGGTATACAGGGTATATAGTTGGATCCAGCATCAATCTTGGAAATAGCAGCTTATATCCGAGGTTAGTAGATGGCTGAGCGAGCTCTAACCCTTCTGGGAGAGATGGTATTGGCTTGCAGTTACAATCGGACCCATATATCGGTCAGCCAATAAGGATACATGCGCCTGTGAATATAGACATGTAGCGCGAATAGACCGATTTGCAGAGTGCACATAGGACGAGTGAAATTCGTACATTACGAAGTTCAGGGTCTAGTATGACCGACAATTGTGAAGATCCCGACTCTGGGAGAAAGCATAACACAAGGTAGACGCTACTAATCCTAACAAACCTGTATTGCCAAGTCAGACTCTTGCCTTGTGTTAAATGGTACGTACCTAGGTACCACCTAGGATCAACGGGTTCCGCCTGAGTACTCATAATGGCATAATGGCATTTGACACCATCCCCATCCCTCGGGTACCCCCCATTGTGCGATCCATACACCCATGACCCCGGCCTCGGACAGTATATTCCTACAGGTGAGTCCAAGGCCGGCTCTCGATTAACGGGCTCGTGTTCATAGAGGATCCTTCTTGAACCTCGTTGGCTGGTTTTACGCAGTCCATGCATGCCGTCGACGAGGGTCCCCGGACTTGTGATGGAATCCTCAGCACCAGTTGACATCTACTGGCATTGATCGGCTAGGGCATTATATATCTCCTTGTCTGGATTCCAGGCAGAAGGAAGGCCTTGTAACTTGGTCGGGGAAATATGATCTCGCGCATGCGGGATTTCGGGGTTGGGATGATGCAACGGGTGCCTGGTGCTTGACAAGGGTCGTGTGATGTCTGAGGTATGCGCAATCTCGTTGATACCACCTGGAATGCGGACTTGAATACCATGATATTCCTAGAAGCGATGTGCATGAAGCAGATAGGAGGATGGTGTTTGTGCGACGAAGGGTCTAGCGCCACCTGACGAGTATACCCAATATGTTATGTGGGATCACAAACGGGAGATAGATATCTTTGTTCGAGACCTGTATCCGCCAATGGAGAAATTTTGAAGCTGCGATTTTGCTCGGTGGTTGGCCTGTGCTGGAATTATGAGTGTCTCGCTTGTGAGTCTTTGATGCCATGGGGCCACCGAGGCAGGATAGCTGTCGAAGGACGAGTCAGCATACGATTTTGAAAACCGGCATAGTTGTAATCCCGATCTAGGCTCAAGTAGCGGTCACTCGGTATATTGCAATTTCAATGGTGTTATTGAGCGTCGTAGCACCCTCTACATGCCTGGGATTAATTCAGATATACCATGTTTCGGAGGCCGGAGCTTGATATATAATCTATGGATATGAGAATGAGAACAACACAAATTTGCAGATTGGATTATCATACTATTGAGACATCGCTCCGGATCAAATACAAACCACGGTTTTCACTCGATGGTAGTAGTGAATAATGACGTTCAAGATAATTGCAAAGGAGTAGGTTCTCAGAATATAACATGAAATAACAGCTCTACATGTATGTATACATGCCTGCAAAGCTTCAAGCAAGATACCTGCTGGGAATACTATTGCTCTAACACAATCTACTCGGGCCAAATGTACTCACACCTGATGGCCGTGTATGTCAGTGGTAGACGGTTGCCCTCCTACTGGCGAACAACGCTGCATAGGTTAGGCAAAGGCCCTGGGTTCAAGCCCCAGCATGGTCGTAATTTTTTTTTTTTTGGACTGGATCCTTCTGTAGTGTAAGGCTTCTTCTGAGCCGACCGGAATTGTTAGAGCTAGCTACATGTACGTACCATAACGATACATCGTAACATTTTTCCAGTATACAAATGGACGATGCCGTCGGAAACTCGCGATGCATCGCCCCAACAAGCAGATGCACCCATGATAAAAAATCAATGTAATAACATTTTAGGAACACGACCACGTCAGGACAATAGACATAGCCAAAGCAAAAATTCTGGTTCTCCTCTTCTAGCTACCCGCGCGCAAAAGTACTACGATATGCATTTTCAAGCACTTGAATTTATTCCTCCTGGCTCAATCCATTTCACGTCAGATCCTTTAGAGATCGGATGTCAGTTATAAACGGTCGTCCATCCATTATAGCATAAATATGACAGATATTTCTTAATCAGCATGTTCAACGGACCTCTGAAATTCCTGGAGTAAGTGCACACATGAACAGTCTTATATCTGATGAGATGTCCAAGAAGGATTCAGATGAAACGACCGAGGTATAAAAGAGAGTATTGTCAACTATATAACTCATACCCGAAATCAGCTTATAACAAGTGGCCGCGTAGCGCAATGGTAGCGCGCTGGTTTTCGGTCATCTTCTGAGATGGAGTACCTCTTCTCGTTGGAGCGCTCACCAGAGGCTGTGTGTTCGAGTCACACCGTGGTCGGTTACTTATATTTTTCTTTTGTTTTTTTTTATATTTCTTTTTCTTCTAAAAATCGAGCTGAGACTGTCAATGATCTCCACCTCTCATCGTGAGCGTGGGCGCCATTACCTGACACTATTCCATATCGCTCCTCGACGCCAATGATGGCCGTATCATTGGTAAGTGGCCTCCTATAAGCTGGTGATCAGGTCATTGCGACTCTTCGAGCTCGCTACCCGTACTGTATATACGACACATGCCTTGTATCACCTTCTTGGGTCTATAGATGCATGCCATGTGAATACCGCGATGTGCGTAGTCTTGTCACACGAGGGATAGTAATGTGGGAAACGGATTATCAGCGTGACAAGCGTGTGAAATATAATTGTTGATCCTAAAAGAACAAATACGTAGCAACGGTCCCAATTTTCTCCTTCCACGGCTGTCCGCGAGCAAAAGGACTACGACGCGCATTTTCAAGCACCTCCGTCCGTTCCTCCGGACTCAATCCGCCGTCGAACCGATCAGAGACCAGATCCATCTCGTCCAATCGGACGAACCGTGTGCGTTTCAGGACTTTCCAAAAGAGGTACATGACGATCATGACGGGTATTTCGATATAGTAGCTGACAAAGTCGACAGCAGCGAAGCTAGGGCTAAAGGATGACCAGCCCTGGACGAGGACCAGGACGACGTTGAGAATCATGGCTATGACGGGGCCCCAGGGGTAGGTCCAATTCTTGAAAGGGAGCAGGTGTTCGAGACCTTGCTGTTTGACCGCGGCGCGGAAACGGAGAGAGGCGAAGCAAATGGCTATCCAAGATAATTGGTTAGAAACGCCCACGATGCTATAAGTTTTCGTTAGTTGAAATCGTCAATTGTTTCAAGCAAGGCAACATACTTCTGTAACCAAGTCCATAACTGGCCAGCACCGATGTAACTCGCACCAAAGCAGAGTCCACTAATGACTGATGTCGCTAATACGGCCACCCATGGGACTTTTTGTCGGTTGAGTCTGCCGAAGAAGGACGGGGCATATCGGTCAGTAGCCAAGCTGTAGAGTAAACGAGAGCCCGCAAAGAGGGCATGGTTGCTCGCAGAAATCACGCTCGTCATCACGACCGCGTTGATAAAACTACCAGCCACACTACTTCCGGCTTGCTCAAATACAATCGTAAACGGGCTGGTATGGCTGTCCTTAGAACTCAGACCCGGGTAGTTGTACGGTACGTTGAGGCCGATGATTAATACTGCTAGGATGTAGAAAAGCAAGATTCTCCAAAAGACGTTGCGCACAACGCGAGGAAGATTCTTGGCTGGGTCTTTGGTCTCCCCAGCAGTGATCGCAATGGATTCAGTTCCTCCACTGCATCCGTGTTAGTACTTGAAGCTTATTTGAGCTTCTCAAGGACACTCACTAGGCAAAGGAAGCAGTCACAAAAACCGAGGCAAACCCTCCAATGCCGCCAACGAAAGGGGCATCACCAATATGCCAATTATGCCCGCCGATATATTGATGACTGGTGTTTCCGCCGCAGTTGACCACGATACCAAGGATGATGAATATCTGGGTAAAGTTAGGGACTAGAGAATCCAAAAGGACAAAAGGAAAAAAAAAATCAAAGACTGCACACACCACAATCGTGACGACTTTCAAGATACTGAGAATGTATTCCGCCTCGCCATAGGCCCTCACAGAAAGAATGTTGAGGCCAATGACAACAAACAAAAATATCAGACTGATAGCCCAACCAGGGAAATTGTCCGTCCAATACTGCAGCAGTAGCTGTAGCGCAATCAGATCGGATGCGGTTGACACGGCATCGTTGAACCAGTAATTCCAAGTCAGCGCAAAGCCAAAAGCGTCGTCCACGAAGCGACTATTGATTGTTAGAATTGCACATCCTGCCCTGGTTCTTGCCGTGTATAAGTCGACTCACCCAGCAAAAGTACAAAATGATCCCGCAACAGGGATAAAAGCCGACATCTCTCCCAACGCAAGCATCGTAACAAACACAATTGCACCAACGATCGCATACGAAATCAGCATCGAGGCCGGGCCACCCTTGGCTAGAGAATTGCCTGTTCCCAAAAACAAACCCGTACCGATGGTGCCACCGATCGCTATCATCGAAACCTGACGAGAAGACAGTTTCCGGCTCAGTTTGTTAGCTACAATGATAGGAGGTGCATAGTCCTCTTCGTCGTGGACGTGGACGCCGCCATCGGGCCCGATCTCATACGGTCGGGGTCGCTTCTCGATATCAGCACTCATTTTTCGTTGTGTGTTCATGGAGTCAAGAGGACTCAAGATGCATTATGACCTATGGATATCACAGAGAAAGAAGAAAAGGAGGGAAAAAACAGCGTCGATGTTGTGCACGAAGGATTCGCAGCAACAAGGGCTAGTCTTTTAATACGGATACAGTAAACCCTACTTATAACGAACCAAGGAAAACACTCCGAAAGCCCGCCACAGAATTCGTTATCTGTGGAGGTTCGTTCTACAGAGCCGGGCTCAAAGTACAGGAGGCCCCTTCACCATATCGACACAAGTAATCAGGTGTTTTCTGTATGAATATGGGGGAATGTTCCCAATCATACTTGATCAGGATAGGTGAAGATGCTAGGGGGCCTCTCCAACTCATTGTGAAATGAGATCTCCAAGTATCAAGTCCAGCCGTTGGCAGGCCGTCCCATCGCCGGTTCTGCTGTACGACAATGTCGCCTTGGCAGAAAATTTCGTTGTAAGCAGGATTCTGTGGGCATTCGTTACAACCAGGTACGTTATAAACAGGGCCTACTGTATAATAATCGCCGTTGCAGTGACATCGGCTCAAGAGGTCTGGACGAGATTTTCAATTTCTCTTTGATAAAATCTATTGCGTGCTCGTGGCGGGCGACCAACCAGCGGAGACGTCAACCACGCTCCCAAGATCTGCTGTGGGCCGGGTGGGAGTTGGCGATGGGGTCCAGTGCGTCGCCTGTGCGAGGGCATTCAAGATAGCTTCTTCGTGGGTGGCGGATGAAGCAGGAGAGGCGAGGAAATGGGGGTGTAGAGTAGGAGATAGGTTCAATCTGGCATACAGAATTGCAGAGGAAGGGTGAATCAATGAGGATGAGTCGGAATGGAGGAAGAAGGGGAGAATGAAGGGGAAAAGATTCAGGGCTAGTCCCAATACGGAAGGTAACGGCATGCTGGAATTAAGCTCGAACGACGACCTTGTGAATGGGGAATTGGCCATCCCAGGCATAATGGAGAAGGACCAGATGTAAAGACTCAACGCCTCGAATGCTATTTGATATACTCGAGCTAGAACACTAGACAAAAGAACACTACGCTAAAAATCCTGTGGCCAGTGCCTCGAGATCCTCCAGGGTATTGACTTCAAGAGGCTCCTTGGGCTCCGTTTGGTGAGACTTCTTCGACCGCTTACTCTTGCGAGCATCCTCCTCTTCTTCCACAGAAACATGTGTCATGCGTTTGCTGAGTCTCGGCACCTCTTCGTCAGCAGACTCCGCGTCACTGCCATCGTCTGACTGGAAAGGATCAACAAATTCTTCATCGCCAGCCAGAACAGCGACACCATCCTCTCCCTCGGCCAAGGCTCGTTCCTTTGTCTTGCGTTTCTCCTTCTTCTCCCGTTTCTTTTGTTTGGCAAGTTCCTTGTCCTCGATATCTGCCACCCGGTTCCTCTCTGCTTCCGTCTCCAAGAACTTGACTCGCTGCGTTTGAGCATCTCCGCCAGCTCGGAATTTGTCTTCATCTTGCAGTTCGTAAACTTCGTGCGCAACGCCATCGTCGTCATAAATAAGTTTTGTGCTGTTGCCCTTGTACTTGAGAAGCTTTTTCTTGGATTGAAGCAGTTTCTCGCGGCGCTTGGAGTCAATGATGAGCGGCTCTGCAGCATCAGAGAGCTTGACCACTTTGACTTCTCCTCCAAACTTGGTCCTGTCACCTTCAGCCGCTGGCACATTTGATGAGCTCGAGCCATCCGAGTCATTGCCGCCGAGAGCATCGTCACCCGCATCAAATCGTCGTTTGACCGACAGGAAATCCTCGTCCTCATCCGCATCACCATGAATACCATTGTTCTGGTCGACCATCGTACCATCGTCGTTGATGAGTTTCGAATAATGATCGGCCAACACATCTTGATTGCGTCGCTCAAACATACGGTCGTATTTTGTGCGGACAACCTCTTTCTTCTTCGTCTTCTGTTCGCCTTCTTCCTCATCGGAGTCATCACTAGACATGTATCGCAAGGCACGAGGCTGGTTCTTTTGTAATTTACTGTCCTCTCCCTTGATGAACTTGATTCGCGGGGCACCAGGTAACCCGAGACTGGCGGCAAATGCATCCAGCGCTAGATCCTTGACTTTGAAGACCTCTTTGTCTTTTTGCACGTGGATAGATTTCACGTAAGAGATAAAAGCCTTCTGACCGAGGTACTTGAGCTCCGGGTCCTTGAAACACATGTTCTGTAGCTGATCCTTGACACTTTGCTGTTTCTTCGCTTTGACGTTGATCCGTTCAATAGGCACTTTCTTCTGCTCAAGGCGTTTCAACATTCCTTCCTCTTCACTCGGGTCCAAGAATAGTACTGCACGACCATCTCTCTCGTAACGAGCGGTTCTTCCGACGCGGTGAATATATGTATCCGCATCCTCGGGACAGTCTAATTGTATCACCCAGTCAACAGCTGGGAAATCCAATCCTCGTGCTGCCACATCTGTCGAGAAAAGAACCGCATGCTTGGCATTAGCGAATCTGGTCGTAATATCGAGCCTTCCACCTTGTTTCTGACGACCGTGAAGATGTAGCAGAGGAATACCGGGTTGAAGGTGTCGAAGTGATTCGTAGACAAACCGAACCTGTTTTCCAGACGACATGAAGACAATCGTTTTCGATTTCAGGTTGCTCCTAATGAAGCTGAATAGCGTATCTAGTTTTTCCGGCAACGGTGTTACGATATAATGTTGCTGAAGTGTCGACGGCGTTGCGCTGGCAGCAGCTTCGTGTACCGCAACGTATTCAGGATCCTGCAGACTCAACCGCGCAAGATCCGAGACTTTCTTCGTCTGGGTTGCGCTGAATAATAAAGTCTGGCGTGTTTTGGGTAAATGCTCAACAATCGCATCCACAGTCTGCTGAAAGCCCATGTCCATGATCCGATCCGCCTCGTCGAGCACGAGCATCTGGAGATTGTATACGTCGAGTTCGGCCGTTTGATCGAGATGTTGCAGCATTCGGCCTGGCGTGCAAACTAGAATGTTCATCCTTCCGAGGCGTTCCTGTTCTTCCTTCAAGCTTTTTCCTCCAATGACCAATCCTGCTGAGAATGTATGGTATCGACCGACTTTCCTCAAGACTTCGAAGATCTGAATCGCCAGCTCCCGAGTGGGCGACAAGACAATAGCGCCCAGTCCATCATATTCCGTCCAATTCTTGCGATAAAGATTTTCCAGAACGGGTATCAAGAACGCCAATGTCTTTCCACTACCAGTCTTCGCAGCACCAAGGATATCTCGCCCTTTCAAGGCATATGGAATCGATCGAGACTGGATATCAGTCAGGGACTTGAAATGGGATGCGGCCAGACCTGACGTCGTGGGATCTGAGAGCGGTAATTCAGAAAAGGACTCGAGTCGAACTTTAGGGTCGAGCTCTTCGACTCGATGCGTGATTGTAGATAATTCCGTCTCATTGCGCTTCCTTTTGAGGGTTCGATTGTTTTCGGTCGGCTTACGAGCGACTTTCGTATGTCTGTGATCTTTCGCCGGCGCCATGGCTGTATAATGTCATAAAAATAGATGTCAGAAAACAGTGTACGGTGCTCCGTCGCATGTGTTATTTTTTTTTTTCTCTTTCCTCTGGGCGGGGCGCTTAGTCATCCATTCAGCGTCGATAAGCTTTTGCGGAGAAAAAGGGCCTGCCGTTTGGCTTATCGCGACAATTTTGACCCACGTCTCCGATTCTCTGCTACGTACCACAAGCTCTGCTCCTCAAGCGTTACAAGGCATATAGCATAGAAATGGCCGACGACGATCTGGCTGCGCTCAATGCGCTGGAAAAGGAAGCCAAAGAATTCGACAAGGTATGACGTACCGCACTGTTTGTGTCCGTGTGAAGAGAATTGCGACTAACTCAAGCTCGATATGTAGGATGCTGAAATCGACCGAATCCGGAAGGCATTTCCATTAGATGCGTGAGCCACTCTGCCCTCGCTTTGTAGTAGATCATCAACTGATTCGCATCAAGATACGCCGTCCTCGACCTCCAACCCGGCGTGCCGGACTCAGACATCAAGCTCCAATACCGCAAAAAATCACTCCTCATCCACCCCGACAAAACCCAAAACCCTCTCGCACCGGACGCATTCGACCGTTTAAAAAAAGCGCAGACAAGTCTCCTCGACGAAAAAGCTCGCGAACGCCTCGATGAAAGTATCGCCGATGCGCGACACCTGCTCATCCGCGAACACAAATATACCCTCGATTCACCGGAACTCAAGACCGACGAGTTTAAAGTTGAGTGGCGCAAGAAGACGGTTGAAGTATTGCTTGATGACGAGGCAAGGAGGAGGCGGCAGATGAAAGCGAGAATGCAAGAGGAAGGTCGTGAGAAGCAAAAGGAAGAGGAAGAGCTAGAGGCTCGGAAACGGAAGAGAGAAGCCGATCAGGCCTGGGAAGCCACAAGAGATGAGAGGATAGGTAGTTGGAGGGACTGGCAGAAAGGGAAGTCAAAGGATAACGAAGGAGGGAAGAAGAAGAAGAAAATGAAGGTCTTGGGATAGACATGTTTCATGATGACCACAGCATTGCGTATGATTCTATGACAATCTTATAGTCTTTCCGATCTGAGGGATTTTGGATCATTGTAACCAACATGGGACAATCACATCAGGTAACTACTTCTTCCCAATATCCGACCTCGGTTTCAGGAATACACCCTACCAACTCCAGCGAGCATCGTAGGTTCTTCGATTAAGTTGAAATGCTTTGTCACGTTCTTTGTGTCGAGAGTCAAGTCTACACACTTATAAGACTTATAAATGGAGCACGCGAAGCACGGGACTGCAGTCGATGGATGTCGGCATACGATCATTGTTAATCAACGAAAATAGCGGCATCATGGCTCACATTTTCTCGTATCTGTTTGACTACCTAATCTCATACATTGTCCATATATCTGCTGATCGCTTCATTATTCCCATAACATATACAGCCATCACGGTAGTATCATACCATCTTTTATTGGATGACCTGTCGGCAGAGCACACAAGAACGCCTGAAAGTCCTCAAAGAGCCTCAGAAATCAGACAACGCGCAAATGATCTGTCAAGTCGGCACAGGACAGACGTGATCGAGCGTCCCAGGACGAAGATCAACCTCTGTAACCACGACAGAGTGTTGTTGCCGTATGGATATAAACGACAAGTCAAAGCCACGAATCAATTCAGAACTGGACTGAAGAAGAGTGTATATCCTGCAAAGTACATGAGCCGATGTCGTGTAGCATATCTGAGTAATACCTGTCTCTATAAGAGTACTTAGGGGTTGCAAGGATTTGTGCCGCAGCTAAGCAGCCGCAGATTTTGGAGAGAACTTCTCGACCTTCTTTCGGGACGCAGCCGGAGAAACGGAGCTAGACTTGCGCAATGCGAATGCTTTCTTGGTAGGAGTCTGAGGCGTGGCGATGCTCACAGTGGCTGCAGGCTTAGTGGGTGATATGCCTTGACTCTTCTCCGGCAGTGCACTAGAAGCAGCCGGAACCACTCGACCACGAGAGGTCGCTGAAGTATTTTCACCATTTGTTGAAGGGCGAGCACCATACGGATGGACTCCATTCAACGCACGACGAACACCAGCGTTCTTCACGGGAATCCTGTTCGGACGTCAGTCGCTACTATTAGCCAAGCCATGAATCCAAGAGAACATACGAAGGAGAGATAGTTGTAGCGGGAGTCCATACAGGGCCCACGCCGGCTGGAGATTGGAAAGATAGGGGTGAAACATGTTCATTACCCAAGGTTCGGGAAGTCGCAGGAGAGGGTGTTGAGCCCTGAACAACTTCAACGGAGTAATTGTACTCCCCGGCACGATAAGCACGACGTTCGTTGGATTGCTGCTTCAAAATCTTCTGAGCTTTGGTATCAGCGAAGCGAAGGAGCAATTTGTGTCCGTCCTTGCCAGCGACATTATGAAATTCTTCGATCACACGTTCCGCAATGTCACGGCTTTCGAAACTGAAGATGTAGTTAGACTAGCCCTATTGTTGGATCTTCGCAGGATTGAATACCGAGCAAACCCAACTTCTTTGCTGACCCCCGTCTTTTCGTCACGACTGATCTTCTCAGACACCACACGGTAAGGCTCAAAATGGCGGCGTAGATCCTAAGTATCCTGTTAATACTTTGGACTGGTCAGCTCTTTGAAGTTTACTCACAGCCTCGGACCACTCGATTGGTACATTGGTGCAGTAGATATTTGTGGAGCTCTTGTCTTCTAGATCTTTGAGGCGAGAGTTGCGACTCTTCTGGAAGATGTTAGTGTGATCTTTACAAGCAAGGGAAGTCCACACACCTGAGCGAAAGAAGCTTGATAGCCAAGATAGTAAAAGCCACGAATACAGTTCTCGCACGACTCGAAGTTGTAAAACTGAACGAAAGCAAATCTGTATTCCAAGTCAGCTGGACAGAATTTTCACGAGACGGATGGGAACTCACCCTTTGCAGAGACCTGTGTCTAGATCAACGATTGCCTTGCATCGATCGATTTCTCCGAAGCGAGACGCATATGCATGAAGCATCTCATCGGTGGTTTCAGGAGGAAAACCACGAATGTAGACGTTGGTGATACCCTCGCGATTTTCAAGACATTTGGCAAGGGTCAAGTCCGACTGGTTAGTCCACATGGCAGGAATGGCTCGCGGAATGGGGGGATCCTGCTGGGTGAGCAGCTCGAGATCCTGAACAATGTAGCCATTTGGTGTCTTCATCATCTGGTACTGCAGGCATGGTTGCTGCAATTGGATGCCTTGCAACATCGGGTAAGGGCCTATAGGAGTGCGCTGATCCATCATTGAGCCATAAGAATGGTAGCCATTGCTGACCCCGGAATAATCACTCAACGTATTTTTCTCCTCAAAGGACCAGGAGTTGGCAGGAGTATGACTTAAGCCAGATCCTTGAGCTCCCCATGGCATAGACGGGAAATTCACCGGGGTGATAGGTGCGCCGCCAACAAAGCCAGGATAGTACACAGTTGGAGGAACAGGTATTCCGGCCATAGACGGACCAGGAGGAGTGACCTGACGTTGGCTGAAATGACCATTGGGATTCATCCCACCCACCATGATCGGAGCATTGTACATTGTATCTCGAGCAAGGCTGGCAAAGTCGGAATTGGGACGATGCGGAGCTCCATTGGGCCCTTCTGCCCCTTTGGGGCGAGTACGGAGAGGCAAGTTCAGCTTTCCAGCCGGAGGAACGTACTTTCCTTTTGGAGGTCAGCGAGTATGATGCAACTGAGAGCTAGAAGTCATACCTGGATCGTACATGGAATCCTTCTTGATCTCGGGGGGTGCAACCACGGGAGTCATGATGCTCTGCATGTCATGTCAGCGTTCCACCAAGAGCAGCTCAAACATGGCGAGCGCGCAGTCGCAAATGGGTTGAGGTGAAAAAGACATTTCAAACACAACGATGACTTACTTCTGATTCTATTGAATGATTGAACGAGAGAATAAGGAGGTGCAATGCCCGAGTTTCTCAAGGGTAACGACCGACCAGTAAGACCAAAGTGGCTGGATCAGACGAATCCGAGACGAGAACGGATGAAGCCAAACGATAAGAAGAGACAATAACAGAAAGAGTACGAGTAGAATGACCAGGTATGTAAATGGAGTTGGATGAGAGACTGAAGTTGATTGTGATGTTAATGGGAATCGATGTGATGGAAAGGAGTGAGAGGGGGGAAAGGGTAATAAAAGAAGGATGCAAGACAAGAAGAAGACGGGAACAAGGAAAGGATTGCCCAGGGAGAAAAGAAGAAAGAGGAAGGCAGGAAGGCACTCATGACAATAGCCACTGCAGAGGAAGGCGCGTGCCTACCCTCTCTACATAAAAGGCCGTCATCGCAATGTTCAGGGCAGCCACAACCAAATGTCAGTCAGGTGATCCTCGAACCCTAAGACAAGAGATCTTTGATTGCATAAAGGTGGTTGTTGACGAGGCATACATGTGCAAGGGAATAGTCAAGAATGAGATCACTTCAAGGTCCCAGGAGTGTAAGACAATAGGTAGATTCATATTGGAAACTTCCTTTCAGTAGACTTTTGCTCAGACAACTCTATTGAAAGTAGAAAAGAAACAATCTCACAACGACATTAAGGAGGAAAAGAAAACGGAACGTTCAGCCAGCATCAATTCTACTAAAACCCACGTACAGATATGACGCCTCCTGATGAGCTGCATAAGCCCCATTCAACTGCTTTGAATATGAACATCTTGTGAAAGAAAAAGCTAAAGAATAAAAGATTAAGCACAATGAAGCGCAGATGAAGTCAGGAAAGAGGAGATGTTCAGTGACCATATGAAAGCCACTTGTCATATGAACGTAGAGAAGCGAATCAATCTATAAGCCGAAGACACATGGAGAGGAAAAAAAAGTCGTTTCGTAGCTTGCGCATAATGATTATGACCATACATCCTCCTGGTACGTTCCGCTGCTGCGCATGTGCTTGACGATCTCTTCACCCTTCTCCGGCGTCAAACCACGCTGTTCGGCGATGATCTGGCCGAGAACAGTGTTAACCTCACGAGCCATGTGTGCGGCATCGCCACAGACGTAGAAGTAAGCCTTCTGCTCCAAGAGCTTGTTAATGTAGGCTGCATTTTCGCGAAGGCGGTGTTGGACATAGACCTTTTCGGCACCTTCTCGGGAGAATGCGGTCAACAGTTTGAAGTTTTCTCCAAGCTGCTGCTCGTAGGCCTGTAGAGTTTGTTTAGCGTCTGTCCCTCATTGAAGGAAATACGAATAGCCTAGTATCATACCTTCCACTCATCCTTGTAGAGAAAATCCTCGGTGCTCTTTCTGCATCCAAAGAATAAAACTGTAGGTCCAACTGCGTCGCCCCGAGCAGCCATAGCGGCACGTTCTTGGACAAAACCACGGAAAGGAGCGACACCAGTACCAGGACCGATCATGATGACAGGCTTGGAAGGATCCGATGGTAACTTGAAGTTCGAGTGACGGACGTGGACGGGGACATGAATTCCATCATACTTATTACGAGGACCAGTGATAGCGTAGGTTAGACCGTGAGGATCGGGGTTGGGTTCGCCGTGCTGCTTCTGCTTAAGGGCCAAGAGGTAGTTGGTGGTAACACCCTTGACAAGGTGGGTAGCACCTGGAATGCGAACGGATTCGACGACTGCGGTAATGCTGATCTTGTCCTTCTGGACGAGGGAGGAAGAAGAGATGGAGTAGTAACGAGGCTGGATACGGTTGATACCTTCAATCAGACACGAAAATGGAACAGCTGAGAAAGGGGTGGTCGAAACGCTTTCGAGGGCCTGGGCGATGTTGAAGCATTGACTGCTAATCTTGTCGTGGAAGTAGTCTTTGTCGTTTCCGAGGCGCACCATCTCAGCTTTGGCCTTCTCATCAGGAGCAAATGCGGCTAGGGTGCTGACGAATTGACGAGACACGGGGGCGCCAATTTCCATGTAGTAACGAACAGCGGCATCGTAGGTGGTGGGCGTAGGGAAGGGAACCTTGGCAGTAACGTCCAGGCCCTTAATCTTGACTACAGTGTCGCGCTTGGAGTCAAGACCAAAGACCTTCAGGAAACGATCGACCTCCAGACCGGCGTTTGTGGGCCAGACAGCAATGTGGTCACCAGTCTGATAGTGCAAGCCGCTTCCAGAGATATCAACTTCCATGTGCAAGCAGTTTCGGTCCTTGACTGTAAACAGTTCTCGAGACTCGGCGATGGGGGCAATATACGGGTTGTGAGCAGAGTAGGGTCCTTTACCAGCATGTTCCAGATGGTTGAGGTTGGGTTCTCCAAGGTAGACGGCGGCATCCTCTGGGGTCAAATCTGCTTGTTCGGTGATGGAGAAGACGGGTTCGTACTGAGCTTCACGCTCCTCTAATCCAAATTCGGCGGCGAGTTCAGTCCACATGGGCTCCTTCCACGCGAGGAAATCCTCCTCCATTGTACCAGCACCGTCGTCACCTTCACCGGCGCTGCCGATTCTCTTGGCACCCAATTTGGTCAGGGCGGCGTCAACCTGACGGACCATAGCGTTATAGTGCTCGTAAGTGTTGTTTCCAAGACCGAAAGTGACGTATTTGAGTTTGGAGAGCGGCTGATCGCTGGCGGTAGCACCGCTGGCGAAGGCGACATCCTCACCAGTGATGAACTGATAGAATTCCACGGCGTTATCGGTCGGCTCACCCTCACCATAGGTAGCAAGGACGAAAAAGGCGATTTTGTCTTCAGGGAAGGTGTCCAAAAGATCGAGATCGTATTCCTCAAGGTCGGCTACCATGGTCTTGAGACCGAAACGCTGGGAGCCTTCCTTGGCGAGACGAGAGGCATAGTCCTCGGCGGTACCAGTCTGAGAGCCGTAGAAAATCACACAATTCTTCTCCGTTTCCTCCAGCTTTTCGACGATGTTCCTGGTCTTGCCCGCCTTGGCTCCATTGAGGGCACCCGAGGCAGCGGCGTAAGGGTCTTTCTGAACAGCCCAGTAGGTTCCTTTGGTGAAATAAGCGACTGTTCCAAGAAGAAGACCAATCAGGACAATCAAGTCCAGGGTGTCGATTTGCGCCATCGTGATCGATGGATGGTGGTTAATCTGGGGAATAGAGGCGTGACCAGCCACGGCCGGGGGGAGATAAGAAGCGAATAAGAAAGCAACCCTGCTCTTGACGCTTGCTTGTCGCGGCCTCCTTCCTTCTCTCACACAGACAAACACAATCAAATGAGTGAGAATGAGTGAGAGATCGCGAGATGGAAGCGATGAGATACGAAGCGAATCCCAGACACGATCAGAATTGTAGTTCGGGGATTGACCATCGGTGAGAAAGAGGCGGGAAGATTCGATGCCAGGTGGTCTAATAGCGGCGGACAACCAATCACATGCACCGAGCGCAACTAGCGGAGGGCCCCCAGTGCGGATAACGTCTCGGCGCCGGACTCTTTTCGTACCTACTTGATCTGTCTTTGTCGAAGAGAGGCCGTACGGGTTTGTGTGGACTCGCAGGCCTGGTGTTGGATTGAGCAATCGGAGAGGAGACTTTCATGTAGATAAATCAGGGAATTGAGGCCGTTCTCGGGGGAAGAACACGATATATAATGTAGTATGTACATGTACAGCATGCAAAGTGCCGGCCGCTGCATCCGCCCTGGCTGTTAACCTAGGCAAGCGGTTTGGCCGACATTCTGGAATCAGTGCGGAATCGCCGCTCTGGTGGGATTCCTCGATGCTCATTCGGGGATCCAGTTCGTCTGCTCTCTTCCTTGCCTACTGATGTGACTACTACACAGTGAAGGACCTACTTTGTAGTTCTGCGAAGACGGACACAATTTCGTGCCGGCCATTACTAGAAGACTCAAGTACCCCGGTTCCTTACTTGTTCTACTTGATTTCTTTGACGTTCAAGTGGCATGAACCATTGTGGGAATCCATTGGAGAGTCTATACATACGGGACTAACGAGCCGAAAGGATAAGGCGATATTGCCCCGACGCACGGAGTAATTATCAAACGATCAAGGCAAGCCAGGCCAAACCAAACTAAACCGAAGTGCCTAACTGAGACTCTGAGCGTCGGTCCTTCTCAAAGAAGTAATTCTCAGGCCCGCGCAATGGATAAGTGGCACGTGACTAGCCTTGGCAACAAGAAAGGAAGCGTTCCATCAGCGAACACTTCTTCACAAATCGCCACACTTTTTTCCTTGTGCACTACTTCCGAGCCAATTCCGCCTCAGAAAGGATCGGCTTAGACGAGGGATGTTTTGCAGACCAATGACATCCTCACCTTGTATATAAAGTAATATTGAAGCATCTTTTGAACTGTGCTACGTGGGCCTATGGCATATTGTCGTGTGATAACCACCTCAACGATCAACGCAGTGCGGAACTTTAGTTACAATGAGCCTTAGTACACACCAATAATTGGTTCAGCTCGCGAAGTGCATAAAAGTAATATCAAGCTATAGATGGCATACTTGGAACTGACAGTATGGCTCAGCAAATTGACTATCCACTTTGAAGCCTGGATGGCGCAATGGTAGCGCACAAGGTTTCTATTTATGTGCCCTTGGGGCTGTGGGTTCGAGTCCCACTTCAGGCTGCATATATTTTTATCCACCATATGCATGTTTTTTAAACACACCACACCTAAGAGGTGAACCGTCACCGTCCCGTATATTACTTGAGCTTTCGTGTGTCATTTACAGCGTTCATCACCACTAGCGAAGCTTTGTTTTAGTTCGTGGCAGAATGGATACATGACTGTTGCTAGGTCATAGGCTCAGGAAAGCTATATCGGTCAAAGACTATCCTGTACAACAAGAATCGAGCCCAGACAACTTGTACGGCCGCAGCTTTACAGATAGGTCAGGCCTCCCTCGCTACGATCAATATACTATTTTGATATGGGATGTGGCCTGAACAGTTGCAGATTATGCACAACGTTTTTTTTTTTCCGCTTAAAGTGTCTTTATTGCCGCTCTGCGCCCTCGAGCTGTGTAGACTCGTGTAATTACGAAACAAAATCCGAACCGCCAAACTACACAAGTATGCAATAAGCAAACATAGCATGCGATACATCATGTTCATACCAAACGAGAAGTCTGAGGCTAGGACGTAGTAAGCTATCACTGAAACAGAGTTTTCAATTAGCAAATAGCTTCTGACAGTCAATCCACGTAAATCGTACGACTAGGATAAGGCGTTGACATATCGATCCTTATTTCAAAGGCACGGCTGACTATAGCAGACTTGCTTCGTGTTACCACGGGCAGTGCCGGTAAAGTCATTCCGATAACTTCTCCTTCGTTGCGATGCGGCAAACACCAACCCATACCTTAAGCAGGGACACAGTGATTCGGCGCCACTTCCAGGTAGCATATCGGTCGGAAGACGTGCCATGGAAGTACCAATGATACCCAGCCAATTTAGCGGTAGATGATACACGCAGACAGGAAAAAGTGCACAGAATCCTATGACTGCAAAGGTCGAAGGCAATGAATCATCCAAGTCGTGTTGTATGATGGAAATGGTTCAGACTGCTGTTTGTTGCATGCTCATCTCAAGATAAACGCGCCTTTGCGTGATAGATACCTTTGTAGAAACCATAAGAGACGCTCAAGAGCCACCAGCGTTCGCCCCGGGAGTTGAAAAAATTGTCTGGCTTCTCGCCGAACGTTTTGAGTATCAGCGGAACCGGGGATAATTCGATCTGTAAACTTTCCGGACGACAGGGCTTTTATGGTCACATGAACGCAACACACGGCTCCGCTCCATTATCTGACAAGGCACGAGTAGAAGTCATGTCGTCTGTCCCACTATCGAAAGATTATCGAGGTTCAGGGGCATTCGCATTGATGAGCAGCTAGAATGACATGGTGCTGTTATGTGACACAAAGGAAGTGCTAGATAGTAGATTTGATGCCAAATCGCCTCATAGAAACAGTTTTGAAGCAAGGTTTAAATCTACTAGGCATATTGCATAACCTAACATTTCCAATTCCAATTTCCTCTTCTGCATCTTTCTCACGACATTGACACTGCAAGCAAGAAAAGGTCTCAGATGTTGCACGTTTCTGCCACAGCCTCTCAGATACCATGCTATCGACCTGTTCAATCATATCTCGCACGTACCAAACGCTTGAAAATCTGGAGTGTAGTATTTGCACCAGGGTGTATAGAGTATCCAATTGACTCCTCTCTTGGGAGCAATTGTTATAAACACATTTAGTTACCGTATGAAATGTGAGAGGGAGAATAATCCAAGCCGTTCTGCAAAAGCATGGTGTTAGTGAGAAACTGGCATGCAAAATGCATAGTACCGGGAGGGTTCTCACAGCCACTGTGGAGGGTTTTCCACCTTGAGAGATCCCAGCATAGACTTCACGAATTCAGATACCCGGATAGATGCTCTCATGATTTTATTTAAAGCAATTAGTCTCGGAACGTCATTAGAATCGTCCTAGTGCGGATAATGTAAGAAAGGCGCTTCACATATTGGCCGACTATTTCATGCACTGTACTTACTACCCATTTGAGTAAAGGCCATACTATGTGGTGAAAGCGAGACTCATAAAGCAGCTGCATTGTTCATCTATGAACATGAGGCTCAGAAAACAAGCTGCTGAATAGCAACTCGTGACTGGTGGTATCCACCAGTCTCGCCGAATTCGCCGAACACGATGAGACCGTCTACACTAAGCTTGCAGTGCAAAGTGCACTCGAGAAGTGACTATCTGGCAGTTCATAACTGAATCATTTTACCATTCCTAGTTGAAAAGATTTTCATTGGCTTTCTCTGGCCTTGCCCAGACTAGACGGGGAATAGCTTGATGGAAATATTACCTGAAGAGGAATTTGGTAGCCATCACACTCCTACAGTCCAGATGCTAAAACTACTTGGTGACTTGAAAGGAATGTTACTCGGCTATTCAATTACCAACTAATATCACTTTTTGATAGATCCTGCTGCCGAACGGTAATGCTTACCAATTCTGGGATCTGTCGTATATCAAGCGATTCGATTTATCAGCATTTCGGTCGTTGACTAGCAGAAAGGCACATATAAAAGCCGGTGACATCCAGGGAGTCTCATAGTAACCATACTTCAGAAAAAAGTACTGTCGCTAAAATGCGGGCTTCTCTCCTGACCTTCATCCTCGCCGCAATTGCGACTGGATCCCCCCTACCTTCGACAGCAGCATCAACATGCAAAGATATCGAAATTCCCATCACCGTCTCAGTCCCACGCTTCGTCATCAATGCAACAGTAAACGACAACTGGGATGCAGCAACGCTCACTCTGAACCTCACCAGACGAGATTTCAGTACTTCGGCTGATCCGCTTCCAATATCTGGCAATATGACTTCAGCCACCGACAGTACGTATGTTATTGGAGCTACGTTGTGTGGAACGGGGGGTCCAATGCTGGTTTTGACGCACGGCATTATTGAGTCTAAGCTGTATGTCGTCCGCCTGACCGGCAAGCAGTCGACTTTGTTGATGAACCCTTGTTTGTTAGATACTGGCAACCGACCTTTCACCACGCACAGCTATACAGCTTCGTAGACGCCGCTGTGGCTGCTGGATACTCTGTTCTCAACTATGACCGGATCGGCGTCGGCTCTTCCTCGAAGTGAGTAACGATTCAACAACCATCTATTCACTCTTTTGACTACGAGGCTAACGCGTCAACTCTTTCTAGGGTCAATTCCTTAGTCGACGCCCAATTCCAAGTCGAGACTGCCGTCCTCAATTCCCTCGTCGACTACGCCCGCCAGGATGCCAATGCAAGCCAAATTGCCCTCATCGGGCACAGTTACGGCTCCTACATTTCCACTGCCTCAGCAAGCCAGATCGCCGTCGACGCCGTCGTCCTCACCGGTTTTAGCGGCACATTCACATACTTCAACCCTTTCCTCGCGGGGGCCGGGCTTCGAATCGCAAATCTTCAAGACCCAGGACGCTGGAGTGATCTTGACTCTGGGTACCTGACATCCTCGGATTTGTATGCGGAGAGCTATGTTTATTTTGCGGAACCGTACTTTGAGCACTCAGTCGCGGAGTGGGTGTATAGAGTTGCCAGTGAGCCCTTTGCGTTGGGGGAACTACCGTCGTTGTTGGCTACGGATATTGAGTATGGGAATATCACCGCTCCGGTACTGGTTTTGCAGGGACAGTATGATGTCTCGGCGTGCGGTGGGAATTGTGTTGGTTTGTTGAATGCTACGAAGTCGCTGTTCACGGGCTCGGAGGTTGTTGAAACCGTGGATGATTTGCCGGCTGGGTAGGTTGCTTACAATCATTTGTTCAGAAGTGTAGGTCACTACTGAGGCTGACTGGCTACACAGGCATGATCTCAATCTGCATAAGATTGCTCCTCAGGCATTTGAGATGATTTTTGATTTTCTCAAGGCGCAGGGCTTATAATCTCGTCGACTACTACTGGCTGTTTGCAACGTTATAAGTTCGTGGGAGCGTTACTCTATTGAAAAGCTTGTGTCCGGACAATGGTGAATTATGAGTATGCAATTGATTATGTACAGCTAATAGAATGCAATCTGGGGGTATTCGACTTTCGCCAGTGCTCCAAGGTCTAAACAGTGGTTGGCTCCATAACCTTGAGGTGAATAAAAATGATCGATCCGATATCCGAGGTAGACTCCTGGGTCATGCATGAAAATGGAATTAGTCCAAGAGGATCCTGTCTGCTCTGTGCCCCTTGCGGTCGTATATGAAGCCATGGACGTTTACCCTTCGGTTCTTCTCCGGGCTGACGACATCTAGTAGATCCCTGACGCCTTCCATCTGTTTGATGACGTTGAGTTCGACCAAGTGTTTGTTGCGATCGTTGTCTGCGAGGCTGTCGAGTTCATGTTGATGTGTTGAGCATAGAGAGCTGATTTTCCTTTTGTGTCGTTAGTACAAGACTTCCCACGGAACAAAGGAATGAGCAACCTACTTCTGCCAAGGATATGCTGAGTTGGTGGCCGAGTCTGTCTTGACGATGCCACATCCATAGTGTCCACAGACAATGATATGCTTCACCTGTAGCAGGGTAAGTCAGACGACATACACACAACGTAACCTTTCAACAAATTTCAGGTGACTAACCTCCAACATCTCCACAGCATGCTGCACAGCACTCGCCCAGGCCAAATCCGTACTCAGAGCCATATTACCCCAATTTCGCACCACAATCATCTCATCCTCCAGCAGATGATTCAACGTCGTTGTCTCCTCATATCCGCTATCGGAACATCCGAGCCATAAGATCTGTTGCTTTGATTGACCGAGACTGGGAATCAGGTCCCTCGGTATAGGCTCTACTTTGTAGTGGGGGGTTTGTGTTTGTTGTTGGTATTGTGAGAAAAGTCGTTGGCCCATGGCTGCGATGTGTGATGGTTTATTTATCGTTGAGAATGTGATGAATCCAGAGCGCAGAGTGTTTAGGGAGGCTCGTACTGGTGATAACATGGGGAGAGAATCGAGAAAAGTCCAACCAAATGAATTCAAGTCCGTCCAACGAGGCTTTTAAGTATTCTGATACTACCTAAGTATAGTAGAATACTCAATCAAAGAGAGAAAACAGACGCAAAGAATAGTAAAAAGTAGGATCCCTGCCTCCGAATGAGGGCAAACCTTGGTCGGTCAAAACTCGGCGTACAAATTAGCGCTAAGGATTAGGGTTTTGGCAGCTACACCGGCGATATCTCGGAGCGTGTGAAACAAGCTGCGAGTCATCTTTAAGCATCGCTGGCTTCTAGCCTTGCACAGCTTTAAGAGCTGCAAATAATTCTCTCATCGGCGCTACGCCTGTACCGTACTAACAGTACAGGGTTTGCCTTGTCGGCATTTCTGCCCAATATTGCCTAAAGAGCTCGTAGATCGTTGGCCGTCATCTCTCGGCAGACATGCTTGTCCCTGCATACTTACGTGCAATCGTTCGTCGGCTTTCATCTCACTACGTAGCTGGACAGTCGAAGTTGCAGAGAGACTAGGAGCCTACTATGTACATGTACGTACTACGTAGTAGTTCATAGTAGCGCAGAAGAAAAAATCCCTCATCTGGCCGACCCATCTCCGGTCAATCACCGAACGAATCCCGTAGCCCTAATCTCGGCATTTCTCAGACACGTCGGACAGATGGCCGAACAGGTACAATCAATCAATCCTTTTCAACTGTTCTCCTGAAGCTGTAACTGCTTAGGCTGCCTAGGCCGAGAATTATCGCCTATACCGGAATACGAAGCATATATAATCTGGCTCTGCCTCTCTAGCTGAGGTTCCCCAGCTCCTCGCACGTATCGTGGTCATTCAGCTCAAAGATCCCTGTCAACCTACGACATACTGCTGCTACCTACTTTAGGTAGCTCCCGGACAGCACTATGTGGATTACACGCGGTATCTCGATCGTCAACTTCACGGTCGCTTCGTCGGCGCTCGCATTCCAGGTCTTCGTTCTATACCCATGGCACAACAAGCTGGACGATGAGTTCAGAGCTTTGAAGCAGGAGCATCTTCGAGTATTGCAGCAACTCAGTCAAAAGACGGTTACTTGAGTATCATCACAAACAAATACACCATCCAACAGCCACGGCATGACGCCAAGGGCGACTGCTGTACTGAGCTGAGCCGACATGAGATTGTAGCGACATTACAGAGGGTACAATCGCTGCATACTCGGAGTTCATACGGCGTGTCGAATGGCAGTATACGGTTACCGGATGCTAGACCGTGTTACAGAAATGATATTCAACGATGTTTATATCTCAGTCAGACCGTGGTTTGACCTATCGCCTATTCACTTTCTATTTCCCTTTCTGTATCTCATACATGGGTGACGATACGCTGAGTTGTCGACGGCGGATACTAGATCGATGACGGAATGCGTCAGACGAACGGGCCTACTCAGAGCTTGAGGTGTCAGAGTGTTAGATCATGGGGCGTTTCGGTAGTATCCTATCAGAAGGACAGACAGGTTGCTGTTCTTCAACATCTGAATAATATAGATTATACATAATAGACATACAGAATTATCTCCTTTGGGACTACACCTTGCTACATCAAGTCTGACGCCGCGAGAACCACGCGAACTCGAAGCACTGTATCTTCCACCTTTGATTCTACCTGAACCGACCCGAATCTTTTTGTTTTATTTTGGGGTTTTCTTTTTTCTTGAACAAAGCTCTCTCTGAAGTGTACTAAAACGAGCCCAGACTTTGATTCGCTCTAGAACACACTGGCAATTACGAGCCAACTACAGTGTCTCTATGAACAACGTTGGCAGCTATTGAGGAAGAGGATACCGGGGATCAACATGTCTACGACAAAAGTAAGTCACCAACAGCACGATTATATTCCTAAGTCTGGATCGATGATGGAGGCTGCATCATGACTCATGCGCAGTTGCTCAGCTTGGAAGTATTTCAGGCTGCCAGTGTTGTGATATGAAGTGGGTGTGATGTTTAGCATCAATAGCAGCTTGAGAGGCGCTTCAGCAAGGAGCAGTAGTTCCTTCAGCGATGATCTTGACTTATGCTGGATGTCACGTTCTGCTACGGGTGGATGTATGGCAATAATATATGGGTCACAACATGATCCCCGATTGGAAAAAGAGAGTTCTCGGCCGGGCAAGCGAAGATATGCGTCGGGACGATGAATTGGGGTGAAGGTAACAACGCAAATGATTCGAGCTATCAAGCAACCAGTCCTGCAGGTCATCTTTGCTTTCTAGTTGTCATGGGGTTCACGTTGAACATCGCAACCCTGATTCGTCTTAGTATGCAAAAGAAGTCTGGGTATTATCGACTGAACTGGTGGCTGAAGAAAATAATGAAGCTTTCCCGACGTTCCGCTTGGATGCGCGCTAGGGGAATATCGTACCTGAGGATCAACGACGACGTAGTGCATGACCTCCGCGACGCATTCACCAGACTTGGTCTACCGAGTCGTTGTATAGCATGTTAAATAGTTCGGCAAGTCTTAGAACTTACCTTTCATTGTCGAGATCTTGTTTCGTTTCGTGTACTACTTTTTGGCCCAAGTCAGGAACTACCTACCTAGGAAGTAACAATGAAGCTGGGTTATCTTGCATTTCTTCCTACGCTAGTCGGAACAGCATGCGCATATCTAGCAACAACAACTGCAAGTACCCTTCTTTATAAGTTTGATAGAGGTTTCACTTACAACGGGAATAGCGCTACTATGACGGCCAGGAGGGCGCTTGTGGCTGCGGTACAAGCTCTGGCTTAGATTCCTGGCAGGTTAGTTTCCTTTTTCTTTTCTTTTTTTTTGATCTTCACAAGGAATGAGAGACATTGACTAGTTTATGCTTCAAAGCTCGGTATTACCAGCGGCGTATACACCGCTGCAGGATCCCAAGCTCTCTTCGATACTGCCGGTGCTACCTGGTGCGGCGCCGGGTGCGGAAAATGTTACAACCTCACGTCGACAGGCACTTCACCCTGCAATGGTTGTGGTCTTGGTGGTGTCGCTGGCGAGAGCATCATCGTCATGGTAACCAACCTTTGTCCATACAACGGTAATCAGCAATGGTGTCCAGAAGTTGGCGGCACGAACCAGTACGGATATGGCTACCACTTCGATATCATGGCGCAGAGCGAGATTTTTGGCGACAACGTTGTCGTTAACTTTGAACCTGTTGCGTGCCCCGGACAGGCGACCTCGGACTGGGAATCGTGCGTGTGCTATGGCGACACCGCTACGGACGTCACACCCGTGGGATTGACAAGCGGCGGAGGTTCTAGCAGCTCATCTTCAACGTCTCCCACACAGACAACGGCGACATCGACATCAAGTACAACAACGACATCCACCTCAAGTTCAACTAGTGCAACGCAGACGGTGTACGGACAATGCGGCGGAAGCGGCTGGACTGGAGCGACGGTATGTGCAGCGGGTTCCACCTGTCAAGTGCAGAGTCAGTGGTACTCGCAGTGCCTGCCTTAAGCATAGGTCGGAGGCAGAAAGAACGAACGTAGTGTACCTCGACGCTGCTTGAAGATAAGGAATTCACAGATTATCCGAATAACTTAAGCTCCGAATGTATGACCCGAACAGACAGCTGTAGGTTGATGCTGCAACTCATTGTAATGAACGCGGCTCATAGAGACGAAGTATGCAAGACACTGTGACTGTCATTTTCATTGTACATAACTTGGAAGTATTCTGGCTGCAGGCATGACAGGGATGCTCACTCGAATATGCAGTTCCCACGTGGTGGTGAAGCTAAAACGATGGGCGTTGTATAGCCAGTGCACACTCCAGAGGTCCAGGCAGTGTTTCGTGTAGCACAGAGGAGTTGAGATTTAATCCACGTTGTTTCACATTCAAATAGTCAAGCGAAAGATAGGATCAGATCGAACCCTTCAGTTGAGAGTGACGATGACCAGTGTTCCTGAAGAAGATTACTGTACGTAGTAAATGGCCGCGTCTGAAGCGAGCTAATTAAGCTTATTGCTGCGGCGACTAACGACTGACGATGCCCACCGCCCGTCCGAAGCTAACAGAGCTTAGCCGCCTTAACTCCGCTCTTACTACCCAAAACTTACCTACATTCTTTCTGTCAATGACTGAACCAATGTTCGTTTTGATTTGGCTTCATTATCGTTGTCGTCATGGATGCGAGTTGCATATGACATCCTAGACCCACCTACAATGCTCAGTACTTCTGAGAGGCTTGGAGCATTTTGAAAATGCAGCAGCCCAACGGTGCGTAGTACCACCTTCCCTCACCAGAGAGTGACATCCTCGCGCGCACACGACATCGCAAACCCCATCGTGCACTGTATTTCGATCCAAGACATTGTCACTGATAGAATCCGATGGGCTGGTCTAATATTTGAACAGCTCCCCAACCGGGTCGGGCAATCCCGCCGCTTCAGACAACAATACCCCTCGGTTCCGACGAGACTCCTATAACGTCGCACCATACTCCCACCCCTCCCGCGGATCGATTGACGCCGAGAAATGCCTCCTCTCAATCTGTCGCCGGCCTACACAGTAGGGACTCATCTGTTTCTGGTCCTAGGGGAAGACCTCTCGACACATCCGGTCGCGGCTTAACGACGCTCCAACCACAATCACGGAGTCGCGGCCAATCTCACTCTAAGAGTCCCGAATCGAATGTTGGTCGTGTCGACGGTCTTATCGAGCGCAAACCCTCCCTATCTTCCTACGGCCATCACCGAAAAACGTCTATTGTTCATGGCATCCAGCATTCGCGCAGCCCAAGCTATACACCTACGTCTGCGGGTCCTCTAAGCCCGGAAATCATCGCGTCTGCAGGCTCGGGTAGCATAGCCGGTATATCATTGGGATCGGAGTACATGTTTTCCAACCGAAATGAGGACTCGGAGCCTATCTTGAAGTTTCCGGCCAACGGAAACAATGGTCCAGCACACTCTCCAGCCAGCGGTCTTAGTACGATTCAAGATGACGTTGAGCATTTGACGCTGGGACAGACGGTGACGAGGAGTGGCAGTTTGGTCCACAAGAAGATGCCCTCGACTAGCAAGCTCCGACGAGAGCATTCACACAGTCGCGCGCATTCGAAACATCACCAAGAAGCGAAGACGGTCGGTGAATATGCGCTGCATCATCTTTTTAACTCGGTGAGTACATAGTCTCTCTACGGAATGTTTGTTATATTGCTGATCGGGTTATCGCAATAGTTTGTCGCACATGCGGACAACAAAATCAATCAAAGTATCGTCAAAGTCGGGGAAGTCGAGGCTCCGGTAGAAGAGGTTTGCGGGGAAGGCGCTGATCCTGTTTTCGACCAACTCATTTCGGCTTTGGGACATATCGCTCGCAACAAACCGAAACCTCTGATTGATACTATTATGCTATGGCGCAGGGCCAAAGGTGAGGCTGCGACTTCAGCCAAAAATCCCCAGGTAGGAACCATGCTTTCGTTTCAGGTGGCACCACGAATATTGATACAGTACGATACAGAAGTTCCACAGCACCGAAAATGGACCGCTGCTTCGTCGAAACACAGAACCTATCCAACCAGCAACCTCCGAGTCGGAACTGGGTTCAGAATCTACCCCGCCTGCTCCTAT
Source organism: Talaromyces sp. PB3603 (assembly GCA_023625915.1). Taxonomy (NCBI): domain Eukaryota; kingdom Fungi; phylum Ascomycota; class Eurotiomycetes; order Eurotiales; family Trichocomaceae; genus Talaromyces; species Talaromyces sp. PB3603. Next base: position 1,013,887 of record JAMAFY010000005.1, read on the forward strand.
ACAAAAGGATGAAGTTCAACTTCTCGAGCGTCGAGCGACAGTATCGGTATACCTCGTGTGCAGAGTGTTGATTGAGATCTTCAACCAAAGCACTGTCGAGGCGATCGGCGCCGAGATGACAGAGCGCCTGGAAGATATCGTTTTCGGACAATTGAAGGCGGTTGATCCCGAACAGATAGCAGCTTCACCACTGCGCATGGCAAATTGGAGGATTTATGGACAACTCCTAGGCAAGATGAGTGAGATTAATTTCACTAGCGTGACGACGCGTTTCATCAACGAGCTTGAACGGTATCAGAAAGAGGCTGCTATGCGAGGCCAGACCAGAGAGCTAGATGCAAAGGCAGAACTGTTGATCTTGGGCATGCGGCATTTTAGCATCAAAACTTATCCTGAAGAGGCGTGGACCAAGTCGTGCGAATATATGAGATCCGTAGCCCGACTTTTCGTCAACGCTCACGGCCAAAGGGTCAAACAAGCCTACTGCTATATCATCGAGAAGGTTCTCATCTCAATCGCAGCTAACCCAGCGTGCGACGTGGGCCATCCGCTGTGGAAGGACTTTCTCGAAATAATAACTCCACGGCTTACACAGATGATTGCCAAACCCCGGCATTGGCCGACTGCTTTCCCTTTGCAAACCATCTTGCTCTGTGTTTCTTCGAAGGATGCTTTCGCTAGTCAATGGCTTTCAATTGCACTCAATTTACCCACACGTCTCAGAGATCGGCCTACTCGAGGTCTGGCACTCCAAGCTTTATGTCGACTATTATGGACATATCTTTTCCGATACCCCGATTCCCCTAATATCACGCTCAAACGAGTTGACGAAGTCATCAAAGTTGCCCTGCCGCCAGGAAGGAGGACCTACCTAACAACAGAGCCATCCGTGGCCGATCCTTTGATCCAGCTTATCCGGATGATAGGCTTTAAGCTCCCAGACCTCTGTTTTCGCAATATCATCTTTCCCCTCATAAATTCCGATCTTTTTTTGTCGGGGAGAGAGCTGAAAATAGAACAAATGGAGCCGGAGAGAATGGTGGTAGGAATTCGATCATTTGTCGCAATCATGTGTGATCTCGAGAATGGCGACCAGTTATACCCGCCTTTCCCAGCTGGTCCCATTTCTACCCACTTTGTCGATATTCCCAACTTCTTGCTTCCGCCTCGACCGCAGCTCCTAGCAGATCCTAAAAATCGCGCAGTCGTTTCGGACCCTTCGTCTTTGTCACGCCCAGTCGATGTTTCCAAACTCAACGAAGTAGCGAAGGACTATTACGTGCAATTTTGTGAAATCTTAGGGAAAATCACCATTCTTTGTGACAATACCTTTGGTGGACAGGCAGCTCTTGATGAGAAATTTAGCGGTTCTACACCGAAGACTCCCATATCGGAAGCCTTCAGTTTCGGCCGACGCGATGACCATGCGAGTCTTGTTGAACAAAGGCAGGGGTTTTACGATCTACTCCATGTGGCTGTTCAAGTACTTCCGAGGTGCTTGTCCGACCATATACCCTTCAACTCCCTCATCAATTTACTTTGCACAGGTACAGCACATGTGCAACCCAACATAGCCAGATCTTCGGCAGAATCATTGAAGTCGATAGCACGGCAGATGCATGCTCAACAGGTCACGATCGGGTTCGCACGATTCATTTTCAACTTTGATGCTCGGTACTCTACTATGTCGGATGAAGGAATGCTTGGGCCGGGTCATATCGAATCTACTCTGACACTCTATGTTGAGCTTTTACGAATCTGGATTGAAGAGATCCAGCAAAAGACAAAAGACATTGCGACCGAACAGGCAGAGAAGAGTGTCGGCTCCGGCACCCGAGCTTTGCAACTTGATCTTTCTAGCGTACTCGCCTACGTCGAGGAAATTGAAGCGCATGGCATCTTCTTCTTGTGCTCCCAATCTCGCAGAGTCCGTCGCTTTGCTATTTCTGTGCTCCGCCTTGTCACCGAATTTGACAGCGCACTGGGCAAAGAGAATACGAGAATCATTCGAATTCTCGAAGCAGATTCGCATCAGATCATGGACCTCAACGATGAACACTTGACGATCGCGGAGCGGAGTCGTCTCCAGAAAGGGAAGCGAAGAAGTACTTCGCAAAACACGCTGATTGAACTTTGCAGCAGCGATGTCTCTTACGACTCTAGCCTTTGGGTCAAGGTTTTTCCAAATATTGTTCGGGTCAGCTTCGATACCTGTCCGGTTGCGGTCACTCTCGCTCGAGAAATAGTATGTGCTAGGCTTGTACAGATGCACAGAAACATAACTGCTTTAGCGGAGAGCCAACGACTTCAGCAATATGCAACCTTCGATATGACACAAGGACGATCTCTAGGCCGAGCTAGATCGCCGGCGGAGATCATGATTGAGCAATGGAAGCTTTATCTTCTGATGGCTTGTACCACGCTAAGTAATGTCGGGGCTCAATCTCAGAGCCAACTGGCGAACGCCGAACATGCACGCAGAACGTCCAAAGGAACACAAACCGCACAGGATAAGATTGGTTCTGCTCGAGCCCTCTTTGCATTTGTGATTCCGTTACTCTCTGCCTCTCTTGATTCGATAAGAGAAGCTATTGTTGCAGCATTAGGCTCGATAATCAAGGCTTTATACAGGACTCTCCTTGAGTCTCTGCAGTATGCAGTGACGACATGCAACGAAGAGGCGAAGTTGCGCATCGGAACCCACAATCGCACCCCAAGCAGTCCTCGACGAAGTCGCAAAACAGATCGTTTACGTACTGAAGTTACGCACGTCTACAAACTTACGTCTACTTTCCTCAGAGAAGCCGATATATTCAATGACGACTGGATTGTCAATAATCTGGTAACTTATGCGAAAGATTTACGCCTATTCCTCAGCGACGCGGAAGTACAGAACGACTGGGAATTTCAGCGCCTACGTTACCATTACTGTGGACTGATGGAGGAGCTTTTTGAAGGTATCAACCGTACCAAAGAATCATCTCGCTGGATGCCATTTGAGTCTCGGAAATCCGCCTTCTCCTTGATGGAAGGCTGGTGCGGATACTCCCCAAGTCAGGCACAGATCGCTCAGAGAGAGGACAACATGCGACGTTTTGCTATTGCGCAACACAACGATCCAGGGGACCTCAGGAACCCAGCAGCTTTGATAGAGATCGAAAAGAAAAATCTCCAATCTGCGGCGCTAAGCGCAATGTCGTCGTTATGTGTAAGATTAGATCCGTACTAAAGTATCAGCTGATGGAAAGCTAACATTGTGTAGGCTGGACCAATAAGTACAACAACGGAAGGCGGTTCAATCCTTCAGTTTGACGTGAGCCGGATGCTGGTTTGGATGGGCAGTATTTTTGAGACCCCTAGCGATAAGTTGCATACTATCGGTCGAAGAGCACTGAAAAACCTCATTACTCATAACAAAGAGTATCCCTTTCTACTCGAACGTATGGTAGATCTGTGCTACGGCTTTGACCGAGACAGGCGTCTTGGGGAAAAAGCTCTTGAGAGCTATTTTGAGGTCGTCAATCAAGTCCTGATAGAAGAGACCGACTATGCAGTAGCGTTTTGGAGAATAGTGGCGGTGCTGATGTACATGCTGGGCAATGAAAAGAGAGACATCCGCATGAAGGCAGTAAAGCTGATCCGCATTCTAGAGGAACGGCAGCAAAAAAGTTCTCGGCTTCAAGATTTTGATATCAGTCTTTCTGATAAGACGACAGCGGTTTACAAACTTGCGCAATTTGAAATTTCGAAACGGCTCGCTTCGCAATATCCTGACCTAGGCTTTCCGATATTTTCTGAATTTTCAAAGCATTTCACTCGAATCATGTCAACTGATGATCAACGAAACGTCGTTACCGCAATCCTGCCATGGGTTCAGGCGATGGAGCTGCAAGTTGACCCTAACCAACAACCTACTCCGCGGTCGTATATGCTTCTGGTCAATATGCTCGAAATCACCATCATCCGTTGCAAGCTCCTTCCCAATGAAGTGCAAGCTCTTTGGCAGTCACTAGCTACCGGGCCCCATGGAGGCAATGTCCAAGTTATCCTCGATTTCACCATCAGCCTATGCTTAGATCGCAAGGAACAGAATTTCGTCGAATATGCCAAGCAAATCGTGGTTTTCCTATCGTCTACTCCGGCAGGCTCCAAAGTCATTGAATTTTTCTTGCTACACGTCGCACCTAAGTACATGATACAGGAACGAAAAGATGAAGTTGAGTCACCGCCGGACTGTCGGGGGCTACCCTACGTTGCCAATTTGAACGAGATACTACCGATTGGTAACAAACAGGTAAGACGTTTGACTTGTACTATACCTTGAAACTGCTTGCTTACAGATTACCTTAGGCCGGTTTGTCGATGGGACAGCTCTCGATGATCTTCCTCGTGGATCTGATCGTTGGCCCTGTCACTCTAGCTGTACAAGATGTGATCAAGCTTTTACATGTGGTCCTGATCCTATGGGATCATTACACCTTTACTGTGCAAGAGCAGGCTCGCGAAATGCTTGTCCATCTCATTCACGAGCTCGTCTCTTCTAAGCTTCAAGATGAAGTTTCCACCGAAGCGCGACAAGCTATTGAGCACTTTGTCGAGTCAATTCGTAGAAGCGATGCATCGGTTACCTGGGAGTACGAGGAAAATCATGGCAAAGAAGGAGATGATGGTGCCCAGGTCCCGCCTGGTATGGTTTTCGTGACGCGACAGGTTGTGCAATTCTTGAACCTAGTTCATGAAGATATTAGCGATCACTGGTCTAAGGAAGCTTTGAATTGGGCCACATCATGTCCTGTCCGCCATTTAGCCTGTCGCTCTTTCCAACTGTTCCGATGCATTTCGAAATCTTTGGAACCAAAGATGCTAGCAGATATGCTTGCGCGCCTCTCTAATACAATAGCCGACGAGGAAACAGACTATCAGACATTTTCCATGGAGATACTCACTACTTTGAAGGTCATAATCAAATCGCTGGCACCGGCTGATCTGATGCAATATCCTCAGCTCTTCTGGACTACGTGTGCTTGTCTGAACACAATACATGAGGTTGAATTCATGGAGAGCATCGGTATGCTTGAGAAGATGCTCGATAAAATTGACATGGGGAACCCCAATGTTGTGGCTACTTTAAGTGGCGCGCAGCCACCCCGATGGGAGGGAAATTTTACAGGAATCCAAGACTTGGTGTACAAAGGCCTCAAGTCTTCAGAGTCTGTCAATGAGACCTTGAGTCTGCTGCACCGATTAACAGCCCTACCAGATAATGCGCTTGTTGGTGAGAGCAATCGGTTGCTCTTTTCGATTTTGGCAAACATACCGCACTTTCTTCATCAGTTCGATGCAGAATCGAATGATCCGAAGATCATGGAGAGAGCAAATCTATTGGGTCAAGTAGCCGACCGACAGGGTTTTGAACGACTGGCTGCGTGTCTGGTAGGCTTTGCCAATGCGCAGTGGAAGAAGGAACAGGACTTTTTGCAGCATATCGTTTCAGAAATTTGCTCATACTACTTCCCAGCACACGAGGTACAGTGTCTGGTTTTTGTAATGGGCTGCTTGACAAATGCTACGCAGTGGTTCCGAGTCAAGACTTTGAGCATTCTGAGTGTCTTGATTCCAGAGATGGACATGCGACGACCCGAAATTACTTCCCATGGCCCAGATTTAATCTCTCCTCTCCTGCGACTGCTTCAGACAGAGCTATGCCCCCAAGCACTGGAGGTCATGGACCATATTATGACCGTCTCAGGCAATCCGATGGAGAAGCATCATCTACGCATGAGTATGGCGTCGTCGTCCTCTTCTCGAGCTATTCGAAAGCAATACGAGCGGATACAGAGTTTGTACGGTATACCAGAACCTACGGGCTGGTCTATTCCTGTACCCGCGGCGCAGTCGGCTACTACGCGCCACAATGTTCACGCTGTGTTCTATACGTGCGCAGAAGCTGATCGTATGGAAGCGCAGAGAGTGGCAACTCCGGATGTTGAGTTTAGTTCTGAGGATTACAGCGAATCTTTCTACCCATCATCAATCCGCACAGATACCATGAAGTCCATTGACACGCAGACGGACGGAAACATGGGTGAGATCGTCCAGCGTCTGGACAGCTTGGATGACTTCTTTGACGAGGCCGACTTTGGATTCCAAACACCATCCATGAGTTCACTCTCGGAGATGCGAGGCTACCCCGGGAGCTTTGCAGATACATCGGCCTCTCTTTATGATCAGCAAACGGCACCGATCCTCCGAAAGTCCCTTGCTCGAACCCCTTCGTCGTCGTCCTTCCACAACGGTCTTGCCGAGACATCACGACCGCCGACTAGACTTGACGGCGTGTTTCAAATGAGTTCGCCTGCCCTTGGTCCAGCGCCTACTTCAGCACCTGGCGGAGGGCTGCGTCCTGTGATGCACAGTCGATCCGTGACATCGCCGGCCAACCACCTGGTCAATCACACTCCGAGTCTGTCAGCGACGAGCATGTCACCTCATCCTATCATGGAGTCTACGTTGCTATCCGATAGCGAGGTCGAAGAAAGCTTTTCCGACGTCGACGAACGTGCCGGCCTTCACCCGTCAACATCACGCAGCGCACAGGCAACAAGTCTCGCCCGGAAAGGCTCAGAGGGAACATCATCCTTAGAATCTATGATCCGCAGCGGCATGCGGCGTCTCACCGGCGGTACTGCGTCCGGTCGGGAGAAAGAGCGACAACGGGATTTGCTGCGAGCTCATCAGCGGGCAGTTGCACAAACAGCAAACTCGCCGCGGGTACCTAAGGTTCCGGCCGAGTATCTGACAGGATCAGTGAGTAGTCCTACGTCTCCGGGTCAAGGGGCTGCACCGGGAGGAGTATGACGAACGATGTGCGATTAATGTAAAGAAGATGTAGACATGAGATTCCCATTTCTTTTTTTTTTTATTTTTTTTATTTTTGTGACTGTTTGATGTTAAGTAGTTTTGTCTGCATATACTAGGTGTACTATTATCGATCGATCTATCTAACTATCTATCTTTCTTTCTATCTTTCTATCTATCTATCCATCACGAAACCTAAACGTATACATATACCAGAATTGATGGTGTTTGATATCCTCGGCGTCCAGGTCGGCTTCTTGTCCGAGGCTTAGCCGCATCCAGCCGCTCCTATCCTTTGCTGCCTGAGCACTGGGGCATCAGCCACCCAAGGCCGAGGCCCGCATGCCCCCAACTTTCCGGATCCTTCTCTATGCGGGGATCGATGATTAGTGATTGATGAAAATGAATGGGATACAGCTTCTACTACGACCGGGCTGTGTGAGCTGAGAGCATACCCGAACGCATCTATGCAACCAACAATCATTGACTGAGCAACCGTGTAGACCGGTCGGCAGAAACCGGTAACCCCCCCTATGCCTGCTATCATCACTCTACTCATACTAATCAATTAGCTAGCTAGTTACCTGGAGTGAACGATACCTACGGAGCAGACTGTCCCGCGCCTGTCCCCGCATCCACGCTGAATCAGCCAATATCTTCAAGCATGCTGAGAGCAGTCATACCCGTTCTAGGATAGAAAGTAGTGAGGACGAGTCATCGTGTATCTTGGTTCCTGAATGTATGCGATATCTCGTGCTGTGATTGGGTGTCCCCGCGTTGTCGTCGTAGTACCCCCGACTGCCTGAAGCTACAAAGGTCGTGTGGTCGCCTGCTCGTTCCTTCTTCTTTCTTTCCTTTCTCTTTTCTCTGAATCTCTTCCAACCTCCATCCCGTTCTCGTCCTTTGCCTGACTCTCTCAACACCCATCTTTCGCATAGATTATTGCGCTTGTATGCTTGTAAGATTTCACGCTTCACTATGATCCCCGCACGTGCTCTCCCTTTGGGGAAATCGCTCAAGGCCGCTCCTGGCGCGCAGCGGCTTTTCTCGACTTCGCTGGCCCGAGATGCTACCTGGGGCTTCATTGGACTCGGTCACATGGGTATGTATTACGCTTGATCACGACATGTAGCTACTGTTATTTTATCACTCAAAGAACTGACGGGACGACAACAGGCTATCCCATGGCACGGAATCTACGCGCCAAGATCCCCGCGTCAGATACGCTGATCGTGCACGACGTCAATGAAGAAGCCATGCGCAAATTCGCCCACGAGGCCAAGACGGCCAATACCGGTCCTGTCGAGTTTACCGACAGTCCCAGAACAGTGGCCGAGAAATCTGTAGGTCTACGGCACGTCAATGTCCTGATAAGAACGAGTTCTAACGCAATACTAGACAACTGTCATCTCCAGTCTCCCCCAACCAGTCCATGTTCGACAGGTCTTCCACTCCATCCTCAAGCCAGGTCCCCTCCCCCAGCTTGAGCAAGAACGCCTCTTCATCGACTGCTCTACCATTGATCCAGTGACCTCCAAAGAAGTCGCCAATGCCGTCCAAGCACCCAACCAAGGCCGCTTCGTTGATGCGCCCATGTCCGGCGGTACGGTCGGCGCCGAAGCCGGGACCTTATCCTTCATGTTCGGCGCCTCCTCCAAGACCGGCGCTCTCGTGGAGCGCGTCAAGTCCGTCCTTGCGCTCATGGGCAAAACGGCCTGGCATCTCGGCGAGCAGGGAGCGGGCGTGAGCGGCAAGTTGGCTAATAACTATATCCTTGCTATCAACAACATCGCTGTCGCAGAAGCAATGAATCTCGGTGTTCGATGGGGTCTCGACCCAAAAGTGCTAGCTGAGATGATTAACGCTTCGACTGGCCGCTGCTGGCCGAGTGAAATCAATAACCCCGTTCCCGGGGTTGTTGAGAAGTCCCCCGCTAGTCGTGGGTACGAAGGCGGGTTCGGCATAGCATTGATGCGCAAGGATCTCAAATTGGCGATTGATGCTGCCCAAGAGTCCGGCGCGCCTTTGGAATTGGCCGCTACAGCGCGCGGTCTCTACGAGGCTGTTGAGGATATTCATCCTGGAAAGGACTTTTCGGTGGTTTACAAGTACTTGAGCGATATTTCGCGTCGGTGATACCACCCACGTTAAGATAACGCTCATACCCAGGGTCTCAAAAATTGGCTGGTTCTTCTTTTCTTCTGGCATTTAGTGCGTGCATTGGGGCAATGGTCTGGAGTTTGCACATTTCGTTTGTTTCGAGTTCTTGCGAGTGAAGATCGATTGGAATTTCATCACTTTGATCGTACCTCCTGACCGTAATTAACTATGTAAGCTCTAGGAACTTGAAAAGTGTAGCTTAAGTTGACTTAGTTATCGAGAGACTGCGGAGTCAGCGAGTGGAGCGGACGTCATTCACCATAATTTTAGCGGCGGCTGGAGTCTCTGGTTCAGCAACTTGCTTAGCAACCTCTGTTGCTTCAATGCTTATCAACCCCACTAACTCCTTCTTTTCTCTTGTCGAGCTGGTTGTCTGAGCACAAGTCTATAAGCATACTTTGTTCTGGCCTGAGATTGTTCACGGCTGCGGGCTACGGCTGTAGACCCGACGACCTGACCTAGGTGCTTGGTAGTGTGCACTCGATGAGCGATTCGATCCAGCCGACAGACCGACCGACTGAGCGAGCGATAGCAGATTCAATCTCAAGAAGTGCTTATTGACTACCTATCGTACACCATCATGGCATACGTCGTCCCAATACATCGAGCCAGCAGCGTGCGGCACGCGCTAAAGCTCAACTTCCTCGAGCCAGACGAGGATTGTCTCGTTGTCGCGTATGACTGCCATCTGTCAACCAGCATTGATATCTGCATACTGATTCTACTGATTATAGCAAAGGAGCTCGTCTCGAATTCTACCCCATTGGTCCCGATGGTCTTACACTCACCACCTCTCGTGCCCTATACGCCAAAGTCTCAATGCTAGCCCGTCTACCGGCCCCCGCCAACTCAACAACAGACCATCTCTTCGTCGGCACAGATCAAAACACCTATTTCACACTGAGATGGGACAGCGAGAATCGACGAGTTCGCACGGAACGAAGCTACGTAGATCTTGCCGACAAGGCGTCCCGCGCCTGTCAGAACGGTGACAGATGTCTGATCGATCCGAGCGGGAAATATATGACGCTAGAAATCTTTGAAGGAATCATCACCGTTCTGCCCATTATTCAACCCCATAAGAAACGGGGCAAACCGCCCGTCCTGAAAACGTCGCATTACAGCAAGCCTGACGAATCAACGCCTCAGATCGGAGAGCTGGGGGAGCCGATGGCGACCAGGATAGATGAGTTGATGGTTCGGTCTTCGGCGTTCTTGCATGTGGAAAGCAAAGCACATCCTCGGTTGGCGTTACTGCATGAAGATAATCAGCGGAAAGTGAAGCTAAAGATTAGGGAACTGTCATTTGAGGCGTCGGCGGAACCGGTTTTTCAAGAGACGGAGGATTTTACGGAGGAGTTGGATTTGGGCGCTTCACATTTGATTCCTGTTCCTGCGCCATTGGGTGGGTTACTCTCCCTCTAATAATAGAATGCCTGATTGCTGACGAAATAGGTGGATTGCTGGTCCTTGGGGAGACGTGTATCAAGTATATCGACGACGCCAAGAACGAAACAATCTCAAATCCCCTCGATGAAGCTACAATCTTTGTTTCCTGGGTACAGGTAGACGGTCAGCGATGGCTTCTGGCTGACGACTACGGCCGTCTGTTCTTCTTGATGTTGGTTCTAGATTCGTCAAACGAAGTCGAAGGCTGGAAGCTCGACTATCTTGGCGAGGCGTCACGAGCATCTGTTCTCACATACCTAGGCGCTGGGATGACTTTTGTCGGCTCGCATCAAGGCGATTCTCAGGTGATTCGGATCAGTGAAGGCTCCTTTGAAATTATTCAGACGATATCGAACATTGCTCCGATTTTGGATTTCACTATCATGGACCTCGGTACGCGCGAAGGGGAAAACTACACTCATGAGTTTTCTTCGGGTCAGGCTCGCATTGTTACCGGGTCTGGTGCATTCAATGATGGTACCCTGCGAAGTGTGCGAAGTGGTGTGGGCATGGAAGAATTGGGTGTTCTTGGCGAAATGGAGCATATCACAGACATGTGGGCTCTGCAGGTCTCTAGTACGGATGATTATTCAGATACGCTGGTGGTCACATTTGTCAACGAGACCAGAGTCTTCCGCTTTAGTGCGGATGGTGAAGTTGAGGAGTTGGATGATTTTCTCGGCTTGAATCTGGCGGAGAGCACTCTTCTTTCTAACAATCTACCCGGCGGTCGTGTCATACATGTCACAGAAAGCTGCGTGAGCATAGCCGATACCGAAAGTGGTATGGTCACGTCGAAATGGGCCCCTGATGGGCAAACCATCACTTCCGCAGCATGCAATGAAGAGCGATTAGTAGTTGTGACCGGTGGACAAGTCCTAGCCACTTTAGAAATCACCGGTGACCTGAAGGTCGTGTCGCAGAGGGATTTCGGTAAGGACAACCAGGTTTCTGGAGTGACTATTCCACCCGCACCATCACAAGTCTGCATCGCCGCTTTCCCACAAAAGGCTCAAGTGGCTGTCTTATCTTTACAAGATTTTGGAGAGCTACACGATCAATCGCTGGGCGTCGCTAGTGAAGCTTTCCCACGAGCCGTACTTTTGGCAGAAATCCTGGCAGACAGTCCTTCGACGTTGTTTGTTTCCATGGCGGACGGCAGTGTCGTGACATTTTCTTACGATTCCAACAGCCATGCTCTGACTGGTACGAACAAGTTGATTCTCGGCTCCGAACAGCCCACCTTCAAGAAACTGCCCCGAGGCGATGGACTTTATAACGTGTTCACCACATGCGAACATCCTAGTTTGATATACGCCTCTGAAGGGCGCATCATTTACTCGGCAGTGAACTCAGATGGCGCTTCGCGTGTTTGTCATTTCAACGCAGAGGCCTACCCAGATTCCATTGCAGTGGCCACATCAAAAAATCTCAAGATTGCCCTTGTTGACAAGGAACGCACAACCCAGATTCAAACACTACCCATTGAAGCAACTGTCCGAAGGGTGGCATATTCACCAACAGAGAAAGCGTTCGGAGTCGGTACTATCAAGCGTCGCTTGGAGGATGGAGCTGAGATTGTCGAAAGTCAATTTGTACTGGCTGATGAAATCATGTTCCGAAAGCTGGATTCTTTCGATTTGAAGCCCGATGAGCTCGTCGAAAGCGTTATTCGTGCTCCAATGGTCGTCGGCAAGGATAGGTATGATGAGCCGATCTACAAAGATAGATTCATTGTCGGTACGGCATACTTGGACGACGAGACGGCAGAATCCATACGTGGGCGTATTCTGCTTTTTGAAGTCGACTCCAACAGGAAATTATCCTTGTTCTTGGATCATCCAGTCAAGGGCGCATGTCGAGCTTTGGCTATGATGGGTGATTATATCGTCGCAGCTCTGGTCAAAACTGTAAGTCGAACCTAAGCGCTAGACTAGACAACACTAATGGCGTATAGGTGGTCATCTTCGAAGTGGCAGGACAACCACAAACGGGAAGATACTCACTGCAGAAAATTGCCACCTACCGCACATCGACTGCTCCTGTTGACGTTGCTGTTACCGATCAAACGATTGTCGTCGCTGATCTGATGAAGAGCATATCTATCGTCGAGAGTCGCCAAACCGACGCTTTGACAACCGAAGCCAAGGAAGTAGCCCGTCATTTTGCGACCGTATGGACCACGGCCGTGGCAGATATCGGATCGAACCAGTGGCTCGTCAGTGATGCAGAGGGTAATTTGATCGTTCTTCGTCGCAACGTCGATGGTATAACGGAGGAAGATCGACGACGACTGGAAGTGACCAGTGAGTTGCTTCTGGGCGAAATGGTCAATCGCATTCGACCAGTCAATATCCCCCAAACGTCGACTATGGCAGTTAGTCCAAAGGCATTCTTGGGAACGGTAAGACTGGCCTGTCAACAATCGAGGGCTTGGTACTAATTGGTTTACAGGTCGAAGGATCAATCTATCTCTTCGCACTCATCCAACCGGAGCATCAAGACTTTCTGATGCGACTTCAAGGAGCCATTGCAGCCTATGTCGATTCTCCAGGTTTGATGCCTTTCAACAAGTTCAGGGCTTTCCGGTCGACGGTGCGTGAGGCCGAGGAGCCGTTCCGGTTTGTCGACGGTGAACTCATTGAACGATTTTTGGACTGCGATACAGCTGTTCAAGAAGAGATACTGGGAGTTACTGGTAGTGGCGATTTGGAGTCGGTGCAGAAGATGATTGAGGCGTTGAGGAGGTTGCATTAATGCTGCCACCGTAGAAGGTCGCCATGCCATACTCATATAGACTTGAATGTGATGAATCATGATTACGATAGCATAAATGAACACAACTGTACAAAAGGTGATCTAGAAGTCTATACCTTGAAAGGCAGAGATCTAAAGATCTCCTTACTCACACCTCCAACTTCGTTCGAAACCCTCTTCACCACCTCATCAATCTCCTCCATCTTGATTATGCCCCGCATAATTCCAGCGCCCAAACCCACAGCCCCAACGACAGAAGCCACCACTGCACTATTCCACAACAACTGACTCCTTGTGTCACTCCTTTGGCTCGACGGCGGTGGCGCAACCTCCTTCGCGCTCTGCCTATACACAAAATCACGTTTGACAGGCACAAAGATACTCCTCAGCCAAAAATTAAACTGCCAATCCGGATAGAGCATGGTATTCCGGCCGGTCTTGGTATCGATGTACCAAGTCGTGCAACCCGAGGCCCAGACTAGATTCCTCGACAGGCGCTGGATCCAGGTATTATCATTTTGCTCCGCTGCGAGCGTCACGGCGACGCTGGCAGGTTTAGGCGATAGTGGCCATAGAGAAGGCTCTTGGAGAATGGGTTTGAGTACGCGGAGACTGAAGTTTACTTGACATTCTGTCGAGTATATCACCGATAGATGCCCTGTGGTTGTATTGGGACCCATCATGACGAAGAAGTTGGGGAATTGCGAGATGCAGGTACCGTAGTATGCTTGTGGATGGCCGTCGGAGGTTTGTTGCCACTGCCCACCAGTCAATGCGCATTCATACCAACGCAGAGGGGGAAAAGGGAACTTGCGTGTTCATCCAGACTAACACCATCCTCACCCCTAACTTCCGTGTCTAATGGATACAACACCTTTTGCGTTTGAAACCCATTTGCCAATATAATCGCGTCCGCACGAACCTCTCTGCCAGATCTGGTACGCACACCCATCTCCGTCACCGCAACGACGGGATCATCCCATACAAGCTCCATGTTCGCATTGTGCAAGCACGAGAAGTAATCCGTGTCGTTGACCTTGCGTTTACACCCAATTTCAGTGGAAGGGGTCAGCGCAGCATGATACTTTGCCGGCGCCGCGCGCTTCATATACTCTAATCGCTCTTTTGTCAAATCCTGCCGGATAGTTGCACCTTTGCGCAGATGAAAGCCGAAGAAATCCTTCTCCATGTCTGCGTATAGCCAAAAACGGTACATGCGCATTGCAAGAGGGATGTAGCGCATGCTCCATTTGAAGAAGTCCGAATAGACTGGATTGGGTCGTTCGGCGAGCCAGTGTGGTTGGCGCGCGAACTGGGTTATGCGTTTGGCTGGAGAACGTGGTTTGATGTAGTTCTGGGTGTTGCTTCCGTTGCTGAGGATGGGGACGAACTGGGTTGCGCTGCAGCCGTTGCCTGCTCGTCGTTAGTTGTGATATCGTGTTCTCGGGCGAGATGGATGGTGGACATACCGATGACCACAATCTCCTTGTCACTCCAGTCAAAGTCATGGTTCCATCTTGCTGAATGGAACAATGCTCCCTTGAACGTACCTGCACCCTCAATTTCGCATTGTCTAGGGATCGACAACGCGCCTACGGCTGAAACGACAACCCTACTCCTCACTTTTCTGATCGTCCCAGACTTCTTATCCAGCACATCAGACACCCAGACCCCGTACTTCTCATCCCAAACAGCCCTCTCCACACTTTTCTCATACTCTATATGGCGCCCGACATCATACTTCTGCGCAACATCGCGGAAGTAATCCAAAATCTCCCTTTGCAGCGCAAATTTCTGACTCCAATCGGGCTTGAGCGCAAAGGAGTAAGAGTAGAAATGCGAAGCGACGTCACAGCCGCATCCGGGGTATGTATTTACAGACCAGGTTCCGCCCAGGTCGGTGGTGGGTTCGATGATGGTGTAGGTTGTGGCAGGGTAGGCTTGGTGTAGGCGGATGGCGAAGTTGAGGCCGGACATGCCTGCACCGAGGATGAGGACGTCTGTGTCTAGTTCCATGTTGACTAATTGTACCGAAAGAAGGAGGCGCTAGGAATTGAAACATATGGACACTTGAGAGATGAGCTTCCCTATATAGGTACATTCCTCTTGACCTCAACGTTGAGTTAGGGCAAGTCTAGCGGGAAACATTCAATCCGGCCAATTCCCCGCACTCTATACCGTAAGCTCATCATGTAGCTATACGCATTCATCACCTGGACCAAGACTTAGTTTTGTGCTTGCTACTAGGTACCCCCTGCGCGATTTGCCATTGCCTTCATCCAGCTCCACAGAGTCTAGCTCGGCATACTTGCCCTTTTGGTGCTCTCCAACGAACGTGGGGTAAGATCTCCTCCGCATTCGCAAAATCAGACTCAGAAGGTCGGGCGATTGTTGAAACACACACAAGTCTTGGCGAAAAGTAAGATGGAACTATTATTTTGGTATGCGTAAGGATATATACAGAATTTTGAAAGGAAAAGCCGAAAAGGGAAGCCTTTGGCTGAGTTCTCCCGGGGGTTGCTACGTCTGCGTTTGGACTCGATGCGAGAACCCGTTTCTTAGTGAGTGCTTTGACTGTTAAGCTACCCAGCACTCAAGGATCTTTCCCGAGTCTCGATACTGATACTCAAATCAGAATATCACCATACGAATCTTAGGACATGGTAGCCGCCTCGTCCCACTCCCACTCCTTCAACAGTTGCTTCACCCTATACTCCGTCGCCCAGCCCGTGTCCGCCTCTATGCCTCTCAGCAGACTCAGTATCGCCCTCCGTTCCCGCGGCTCCGTGAGACACTGGCCCGTGACAAACAGCGGCTGTACAGAATGAATACGCGACGAAGCATCCATTCTGGACATGGAGATATTACAAATTTCATAACTGTGTAGCTTAATCTCACTCTCAATCGAGCGGTAAGACTTTAATCGATTTGTGACTGTTGTCCGGCGAGCTGTCGATTCGTGCGGTTTATTTATGAGGAGGATGATCCGGGCCATGTGGTAGTGCTGCATGGTGGAGGCGCACATGGGCATACTATACCATACTTCCGCGAAGGGACAGTCGTCGTCAATACTGGCGGCTAGCTGTGGGCGCCGGGCGGGCTCAAGCCTTGCGCACGGTTGGAATGTGTCGGGGAGGCCCCTGTACCATGCATCTAGTTCGCTGTGTAGCCTATACCAGCGCTCGAGCAAGGTGTTTTGTGACACGCCTATGGGGCCTTGCTCATTTGGACCGCCTGCAGGCGACAGTTGAATCTGATCGCCGGCATCAGTGAAGTTGACAATTTTTGATAGAAGCCAAATCATTGCGTTCGAGATCATGTCCTCTTTCATGGTATTTTCTGCCTCGGTGTTGCTTGGGACGACAAATCCGCTGTTGTCGAGTTGCAGTCCCGCGTCCGTCCAGATGAGCAGATCTTCTGGGTTTAGTCGTGTTTGACCCTCATTGATGACTAAATGCATATTAGAGACATTCAACGAGTCACAAGCCGTGACTTACAAGCAGAGATGTAATCCTGCCGCGCGAAATTCCAAAAGGTTGCCCTCCGAGCGCGCGATAAACCTGGCCTCTTCTTCCGCGGTAGTACACCTTCCGCTGGAGAAGACTCCTGCTCCAACGGCATCATACCGATCTCTGCAATATCAAGAAGGGACTTCACCCCACTCAAATGCCCATTCCACGCCGGACCAGTAGCATCCAAGAATTCATAAACCGACAGAATCGCCGTTGCCGCCAACACCTCATCCGAATGCGAACTCGAAAAACGACTATTCGAGAATCGTCTCCTTCTCTTCCGAGCTCTTCCTCCATCATCACATAATTCAGCAGCTTGCCATTGCCCAAACGCTTCGGGTGTACTCAACGGCGCCGGACTCTTAGCGTCATGTTGTAGCTCCCTCATCAGCAGTTGAATTGCCTTGTCGTAATATTTTGCGCCGTACCATTCCCAGTCCACGTTCTCGGCATCGGGCCATAGTTCCATCGATGCTTGTTTGGAGCAATTGCCGCCCATGATGGCTTTTGCGCCTCGTACTCGGTTAAGTTGTTTTGCAGCGTAGGCGCAAGCCGCGTATTTAAGGAGTGGGTTCGAAAGAGCTTTAACGGGGACCAGTGATGAAAAGTAATAGTCGAGATCGAATAGATCCATCCTGTCGACGTTGAATAAAGCGTTGCTTCGCATTGTAGAGAGATTGCTTACCAATAACCCGGGTTCTCGGCAAAATGCCTCAACAGAAAAGCGACCTCATGATCAGTCTCTACTTTACCATCCAGTCGCGCATTCGACAAGACACTTCGATGCCTCGCCGGTACCGGATGGTATGATCCAGACTCTCTGCGACCAGTCGACGTCGACAGGCCAGATTTGATGGAAGGCGAACCGGAGTTCGAAGGATTGAGTAAGAAATTAATATTATTATTATTGGAGGAAGAAGTAATAGATGATGGTGGCGAATTCGGCGGAACTAACGCATCAAGAGCTTTGATAGAAGAGTGAAGCGTCGTTGAAGTCGGAGTAATGCGCATGTCACTGCTGGTAGTAGCGTATCGTAGACCGGGGGTTTCGGCTGATGTGACAGACGAATGTTGATGGAAATATGATGGCTGTGCAGCGGCAGCAGTTGACAGTGCGTTCAGACCCAGTGCCGTGTCATTGGGTGTTGACATAGAGTTTTGGTGATTCCATTCATTGGCGATTGCTTCATGTTTACTGGGATCACTCGCCAGGATTGATACCTCCAGCTCCTCGGCATGAGGATCTGTGTTATCCACGAAGATGACTATTGAAAAGGTCAGCGAGAACCGCCAATGATCGTGACCATCTCATACCGTTCTTCGGAATATCCAACCACACACTATCCTCCCCAAACGTGTTTTTATAATTATAAAACCCCCCCAAAGACTCACGACCATTCTTCTCCTCTGAAGTCTTATTGTTCATTGACGCATTCTGCTGATGTCGAAACACAATCCCCTCGCTGGGTCGACACTCTCTCGACGCCTTGCGGCATTGTGCACATTGCAGTTTCTGCTCACCCTCCGCACCGTCACCACCATTGACTGCCTGATACTGCTCATCGCACTTTAGTTTTCTAGCACGGCATGTCAAGCTGCAGTACCTTGCTTAGTACATTCAATGGACTACTGTTACGGAGACGTATCTGGGAAACCCCGCAGAGGACGTAACTTACCAACCTGTTCGAGATCGCATGCCGACCGTCGATGGACCACGACTACTACCGGTGCATTTGTAAAACTGGTTGACGATGGCGCAGACGATCGCTCAAGATCAACGGCCAGATGAGACGTAAATTCGGTGAGAGAATGAAAAGAGAAAGGTCTGGGCCAGTGCCAAGGCCTGTTTACTTTTACTCCGCACGCTGAGGCACCCCGTGATCATACCACGCTAATATAGCACAAACTAAGAAGCCTCGGGAGTTAAAGACCAAGAGCTAGTATCTGATTGAGGCTGACTCTAGCATTACTATCATTAGGCAAACGACAACACACCAGATATGTACATAGTAAAACTCGAACAATTCTCAAGGAATGAATCGAGCATTATTCACAGCGAGAGCCCGATCATTCAAAATCCCTGAACCAGGCCTGAACCAGGGAAACCAATTCGCTCAACAATAGCAGGGTATAAATTTCAGCGGGCAATAATGTCAAACGCTAGACAAAAAATATTAAGATCATCAATCAGCTGAGCGAGACTGCACTTGCTATTCAACTTAGAGAGGCAGAGAAAGAAAGAGAGAGAGAGAGAGATTATAGTGTTGGAACACCAGAATGGCGTTGCCTAAGCGTGTCAAAAAGGTACTCTGGAGGTACTCTTCGCATACTAGTTGGCCGATCTGTTTGGAAAGCCGTCGGCGCCTGTACATATCCTTGTCGATATCGTTGCACCCTGTTGAGAATGATCCCTAAGGCAACGATCAAGAAGACACATCCAAGGGCAATGCAGAAAGAAACGAGAACAACAAGTCCCGCAGAGAGACGAGGTGATTCTATCATATCGTTAGTTTTGTGCCTGAGATATGATGACCACGTAAATTTCAACTTACTTTTACCGCTAAAGGTATTCTGCTTCTCTGTGAACATCTCTCGAATAGTACCTGCTCCCCCATCTGCAGTCGACGAAAGAATGAAAGGTGTCAATGTGGTGCCATTATACAGAGCGGCAGAGGCATTTCCAAAATCGGGAATGACCAGTTGTCCAGTGATGAGTAGGATCTGATCATCATTCAATAAATCGGTGCTCTTATGGTTGGTGCTGAGGCCGACAACTTGTAAGCCGAGGACGTTTGTAGACACACCGAAGAGCTGTCCGGCACTGTTAAACTTGGAACCATCATACTGCATCAAAAAGGTCGAGCCGTTTGAGGACTGTCCCGCTATCCAGTACGAAGACATGTCTGTAGCAGCAGGACCGAAGGCACTAATTGTACCAGGAATCTCAGACGGCGAGGCACCATCAATGGAAGACCATTTTTGGGAGCTAGTGTCGTACGTTGCGACCATTGTCTCGTTGCTGCCAATGGTCAAATTACCAGCAGCAATCAATTGATTATCACTAGCCCATTGAAGCGAGGTCACCGAGCCTTGCATATCCACACCGGGTCGACTCCATTGGCCATCAGAGGTGTCCCATACGCATACCGCTGGGCATGGCAAGGCACCAGCGGCATCAAAGACACCGCCAAAGTAAACCTCAGTTGAACTAGGTCGAACGACAATACTGTTGGCAACGACATTCTTTCCAGTCAGAGCCGGTGGCTGTGTTGAAGCAAATCCTGGTGTTGACAGGTTGTAAGCTACAAAGCCATTGAGGGTTGATGATCCGGCACTACCGGTGACCGATCCGCCTGCGAATAGAGTGTCCTTGTAAATTGCGAGGGTAGTGAAGGTAGAGTTGCTGTCAACACCGGAAGGCAGGCCGGTTACAGTATCGTTGTTGGTACCGTCCAAGAAGAGAAGGTTCTGGATAGTGGTACCATCAGTAGCTTTGGCAGTAAATTGTCCGCCGAGAATCGTCAAATTCCGGCCGCTGCTGGTATCAAAGTAGCCCACGAGGACTTCAGATACATTTTGCGCAGCTGTATCCCGTTTCGATGCTGAGCCACTAGTCTGTGCTCCTTCAATGTCGACGGGAAGAGGCTGAATTGCTAGACCGTCGGAGTCTGTAAGAGACACGACTCCTCTAGAAGACACGCCATCAGATATTAGAGATCCGGCAAGGATGGTAGTGTTGTTCCCAGCATCAACGGTTGCCATCAATTCTCCAAGATAGGCCATCGCATTGACGTCGAGGTTTTGTAGCCAATTCTCCTGAGATGGAACCCACACAGCAAAACCTGACACCTCGATAGATGCATTGGACCCAAATGCCAAAATCTGATCAAAGGTGCCGCTCACAGCTAGTGTTGTCTCAATCGTCCCGTTTGTTGAGTTGAGGGGGAATGACAAGATGGAAGTGACAGGTCCATTGACACCTGCTCCCAGTGGAGACCAGGTTTCGCTGGACGGAGAATAAGCTGCAACGTGATTCAATCCTGACACACCTCCTTGGACGGTGTTCGTAAAGTTTCCTGCTGCGTAAAGCGTTTTATCCAGTACAAGCAAGGATTTCACGTAAGAGTTCAAGCCACCACCGCTGAGAGACGTAGCGTTGCCACTAGATGTAAATGACAAGATGTTGTTCAATGAAGAGTCGGAAAAATTTCCTGCCGCGTAAGTCACATCTCCAGATTGAACAAGGCTGTAGATAATGGCTCCATCGTCCAGATTAGTTCCAATGGTGTCGATACTGTCAGATGTGAAGTCACTGTCTGTCACGTTGGAGGGGTCGTAGTCAAACAAGCCATTCAAATTTCCGGAAGTAGAGTTGAGCAGGTGAAATCCTACACGAGATGCCACAATCTGAATATCACCTTGCCCTGCGACGGGGGTGACGTTGATCTCCGACCGGAAGCTGTCACTATTCGCTTCAATGTAACCAGAATAGATGGTATCATATTTCTCGAAATCATTAGTCTGGTATATGATGGACGTGTCGAGGTTCGCGTTTGGTTCAGTTGACGTGAAAGTTGCCGAGACATTGACAATGCCACGAGATGAACAGGAACCCGCATCTGAACAGCCAGGGGTGTACAGAAGGACTGAGTAGTTACCAGATTGAGGAATATCTGGTTTGAAAGTAATAGAAACATCCGACTGGGAAGCGTTGGCAATTAAGTAATCAGTTGAGGCGCCAGCAGATGTCACTGTCCAGGTACCCGTTGTGTTAGAGGTAGCCGGAAACTCAATACCCGTGCATGCTGGCTCATTGAAGTCATTCACAGCGTAGGTGAATACTTGAGATTGGAAGATCTCAATTCCATCAAGACCAGCACCTTGACCATACCAACTCAGAACCTGAATCATGAACCCAGACATACCGACGGGGTTGACCAGTTCGAAGTCGCGATAAGACTCTGACGTGTCGTTGGAAAGAGGACATTCGAAGTCGCAGAACGCCTTGTCGCCAGTCGACGGATCTGTGTAGGTCAGGTTCATGATACCTGTATCGGGCAAAGCTTGAAAGCGGAAGGAGTTGGTGCCTCGTCCTTGATAATGAGTATTGTATAAGCGAAGCTTGCTTGGGTAGAAAGTGAATCCCATCTGTGCCTCCCAGAAACCAGGAGAATAGTCTGCAAGTAGCCAAGTGCTGCCAGAACTGTCTGCATCGTCTGATTTGCATATAATATTGCGAGGATCACTGAAGCCGGAAAGGCTTGTTGGGGCGTCGCTGGTGATATTGGCCGTGGAAAGATTTACCACTTGTGAGCTGTTCGTAGCTGTGGACGTCGACACGTTTCCTAAGCTATCGAAATTTCCACCAAAAATGATATGTCCTTCTGAATTCTTCACGATGGACGAAATCGGACCATTAAATCCCTCGAAAGGAAGAGCTTGCCAGCCGGTGGTACCATTCCAAATCATGGCGTTTGTCGAGTTATCAACCGTGTATTCTCCACCAACATAGACCGAGTCGGAATCCTGGTCACACAGTAAAGCTTGCACGACACCGGACAGTCCAGACATATTCCGCACGCTATTCGATGTCGGGTTATATATTGCCAGACCTTCTGCTTCAATTCCTCCTAAACTTGTGAAATTACCCCCAACGACAACGCCTTCAAATGTCCCATTCTTACGCGTCCACGAACACATTGCTAAAATATCCGCGTCGGCGGACAACAAGGTCGTGATGTCTCCATTGGGCAGAGTAGTGAGTAGCGATTGAGAGCCATTGGTCGAAGGTGTTGCCTCTGTCTCTTCTAGATAAGAATATATTTGTATTGAATCGAAGTTACCGGTCAGCGCGACTCTTCCTAATGGCGATAAGTCTAAGTTGGGTTGTGATACGGGCGTAGCTGTGAAAGCGTTGACGGTCGGCAAGCGCCAAGAGATGAGAAGAGCTGATACCGCAACTGCCGTCGCAGGCCTAGACAGTGAGGAAACCCTCATTGTTCAGGGTGCGACGACTGACCAAGCACTTGGTTCTCAATGCACGCGATGAGTTTTCCTTCGCTGTAATTGTACTTCGTACACGAGATATTGCAAGGAAGGAGGCGTAAGTGGCTTTTGTAGAGACGGCTTGCCGAGTGCGAGGACGTGAGGAATGTTGTTGGAACGAGGCGGGAGGCGATTTGGAAAAATGCGCGAGGTTGTTACTATTTTGGACTGTGGCAGTGGACGACAAATAATTCCAAGCTAGTGAATCGCTTTGCAAAGATATACAGCGTAATGGATTCAGCGATACACCGGAAGATCTCCAAGGAGCGAAGAGTGTTGTTGTTTTGAGGTTGAATGAATTAAGACGAGTTCGTGGGCGTAGCGAGATTTCTGAAGAGAGCGTGGTGTAGTTGGTCTAAACACACAAATGGATTAAGTTGCAAGTTAATTCAGAGAGAAAGAAAAGAAGTCAGAAAATCGATTAAGCGAATGACATGGTCGACAGGGGACTGAAGTTGGCAATAGCCAAGATCCTGAAGCCTAAGAGGTGGGAATGGATCAATAGAATACTAGGGAATGGGAAGACATGAGGAGGACGGAATGAGTGCACTGGAATGTCAAAAGGAAAGAATGGATGGATGGCCTTTCCCGTCCCTGACCCAGACTTGCACGGTGTACGGGCTAGTCACTAGTCAGTCAGTTAGTTAGTAGCACTAGCTCGCAGCTTAAGATTGCGAGTGACACTAGGCTCTGGGTCCAGCCAATCAGACTCGCGTAGACGCAGGTCGGCCTGTTTTGATACCGTGTCGTATCAAGACACGGAGCATTTGTGCCAATCAGAAGGACGTCCATGGATCCACTGCGCCGAGACAAACAGCCAAAGCCACCGGACCGACGTAAATTTGATACAAGTCTTACGTATTTCGCATGTAAATGATGTTGTCAGTGACGATAGGGACCTGATTTTGTACTACGTATTGACTACCAAGATGGTACTAGGGAAACACGACTGCGATCAATGCTTATTCAAGGTCTGTATGGTGTCAGTTGTTGTGTGAGACTTAAGAGTCTGTCGGTCACTACCTTTGCTTGGATTACAAAGATGCCGCACCAATATGGGCGCGAGTGGTCCATCAGGGACAAGCGCTTCAGATTGACCATGTGCAACGGGTGCCTCAGGTTTTCTCAGGGTGTTGCCTGGTGAGATGAGACAACCAACGGCCCAGGTACACTATCGCTACGAATACCACATTACCAAACTGCGAAAATTCCGGAAGCCGCGAACAGTCGTAGGGCAGGCAATATTCAGCTTAAAAGTAATAATGTCTTCCTCATTGAATCGACCTGCGGGTCATTTGAGCCACAAGGAACTTCTGTTTAGTCTTTCCTAACGGTCGGGCCGTATCAAAGTTGACTGAAGCATAGAGAGTTGATACCTTCGACTGTCCCATGGAGGACAAATTGCTTTCTAGCGAGTCTCCCAGGATTAGCATACATTCTCGGGTGCGACGTATTCATTGGGATAGACGGCCGCTGGTATCAATCTCTGGGACAGACTTCAATTGGTCGCGTCGGCCTTCGAAACTTGCAGCGGTTGTACTCTGACACCGAAAAGGTATCGCATCCTTCCTAGCATGGGCCTCGCCTGGTGGTCCTTGGCAATTAGACAGAACGTAGAACTCATAATCGCAGTTGGCATACCGTTTACCTTTCGGAAGTACCCCTCCAAGTGCTTGACCCATACTCGGAAATGGCAGGGGTTGTAAGCAGAACGTAGTAGGAGCAAGTGAAAGAGCTAAGGAGGATGAATATCGCTTGAAACCAATACAGTTGGGCTTAGATTTTGAGCAACTAAATCATGTGACCCGACACGCAGTCTTGGCAGGCTTAACCTCTTTGAGAAGTTAAAGTGGTGTCGCCGCGCCGCGTCTTGCTGAAGCGCGTGCAAACCTCCAAAAGAAAGAGCTTTGCATATCATTTTGAGCTCTCACATACCCAAAAATAACTTGAATATCACTTCATCGCGACTCAAGGCGATCTTGCGGTTCATTTTTGATTTTCCTCTTGCCGCTTTCTAAAGAGCGAAGCAATTCTGATCTGCTGCTTCGGCGCACCTCCAATATGTGAGCTCATTATTTTTTGATCAGCTCGCCCACTCTTCTAGCTAACGCATTCTACCTAGGGAGAGCTTCGAAAATATCTATCTCGATCTGTCCAAGCAGCCTGGAAAATGTAAACTTGCAGAAAGTGGAATGGGATGGCGACCATCAGGCGGCGGCGACACATTTACTTTGGATAGCAGCAACATTGGAGCTGCACAATGGAGTCGAGCTGCCAAAGGATTTGAGCTGAAAATCTTATCGCGAACATCTGGTGTCATCCAACTCGATGGTTTCGACCAAGAGGTAAGTATCAATATTGCTATCATAATTTGACCTGCTACTAACGTTTACCTCTCTTCCAGGACTTTGAGCGATTGAGCAAAGCCTTCAAAGTTTGGTACGGTGTCGCCGTCGAACAAAGAGAACATGCTATTCGAGGATGGAATTGGGGCAAGGCAGAATTTACTAAAGCCGAACTCTCCTTCAATGTCCAAAACCGTCCCGCTTTCGAAATCCCTTACTCTGAAATTTCCAACACTAATTTAGCTAGTAAAAACGAAGTCGCCGTCGAGTTCGCACTACCAGCAGATGAAAAGGCTAACGGCCATATCGAGGGAAGCACCAAGAACCGTGGCCGTAAGGCTGCCGCTGGTCCTGATGAATTAGTTGAAATGCGATTCTACATACCGGGTACTGCGCTCAAGAAGGAGAAGGCTGAAGGTGACGGTGTCAAGAAGGAAGGAGGCGAGGAAGAAGGCGAAGGCGAAGAAGAGGAGGTGGAAGAACAAAATGCCGCCAATCTCTTCTACGAGACGCTCATGGACAAGGCTGAGATTGGAGATGTTGCGGGTGACACATATGCCACATTCTTGGATGTCCTGCATCTTACACCCAGGTATGAGTTTACTGTTCTTTGTTAGATGTGGGCGTGCACTGACTATCTTGATACAGAGGTCGGTTCGATATTGATATGTATGAAGCGTCGTTCCGGTTGCGTGGTAAGACATACGATTACAAGATTCAATATTCGTCGATAAAAAAATTCTTCTTGCTTCCCAAGAACGACGAGACACACACATTGATCGTTCTTGGCTTAGACCCGCCTCTTCGCCAAGGTCAAACACGATATCCCTTTTTGGTTATGCAATTGAAGTTGGATGAAGAAGTCAGCATAGAACTGAACATGACAGAGTGCGTACTCATGTTTACCAATTAGACGCGGTCAGGAGCTGATAAAGCATCTCCAGGGAACTCCTACAAGAACGTTACAAAGACAAGCTAGAGCCACGATATGAGGAACCGATCCACCAGGTCATCACCAAGATCTTCCGCGGTCTATCTGGCAAGAAAGTTATTATGCCATCCAAGGACTTTGTCAGCCACCACGGCCACAGCGGAGTCAAGTGCTCGATCAAAGCAAACGAAGGATCTTTGTATTTCTTGGATAAGAGCCTCATGTTCGTACCGAAGCCTGCGACATACGTCCAGATTGAGAACATATCGGTGGTCACCATGTCGCGTGTGGGTGGCGCGATTTCCGCAAGCAGAACGTTTGATATCACAGTCAGTTTAAAGGGAGGATTGGGAGAGCACCAGTTTAGTAATATCAATCGGTATGCATTCACGCCCCACTGTGGGATAGCTTCAGTGACTAATACCGGCTATACAGTGAGGAACAACAGCCCCTGGAGGAGTTCTTCAAAGCAAAGAACATCCGCATTAAGAATGAAATGGTCGATGACGTTAGTATTTCCGATCCTTTGTTCTACTGTTCAACATGTCTAACTTTCTCTAGTCGGCTGCCCTCATAAAGGCAGCCCTTGAAAACGACGATCTGTCCAGCGACGACGACGTCCGCCCAGACCGTGGCTCCGCCGACGAAGACGAGGAGTCCGTCGATGAAGACTTTCAGGCTGATTCAGACTCTGACGTCGCCGAAGAATATGACTCTGCGCACGAAAGCAGTGGAAGCGGAAGTGGCAGCGATGCTGAGATGGGTGATGCAAATGATGATGACGACGACGCAGTGGATGAAATGGATGACGAAGAAGAAGAGAGACCGAAGAAAAAATCCAAGGTCGGCAAATAGGCTGTCGGTCGAACATTGAAAATAGACAAAACGTACCCACACCGAGCAATCAATTTTGTTCGTTTCATTTCACTTCATACTTGAGAGAAGCAAGGGCGTGTTTCCGTAATGATCATACCACTGTCTCATGCCTTTAGGCGCGAATGCTCTCCCTCTTTGCTTCATTCTCATGTATTATACTAAAGCCATTATGCATATCAAACCAGTACCAGGCGACAGTCCACTTTAGACTCCTCAGGAATATAACCCTTGAGACTCCGCAATTGAACTTCACTCACTTCATGGAAGACGGTTTCAAATATTATTGAAATGTATTAAATCCAGCTAAAAAAAAACTACCTCTTTACGTAGATAGCCAGCGTCCATCCATCCATAGACCCGCCTGAACAGACTTCCTCAAAAAGAGTAGCACGGTGCGATGCGAAAGCAACAGAAACCACCCAGCAAGAAGGATAAAAATGAACATAGAAAGGAAATATTATGAAGAGGATCACCAGGACAAGAAGAAAAAGAGCTGGAAAAGATTGGTATCGGAAAAAGAAGAAAAAGAAGAAAAAGAAGAAGCAAAAACAACAGCATGCGAGTAGACTTCGAATAGAGGAAAAACCTCGCTCACAGCAGCCACCATGCAAAGATGAAGATTCGAACCGCGAGGTCCTTGATGCGTCTTGTATAGTTTCATAAATACGTCTTCCAAAAAGTAGGTTTATTCTGAGGCCGATGCCAGGCTGGTATCTGGCGGTCGAAAAGTCATGATCTTCACCGTCATTCATGATATTAATGTAGTGTACGTAATAGGTATCGTGTCGTTAAATTCGTTTGTGTCGTTAAGAACAATATCAAATCGTCTTTCTCGTAAGGTTGATAACGCTGGAAATATCGCTGATAGAACTTCAAAATCGTGAAGATTAGGCCGTCTGTCATAAGCTGACGGTTCTTCGTTTCTCGCTTGGTTTTTGAGCATAAGCGATAAGTAATCTGAATCCAGTGCCGCGCTTCTGGCATTCTCGTAATAGTCGTCGTTCGGACCAGATGCTTTGGTCTGTGGTTGGGTCAGATAACACTGGAATTTCGTAGCAGCGTGTGTACCACCATCGTCCAACTCTAGCGACCACTTTTGTGATAGATTCGTCATTTGTAGCTGAGGGAGATGGATCGGATAGCAAGTCACCAAGAGAAGGCTCCGCCTCGTCTGATGGTGTTCTTGCATGGGGTAGCGATGAGTTAGTCGCAGAAGAGAGTTGCGACGAGAGACCAGTCCCCGCGCTGGGAAGATCGGATAATGTGTTGTTGGAGTTCGAAGAGCCGGTCGAACCGCCAATCATCCCAGCTACCGGGATGCTAACCATGCATCTGTTCAGATTGTCATAGCCACAGATTCCCAACAAACGCTGAATGTTGTCGCTTGCAGGCTTGAGACTGATATCTGGATCTGCGACGTAGATCTTCTCCTTGAGACCCCTTACTGCTTTCCGTGCTCTGCCACCCACGTTCACCAGGTCTAAGTCCAAAATGCTCATTTCGAGGTAGCCGCCAGGCCGCAAGACTCTCTTGCACTCAGAAAGGATATGTCTTTGCCTGTCCTCAGAAGACGCAGCAGGAAACCTGAGAACGCAGGCCGCGAAAAATCCTTTGGGAAATGGGAATGCAGTGCCGTTAATGATATGATGCACAAGATGATGGTTGGATGGCGGCTTCCACGCTTCAGGATGCGGTGAGGACGAAGATGATCCAGAGCGTATGCTCAAGTTGTAAATGTTTGCGTTGGGATATGTCAATGCGCAATAGTAAGACCAGTCGTCATTTCCCAATCCATCGAGAATCAAGATGCACTCCGAGTCGGTCTTCTGGATGCGGTTATGAGCTGGACTGAAGAGTACGCGACCGAAAGAGAGCCATCTGCTAGTCATCAGAGAGGCAGATCTGAGATTAGTTTGTGCCGCTGCTCCTTCCCGCATTCTTTCGGCCATATCAAAGAGCATTGTGTTACGCCGCCGAGTCGTCTCAAAGTCGGGAGTATTGGTTGGTGTTGGCGACTGAATATCTTCAGGCTGTGGCGAGCTCTCCTTCGAGGTCTTTGCAGGAGTGTCCGGTGGAGCAAAATCAGAGAGACTCTTGTTGCGTTCGAAATAGCCAGCAATGAGCTCACTATAAGACACCTGTGGCGAAGGAGCTATAGAAGTGTGCAAGGCAGCGGCAATCTGAGAGCGGCGTAGACGGACTGATGCGTCACTCGATCGAGTAGGTGACGCAGCAGCATCTGCAACAGTGAGACTGTGAGTGTCTGATGCGACAGAAACTCGTGGATTGGCGTCCGATGCACTAATCTCCGCTTGCAAGGTCTTGCTAGCCTTTTTTGCCAATTCAAATGATCCTAGATTTTTGGGCTTTGACGTTGTGTCTTTGTTGGGTGCCAACATGGTATCCACAAGGTCATCGTACTCGGCCCAGATCTCCTCTTCATCCATAGTGCCGCTAGGCTTGGGACCCATTGCGGCTACAGTCGCAAGAATGGAATCTCCTTCGGAT
This sequence comes from Talaromyces sp. PB3603, assembly GCA_023625915.1. NCBI lineage: Eukaryota > Fungi > Ascomycota > Eurotiomycetes > Eurotiales > Trichocomaceae > Talaromyces > Talaromyces sp. PB3603. The sequence continues at coordinate 1,043,328 of JAMAFY010000005.1, forward strand.
GTAGAGCTGGACACTTCGGATGGCTTTCGAGGGGCGAATTGCAAGAACTCATTGGTTGCATATGCGCTTGACATGAATCTTGCATTTTCGATTGCTGGTGCGCTCAAAGGTCCCGAGGCACCAGGCACCGTATAAAATGGTCCTTGTTGAAGAGGGTCTGTTGTAGTATTGAGCTTCGACCTGTCAAAGACATCTTGAACGTTTGGCGGAGGACCGGTAGTGATAGTTAAGGAAGGCGCCTCGTCACGACTAAAAGGTCGCGAGTAGGACTGAGGAGGCGGTTTGTGGTCTCGGTCTCTTCTCGAAACAACACGTGGAATACGACCCACTGGTGCCAGTCTGCTGCGTCTCTTTACCTCCTTCTCTGGGCTCTCAAACTCAGTCTCCTTCTGAAAGAAGACTTTTGGACTAGATGGCCTAACCTGCGGAAGGCTTGGGCGCTCTGCGTTGAATTCTTTCCAGATAGCAGGAGGTGACGGGAGCAAGACACTAGCTCCATGGCGTGCAGTCAATGACGGTTCAGTTTTAGGATCCTGTTGAAGCTGCAAAAAAACCTCATCGTCACTGGGAGGTGATTCCTCTACTCGATGCATGATATCTTCCAAAGAGTCCGAGTCGGCATCGAGAAGTGCGTAATGAGCCATAGGTCGAGACTTTGAAATAGTAGCAACTTGTGCGGGAAGTTGCGCTTCAACGACTGTGCTTTTGTCGAACACTGAAGCCTTCTGCTTCGTCTCATTTTTCTGACTTCTGTGAAAGAAGTTCCATCTCCGGCTAGGTTTGTTTATCGCGGTCTTTGTTGAACCAATGCTCTCAGATTTGGAAGCGACTTTGCTGATCTGCGGCAGTGCAGAAAAGCCTGAATCCTCGCTTGCTCTGGAGATAGCTTGTGTACTAGATAAGCTTCTCTTGCTGTCTGCGCTCGAGACTTGAGCAGGCGCAGACTCATTTCGTGCGAATTTCGGTTTGACCGGTTGCTTCTTGCCAGATTGGGTGGGAAGACTCGTGTCTGAATTGGTCATTCTAGCAGCTGGTCTTTTTTGGTCGTTCATTGAAACCAGAGACTCGGATGAATATCCTCCCATTATGGGCCCGCCATTGACTGTTGAAGAAATAGATGCCGATGTAACACTCAGCGTACTCAAGCTTTGCCCGCTTTGCGTTCGAATAAGCTCATCACGATACTTTCCACCTCCATTGATAATCACTGGTTCCAATCGTTCGCGAAGGAACTCGTCAATTCCTGCATCATGGCGGTTAGAGCCCTTGCTGCTTGCGACTGATTTGCCACCACTGGTACTTGTAGACCGTGCCCTACTATCATTGCTGCTACCGCTGATGCTCGATTTACGTCCTCGATGAGCATATCTGCCATAGCCTTCGTGACCAGTACCAGCTGATGGCCCCTTGCGAGAAGCTTTCTCTGCCGTGTTTGCTTGGGTGGAAGAAAGGTCGACCTTCGATTTCTTGCTGAACAAACTGAATTTGCTTGCTGGAATCGGGTTCGCAGGAGCTTTGGGCTCTTTCGGAAGCTTGACCAATGTCCGGGTAGCTTTCCGTGGAATCTGCGTATTTTCATTACGAGAGGGTATGCGGCTCGAAACGTTGGATTGTAGAGATTCTACGGACGTTGCAGCTGATCTGACGGGCGTCACACGCAATAGCTCTAGCGAGTTCGCTTTGTCTGCAGACTTGCGCCGGGTGTGAGCGGCGTTTGTCCGCAAGGCAGGTAGATTGCTTCGTATCACTGGAGATACAGATTGTTCCAACTTGTCGGTTCCGTCGCGGCTCGGTCGTCGAGGTCTGGCTGAACCATTGCTTCCCATGTCAGGCGATGCTAATAATGTATTTTGTGGGGCGGGTAGGTTATTGGGCTTATGCTGCTGTCCTTCGTAGGTATTATTTCGCGAGATCTGAAAATGCTGTAGCTGTTCGTGGGGTGCGATTGTCGTAAGAGTCAATAAATCGTCGCAGTTCCTCAATGGAGGAATTTCAACACGCGTGGATCTTGCATAATCATCAGTAGCTATAGGGCCTAGCATCGTAGGTTCGTCAGGGTCTGTTTGCGATACAGGTGTTGTTGTCATTCGAAGACCAGCCGTTTGGCGGAGTTGAATGGGACTTTGTTGCTTGAATCGGTAATTTGCGGGCTGAGTGATGCCGGGTGAATAAGACGACAGAGATGTTGGGGTAGAGCCCCGGCTACTCCACATACCGGGAGATCCAGAGTAGCGAGTTGAAGGAGTGCTGGCCGAGGCGAATATAGGCGTTGGGGGTGGAAGATTGCTTGTGTTTATCACGGTGCGGAGTCCAATAAATTCTTTGGGTATGTGCTGCGCTTGGCTGATTTCTGTTGTCTTGGGAGTGCTTGTTCTCGGCAATTTTGTTGCTATAGAAGGAGCTTTCTCTTGACTTGGGACATCTCGGACGATGTAATTAGAATCATGTTCTGACTGAGCCAATGTTCGAGACGGTGCTATCGTAGCGTCGAGAGTCGGCTGATCGTCCGTAGATTCGTCTTCTACTTCCTGTCTCCTAAAATTCCCTTTCCTGCGAAGAACGTTTCGTGGACGATCACTTATGCTTTTCGATCTGCCTATGTTTGAGACGGGATCCTTAGTCTTCGTTTTAGTGGTACCAGATGACGGCTGTGGCAGATCAGAGCGAGTTGTGGGTATTGAAGGTGCCGAAGGACGCCTTTGAGATGTGCTATTACCGATCACCCGTGGCAGGCCTGACGGGCGTCCGGCGTCATCGCTGGATAGGGATCTTGATGATTTTGACGTTGGTCGAACTATCGACTGATCTTCCTGCCGGACAACGGATCGAGACTGAATCCCGCGCTCAGAAGGGGAGATTGGGAGATGAGATCTTGAGGGCACATATCCAAATTGGCCTCTGGTTGGCGCTCCGTTGTGTGGCGAGATCACAACATCGTCCATTGGCCTTGATCCAGGCAATTGCCCTGCCCTAGCGTGGTCTAATCTGTGTGAGGACATTTTGCGACGATGTTCAGGATACCAGCACCAGGCCAGATAACCTTGTCAATGTCAAGATTGAGTTCAGAATTTTATATTTCGTGGAATCATCACGGCAGTCCGATCTTAGTAATTGAACTAGAGTTCACGATAGTTCGTAACGGTATATATGTGAACGGATGAAATAAGCAGCAACACCAGACTTTTAGGAGATGACGTTTATATGTATGGTCCCCTGACCGCTCAAATATCAATTCAGGCTCAACTTTCTACTGTATCATCATTAGTACTGATGTTCATAGTTATACTGTATATATCAGAGCAGGGCATACAGTTGTTCCTGCAGACTCCGCCACACTTTCGGACCGGGCCACTCTCCACATTGGCGAATCGTGGCTAGTGCAGCATGCAGATGAGGCGACGCCGGTACGGAGAACAAGGCAGAGTGATTGACACGTCACTCGAGTTCAGCTTAGTAGGTAAATTTTTATTCTTTCTGGCACGAAGATCTCTCTGCGTTGGCAGTGTTCGCGAGAGAAGACAGATCGATACCAGGAAAGAATGAAAAAGAATATTCCCACACGCGTCGGCTGCTGACTCCCGGGTTATATTGACTTTTGTGTGTGCAGGGGGGCTTTGTTTCTGGTACATCGAACTAAACAAGACGGAAATAATGCCCCATCAACACGCAAAGAAAGACACAAAATGGACTTGAGAGCGATCGGCGGGGTTTCCTAATTACGTTCATAGGACACTCGTCTGCGTGCGCCCTCAGTAGCTTTCTCGTTATATTGTCAAACAAGCTAGGGCCTCCTCTACCGACGAGTCATCAGCACCGAAAGCGGCGCGCATCTTGGACCGTGAGCAGTGGGCGGTTAAAACAGCACGAGTACGTTCTCTCACAGGCTGCAGGCTCGAATGGAAGGTATTGACAGTGCCCGTTGGTTGGATTAGTTCGTCCGTAGAGAGGAGGAATTCGAACGGCCAGGCCCCACTCCTCTCGAGACTAAGCATCTCAAGTGTCTTGTTGGAGGGATACAGCAGACGGGGCATGAAGCGGAATCAGTCTAGCGGGCCGTCGAGAATTTCCGCGAGGAATAATCTGATTTTTCTGGCAGGGATCTGGGATGTGATAGGAGAGCAATCAGTGGCGTTGTGAAGAGGCGTTGGAAAGCCAGGTTCCGTGCACGGCGGCGGGTGGAGAACGATATGATCGAGTGAGAAGTGAAGATGGTGTTTTAGTGCGATGCATAGAGTTACACTTGGGACGGCGTAGCAGTTAGTTGCATATAGCACTGCTAAGAATAGTTCCAACCAGATACTACTGGTGAGAGAGAGAGAGTATCACGTACAGCGAGAAAGTCGTGATGTTGGGTTGCTGCTTACGAAGGCAGGCAGGTCAGGTGATGGCCCCAATGGCTCCTTCCCGCCCAGCACGGCGTCCTCCGAAATCTCTGCTACGATGTTTGTAGATCATGTGCCCATCACGAGATTCCGAGATTAAGATTCAGACTGGACTCACTGGATAATACTCTCTTTCGCCCTGCACCGAAACTAGACACGAGTCTTGCACCAAAGACTATTTCATGCAACTTGTCAGCGAGTCAGCGACGTGATCTAGACATTGGTCCCGCTCTCGACTATCGAGTCAATGCTACCGGTGCTATGATCACGCTCAAAAGAGTCTGACCATCATAGTATATGACCCGTCACTCGACAATTGCATGTAGTTACATAATCCTCCAGGATTTCATGAACCCAGACGTCAAAACGTTGATATCGCGGCCCCTCCAGACCAGAATCCATGCCAGCTTCCGTAATGAATAACGAACATCCTTGATTCCATGGATACACCCCATTCGTCCATCATTCTTCTGGTTCTGGTTGTCACCAATTTCGAGCCGAACCTTTTCCGCGACCCATTCTTGGATTCCCACTGCTTATGCTGATCACGAATAGTGACTGCGACGGCCGTGTTCAGTCTTACTTCCGGATGTCCCGTCGAAAAGACCCAAAATCCTCACCACGCGTCATTAGGCAGCGATTGGCTGACTTTAGGCCAGTCAGATCGCCAATTCGGCATATGCAAATCTGATTCGATCCTTGGCTTGCATTAGCGTAGGCAGAGTCGGGCTGAGCCTCGCTAAGTCTGACATCGCTCTGCATTCTAGATCCACCTGCAAATGATTCGAGAATTTGCTTACCCATGGAGTACGGAGTACAAGATTTGAAAATTAATTACACTGCACTACTACGCAAAAAGGAGAAGGGACTTGGGAAAGAAAAGATAAACATGAATAGGTAAAATCTCCGATGCACGACTTCAACAGTCAACTCATCAATGTTGGAATAGGCTACTTTCTAGATACGGACACGGAGGAAATGTACTTTATATTTCCTTCAAAGCATCAGATGTCGCCACCAGATCAAGAAAAATGCCAAGAGGGGTTGCACGAGGTGAATAAAGCACTTGGCTCGAGAACATCAAAGCGCCACATTTATTGATTGGTGTATATTCTCCGGACTGCTATTAGTCTCAACAAACTGTCTATATTCAAGCCCAGAGAGGGTGTGGAGGAAATGTGACAGTGGTCTGTCCACCACATGCGATGTAGGTCACCTGACCTGCTGTCGTCCAATTGGGGTTCAGAAGACAGGAAGTAGATATCACAAGAGAGATGATATTGCATGAACTAACACACAGAGGAGGGTGGAAGATCGTCCGACTATAGTGAGTGCGTTGTTTTACGCCTACGTATGTGTACCACACTCCAAAATCTAACTTACATCACGTACATGTCTTGCCTCCATGAACGCCTAGAACTAACTCGACAAAGTACTAAAATACAAGTAAAGAAGAATAACAGCGGTCCTTTTTGGAGACCTATCCGATTTTGTGTGCATGGGCCATGTAGTAGCAACACCATTATGCAGCCGTAGCGAACCGATTCTTTCTGGCGTCTGCAGCAGCTCTATCCTTATCACTAAACACAGGCTTAGGAGCGTTGCTTCGACCGGTTGGGTTGTTGCCCTTGCGAGCATTATTTTGAGGACGATTACGTCCACCATTGTGACTACCACCGCCGTTGTTGCGTCGCTTGCCTCCTCGACCGCCTTGATCGTTTCCTCGACCACGCTTCCGTTCCCGCTCATTCGGAAGAGCCTGGTCCAAACGGTTGATACCAACACCCTGATCATTCGAGGCACCCGTTCCGAATCTTTTCGCTCGCTCAAGTACCTTCTCTGCCTCCGTCGTCTCCGAGCCGGTTTCGGCAACGATGCCAAACTTCTCTGCACGCGCTTTGCGTTTCCTCATCTCTTCCTCCATTTCTGTTGGCTGAAGTCCAATGCTGTAGTCGACAGCGGGCTTCTCCCCCTCCTCCTCCTCCCCCTCCGCCGCCGCAGGCTGTTCCTTAGGGGCGCCCTCAACGTGAAGATCGGTCGTCATCGCGGGATCTTCTCCGAGTGTCTGATTAGGGACAGCCACGGGGTTGGGCACTTGTCCCTGACCACCAGCAGCGATAGTAGCGGCGCCAGCTTCCGTCGAAGCTTGCGCAGCCTCTTTCAATGGTGCTTCAGTAGCAGGCGCTTCATCGTCCCAATCGATGATATCTTCAGCGGCAGCATCGGGCTTGGCTTCAGCAGGATTTGTGTCGTTGGATGCTTTATCGGCTTCTTGAAGTCGAGCGATGAGCTCGGCCTTTTTGCCGTTGGTCGTCAAACCGCGGGCTTTGAGGATTTCTTGTAGCTGCGCTACTGTTTTCTTTTCGTATTCAGATGCCATTGTAAGTTGCTGAGAGTTGTTTAAACCGGGCGTAGGAAATGAGTTGAGGTGACGTCGTTTTGCGCGCAAGGGGCGTTGGGATGCGACCGAGAGGCGCGGAGATGAGGACTTTAGCGAGAGACGCCAAACATAAAAAGAACCTAGTAATCCGAAAAAAACACGTAAGGTATGGAGGTCAAAAGAAAAGTATTTGTAGTGAAAGAAAGCGAGTTTTTGAGACCAGGGGCTCTTGTTTTGAGACAGACTGACAAAGCTTCATTGCGCGCGACTGACCGTCGTAAGCTGGCTGAGCTTCCCGATGATGTCACGTGAAGTCCGCCAATCAGAATGCTTTGCATAGTCTGTAAATATCCGCCAATCCTCTTTCGGTGACTTCAAAATAGCCCTAACTCCTCTCAACTCGCAAGATATGATTGATACATGGTTTGATTTTGAGAAACTTTGTTATTTGGTGTTCAAACTGGTACAACATCAACTCACGCCCGCGACATATTATTTGCTTTGGCTTGAATTCGCCCTTAGACCTGACTGCATATACGGCGTGCTCGACGACCAGTGAATTTTCAATATCAGCTTGAAGACTACGATAATGACTGTCAGGAATTTCTTCACAAACCGTCAGTTGCAAATCTCTGGCAAGGCAAGATCTTGTGCTCGTACGAAGAAAGTGGCGAATCTTTTTTTGTACGACATGATTTTTGTATCACCTTATCTGGCGGTGTCACAGAGCAGGGAGCTTGAAGACTCCATGAAAAGTGATAGGATTTCAGAAGATCTCCTAGCTATATTTCTTTTCGTGCCATCCGATGCTTCTTTTTACCATCCTGACTACCCGATGGCTGTATTTCATACAGCCCAAGTAAAATAGGAATTGGATGAACCAGTAGTTCAGACGGTCAGGTCATATCTGAGTCAAACGAGCATCTTTGGATCACGAAATTGACGTCTTTATCATGGCTACAAGGAATTATGACTACGAATATGACCGTTAGTGACTCTCATATACCTACTCGATCAATGTTTCAATTGCTAATATCTTCTACATGCTTTTGACATTTTTCTGATTCTCAAATTGTTCCACTAATATCTCTTCTATGCTCGTATACAGCGCAATTGACATATACTGGAATCGTACTGTATTGATCATGCCTGAAGTTGGCAAAGATATTGACTGTCTTAGGGGGGTGACTCCTGAACTCTGGAAGACACTGGACAAAGTATGGGGCTCGAGGATGGCCCAGCCCTTGCGCAAACTCCCCCTCTTACGAAACCACCATGGAACATACAAGAAATGTGTCGAGCCTCCAAAGAACACCGCTCTCGAAAACACAAGACACAACGACAAGATACACCTCTACGAGATTCGTTACGGCAAGATTGATTGCATGATTGAGAACCAACATTGTCTCTGGTTCTTGCTAAAACATACAAATGATGAGCACAATCGAATCAGCAGCTTGAGTAATTTGAAACTTCGGGTCCAGTTCTGGAAGAAAGAAAACGGGGCAGAACGTAGGCGGGATCTTATAGATGAGGATATTGGCGTCCAAATCGTTAGAGCTGCTGATCACGAAGGCGACCTCTATGTTCTACTTGCAATGGCTGTTGCCGATCCAAATGAATGGTATGGAAAATTCCTACCGCATTTACATAGTGACAGGATTGGGCCGGGTGAAAGAGTGATTGTTCAGTTGACGGACAGCAAGCCAAATTATGGCCGCTACCGTGAAGGAATCTGGCAAGGAGATGTCCATTTTACTTGACCGAGAGCATATTATGATGCTGATTTAATATTTAACTAAGTTATAAATAATATTAATTGCGCGATTGTGGCACCCTGCTACACTTCTGAGCAGAGACACACGGGTCACATCCTCAATCTACTAAGTATAGGTTTCCCAGATTCATAATCAGGTGTAATATGTAGACTTACTTTCTTCAATAGCTGGAATACAATCTTAGACTAGGATCTGCAAAAGTTCAGTCTCATAGATAGATAGGAGTATCATCAACAAGCTGCAATGGAACGAGGTAAGATAGAGGCTACAATACGCGTACCTGAACAACGAGGCTCAGATCAACTATATTGGTTGCTGTATGCCAGTTATACTATCACACAACGAAAGTGTTGAAAAATGGACCTGTGTGACCAGATAGGAGTGCAACGAGTTCCCGAATTCTCTTCGCCCATGGCATGGCGGGATATTTCTTTACTTTGGTCATCAATGCCGGTCGTTCGTATCATCTCAATGAAATTTAGCTGCGCACTCATTCAAACATTGATAAGTGTTGACTGCCATATATGTACAGCAGACAATCGGACAATCGGACGAATCCGTCCTGGGTTAAGTGATCAAGCAATATTTGAGTCAAGTGTTTCTCAGACTCATGACCTCAGGAGTTAATGACTCGAATATGACTGTTTCAACAGGCATACAAGCCATTGAAATCCTCCATGCAGACTGTTGACCTTGCTACAACCCTTGTTGTACGTTCACCAGAGACATCTCCATTGACGCATATACATCAAACTTAACAAATAAATCAGTCCTGGGTCCTGGACTCTTTAGCATGGTTGATCATGAGGAAGAAGTGAAAGGGGGTGTTTCTAAAGAAGTGTGGAAAAGGCTCGACGAGGATTGGGGAACGCAAGCGGAGGCCTTTCGCCAACTCGGTTTCTTTCGAGGTTACCATGGGCAATACAAACATCGTGTTGACCCTCCAGAGAAGCTCAAAGGGCATGGGCTATTTGATAACAATGACAAGATCAGCCTTCTCCAAATTCGGTACGGCTCTATTCCAAATGTGTACGACAAACAGCCCTGTCTCTGGTTTTTACTGAGACATGCGCCGGATCCTGACGGTCAAATCAGCAGCCAGGCTCTGTTACAAATCTGGTTCTATGTATGCGAAGTCGTAGGCAGCGGGGAATCAACCTGGGTGCCCATCGCAGAGGAGTCTCCGAACGATGTCATCAACAAAGCTACTTCATATGGAGACGATGTTTATGTGCTAGCTGCCAGAATTTTTGATCCCATGGAGTGGCCGGGCGTTGTCGCAAAACTTGAAGGTAATCTCGACAGAGGTGAACCATTGTTGGTTCATATGCAGAACAGCCAAAGATTCACAGAACACAGACATGGTTGCATGTGGGTGGCCGAAGGTATCATGTTCTAACCAAAGCCATTGGTATCAGCCCACTCTCGAATTGTGATGCATACTACATGTTGATATCTATGTCAATCAGAGACATATGTCCGATTTCGAGTTCTTAAATGGAGGTGTCACATCAATTGATCTCCAATATTGCTAGAGATAATGGTGGTTGTCTTTGTACTTAGTCTCTCTTTCTTCTTCAAGATAGTGTACTATCCCTGAATTTACTATCGTTAATAAAGGACCTCAATCATGATTTGTGAGATCAGATGTTTCTATTTTGAAATATCATACCATCTCAGTAGTCTAATATTCGAGCTTGGACCCGTGACGACCTGAGCCCTAGGCTGATCGATATGTTTCAGGAAAGCAGGAACAATGAACACCTTACAAACCAGTATCGGGGCTCAAGCCTTTAATGCGTTGTGATAATACATTAAAGTCTCTACGAATTGAGCATGTTTCTTGGATCACTAAACTGAAGCATGATCGTCATATTGGATACGACTCATTGGTATTATTCATCCAATCCGGTGGAACAACACTATTTAGCTGTGTGGGCTGCGTGCCCGCCAACAAGCGGTACCAGTCTGGCTGAGTTTCTGAAACCCTGACGGGCTCACCTCGTAAACCCTTAGTAACGTGTGTTTTATACTCGTGGTAAATCTCGTGAAATAAACTGTGCACCGCTTCTGCGTTGGGCCAGAACTTAGCCAGCAGCATCGTAGACCGAAGTAGCCTATTCAAATTCTCAAGTCCGTTGAGAGCCACCAAGTATGACCCTACAGTGACTGTCAGGCGAATATCGTTGGAGAGCTGAATGCCAGCCGCTGTCACTGCGCTGACAGCGGTGAAGTGACACTGACAAAGACAATCCGAAGCTACGAGGCATTCGAGTGCTGTGATGATGGCGTTAGCAGCTGCGGAGCATACATCCTGACTTTTGAGCCCTGTTGGAAAGTTCCGATGAAGGTGTAATAACATGAGGTTATAGTGAATTTGCAATTGACAATTCCAAGACTTTCCCTCTTCGGACGAAGAGGAGGAAGAGGATATACCAGACTGAAGGGACCACTGGCACAAGCGAGAGTTGATTGCGTGCACATCAATCACTCGTCTTCGAACAGGCTCGTTCAGTGCTAATATATCCAGCCCGATATGAGCAAGGTCAACCAATTGGATGAGGAAGTTTGGGTAGAGCCCTGTGTTGCTGTTTGATGAAGCTGTGTCTGTCATGTCTTCAACAGACAGGGGCAGCTGGTCGATGTCCTCAGCGCGAACGGCACATGGTCGTCCGGTTTCTAACGAAGAGAAAACCTCACAGATGAATGCTGACCACCAGCAACGCCGATACTGTGCATTCTCCAGTGGAGGTAAGATGGTGCTGTGTCGGTGCATTCCCAAACCACATCCAATGCGGACCGCAATACCGCTCCAGTACCATGGCCCGGCGGTGACTGTATCGCCGTCTCCTATGTGTCGCGTGAAAAGAATTGCAGCCTGCATTAGAAAGACTCGATCCGTCTCGTGACGCATGTGAAATAGCATGCTTGCTCGGCGGTAGAGAGTGTTTTTCACCGCATGTCGCGCGCTGGCGACCAGTGGATGTGAGCAGGCATGAGCTCCAGCCGTTAGCACCGCCTGGAATAGCAAAAGTGGTGGCGGGTTGTCTTTTGACTTGTACGCTGCCATAAACTCAGGCATAGAGATAACAGGGTGAAACGGATGAATATGCTCAAAGTATGCATCCACCAAAGCATCACGTATTTCCAGTGCTGGAAAGGACGAGACTTCCGTTGCAAGGTCATGCGCTAGCATTCCACTCCATGCCTCGGGTCCAGGTTTCCATCCGTTCTTTGGGCGGATGGGGGGATACGGGTAGTGAACAACACTGTTTTCCCAGTCCAAATCATTACACGCATTGGCATCATCTAGCGCGATACCATTCAAATTGATACCATCCAAATTGGTAGGTGAGGTCGGAAATGGCAAGGTTTGTTCTGGACTTATCTGACTGGTAGATCCAGCGCCGGGTGCATGTGTAGATGAGCGATGAAGCCGAACTAGATGAACTAAATTAGAAACAGCCGTGCCAACGTAAGCAATGCGAAAGCTATTCAACGAATCGAATACACCCCAGGCCCCTGCATTGATTCCATGCTTGAAAAAGCGAGCCAGTCCACTTCGGGCAAAATCCTCTCTTTCGCTTGCCGCAGTGTATATGGGTGCGCGAATGAGAGGAGGCGACCGACGAGACGAAGACGCTGCCGTTGCTGTGCCTAATGTCAAAGAGGTCCTGTCATTGCCCCGCAGGCGCTCGGGGCTGTCATAATCGAGATTATCTTGGTCGAGGCTGCTATCTTCAGAGACCCACTCGAACTGAGCAGCATCTGACAATCTTATATTGTCCGTAGATATAGATGGCCGTACCCCCGTGGGCTGGAAGCGAGCACGACGGGTATGTGGTGGCTGGCGATTCGGTTTAGCCCACTGAGTTGTAGATCTTATAAAGTTAGTATCAGGACAGCTCCGATCCCAGGAAAAGAAGTGGAAGTAGAATTTCCATACCGGCATTGTGTTTCGGACCTTTCGCAGACGGAGCATCCACCGGGTCTGTCGACAATGTCGCATCGTACCTTGCGGCGGCGGCAGAGATCGCATGCTTTCCGCTGCTGTCGATTGGGACGCCTCAGCGGATTTGAATGTGACTGAGACAGCCGATCTTCAGTAAGTCCCATGTTTGTTCAACGTTTGATGAGCTCGATAATCAAAAGGTATGTTCAAAAGATGTTGGGTTCGCATCGGTCAGAATGATAACGATGACAGACGGCTCCGGCAAGAGGAGCCTTTCTCCGCACCTTATCAGAAGTAAATCATTCTCGGAGCCGGCGTCGAAAAGATAAGGGCAAGGGGAGTAAGATAGGCGCATAAGATAGCTAAATCCCACATTGACCCCATCCATTTTCCGTGCATGTTTCAACGTTCATATCAGTCCGTATTGAGGTTTGGTAAGAGAACCAGTCGGACGTATACGTTGAAAGTCCCTTTGGATACAGGGGACACCCATTAACCATAGATATTGAGTCTTGCCCACAAGCAAACAAGGTTTAATGAGGGAAATATTACCTGCCATATTTGATTCGTCTTTGGACTGTACTGTAAACCAGATTACTATAGCATCGTCAGAGCCAAAAAACTATACAGATAGCTCTCAGTGCGAAGGATATACAGTTTCATGTTTCAATGTATTTTAGTGTAAATTGACATACAATAATTCGTGTCGGTCAAATCGACCTTCGTGGTCTCTGATGGCGCGTCGACGTCGTCAATTGTCTTCTCGGAGCCGACGAGATGACCAGTAACTATTTCGAAGGATCACTCAACATGCGGTGTAAGGGACATCTAGGGTTAATCATCATGAATCGTGAAGAGTCTTTCATTCGGAAAGCTCAAGTTTTATATTCTCTTCTCATTATCTGATTTCGCCTTTACCTTTGACTTCTACATTGCTCCTGACTCAATTATCATTACACAATGTCTGGCGTCAAAATCGTGGACTTTATAAAATCTTCTGGCGGCTACTATGCACCAGCAACGCTTGCACCCACTAATAGCGAAGCTCTGTATGTATCAGGGCAGCCAGGTAGCACACGTGGAGGCATTGTACCCGCAGATTATGAGTCTCAAATTCACCTGGCCCTCAATAATCTTCGCAAAATCATGATTGTTAGCGGAGTTGTGGTGAAGGATATTCTTAAGCTCACACTTTTGATTGTGAATTATGACCCCAAGCAGCGCAAGCATGCCCGACCCATAGAGAAATTCTTGGCCGGACATCGTCCAGCGATGACATTGATCCCTGTCACTCAATTGGCTGTGCCCGATTGGTTGTTCGAAATCGACGCTGTCATTGCTCGCCCATCATCACCACCCTCGATCCCTCAGCAGTTGTGCCTCGAATCAGCAGCTGGAAATGTGGACGTAGTCATCATCGGTGCTGGACTCGCAGGTTTGGCAGCTGCAAGCGAACTGCAACGAGCTGGCTGCTCATTCATCATTCTAGAGGCAAGAGATCGTGTAGGTGGGAAAACTTGGTCACAACCATTTTCTGATGGTGAGCAAGGTGTTATCGACGTTGGTGCTGCTTGGATAAACAACACAAACCAGAGCAAGATGTATGCCTTGGCGAAGAAATATGGAGCGGAAATTCTGGAGCAAAACACGAACGGAAAGTGTGTGTTGCAGGATGCAGATGGAAAGTGTTCTACATTTGAATATGGAGATCTTCCACAGGTATCTAAGCTCCAAAGCAGCTTCATGAAAAGGTGGCTGACTTTTTCGATTACTAGTTTGACGCTGCAACTGTTAAAGATGTTGTTCGAATTCGTGATCAGGTCGAAGCAGATTGTCAGACTCTCGATCCAACCCGACCTCAAAACCCCGGATGGGACTCAATGACCTTTGAAGCTTACTTGAAGTCCAGCGGTGCCAGTACTGAGGCTCTCGCCACTGCTACAGTGTGGACACGCGCCATGCTTGGTCAAGAACCTAGAAATATATCCGCCCTATATTTCCTCACTTACTGTAGATCCGGCGGTGGTTTACTTCAGATGAGATCAGATCGTATGGGAGGCGGACAGCATCTTCGTATCCGTCAGGGAACGCAGCTTTTTTCCATTGGTCTTGCCAAAGATCTTCCCGAGGGAACTATTTGCTTGTCTACCCCTGTCAGCTCAATTACTCAGAATGGGATTTCATCCGACATTGAGGTGACAACAACGAATCACAAGAAATTCCGCACACGAAAGGTTATTACTACCGTTCCTAGTCCAGTGCTGCAAACGATTTCTTTCACACCTCAACTGCCATCTACAAAGAAATTGTGGTCGGAGTCCTCAGTGTATGGCTACTATACGAAAGCCATGATGACCTTTCGGACACCATTCTGGGTTGCGAAAGGATACTGCGGTCTGACACAGTCATTCACTGGGCCCGCTGCAGTTATTCGGGACACTAGCAGTCTACCAGACCAGAAACACGTCTTGACCTGTTTCATGGCTGGCGATCCCGGCCGAGCCTGGGCGGCATTGTCGACGGAGAATCGCGAAAAGGCCCTCATAGAACAGATCGGCCAGTTGTTTGACTCTGAAGCTGAGGCTTCTCATGATTTTATCAATATGGTAACATACGAGTGGGTATCAGACCAATACTCGGGCTGGGGTTGCCCATGCGCATCACTCGCACCTGGGGTTATGGACACCATAGGTGGAGGTGAACTACGAGAACCATTTGGAAACTTGCATTTTGCTGGCACAGAAACAGCTGTCAACTGGCGCGGCTATATGGAAGGCGCTGTCGAAAGTGGTGAGCGTGCTGCTTTTGAAGTCATTCAGGGTTTGAACGCTGGAGCACTAGCACGATTGTAAATAGAAGATCTGTTGCCTCTATGGATTTGACGAATCAAGATTATAAATGGTTAAGATTTCCTCGTGAAACAAGCTTTTACTGTTTGAAGAACCTACTGGCCGGGAAAATGTTTGCGAAGAGATATATCCATGGATGATACACATTTGAAGGTTGCATAAATCTATATAGTGATGCATACAGTAGTCCATTTAATTCTCCATAAGTTCGGTATCTCATACATCATAAACCTCTCTCTTTGTTGAACTCATCAGCTACCTCCCTTGTAGCTGTGACGATTTCGATACAACCGGGAGAGTCCGAATGGCAGCAAATGGTGATAGGGTAATCCGCAACTGGAAGGTCAACCTCTTCGCCTGTGATAGCAACAACCTTACTTTCCTGCAGCTGCTTCGCGACATGTTTCTTAACATCCTCAATTTTCCATGGCTTCTTCTTACGGTCCACGATCAGAGTACCATCTGCTCGATAGTTGACGTCTCCAAAGTATTCGGCCCAAAATTGAAGGCCAGCCTCCTTGGCTGCAGTCTCCATATGTGTCCCGGCTAATCCAAACACGCGCATTCCTTTGGGAACAGCTGCCCAGACAGCTCTTGCTACTTCAACATCTCTGACCATCATTCCATATAGAATACCATGTGGCTTGACGTGGTGCATTTCGACCCCATGTCGGTCAAGAAACGCCTTGAGAGCGCCGATCTGATATACAACATTGGCCGTGTGTTCTTCTGGCGACAACTTCATCTCCCGTCTGCCGAAGCCTTGCACATCAGGCAAGCCTGGATGGGCACCAATCTTGACACCGTGAGCTTTGCAGAGAGCAACCGTCTCGTCCATAATCAGAGGATCGCCGGCACTGTGTCGCCTTAGCTTTATGCACGTTCTATAAAGCTGTACGTATGCTACTCACTGAAACCCACATGCCACATTAGCATGATCAATCATAGGCAATAATTCTTTATCGGGACCGCAGACATAGTTTCCATAGCCCTCGCCCATGTCCACGTTGATCAGGGCTTTCTTTGTAGATGGAGCCATATTTCGCTGTGTTCTCACAAAACTCGTAGATTTTTCTGGTAGAGCTCTATAACAGAAGACAGTTTACTCATTGACTTAATTTTTAGAAAGCAGATGATAAGAGGTCAGAGTATATTCCTGACTTCGTGAGGGGTATTCACCATTTACTTATCTGATCGGCGGATAAGACTGACAGCAACCCCTGTCTCGGAGCCGACAGGTTGCCCTATGCTAGAGCAAGGAAGTGTTTTTTTCAAATTTTGGCGGGCTTTTATATGTGGCTCTTATCCAGAAACTTTAAAAAAGGGTTTTCAGCTCAGGGCCAATTATCTCGGTTTTTTATCATTTCGTTATATTGCCTTATCATAGCATACCTCCGAGTGCCCCGACAGATAGACATGGATTGATACGCCAATACTCCAGCTAGATCAGACAATCAGAATGCGGAGAGACCCAGATATTGCAAATAGTATATGATTCTACGACTAGCCGCTCTCACCTGGCTTCATCAATCTGGGATGCTCATTTTTGCCATCTATTCGCCATGTCATCAAGTGCAGATGTTTTTCAAATCGCCGCACCCCTCTCTGCAGGAGTGGGTTACGGTATCGTTGTGGGTGTCGGTGCCCTCTTTGCGATTGGCATGTCTTTGGTGTCGTGGTTGCTGAGTACCTATATGAATGAAGTCCAGGACTCGGAGATGTTTATGACCGCAAAGCACTCTGTCAAGGCAGGTCTGACTGCCTCCGCCGTGGTCTCGTCCTGGACTATCGCCACCACGCTCCTTACCAGTACCACGTATGGGTATAGTTATGGTGTCTCCGGTCCCTTTTGGTATGCAGCCGGGGCCTGCGTCCAGATTCTTCTCTTTTCTGTCGCAGCTGTAGAGCTCAAACGAAAAGCCCCAAACGCACAGACGTTTTTGCAGGTTATCAAGGTGCGATACGGAAGCGCTGTCCACATTCTTTTCACGTTGTATTCTGGTGTGTACCAGATTATCACGACTGTGAATCTCCTCGTCGGTGGTTCTGCGATTTTTGCTGCCGTCACCGGCACCAACCGTGATGCGATCTGCTACCTTTTACCTATTGGGGTGGTTATTTATACCCTGATGGGCGGTATCAAGGCCACTTTCATCACCGACTGGGTATGCATTCCCCTTTACGCCGATCGCATTCTTGCTGATCGTTTTATGTGTAGATTCATACAGTTCTAATCTACATTATCATGCTCGTGTCACTATTTGTGTTCTACACTTCCTCCGATATTGCAGGCTCTCCGACGCGGGTTTGGGAACTCTTGAAAGAGGCCGCTACTCTTCACCCTGTGGCTGGAAATGCAGACGGGCAATACCTTACCATGAGATCCGAAGAAGGCGGTTATGTTGGTTTGGTATTCATCGGAGCAGGGTTCGCGGCATGCGTCGACAGTCAACTCTTCCAGAAGGCCATCGCATCCGATCCACGCACCACGTCGATGGGCTATATCATCGGTGGTCTTTCCTGGTTCACCATCCCATTTGTCCTAGCAAGCACATACGGCCTCGCTGCTGCTGCTCTGGAGCATCTACCTAGCTGGCCAACTTATCCGAACAGAATGAACGCATATGAAGCCTCGTCGGGTCTCGCAATGCCCTACGCAGCCTTAGCGCTTATGGGCAACGGTGGTGCTGTCGCGGTTCTACTCATGATGTTTATGGCTGTTACCAGTGCAATGTCATCTGAGACCGTTGCGACAACTGCTCTGGTGACTTACAATATTTACCAAGCTTATATCAAGCCTGATGCGACGGGTCGACAACTCCTGTACTTTTCCCACTTTATCACGGTCGGCTTTGCCATCTTCTGTTCGTCTATCGCGGTGGCATTCAATCATGGAGGGTTCAGTGTAGGATTTCTCATCACCGCCATTGGTATTTTCGTCGACAGCGCCATCGTACCTATGGCTTGTACGATCATGTGGAGAAAGCAATCTCGTGTCGCAGCCTTTGTGGTACCTCTGCTAGGTTCTATAGCCGGCATTATTGCATGGTTTACTCTTACCTATACTGAGTACGGAGACATCACCATCGATACTCTGAGTGGGAACCTCCCTCTGGTGGCCGGAAACATAGTCGCCTTGGGCTCACCCCTGATTCTGACTCCGCTTATCACATATATTAGCCCAGAGAACTTCGATTGGAACATTCTCAAGGAGGAAATCAAACGCGGCTCAGACGAGCATATCACTGTCAGTGCAACGACTGCGGAACACGCTGCAGCACTTATTGAAGAGGAGAGACTCGAGGAAGAGGCGAATGAAAAATCTCTCATCAAGGCCAGGAATCGCTCTCTTTTCCTCGGGTGGTTTCTCACGATCTCGCTCGTCATTCTCTGGCCCATTCCAATGTACGCATCAAGCTACGTCTTTAGTCAGAAATTTTTCACAGGCTGGGTTGCGTTTTTGTTCATTTGGGCCTTCCTTGCTGCGGGTATTATTATCTTTCTGCCGATTTGGGAGGGTTATGGCGCCATGATGATTGTTTTGAGGCATATGATGGGCAAGGGCGAGAAAGTTCAGGGTCAAAGTGTGGTGACTATTACTCGTGAAGGTCTTGAGGAAGCGGCTGATGCTTCGACTGAAAGGACCACGGCGTACTTGGAGAAGGGAAAGGACTATCCTTGAGTTCGAAAGGAGCTCACAAGTCTGATAGTGATATGGTAGTTTTTTGTCCATCAATGTACTTTCGAATAGCAATTATCAGCAGATTCAACCGATATATTCATCATAATCCGCCTGTCTGTGTTTGGTGACAGGAAAGCAGTTTCCAAGATATTATAATGTTCTAATCCTGTGTACCAGAATTGCTATCAAAGCAGCATTCAGGTCAAGTGTCTACGGGATAACGAATATCCAACATTGATAAGTGTGATTGGATATCAGATCAAGAAGCGAATCGCATTCAATTCCTGATGTTATCTAAAGTTGGTTGTCAGCCCTTCTTTCTTCTCGGAGCCGATAAAATATGGTGTGATCCAGGCCCGGAGCCGTCGACCCAACATAGCTTTATCTCAGGTGAATACAATCGGCCGTCTCGCCCACGCCAACAGACCTCCTTGATACGTAAATCATCACTGAAACGAGCACTACCCCGCTTCATTCAAGTTGGTTCAAGGTATATGTAGGTATATTACTTCGCCATGCAGTCTGCAATAGCCTCTACGTACGATGCTACTTTGCGAGTTCCTTCAATGCTGTCAGCATCATGGAATACCTGAAAACAGTCCTAGTAGCTAATAGAGGCGAGATTGCTTGTCGCTTGATCAAGGCTGCACAGTAGGCCATGACTTGTGTCTAACTTTCTGTCTCTACTTGTGCTAACGGCGTGAACAGAATATCGGGCATTAGAACAATTGCGATCTACACGCAACCAGACTGCGAATCGGAGCATGTGCGTCTCGCGGATACATCCGTGCTTCTGCAAGGTGAAGCAAGAGCGGCGTATATAGATGGGTATGTATCTTTACACCATCGTAACGAGTGTATTTGCTGACCTCTACAGAGATCAGATTATCCAAGTAGCAAAGGACAATGACGCGCAGGCCATTATACCCGGATACGGTTTCCTTTCCGAGAATACAAATTTCGCCAGATCTGTATCGGCAGCCGGATTAGTCTTTGTTGGTCCGTCACCGGAAGCGATTGAGTCATTTGGACTGAAGCACACGGCTCGTGAGCTGGCAGTAGCTGCGGGGGTACCTGTGGTCCCCGGTACTCAAGGTTTACTCGAAGATGAAGAAGCCGCAGCGGCTGCCGCCAGTGGATTGGGTTACCCAGTAATGCTAAAGGCTACTGCCGGAGGAGGAGGCATGGGCTTATTGACCTGTGCCAGCGAGGCCGAAGTACGAGAGAACTTCAGAACAGTCATATCACGAGCGTCCTCCTTATTCAAAAATTCCGGCGTCTTTTTAGAACGCTACTATCCTGACAGCCATCACATCGAAGTACAGGTCTTTGGCAATGGGCAAGGCAAAGCTATCAGTATCGGAGAACGAGAGTGCTCAATCCAGAGACGTCATCAGAAAGTTATCGAGGAGTGTCCCAGTCCATTCGTCTCGCAACGATACCCAGACCTTCGACCGAAGCTCACGCAATGTGCTGTACGCTTGGCGGAAGATATTAATTACGGCTCCGCAGGGACGGTGGAATATCTTGTCGACGATCATACGGGCGATTTCTTCTTTCTCGAGATGAACACTCGCCTTCAAGTTGAGCATGGGATTACCGAGATGTGCTATAACATCGATTTGGTGGAGCTCATGCTACGACAAGCAGACCGCGAGCTTGGTGGCAACGGAGGTCTAACAGCTGAGGAAATGGAAGTCCTTCAAGCCCGATGCCTCGAGCCCCAGGGTCATGCTATCGAAGCTAGAGTCTACGCTGAGAACCCAGCAAGAAATTACGCCCCCAGTCCCGGTTTACTTCAGCAAGTATCGTGGCACACGCCTCCAGGAGCACGTATAGATACATGGGTTCGTGGAGGCATCGTGGTCAGCGCTGAATACGATCCTCTGCTAGCCAAAGTCATGTATCATGGCTCAAACCGCCAGGCTGCTGTCGCCGGTATGGAGGAGATCCTCAGCAAAAGTTCCATTTGCGGTCCGCCCATCAACCTCGGCTTTCTGCTAGCGATCATTCAGAGTGGTGATTTCAACAGAGGTAACACAATTACAAAGTTTCTAGATACCTTTAATTATACACCTGCAGCCATTGATATCATCTCCGGAGGCTCCTACACCTTGGTCCAAGACTATCCTGGTCGACCAACGGTCGGTCATGGATTTGGTCACGCCGGTCCTATGGACCCTATTGCGTTCCAGGTAGCCAACCTTCTCGCTGGCAATGAGGTCAAAACTGAAGCTCTGGAAATTACTCTCACCGGGCCTGAGCTCTTGTTCCTCGGAGATGCCGTTATTGCTCTCTGCGGTCCTCCTATCCCTGCCGAGTTGGACGGCAAGGATATGCCACAGTGGACTCGTGTCCGCATCCAAGCTGGCCAACGTCTCAAGATAGGGAAAATGGCGGCCAATTGTAGAGTATACCTCGCCATCTATGGGGGCTTGCTTAATGTATCAAAATGGTTCGGAAGCAAGTCCACAAACCCCATGGTCAACGTCGGTGGATATCAAGGACGACCTTTACGAGCAGGTGACTTTCTTGGTATTGCAGAAGCTGTTCAGCTTCCGGAAGCAACCTCACTTTCTATCCCTAAAAATCTGCTTCCTCGGTACACGAGCGAGTGGACAATCCAAATAATGCCTGGCCCTTACGAGACAGGCTACTTATCTCCCGAGGATATAGAGATGTTCTTTTCAGAGACCTGGACAATCAGCCACAACGCTGCTCGCGGTGGCATTCGCCTGATCGGCCCTCGTCCTAAATTCGGTCGTTCGGATGGTGGAGAAGGCGGCGCTCATCCCAGTAATGTGATTGAATACGGCTATCCTCTCGGTGGACTCAATTGGACAGGTGACGAGCCTGTCATTTTCCCGGTCGATTGTCCTGATTTTGGTGGGTTCATTTGCAGCCTGACAGTCGTCAAAGGAGATATGTGGAAACTTGGTCAGCTCCGTGCTGGAGACAAGGTCAAGTTTCATCGCATCTCGCTCGAGACTGCTTTGCAATGTCGTCGCAAGAATACACAGTTTTTGGAAAATGTTGCCGCCTCAATCAAGTCTGGCTCTTGGGATTCAATTGAGGCTTGGGACAGTAATAGCATTGGGAGAGAGGTCACCGAGCCTGGACAAGATGTACTGAAAGTTCTCAAGGAGACTGGTGAGAGACCGACAGTCTCATACCGCGCCGGAGCAGATGATTACGTTCTCGTCGATTATGGAAATGGTTGCTCCGATCTGAACTACAAATGCCGAGCGACGGCATTATCGCGCGAGCTCCAGAATCGTTCAGGCCTCGTTTCTGCCGATAGAAGTAGCGGTGGCGCAATCTTCAATATGGTGGGCTGTGGTAATTCGTTAGCCATATGTTACGATGGGCTCGCTCTTCCACAGGCGGTACTCTTAGAGGAGCTGATTGCGATCGAGGACACGCTCGGAGACATGCGAAGCGCCAAATTCCCCAACCGTCACTTCAGGCTCCCGCTGACCTTCAGACACAAGAAACTCGAGGACGCTGTTGAACGGTACATGGCTAATCAGCGTTCTATGGCGAGTTACCTACCCGACCCACTGGCGTTCGTAGCAGAGAATAACGGCATGACTCTTCAAGAATTAAAGACCATGTTCTTAACCCTACAGTCTGTCATCATCGGAGTTGGCTTCTTCATGGCTCTTCCACAAAGTATGCCTACGGATCCACGTTATCGGATCCGCAGCCCAAAGATGAACCCGAGTCGCACGTATACGCCTGAAGGAACAGTGTCCTGGGGAGGATCAGCCATTGCAATTTATCCCGTTGATTGCCCCGGCGGCTACATGCCCACGGGCATGACTATTCCAGGTCTCGACATATACGGCTCAAAACCCGGGTTCAGCGAGGAGCGACCGTGGCTGTTTCAGGATATGGATACAATCAGTTTTTACGAAGTAGACGAAAAGGAGTATGATGTTAAAGTTGCAGAGTTCAAGGCTGGCAAATATAAGTTTGAGATGGAGCCGGGATTCTTCGATATGGCTGAGCATAACGAGTTATTACTGAACACGATGGATGAAGCTCGTGCGATACAGGAGAAGAGAGCGGTGTCTCAGAGGAAAATGGCTGAGAAGGAAAAGGCGCTACTTGAGCAGTGGCTTGCTGAGAAACAAACAGATGGAAGCAGCACGGACGAAATCCGGTCGATGCTTGAAGGTAGTCTTCAACTAAGCATTCAATCCTTTGATCTACAAGCTGCTAACGAGTACATAGATCCAGCATATCAAGTCATCGAGGCCCCGGTCAACGCGAACGTCTGGAAAGTCCTGGTGCAAGAGGGAGATGAATTGCAAGCTGGCAAAATCGTCAGTATTCTAGAAGCCATGAAGATGGAAATAAATGTGCTTGCGGATGCACACCTTGCAGGTGCGACTGTGGCCAAGGTGCTCGTCAAGCCAGGAGACTCTATTGAAAGTGGTAAGCCTGTAATACTCGTCAAGGTACCAGCTTGAATATTGTTTAGATGCAACACATGGCCGGATGACATGTTACAAATACGAACATATGAAAATATAGTCCATAGTCCAAGACCGCTATCTGGTCTTGACTACCATGTAACTATGTGACATCATATTTAAGAAGCCATAAGAAGCCCTAACTGTCAGAACTATGTGCCTTATCAACCCTAACCCTGGATACTCTATAAAAGCCACTCGGCCAATCAGAGCCATGCCGAATGACACGGGCCACGTGCCTTAGTTAGCTTGTTATTGTTGACTCGATTGATGATATCATAGGCCCAGTTCATCTCTACATTTATTTCCTTTTGTATGATGGGACGGAATTGTGACTGTCAAAAATCCAAGCAACGACAAGATGCCGAGTAAGTCCTCGAGCATTCCTAGGACGCATTTCCTTGGCCGTCATACAGACCCTTCGCTCCAGACAACGCACGTCTCGGGACCAGTTGGATTCCTGAACCCAACGCGCGTACATTTCGAGCCCGCGCTCAAGGGTAAAGAAGAAGAGAATTCGGCGCAACCTATCAGCGAGGAAGAGCAGGGCCAAGACATAAAACCCGGCCGACAGCCCAGAATTGAATATCTCTGGCGCTCTCGCGATAATCGCAAAGGTCGTCATGCAGTCCACGTGCAGTACTCTCCTGAGCATCATGGACCGGGCCACAATCTTCCCCCGAGCACGAATACTTTCCAAGAAGTGATTCGCGGCATCGTTCGTATGGGGACATATTTTCCCTACTGGGATGTGTCTTGGCTCGTCGCCACTATCTTCACGCTTGGTTCTGTGATCTGGGTTGTTAATGCATTTTTCGTCTGGTTACCACTTCAGGACCCTTCGTCCGAGTTCTCCGGTGAGATCCTGGTCGGCGGCGGGGTCACGGCGTTTATCGGTGCTACTATCTTCGAAGTCGGCAGTGTCTTCTTGCTGCTCGAGGCAGTCAATGAGAAACACACATCGTGCTTCGGCTGGGCAGTTCAGACCGTCGTCAAGAGACTAGAATCCCACGATGATCTAACCAACACGACTGAAGTCAGACCTATTTCGTCCGATGAGTGTGGCCATCATCATTCCCAGAGACGATCTCTATTCCGGGACGGACTCAGGGAGGTTTCGGCCGAAGAGCACAGATCGTTCGAATGGTTACCTTCGCTGAAGGAATTACGTACTCACTATTTTCACGAACTTGGGTTTCTTGCCTCGTTTGTGCAAATGATTGGTGCTACTATTTTCTGGATTGCTGGGTTCACGGGTCTGCCGGGGATTACCGACCACATGAGTCAAGGCCTGACGGATGGTGTATATTGGGCTCCGCAGATTGCGGGTGGGTTTTGTTTTGTGATTAGTGGGTGAGTACTACTAGCCATCCTCTCCATTCTTTTCAGCTTCTGTTGGTACTGACGGCTAAAGTCTACTGTTCACTCTCGAAACACAACCCAAATGGTACATCCCAGCCCCAAATATTCTAGGCTGGCACATAGGAGCCTGGAACTTCATCGGTGGAATCGGTTTTACAGTAAGCTTCGAATCTATCCCAATCATGTCATCGCCAACTAATATGACATATTTAGCTCTGTGGTGCTCTTGGCCCAGCCTCTGCTTCCTCTGGAGTCGAATATCAGTCTTGCCTAGCTACATTCTGGGGCTCATGGGCTTTCCTGGTTGGGTCTGTGATCCAATGGTATGAAAGTTTGGACAAGTTCCCCGTTGAGACGAAGAAACCCAGTCCAGCCGAGATTACAAGCGACGAGACTAACGTATGATGTTGGATTGAAAAGTTTTACTTGCTGTACAGATAATTGCAATATATATAATACATAATAAATGAACAAACAATATATCCGCGACGAAATGGACCCTGCCCTATCTCAATTCTATATGATACGCACTCTACCGGCCCTGTCCATGCACACTGCCCAAGGTCAGCATCCCATCGTCCTTCGCTCGACAGAGAGAATTGACTCACGTATTAACAAAGTCGGTAATCTTCCCCGTGAACCCCTGCGGACACCCCGGTTTATGCTTCGCAAACGAATGATCTCCCGAAACACAACTTTCATTCTGCCGCATATACATCAGTCCAAGAGCTGAAGTACTGCAGACGGACAGTAACAACTCACCAGCTCCTTGCGGTCATCTCCTCCACCACCCTTGACGAACCCCGGATCACCCCAACCACTTCCTCCGCCGGTGTTGTTTGCTGCTGTTGGGACGGCGCTGGCACCGCCCTGGGTGGAGGTGGGGAGGTGGTTGGGCATTGTTTCGCCGGTCCGGTTTGAGGACGGTGTTGCCATGCTGTAAAGATGTGCAGTGGCGAGCGTCGTTGGTAGGGATAAGTCGTTGCGTTGGGACAATTTGGCTGCCTGTGCAGGTTAATCGCTGAAAGGACCGAGACGAGAGACTCGAATTTGCTTCACGCAAAAGAGCACCATACCTAGGAGCGATGGCTAGATTTTTGAGATGGTCAATGTCAAAATCTCAATAGAAATTTTCGAACGCCAACGGAAAAAGAAAAGATGTAGAACGATACGCAGGACGACTATATGTACCACCTCAAGATCCACAATCGTAGATATTGCCAGTTAGGATCGTCCCCAAGATCAATGATGTTTTGAAGCGAGATTCAACCTAACAATCGACTTCAGCTGAGTCGACTTAGGGTTACGAAAGGCAAACGCTGTGATGTAGCTGGCCGTCATGATTACGTTGAATTGCCCGAATAGGAAGTGCCCATTAGGGTTTGCGATGAGGATCGTACCGAGCTTTTGATTACTATCAAATAGACGAGATCTAGTAAACGTGAACTGTAAACAGTCAGATGATCTGGATAACGCGTCGCTTCTATGGAGTATTGCTAATTAACGGTTCTAGTCGTGGGATCTGTGTTGCGCACCTACGGGCTCAATCAGGGGCGAAATTTGATCTTTAGGTCACGCATAGTAATTCTGAGCGAGACTCACAAAGATTGCGAGCTGAATATATGGCTTCGAGCCTTCCTTTACTTTCTACTATCAATGGAGCAGTACCAGGTAGGAGAGCCATGGAGGGTGATGGACGTTGTCCAGATAATCGGATCACCCAATTTTCAAGGTAAAGGTCGCAGAGATGTAGAGACAGACGATATACAATAATCATCATTATTGGCATGAACTGCGGCTCTATGCGACATTTGCATCGATGGTACCCTCCATATTCGTCCAGCTTCTGTACTCAACCGTTATCAGATCTGGATTCAACGAATGAGTATATGCATTCATTTATATTCGTTTGATCGGGCAATATCAGGAGACAGCCTAAATCTGTCATGACCATCTATTCTCGTTAGCGTCCCGCAACGAGAGGCCTATCACTTGTGGAGAGATGTTGCTCGTTTTCGATCGACAGGAGATACCTAGGTATATGTCGTGAGCTCATTTCCTCTTTGGGACGAGTGATTCGATGATATATTCACGTGGTGTGAGTAACCCTACTGACGACATTCGTCTCGAGTCCCAACCCGGTATATTGGAACCACTTTAATTTGACAATGTACAAATTCGCTATCGTCCAACAAACACTCAATCGATTTGCCAACATGATCACGCTGTTCACTAATTACAGGTCAGATGATCCATCGGTCGTGTTGGGACGCAGTCAGCTTTGATAGCCAGATGTGCCGATACCATCTTGACCGTCCGTCTCCGTCCCCTACCTAGGTAGACAACGTTGGCAACACATGAACGTCATTCCGCGCGAAAGAAGCAGTGTCATCCGATACCTACTACATACTTGCTACTCTGATCAAATCTGAGATATGATGTCACCCACCTTCCTTTTCGACACGCCGTCGAGTGACTCGACAACGAATCCTACAAGTACGGTGTCCGATTGATTGCTAGCACCCACCAACGGTGTGAAGACCATGTACTTACTGGATGACCCATGGATCGATAATCCGCACTCCAGACTCCATAGGATTTACTGACTGGGGTAACTAACTTTGCTAGACACGCTCGTGCTGATTCTGTCATATTGACGCTTAGCGCTCGAGTAGTCAGTCGGTAAGCGTCGATGAGTCCATGCAAGCAGAGCTATGCTGTAAGCCAAGAGTTGTCGAGTCAAGCAGTCAAGATCAGACGGGTCCTTGGGTGTCGCCCACCAGTTTGCGTGTACGATCTGACACCTGTCGTCATAAGTCTTATTTCGCGCGATCCATAGCATAAGTCTGGGGCCCTTTGGGCTCGATGCTCGTGTGCCATTGACGAAAGCGAGGGAATAGTTTCATTTCATTCGTTGCGATCCGTTACGTCACAGCATTTCAATTCCGCGAGTCAGAGCATTGGAGTACGTCAGCTACATTATTCGTTGGATTCTTTCGACTGCAAGATATGACGCACCACGCACACTCGATGTTGATAGGATGTCGGCGCCCTTTTGCGTGACTACACTGCACTACACCAGACTGCACTGCGACTGCTGGTGATACCATGCGACATGCGACATGCTTCATCCTTCATCTCGTCGTTACATAGTCATGGTAGTAGATACACATGCCTTGTTGACATGCCGGAGGGGACGCATCAGCCGATGATGTCATGCCAAGACGGAACATACCCCCCCCTGCGAATGCTGCGATGGGATTGGTTGGCTTTCTATGCGTTTCTATTGGCTCCTCAGTCAAGCATCGAAAATTGCCTTGCGTTGACGCCACCCAATCATGCCGGGAGGGATGTCCGAGGCTCCGAACATTCGAATCTGACCAGTGCTCGGTCAAACATCAAGATCAAACGCTCAACATCAAAGCCCCTTTCAGGCCCTCCAGGGAGGCGAGTCTGAAAGACGGAAAGAACAGAATCCAGGTCGCCGAATCGGCGAGTGGATCAGAATTAACCTCATGGAGATGTCACAGCTGCTTATCGTCCAGAACGACTCCGTAGAAAGAATCTCTAGAACAAGAAATCAAACGGCGTGTTTCAGGTTGACGAGGATGGGCTTGGCGGAGTGGAGTAGGGTCTGCCGTCCAGCACGGACAAAGAGGGTGCTAAGGGTGCTCCCTACGGAGTACTGCGTACAGTATGCAGTGGCAGCGGTGCGATAAGTTACTCGTTACTACGTAGTAGTCTAGTACAGGTCGGCCGGCATGTGAGTGACTACTATGCACTATGTGTCGCTACTACTCCGCACAGGGTATACATAACTCAGCATACGTAGAAACAATGTCAGGATCGATTGAGTCTGACCAGACACTCAATTCTCACACTACTTGTCCGACGATAGTTTTTTTCTTTTCTCGAAGAGAGCACGGAGTATTGAATCCAAGACTGACAAAGTACAGAGTGGAGAAAAAGAGTATTGACCAAATCAGGCATAAAGTCGTCTCCTCAGGCACACCCAGCAGCGTTCCAAGGTTCGGCCACCGTGGGGCTCCTCCCCTCTGCCGCGTTACTTTTACGCTGAACTCTGAATTTGACTTTACAAGTCATCTCCCACGGTCCAGCAGATGACCAGAACAATGGCGTTTAGGGACCAATCGCGGCATCATGGCTCGACTCACTTCCAGGAGTTCGCGGCACACCAAAGCCGATCCGGCAGAGACGAGGGACTCACTCCTGAGTCTAAAGATCTGGGTAACCGGATCCGGACCATGGTCTCCTTTCAGCTTCTACATAGTACATACTAATGTGTTCGACTCATGGCACAGGCCCTCTTTGCAGTGAGTCGGTCAGCCAGTCCGTCCGTCGGCCAGCTTGGAGACAATACACTACGCGACAAATGAGGACTTTTGGCGGATTGGGAGATCTGCCGTGGCGGCCTAGGAGATACACCATCTCGAACTATTGACTAGCAAATCATAGCCTTATGCTTATTGCTTTTTTTACTATGCGTTGCTTTTTCTACCCTACAAGAGGGTACGTACTTGCATAGTATGCAACCTTGCAAGAAAACACACAATGTAAAAGGTGGTCAAAGAACCAAGGTGATGTCTGCTGCATATGCAGTGCACCATGTCCCTTTTCTACATATACGCGACCAATCGACGGCAAGCGTTGGCAGTCGTAAAGAGCGGTGAAAAACGAGCTGGATTCGATTATTTGGCTGCTCGGCCAATGAATCAGACGACTGTATTCAGGTCTGAGCGATTCCTATCAGTACGGGCATAGTAGGTCAGTAATATGATCACGTCGGCTTCATATGAAAATACTTTTTTTTTTCCCTCTCGTTTTTTCCCTCGGCTAAACCCCCAATTTTGCCGACCGCGGAAAGAAATGCTCGCGCACTGCAGAGTTCCGCCCCAAGTTCCCTGACTCATTCAAAACAGTGAACTGCAATATATTTGAATTTGTGCATCGCTATAGCTCGGGCGCTATATACTTTCTACGAACGGCAGCGGCTAGTCAGTCGCACTTGGGTACTGTCCAAGTCGGGCCAGCCTCAGCCTCTTAGCCCGTCGACCGGGTCAAGACAAGACCATGGTTCGCTCCAAAGAGGAAGTCAAATGTCAGAATTTGGAATAATTTGATCGTACTAGCAACTGGGCGTAGCGTAGACAATTTGAGTTTCCCGACAATGTGAATAGGGGGTTCAGGCGCACAATCTTAATTCAACGATCGTTCTGGGCTTGGGTCACTTAGATGGAGGGGGCACGATAGGAGCGCCACAGAGGACTTTAATTTGATTGCCTTAGTCGACTGTGCTCCGTGTTGCGTGCGTACTGACTCTTTTTGGGTAGAAGGGTACGGCGTTATTGGCGGTTTGACTTTTACACGGCGTGAATGCCGGACGTCCTTGGTAGACACACGATTTTCACGCCAAACCTCCCCCATTTGCGTGCTCCGGTTCTGTTGATACTCGACTACAGCGTCAGATCAGGAACCGTTGCAGTTGCATCGGATTGACAGACACAGATCGACTTTCGCAGTTCAGATCAAGATGGATCAGCCTGCGTTGACAGGGATCGTCGGCGGCGGATTTTCAGGAACACATGCTGTGATCTGCGACCGTGGCGATCAAACATGCTGTGGACGTTGAAACGGTGTTTCAGATGCCCTTGTATTTACGGGTATACCGTGTATTGTCTATGAACCATTATCTATTATCCTGTTGTTACTTGTGTCCGGTGTAAGGATAGTAACGATGTGTCAGACCTGGATATCAAGTGGATGGACTTCCTATTCGGAGCAGTACCTTCATTCAAGATTCCATGGACGAGGAAGACCATCTTCGCCGGTTCCGTGTCCGAGCTCGAGTGCCTGTCCGTCTCCATTCTCCAAGGACCAGCTCGAAATGCTAGAAAGTTGCAAGTGTGAAGGATCCGTGCCCTGCAGAATTGTGTCAAGTAAGATTACATCGTGGCAGTGCCGGCGACGACGCTCATTTGCGCACAGTGTGTGACCAGACATTTTTTGGCTGCGATGCCAAGAGATGGCTTACGTACGCCTTTCTCCCAGTGTCCGGCTTCCTGGTTGAGCCTAGCGCGCGTGTCATCAATCCGGAAGAACGAAAGAAGAAAACTTTGTGGGATGCTGGAGAAAATCGATCGTCTAGCATTCAGGCTTTCAGGCAAGGAGATGCGACGCTTCGTCATCACATACCTTCCCCCGAGGTAGTCTACATGCAACACTGTGAACTTCCGATCTCTTTTAGCCCGTATGTAGTCGAGTCCTGCTGAGTAGTGTTGTATCGAAAAACTATCCGCCGCCAATACGTAGTCCACTGGACTCCATAGTCAAAAACTGTCAGACCTAAGCTTGGGACGGATCTACAAGTAAAGCCCGACCCACGCACACATCCTTACATGATCCGGTCCCTGTCTATCACCGATGCAATCGGACTATCAGGATATCATTGCTCTTGTTTCACTTGACCACCGCAACCAATGTAACACTACCAACACACGCATTCTCATCCTTTCGGAAGGAGAAAGGCAGAAAACAAAAGAGAAAAAAAAAAAAAAGCCACAGATCCCGTGGCGGGGCGCCCGAATCCATTCGTCTGCATGGTGGCGGCAGATCGTGGTCCTAGGGTCGAGGGATTGTCGATGGAGGGGGCTTGTTTTGGCCCCAACGGCGCATAGTTTACGATGCTTATTTGAGTTGCTCTGAGACACGATGAGGATGGAATATTTCTCATTCAAAGGATGGCGGTCCAAGAAAGTGGATTGAGTGGATTGATGGGATTGGTGCATTCATAGTACATCCAAGTATACCTTTAATTTTGTTGATTGTCGGCGGCTCTTCCTAGACTAATCTTGAAGGGGGAAAACCGCGGAGAACCACATTGGTCAGCACTGACGTCGACATGCAGCTTATCTAACTATAGTAAGTCTTCGCCAGATAAGCTTCTCCTTGTGAACAGGCAGACGCTCAAAATAAATACCACTGAGGATATAATATACACCAGTGTGACGTTGACGGTAGCTACATATGTACCTCTTGCAGCATACTCCGTTCAAGATGGTTGGCTGGGGAAAAGAGGCGCCCTTGAATAAACTTCGTCAGCATGTTGTTCGAACTTGGTCGGCGTTACTTTCGAGGAGACAGGAAAACAATCCAACTGTTCAGATGATGATTCCGCACGTGCGCTAGGATAGGCTCTCAACCTCGGTGTTATTGGATATGCAACGGTATCTGTAGACGCAAAACTGCATACTAGAGTACAAAGCGAATGATCTTTGGTCAAGAGATCCGTAGTTCGCCTGTCAGACTGCACCGATGCAGCCACCATCAAGCCACCCAGGTGTGTTCAAACTGGTGTTTTGATCCCTTTACTACATACGACCACCCGATGTGCACCGTCCATGGCCGCCCATTCCATCCACTCGACAACGATCAAATGATCAACCAATCAGAAAAGCATGTTTTTCTATTCGAGCAAGTGAACCAAGAAACAAGGCTCGCAGGGTGGGTGGGTGGGTGCTGTGTGTGCCGCTTTGTTTATTTGGCAACGGTACAAAGTGGATAGACTCCATCCCCGGATTCATGGTCCGCCCCTCCTTGCTGTACGTTGGATGCGACGAGTAAGCAGGACTGCTACTTACGTACGTGTGTGTGTGTGTGTGTCGAGTATGGTACCTCCGTCCCAGATATATGAAATGTTTCTATTGTTGTTTCGAGAGATGTCTTCCAGAAATTGCGCGACTGGCGAGATGACGTGTGTGTAAGCAAGCCCTTACCATTCGGATACTTCGACACGTCCCTGGGCAGCAACAGCGAACCGGGTAGTTCGTGAATTGCTGCAATGAAATATAAGTTGTTAGTTATTATTATCAAGACGACATGTGATATGCTCCTAGCGAACACTGTCCTTGTGCTCCTGGTGCAGTTTGCCACCAACGAGCAGCAATTACTACGTAGGTGCTAGTCATAGTCATAGTACGTACTATTTAGTCCATTAGTACTGTGTACTACGGAGTATGTACTATGTACTGCGTGTGTAGTGGCAGCATAAGGCGGATCACCAATAAATGCCGGGCCCCACTGTGCTAAGTGGCATCTCCCGCAGGCCGGGCTGGCTTGGAGGCTTGCGAGGCTTGAGAGGCTTGCAGCAGGATGCCCTGCCCAGTCAAAGGCGTGGTGGGGCTTCGATGTGTGTGTGTGTGTGTATATGCAGTACGCATTACACTCATAGAGGACCCTCGGCATGTACATACTGCACGATAAGCCATCTGAATATAAGCACCAGTCCATATGAATTCACTCGGACGAAAGTATCGATCGAGCCAGTCCATAGCATTGCTTGCTTGCTTGCTTGCTTGATTGATTGATTGATACATAGCGTGAAGGTGGAATACAAAATGGCGCACTTCCTCCTTCGGGGCTAGTCGCCAACCCCCGCAATGCTGAAACAAGCCAGGCCAACGAACCAATTCCCATCCGTTTGGGATGACTCCTCCCTTTGACCAAAAAGTGGCTTGCTGCCGCCTCGCTGATTGGCCTGGGTTCTGGTGTCATTCATTCAATCATTCAGGATTGGTCCCCCACCCCCACTGCTGCAAATTGACTATGTATGTATGTCGGGACGGCAGAGTATCTTAGTGTCTCTGGCTAGCGCGCTGGGGGACTTCTTATTATTTCGTCACTTGGGATGCTGCGTATTCTATTTGTGTTTTGATTCGATACCTTATTCGTTTTGGTATCTCCGCTGCGTCCAAGGGTAGGAAAACATACACACAAGCAAGTATCGAATTATCAGATTGTCAAAAGTTCAGCTGATGCCCGATTCCCAAACGGTCGAATCCACTGCAATGTATATACTACGGACCGACACAAGTATGGTTGCCTCCGGACAGGAAGCCTTGACCTTTCGTTCTCTCGCTATCTTGGTTGTTCTTCCTTAGCCCGTCCGTTCTTTGCTTTTTCAAGCTTGGTGTTTTGTTATGATTCGTGATCACAGCGTTGTTCCCCTTTCGGCCCTGCCGTCCCATTGGGGCTATCCCGAGGTACATATATACGCTCCGATTCTCTACGTAGTATGCTACAGCAAATTCGGAGAGTATGATTATGAGAGCCAATCACGTCGCGACCCGGCCAATAATTGATGCTGTATGCAAATACTGGAAGGAGCTCAATCATACTCTGGTATGCTTTTTGGGGATGCTACGTATGTGTGTGTATGTGTGTCTGTCTGTCTGCATACAGCATCTCGTAGACCACTGTCCCCCCTCCCCCTCCAGTTGACTGTTCAGATGATTGTTAATTAGCTGGTCTGACCACAGTGGGTGGTAACTGACTAGTAGTAACTCAAGTCCATAGTCAGTAAGTAGTAAGTAAGTATACTAAGAAGCAGGGTACGGTACATAGATTGCATAGTTTGCATACTCATTACGGAGTAGTCGAGGACCGAACCCAGTCAAGAATGGACGTAACAATACGGTAAGATACTTCCCGTACTTGGTCCAAAATCTCCCCGTCGCCTAGTGCCGCTAAGCCTAAAAGCACAGACACGGCTCGCGAAACGGTTTAGCGCGCCCTCCAGCATTGGCCGGGGAGACCCTTTTTGGGGCACACTCTGGCGTCGTGACTTGACTGGCTTGGGTTTGACTAAAGTTGATTCTTCGAGCAGACAGAAAGACAGACAGACAGACAGACAGACAGGCAGAGACAGAGAAAGACGGGGCGGTTGGCTTCAGCCCCCCCTTTTTTTTTTTTTTTTTTCCCACTTTCTGCCACCAATCGACTCGCACGTAGTCCCATTTTGGGCCTTTTCTCTACCTATTTCCTTGGGCTTCCCCTTTTTGGGCAAGTCCCAAAAGACCCAAAGATCAAAAGCCAAAGCAAAAGCAAAAGCCAAAAGCCCCCCCAAAAAAAAAAGTACACTAAGCTCGCCCAAGGAAAACGATCTGCAGCCTCCCCCGACGGAACGTCGTCAGTGGCACAGGCCCTCCTACCTCAGTTATGCTGCGTAGAAGTTTAGTACACTAAACTAGACTGCGACGTACGTACCTTTTTTACACAATGCTGCATCTCCGTACATGGGATGATGCTTATTTCTTCTCAATCCCCTTCTTCCTCTTAAGCTACGTCGATCCCCTTCCCAAGACAGCCTCTTTCCTCCTCCTCTTCTTCTACTTCTTCCTTCCATCCTCTCTTGTATACTTTGTACCGTCAAAGACTTATCGCGATCAACATACATACACACACATATACACCTACACCTACACCTACACCTACATACATCAAGTGACAGTCACATTGAACAGTACACCACCATAATTGGTTGTACCCTTTGCAGATACATTACACAATACACTGCGCTACACTACTGGACCGTCGGACGGCCAATTCTATGATAACTGCGGTATCGTCTCATCGCATGCGAAATACACACCACATCTACATACACAAGACCGAAGGCTATCGAATACCGCTTGACTGATTTCAGTCTGCTTGACGCCTTCTGTGCTACCCGCTCTTCTATCAGAAAGTGTTGTCCTTCACCCCCCCCTGCTCCTTCCACGGCACCCGAGTCGCACCTGCCTTGCGTTTCCTCAATAGTCAGCGCCGGACGACGTCATTAGAGACTCTCGCAACAACAGCCTTCCTGCCTTCTCTCCTCTAAATCTCCCTCTTTCTCTCCAGCCGAGAGAGAACGAAGATCTTCAACCACTTTACTATATTTAGTGTCGCATCAACCATCCTCCATGACGATGGTCATTGAGAACCAGAACCGCCAGTACGGCGGCATGGGAGGCTTCGACCATGTTTACCAGAACAACATGCACCAGACCCAGACCCCCCAGTTCACAGATCCCTGGGCAGCACACACTTCCTCTCACTCGTCCCCGCCCGTCTATCCTACTGCCCCCATGGGTATGAGCGCGGTCAAACACGAAGATGTGGCCAGACCATCGGCCATTTCGATGCCTTACTCGAGCATTCCCGTTTCGGCCCCGTCACTGGTGGCCGGCAGCACCTATCCGTCAGCTGGATACGCCGGATCAGAGATGCTGAACATGCACCATGAGATTCCTCGCTCGACTTTCGACGCCGCTCCTTCCTATACCGCAGCTGCACCGATCAACAGCTTCACACCCGCCAACTACACATCCATGGCGTACTCGGGTTTGGCCCCTCAACAAGATGCGCGCCGGATGTCGGACGCCAGAATGTCTCAAGCCTCCTACAGCGACGCCATTGACGCCAGCCGCGGCATGGTTGCTCTGAGCCAGGATTTGACTCCCCGGAACATTTACGCTCCTCGCAGTTCCCGAGGATCAACGGATTCATATGGCTTCCCTTCCACACATTCCTCCGTGTCGTCGATGTCGTCGGCTAGCAACTACCCATACTATAGTGCCTCAGTCGCATCAGTGGATTCGTCCGTTACCGATTACAGTTCGACCTCGGATCAATACGATGGCTTGCCGTCGCGCACACTTCCACGACCCAGCGGTCTTTTGGGAGCCGGGACACCTGGTGGTCCTCAGTCGATGATGGGCCAGTTCAGCTCCAAGATGCCGTCGAACGCGCAAAAGAAGCACAAGTGCAAAGTTTGCGACAAGCGTTTCACACGTCCCTCTTCTCTTCAAACGCACATGTACAGTCATACTGGCGAGAAGCGTGAGTCTCCTACATTCCACGAGTTTGAGAACCCCAACACTGACAATCTTTTAGCGTACGCATGTGATGTCGAAGGTTGCGGTCGTCATTTTTCCGTCGTGTCCAATCTCCGACGACACAAAAAGGTTCACAAAGGAGAGAAGGAAACTGGCTCCGGGGAGGACGAAGACTAGACTTGACGGCAGGGGCTCGTTCATCCGGTACAATATTTTTGTGCACATACGAAAATGGCGTGCTTTTGTCAGCGACTTTGGATTCTTGTTTCGGCTCTTTTTTTCCGGCGTCCACTTGGTTTCAGTCGTGCGCATTATGATATCCTCTTCCAGATGGCTTTTTTTTTTGGTTCTTGTACAACACACATTCGATTCTTACGTGTTCCTTGCTGCCAGCTCAAACTGTGTTGAGCTGCAGACAATTTTTGATACCCCAAACCCGAATTTGTTTGATGATGAGTGGGCAGGCATATGGTCTCGGAAAAGGGGTCCAATCAAAATGGGGATATATGCATTGATTATTTTCTTCGCTTCCTGATGACTATAGAGGTTACTTTCGGTCGCCTGGGTTAGACGACCTTCCATTTTGATGATCATATACATTCTATGAGCCTCTCGAGGCAGAGGACTTTGTTTTATAGCAGGCATGGACTTGCAATCACGTTTCGATACCATCTGCCTTTTGTTCTTCGCCTTGTTTTGTTTTTTGTTATTGTTACTTTTTTGAGACTGCGGGTCTTGTTCTGACGGAATTGAGCCTCTTCTACATCGCTCATTACACACCATCCTTTTTACTTCATACACTCCTTATCACTAATTTTTATTCTAATCCTGAGTGTTTCGTGACTGGAAATCGATCTCATTACTTTTTTTTTGGTTGGACTGTTGTCAATTGACCTTGAAGAATGTACATATACATATATGCATGAAATTGACTCGGTTGCTTCTTCCTAACGTTTTCTTCAATCTACGGAGCAGGAACCCATGTGTAGTATAATACAATAACGGCATTCAAGTTAACTAAAATAGAGTATCAATGACCACCGAGCGCCTAACTATACTACTAAATACCGCATTTCAGAAGGAGTCCATCAAATCACAATCGAAAGCTCCGCGCGCGAGACGCCGTCATGTTCCAAATCCGGATAATAAGGCACCATCGCATCCGCGCTCTGCACATACGCATCGTTATACAATCGCCAGTAGGGGACGCGCACTTTGCGTGCGGGATGGAACAGGCCTGCCCAGACGTAATTCAGGACCACGCCCGTTCCGACGGCCATGCGGATTGCGTCGATGGCTTCGATGATACGGTCGATGACGTGCGGGCTTGTTTCGAAGATGTTTGGATACAAGAGGTTGAGTAGGTGGACCATTGCGTCTTCGCAGCCTAGACCGACGACGCCCAGGGCGATGTGTTTGACGACGCTGGCGGCCGTTTGGCGGTGGACTTGGTCGCGGTCAATCAGCGCGTCTTCGAGTAAAGGTGTGACGGCGTAGACGTAGTCTTTGGCCATTTCGCCGATGTATTCGAAGAGAAAAGACATGGCTTTGAGGACGCCGTTTTGCACATTGAGTTCGGGAACGCGGTATTCGTTCATGAGGGCTGGGAGGACGGTGAATGGGGCGCAGGTCTCGGCGACGATACCGATGGCGACGGCCGTGCAGACACGGGATTGGCGTTCTTGGACTCGCAAGTTATTAAGCAAAGTGGCAAGCACATCCTGAGGACCGATTGCCTTGGCGATGAAACCGAATGTGTTGTTGGCTGCACGACGGATGCCCTTTTTATGGGCCTTGAGCATATCTAGCAGCTCGAAGCAGATTCGCATCCATTCTCGAGCATTGACGGATTCGGGTCCGCGATCGGCGATACGACCGACAAGGTCAATCGTGTTTTCTTGTACCTTCTCGTGTCGATTGCGGAGAATGGGAGTCAGTCGAGGGAGGAGGTCGCGAATTGGAGGTTGCATCTGATTGATACCGACCACGGTGACGATGGATCGTAGAGCACCGAGGATAGAACCAAGCACTTCGGGATATTCTTCACCGAGATATTCATATAACAATACACTGAGTTTGCCCATGAGGGCGTCCTCACCACACTGCTTCATAACCATGGTAATGCGGGAAACGAGGTCGGCAGCTTGTTGACGGACTGTGGCAGACTTGTGGTTCAGTCGCCATAAAATAGTAGAGACAATCTGTGGCAGGTAAGGTTTGCATCGAGTTCCGAGAGCATTGACAACTGTACCGAAGCCGTTCAAGATCACAATATCTTCAACACTCTGTTCCTGGAAGGCGAGCAGAACACCATCGATGAGTCGTTCCTCCAGTCGTTCCGAGATATCAGCTGCTCCTAGAGAGGCAATCAACTTCTCTACTGTCTCAACGGTCATTTTTCGGTAGGCCTCGCTCTCATCCTTGAGGTTGTTGACGATACGCTCCAGAATCTCTCCGACGCCGACTTTCTGGCCAAGGTCGACCGTTGTCTCAACGACCTGGCGGTAATTGCGCTTGTCTAATGCCATGCGCCTGACCCAGAAGCTCTTGAAGAAATCCTGAAGAACATTCTCCTTCAAGTATTGTGCCGTGACACCATCGGTCTGGGCGCACTGCGACACCACCTTCAGCACCACCTTTTTCATTTCTTCGTCTGGAGATGAAAATTCCCGGAGCAGAATCTCCATGATCTGACTAGTATAGTAGTTGGCATACTCTTCATCCATCAAAGGGATGATGTATCCAACAGCTTTCAAAAATCCCGCAAGGCCCTTTCCGCGTTGTTTGCGAGCACCTGTCCATAGAGGGTTGAGAATGTCGTCAAAGCTCTCAATACCATAAGGATTGGCCGCTTCGGCCAAGGCAGCAATAGCCAAACTGGTGACTGTCCTCACCTTAGCTTGTTCGTCGCTCAGATTGTCTGCAATGCAGTCAACCAACCCTTTCAAATGAGGTAGAATAGCGCAGCCCATGAGAATAGGAATCTGTTGCACGATCTTGACTCCGGTGTGTCGAGCCTGCCATGACTTCTTACTGCGGCAGACAGCACGCAAGAAGGGTAGCAGAGCTGGTATACCCAAAGCTGAAGCGACGACAGCAAAGGCCCTCGCAGTGGTATTTCGGACATATTCGTCAACATGATCGATATCTGGACGCATAGTACTGATCATGTGTGCCAGGCCTGCGGCCTTGGCCAGGTTTGAAATAATTTCACGACCTTCGACACGTGCATAGTAGTCTTGGTCAATAAGTAACGGCTCAATAACGACGAGAATTTTGTGGGTATACGGGCGGACAAGGTCATCAAGTTTGTAAAGAACACGATCAATGACTTTGACGAGCAAATGACGCTCCTGGTCTTCGAGCGATTTCTCCATCAGGAGCGGAAGGATCTGATTAAAAAGTGCACCAGCACCAAACTGGCGAGCATTGTCCGTGAGCTGACGGAGAGCCGTCTTACGCATGGGCGGGGTTCCGTTCTTCACTTTGAGCAATAGCCTCATGATCTTCCTTTCCTTCAACTCTTCGACCGACAGACTGTTTTCATCTGCGCCATCGACCAGTTTTCCAAAATATGCCATATCTTCGGCCTTGAAGAACTGCAGATCACCCACTCCAGGTATATCGGTCGGAAGTTGTTTGCCAAGGGTGCGCGCGCTCTCTGGCTCTTGCATCATGAAACCTCCATATCCGTTTGCACTAGGGATAGCAGCAGGAGTGGCCGTGAGCTTTCGCGCCGGGTTCCTGATTGGCTCATAGCCAGGTGGAGGTTGGAGAACTTGATATCCTTCTGTGGGAAGCATCATGTCTAATTCCTCATCCGTCCACACAACATTACGACCAAGATCTATCCCCATTGGTGCCACACCCATCGACGGATGAGCCGGTGTCGCAAGGCCCGGCTGACCAACAGGAGTGGCACCAACAGCCGGCGCGGCTGGTGCTTGATCCCAACGTGAGCGTCGCTTAGGAGCTTCACCATCTGGCGTGGGTACAGCAGGGGTCTCATCCCATCGCGACTTCTTGGCCTTGATTTTATTCTCCTCCTCGGCAGCTGCGGCGGCAGTCTCCTCCGAAGTGACATCCCATCGTTGCTTCCTCTTGCGCCCCGCGGCGACGGCGACGGTCGAGCCAGCATCGATATTCTCTTTGTCAGCCTCGTCTTTCAAGGTGGCTTGGTATTCAACACTATCACCTGCGTCCCGCTTCTCACTGATGAGCTTCTGAACGCGCTCTTCTTCTTTTTCAAGCTCACGAAGCGCCATGACCTCTCGATAAGTCTGCCCTTCGGCGTCGACGTTGGCATGGGCATTCGCAGCGAACGGATCAGCGCGCGTCGGAGTGAGCGGACCACGATTAAATCGGCGTTTCTGGTAATCGCTTTCACGGTCGGCAATTCTAGCAGACTTCTCACGACCGAGTAAAATATCCTCCTCTTCAACACCATTGCCACTTGCCATTTCATTGATCAAGTCCCTGCTAGCTGTATACTGACCGACCAATCGATGGCCTGTATCCGCATCCTCCATTTCATCATCGCCATCGACAGGAATGGAAGTGTTGTAGCCAGAATACTTATCGACGCCATTGCGTTCGTAGAGGTCGGTATCAAAACTTTCAGTTACGGAAGCCTTTGTGGAAAAGTCAGTGCGCTGACTGGATGGGTCGAAGGTTTTGGAACCTTTTTTGGCTGCAGCGAGAGCATTTCGCTCGGCTTGAAGCCGTCTGACCTGCTCAAAGTCGGCTGTATGAGCTGTTAGCATCGTTAGATGAGGTTGGAATGGGAGAGGGGTGCGTACAGTCAGACATGGCGGCGCTCGACTGCGAGAATGCTCAAGCGAAATTCAGAGCTGTAGATGAGTCGAGAACGCTACATTCAGCGTGGTAACGTCGACAGGGGCTGTACGACGTTATAAGGATCGATCGCTGGATGACTTGGTGATGATTGTCAGACTGAAGTCCGCGCGCAATTTTTGTCTTTGCAGCGCTGGTCGTCGGGAGTCCGCATCGAGCAGCTGCTGACTAAGGTCATGTGACCAAGCACCCAGAATGGCTTAGTCTCATACAGAGCTTTTGACAAGAAATTTGGTGCCTGACGGCCTTACAGTCATTTCTATCGCATTGCTTACATTCATTTCTATCGCATTGCTACTCACTTCTACGGAGGACAAAAAGCATTGGGGTAAAAAAAAGTCAGGGAGTACCTGGCGTCTTCGAGTTATCATTAAACTGCACTATATACATGGCTGCTCAATAAAAACAGTGGCCGTCATAAACCCTTTCCTTCATCAGCATAGCAATGTCCTCGAAGCCCTCCAGAAGAGAGACAATGACTTTTTCCGATGTGAATCTACTTCACTCGAAGCCGGACGCGGTGGCTGGGATTGGATGATGCAAACCGAGTCTGGATGAGGTTTGTTATCGAGTATGTGGACAAATATCGGTTGTCGAGTAGAAATCTTCTCAGTCTCTTATCCGGGATTTCAAGACCGGGTTCCCCATCGTCGCTCGTCGCGCGACATCTTGCCGTGACCTCCGTAGTATTCGTCTTTGTTCTCAATAGGGGTCACGCAGTACACAGTAGGTGTACTCTGGAAGTGGATCGCCTTGCCGCTCGATCGCGACGAGGTGGAAGAGGTAGAACCCTTCTTGAGAATGCTCTTGGCGGAGCTGGAATTGCTATAGGAGTACATCGGAACAGTCTGTTTGCTGAAGTCTCGGGCCGCAGCATAGACTGGGCTGAGAGGAGATGGAGAAACAGGTGTCCGGGGCATGGGGCCCGGTGATCTCAAAGACAGAGCTGGACGAGCGGTGTTTGTCGCAGCAGAGATGCTGAGGGACAGCTTAGGCTTGGCTGAGCGTGCGGCATACATTGTGATATTGTTTCGACGAAGGATTGAAGATATACGGTCGAAATACAGGAGCGGGAATTATGATGTGTTTCTCTGAATTATCCACCGGGGAAATTCAAATCAAAGTGCAGTATAAAATCTCAGAGATACTATTTGATCAACAAATGTATTCCTCGGAAGAAATCACGCAGATAGCTGGGGGGGGGGGGGGCGTTCAGAAAAGAAGGGTTATTGAGGTATTGAATTATGTTGTTTTTATTGTGTATATGGACGACTGGACCAGCCAATCTATGGTGAAATAAGAGACGAAAATAGGAAAGTGAAAAGTAACGTAAAGGAAAAAATAGTAACTGATGAAACAGTTGACATGCAAGACCAGCGAAGGGGGACGCTGGCAGCGGCTATATACTCACGATGGAGGACAATTGTGAATAGTCGAGGAGCGGGGTAAACTTCACACCTCTCCTTGTTCTTTGCTCTGAGAAGCATATCACACAAGCCATTGGTGTCGGGGTGTTGCTCGTGGTGCATGGTGATGGGGGATTCCGGTGTGAAAGCCCAATCACTGGTCGTTGAGAGAGTTCGAGGGGGCTGGTACGCGCCGGGCAGATGCAACCATCGTTGCTTAATCACACCCACTAACCTCCAGCCGTCGTGACTCGCGTCTTTTTAGCGGCCAATCAAATTCATACAACCGACCTTGCATGAAAATGGGATATTATCAGACCATTGCCGTCGAGAAGATAAAAGTCTGAGAATTCTGAGTCGTGCAGATGGATGCGACAATTACCGTCTGGAGCCGGCTCAGACGGGGTTATCGACTTCGACAAGTAGCTTCTGGACGCACACTACTCCTTGGTAGTCACACGCTTGGCTGGCCGTGCATTTATGCAGGAGGTCATCACCATTCTGCTAAAGCCTGACTCGGCTTATCTTCGTGGTGGCCAGTATTACATACGGAAGACTCTCGGGAATTGGATCATGCAATCATAGTGTGGGTGATGCTGCTTATGCTGCGCGGGATACGGAGTGCATGATGAGTGAAGCACTTTTTAGGATGAGTATTGTGCACGAGAGAATGTGATAACAAAAGTGATTCGCTGGAATAAGTTCGAGAGTCCAGAAAAGATATCAAGCGCTTGCTGATTCCAAAATCCGAGATAATGCTTCGGGAACAATATCCGATGGTCCTCAGAACGATATGGGATGATGGGTTCATTCTTCGCTAAGGCATCTCATGGAAGTGACACATCGCAAAAGAGAAACCATTAATGGCAGTACCTTGTTACACCTGCTTGCTGCTCAACCTGCTGATACTCAATTCCCCCTTTCCTAAATTTCATTTGGCTATTCCCTTAAAGCCTAATCAATTCGGTCGCAGTTTGCCGCAACGTGTCACACCAAGATCTTAGTTTACTGGTTCATTCAAATGTCCTTGGATCTGCGCGATGATCCTCTGAAGTCGCATTTTGATTGATAAGGCGACTTAGATATTCGACACGTCGTCAGAATCAATCTCGACCACATTGGACAGTCATGCGTGGAATCGATGCTGAACACAAGCAATGCTTGCCGGACTGTCTTCAAGTTTGCTAACAATATCGGGGAATGTAGGCAGGGTTTTCAGCTTTTGACAGATTATGTCGGGGGATATCATTCTTGGTGCCAATTGGTACTCTTGAATAGTAGAATCCCGAACCTATCTTACAGTACACGGTCGCTGACATGTGAGGAAAGCCAACAGAAAGAGGCAGGAGCGACTCAACTCAGCAAAATGTATCGACAGAAGTAGGTTATTTCCGAAGAACCCCATGACTTGAAAACACCTAAG
Source organism: Talaromyces sp. PB3603 (assembly GCA_023625915.1). Taxonomy (NCBI): domain Eukaryota; kingdom Fungi; phylum Ascomycota; class Eurotiomycetes; order Eurotiales; family Trichocomaceae; genus Talaromyces; species Talaromyces sp. PB3603. The sequence goes on from JAMAFY010000005.1 coordinate 1,087,549, forward strand.
GTGGCTCTGTTACGTCTGCGGCACCACTCGTTCGTACACTTGAGTGGCGGACCATGGCCCATTCTTGTTTTTGTGAAGTAATGCCTTCGATGAAGTGTTTCTGCATTCCGTATTCTTGCAGTAAAATTCAGCGAAACGTCGTCCATATCTGGTGCAAGCAAAACCCTGGGGCCGGATTGTGTGGACTCGTGAATTCGTGCTGACGGCAGTGTAATAGAAAAGAACCCGAAAAAACAATCCATAGTGAAGGAATCCGTGCTCCATATATTGTCCATATCGATTATGCCCTCTCCATACCTTCGTTGTACCGTCTTACCACGGCCAGGACCTCTTCTTGCGAAGCACCACTCCGGGTAGTGGCGAATAGATATTCGAGCTGTTGGTCGTTTCCGGTTCTCATCATATGTAACAGCTGTTCGACGGATTGACTAACGACATGCAGCTCTTCCCGAGCCCGCGTCAGCGCAGCTTCGTCCGCGTCGTGTGCTTCTTGGGTGCCATCTTCGTTGTTGTAGGCCCGACGGTAATGTCCGTTTCGACGGCTGATTGGCGCCATCAGCGCGGCGAATTAAACACAACGACCGTAATTAGAGAAGATTTCAGTGACGATTGTCTGATGTTGGCCGCTCAATTGTTTCGGTACAGAAAAGGAGTCGATCAGATAAGGTAGATGGGGTTGAAGGACATGGTCAATAGACACGACAAACCTGATGAGGTGCAACAAGGACTAGGCTTTAAGAGGGCAACACCCATTTTAGACGAGTGAACAGGAAGTTGGGCATGCTAATGGTGCTTTGTCTGTTCAATCCTTGGTTGAGGAGGTTAGATCGAACAGCCACACGAGTCATTGGGCCGATCCACTTCCATTGTAATTAATGTAACGGAGTTGTTTTCCGTTACTCCCAGGGCAGTTATATTACCGCTAGCTACCAGATCGACCAATCTGTTCGACGTATCGAGATTTTATCCCGGAATTGGAGTTTCCGAGAACCGTCTCATTACATACCTCAATATTCGTACAGTCTCTTCTCTTCTCTTTGGTTCCTTTTCAGGGCTTAGGGCTTAGGGCACATTTCTGTAGTCTCATAGACTGGTTCATTATCATCTGCTTCTTCCTTTTCTTCATTTCCTTGCTTCCTTGTATATCTCTGTCGTGGCAACATGTAAGGAGAAAAATGATACTGAGCACGCGTTCTGTTGGCAATAAGTCGATGTTCAACGTTGACTCGGGATTCGCCAATACTTGCCATATCAGGAAATACTCGTTACAACCTTTATAAATGCTCATTGACAACTCATCTCAATGCGTGTTGCCACCGAATGGCTTGTGTACATGGCTTCCTCCTAGCCTCTATTCACACTGCGGAGTGAGCCCCATTAGGCAATTGCCAATAATGTCAGCGAAAGCAAACCCTTCCATACTCTGGAGAAGGTCTATATTTCCTGGGTATAAGTACTTGCATAGTGTGGTGATAACACTAGTTGACTGGTGGTTCTGAAATTTTCTAATGTCTTTCGCCCAGTCATGATGCTAAGATCATTTGAAAAGCAGGCATATGATTGAACCACGTCGCACTAGCTCAATGGAGCAGTATCCCATCAATGAAGTTCTTTGGATCTCGAATCCGGATCTGTCATTTCAATAACAGCCGGAGATAGGAATGGGTCCGCAAATGTTATAACATGTGACGTCTAGCTGGTTATGCAACACGAACCGCCTCTTCTTGCAATCATGATAGGATCATGGGACCACACTTCTGACGTCCTTTGTTCGACAAATGGACGGGTCATTGCCGCACTGACCGATGAGCAAGTCGAGACTGTCGTCAATATCGACAACTCCTTTAGGGCAGCTATTGACAATTTGAGACGTATCATCTATCAACGTCATTCGCTGACATTAAAAGAAGTCAGCGCGCCTTTGATCGGCGAATGCAAAGCGAATATGAAATGTCGGCTTGCCAATACTCAGATGGTTTACCAGTACAATATGTTTGTCCTCGAAGCGCTTCGAGCATGGTTAACCTGAATCGGAAGACAGTAAGACCGTACACCATCAGGGTGATGGGACCTTTTCGGTCGACGGCGAAGTCACCGACATGCAAGATCGTGAGACTGACTAGCATAAGTATGTTGATAATGGATGATCAGCCCTACGCAATCTCGTTATATTCCCTGAATATATCTCAAACTTGTAAAAGTCTTCTTTTGACAATATATCGACCGTATAAATGTCATACTGGATCGATCCACTTCTAATTGAATTGAGGTGTGATCGAAAGCTAGGCCTGGTTTATCAGGTATCGTAATCAGTGTTACACCTTGTTATCAAAAGTTGTAACGGCTGTAATATGATTTATAGATACCGTAATTATAGCCGTATTGCCTAATACGATATCAACATGCATGGCAATTACGCTATACGGTAATAAACTCACTCTAGTGCGAAGCTGAACAGCCAGCCACCTCTAGTCCGTCTCACGACCTCGGAAACTGTCTAAGTCCTGAAGATTTTTGGTGAGCGCTTACTTCAACTTCTGCATGAACTAAATCTCATAACAGTGCACCAGAAAGCTTGCCTGTAGGGCTATTTTTTTTTGGCACATTATTTGGTGAGGATTGTGATACACAAATTATCAATTTGACTTTTTTTACATTCAGACTTCTGTAGAAACGTTTCGGGTCTACGGCTGGGGATCTATGAAAGTCCCTTGGCAACAGTGATATCAGCCCTGCACTCCTGAGCTATCACCTTTCGACCTGTCGGGATTGACTATCGGAGTCGAAGTTATCTACAGCATATTGAACAAGCGACCTTCATGTTATTTGAGGGATTGGAATAACGAGCGAATCCAACAAACAGCAATGGCTCCAATGCTTGATTTCATTTTTCAGCGGCGAGAGTTCAATACCAGCACTCCGGCAGACGCGTTTTCTCAGGAGTGGTCGCAACCGTCAAATTATGCCTTTACTATTCTTCTCTTGTTGGGAGGAGATTTGATCAATCGAGCCCTAGCACAGCTGGCTGGTGGATGGATCACACCTGTGGCTTTCTCATTCGGTGCGTATAATCATACTCCAATTCAGAATTGAAAGCATCCTGTGTCGCTGTAATTATACTAACATTGAATGCGCAGGGTGGGTATCTTATGCAACTGCCTCTGTCTGTGCGGCTCTCGGAGAGTACAGACTAATGCCCGATGCTGACACTGGATGCTGCATCATCAATGGAAAGAATGGCTACGTCCGCGGCAATAATTCATGGGTCCTCGGACGCATGATGCGCGACTACGAGTACTGGATGGGAAAAACCGTCGCTGACAAGACCGAGTCTCTCATCGAGGCGCGCTGGAAATTCGAGCAAGAAAAAGAGAACCGAGAGTATCCTGGTTCAAATACCACAATTCCTCGCCCTGCTCAGGCTGGACTTGTGGTTAGTATCTGGAAGCCTAGCCAGAAAATAGCACATGGGCAACCTGGCCATGATATACTTCATTGGTCCGGCATTATCGTTACCATTATCCAGTTGGGAGTTGCCTGTATACCATTGGGATTGACGGGCGACTGGGGAGTATTGTTAATTACTGGCGGTGCTACTCTCCTCTGCTACTTCACCGGAGCCCTACAGCAGTGGAAGATCGAGAAATGGGCTTGCCGACGTCTGGATGGTCGAAGTAGTAAGAACTTTGTCATGACACGCGGTAACGGAGCTCAACATGCGATTGCTATCATCAGTGATGGACACGGTCTGGACTTGGAGGATCTTGCGACTGGCTTTGCAAACGTCGACTCTCCGACCATCTCGCTTTTCTCGCAGCTTTTCGTCATTGTCTTGGGAATTTTGTGGGTTGCCCTTTTGATCACCGCATCAGGTCTGACGGATGACTCGTGGTACTTGATCGCTGTTGGCGGTATCGGAATGCTCCAAAACATTTTCGTCGCGGGTTGGAAGCGTACTCCCGAAGCATATGGGATTCCGCTTGAATTTGTTGATGTCGTCGGTGAAGCCAAAGTTATGAACACGCTCATGGAGCTGGAGAAGAGATACGAGAAGCTAGGGAAAAGCATGCTGGGTACATTCTTTCCTGGTGATCTGCGTGAAAAGGAAGTCGAGCAGTGGGCTGCTATTGCCGCAGAATGGAGGGAAAAGAAGGATGCCGCCAAACCTGTTGAAGTGAAGAACAACTGAAAGCTATATCTTTTGCTCAGTCAATTGTTTGGAAAAGAGGTGTGATGCAATTTTGGGAGATGATGTAAGGCGAGATACAGTATTATGTCCTAGTTGTCAAAGCGAGACATCATGCTACTACTCTTGTATACGTACATGGTATTGTGAATTCTCTTTTATGATCAATCTTATGGTGCTTTTCCATGTGTCTTTGTTTTTCGAAAGAGTACTGGTAGTCAAAGACGGGGGACATCTAAACCCGTTGCGACAATTAGATCTGGATGTTGAAGGGGACAACTCTCTTTCCCCCATCTTCCCTCCCTCGGCGCCATACTAACAACATGTGCTGTTGCAACCGAGCGATGCTCAAAACGCATATATCCCGTATTCCGATTGCAGGTGATGAGGTAGACCATCCCACGATTACCGCGCAGGACTGTCCGCGTATAATTTAAACCTCGTACAACACCACGGCAGAGGCTTGCGAGGAAGACTCGGTCCAGCGGACGTTGTTCAAGGTAGCTCGATAACGAAGCAATTGCTATCAGCTCTCGGCCAATGGGGTCTTGTTGATTTTTGATTGTGTTTGATAGTACAGCCACGTTCAAATGTACTGAATGTCGACCTTCCATTATCGTAGTGAGTCATACATGGATAAATCTGCTAGTGCTTAAATAGAATAGGCCTAAAGAGACGGCAATCTGATCGGTTCAGCATGAATGTAGGTAAACGGGGGTACTCAGAATTGGTTCAATACAGAATTGCGACGCTTCGCTCTATGACCCTTGTCAATCATTCATTTCTTCATATTGCTCTTCCCCGCGTCTATGAGCGTGCAGATATCAAATTTGTCGATACTGCCTCGTTGGAGCGCGCATTTCACGCGATGACGGCCCTGACGCCTCGTAGAGACAATTATCGGCTTCACATGAAGCGGCCGGATATCATGGCCTTGCCTGCTAGTTGAGGATAGATTCTGCTTGGTGACGATTGTGAGCCTTTCAAACTCCCAATTTGTCCAAATTTGTCCACATGAGTGACTTTATACCAGATACTGTGCTCTCTTCAGGTCTTTCGCATGACCTCCTCGCTCGGTATTGAATCCCAAGGCTAGATGAGTGAAAGTTATCACCTTCTTACTCCTAAGAGAATAATTTATAGTCAAGCTCGATGCATGGCTCGATATTCAAGGCAGGAAAATAACAATTCGTCAGCAGTTTGCACAGGGAGAAGAACGCGTGATGTTTACTCTGCAGAGTAGGCTGTAATGGTGACACAGATTGTTACATGACGGGACCACTACTCGTGTAATACGTTACCCATGCAGAACGCCGTGAGATTTACCCCCAATACGACTCGTAAAGCTGTTACAGTAATGGTATCGTAAGTATTTTTTGGATTGATTCATAAGATCTGTACTAATATTGGGACTATGTTCTGTCAAAAAATAACATCGAAAGCCCATAGCCTTGAAAGGTAAATATTTCCATTTATCAACACCAAGTAAAACAAAAAAAAATGTGATTCTTTAGATAATGCACCGTGTCGAGTTTCGGTTCAATATTACAGTTTGGTGAGCCCACTTCGTGCTGACATGAGATCTTATTTCGTACACTATCGCGAAACTGCACTAGTGCTTATGTCTCAAATCAGAGTACGTATGATATCAACCAATAGCTATGCTTTCTTCAGATAGTGTTCATCCGTGGGCTGAGGCGGAACCCATTCTTTCATATCGGTGCTTGAAGCCAGATGGAAGCCCTGTGATGAGTTGCTCAACATCCTGCCCAGATGCGAGAATGCTACAAGGTGTAAAACGATATGTTGGTGATTCTGTACATTATTTGCGAATGGCATGGAGAGATTTTGAAGGCTATGTTGGGTGGAGGCACCTAAAGTAGCCTGATTTGTGGAGAAGAATGCACCCAAATACCAACTCCAAGTTGGCCTGAGTTGAAAGTCTTGCGGATCTTGACTATACATGTATCTCTACTGAGACTACCGAAAGAGACTCCTAAATCGCCTGTTTGCTTCCAAATCCTTTGCAAGAAGGATACGTGATACTTCCTGACAACCCTCCAGGATCATGTTGTTAGCGAGGCGCAGTGCTTCTGTGGAGTAACTAGCAAGTCTCATTTCGCAACACATACATGCAATCATACATAGATCTCTTTGTCATCGACAATGGCAGCCACCCCGGGAGACAGTATTCCTCCTACCATGAGAGCTCAAGTGATCCACACCTTTAATTCACCATATGATTTTGAGGAAATTCCTGTACCGGGCCCACCACAAGGTCTTGAAGTACTTATTCGAGTCGGCGCAGCTAGTTATTGTCATACAGATGCCATTTTTGCATCGGGAAAGTTTGGGGGCAATCTGCCCATGGTGAGCTCTCACGAATTTGCGGGTACCATTGTCGCCGTTGGACCTGAAGTTGCCCAGTTCAACAAGGTCAACGAAGGCATACTCGCCAACCTTGAGGTCGGGACTAGAGTCGGTATAGCGCCTCGTCCTTTCAATCCCTGTGGCAAATGCTGGGAGTGTCGGCATGCCCCCGAGGACCAAAAGGGGTTGTATGATGGGGTCAAATTTTCGCTGCGTTGCCCTCAGGCCTCTACGCTTGGAATCAATGCCCATGGGGGATTTGCTGAATACGCAATTGTGGATTGTCGTCAAGTTGTGGTCTTGCCAGACAGTATTTCTTGCATCGACGCTGCACCTTTGATGTGTGCTGGTTACACGATGTTTTCTGCTTTCAAGAAAGGCGATTTCAAAGTAGGTTCTCGGATAGGCATCGTTGGTTGCGGTGGTGGTCTCGGGCATGTGGGATTGCAGTTTGGTGCCGCTTTGGGCTACGAGATGGTCGGCATTGATGCTCAAGACGGCCCTTTACAGCTTGCAGAGAATCTCGACACAGGGGCAAAAATCTTCGATGCAAGGGTAACAGAACCCGAGGATGTTCTCAAAGCCATTGATGATGGCGCTATAATGGATCCACGCGAGCGTGGTGTTGATGCGGTTATGATATTAGCTGAGACTCAGAAGGCCTTTGACTACGGAATGAAGATACTGCGTTATCACGGCACATGCATGATGATATCTACGCCTGCAAACGGATTTCATGTATCATCGCACGACGTTGTTCTTCGTGATATCAATGTCGTTGGCATTTTGCCTGGACGTAAGGCTTGGCTACTGGAGATGTTTGACGTTGTTGCTGAGAAAGGTATAAGGCCTGTGTCAGAAAAGTATGCTTTGTCCCGAGTCAACGAGCTTGTCAAAAGATGCGAAGAGGGGCATGGAGGTAAGGCCGTTGTTGACATGAGTATATAATAACATCAAACTTTGAAGGATGATCCGAAAGCTGTCACATAAAGCAGGACCGGCAAAGGTGCCAAATGTAATAGTATATCTATGTGAGCAATTCATACTTATATGTACCTACGGTCACCTTGTTCATCTCGTGTTGCTCCACATATGCGAAAGTTGTGACCATAGCCTTGAAATATACATACCACTTGGAGGCAGTCTCTACCAACATCAAGGCACATGTCCAAGGATCTTCATCTATAGGGTGGCTATAAATATCTTCAAGTCGGCCTCAAATCGATGGGACGAGTGGGTCCTTTGATCGGCATAGTCTAAATTCACCTCCGCTTTCTCCGACCAAAATCGAAACACCTCTCTCCTAAATAGACATGCACTTTCCCCTCGATCAACATTGACGTTCAAATGTTATTTCAATGTTGAAATTGAGTGCTTCACGATCTATATTCCGGTCATGCATTGACGCTCACGTCGTCCGACGTCCACTTATCGCCTCGATCTCAGAATGCGCTATTTCCTCCACTCAAGCAAGGCGCCGTGGATTGCTTACTCTTGCGATTGAGAGTTCCTGGTGAGAAACATAGTCGAAAAACCTCCCTATATCTCTGAGCACATATCTCTAATCTTTTCATGGTTATGTAGTGATGATACCTCCGTCGCAATCGTCGAAAAACACATTACCCGTGCCGAGCATGCAACTGCGAAAGTCCACTTCCTTGAGAACATAACAGCAGATACACGAAAATACCGAGGGATTCACCCAATAGAAGCGCTACAATCACACCAAGAAAGTCTTGGAAAGCTCGTCCAAAAGGCGCTATGTTCGCTACCACCTGTCGAGCAAGACGGCGTAGCCGCCGAAGGTGCGGTTGCATCGCATCTAATATTGAAGTCTGCGGAATCTATAAGACGATGCCTACCCGATTTTATTTCTGTGACGAGGGGTCCGGGCATGCGATCCAACCTCTCGGTTGGTCTAGATACAGCTAAGGGTTTGGCAGTTGCGTGGCAGATTCCTATTGTAGGAGTACATCATATGCAAGCGCATCTGTTGACGCCTCGACTCGTTTCTGCATTAGATGTATCCGCAAAGAGCAAGCTACAGCCCGATTTTCCTTTTATTTCAACACTTGTCTCCGGCGGCCATTCCATGCTCGTCCATACAAGATCTCTACTCGACCATGAAATTCTCGCTACAACAGCTGATATTGCCATCGGCGAAACTCTTGACAAGTCAGCACGACTTGTACTTCCAGAGTCTGTTATAGAGTCGGCGGACACAACAATGTACGGCAAACTCCTGGAGAGGTTTGCGTTCCCGAACGGACCCGCAGACTATAACGACTACGAACCGCCAAAGAATCGTGGAGAGGAAGTTGTAAAACACGAAAATGCCTGGGGCTGGTCCATCACGACTCCGTATGCCAACACGCGAGATCTGAAATTCAGCTTCGCCAGTGTCGCGAGCATGATCAGCAAAATCATGTCAGACAAGGCCAAATCAGATGCTGTGGTGACGCAAGACGAAAGAGTTGCGTTGGCACGGGAATCGATGAGGGTTTGTTTCGAACATCTATCCTCTAGAACAATCATTGCTCTAGAGCACTTGCGGAGACAATCCAAATTTAGTGGCTGTAGTCAGGAAGTCGATAAGTTGGTGGTTAGCGGCGGAGTGGCTGCTAATCGCTTCCTCATGAAAGTTCTGCGCTCGTTCCTGGATATGCGTGGATTCTCGCACGTTCAGGTCATTGCCCCGCCGCCTTACCTTTGCACAGATAATGCGGCAATGATTGGATGGGCGGGGATGGAAATGTTTGAGGCCGGCTTTTCCACAGATCTCAGCTGCAGGGCAATTCGGAAATGGACTTTGGACCCCAATGCCGCAGATGGTGGCATTTTAGGGGCAGAAGGGTGGGTCAAGAGAGAGAAAGTGGACGCTTAGAGGATAGTCGACATTGTAAATATAGAAGCATGTATAATAGTGATACCTTTGTACGTTTCAAAGTTATGTGTAGTATACTACTGAATGATACCCCAATGGAGTGAAATTTTTCAAAGGGAATCGGTCTATGAAGCGCTTGTACGCCTTCTCCATCTTCCATGCTATGCATCAAGATAACGAAATTGCAATAGGAACAGCCCGGAGATCTCCCAGCACTCAGAGCGCAGCAGCAGAACATCGGATCGAAATAGACGTATTATAAAAGTCGATAAATGGGGTAGTAGAATGAAAGTTGAGAAATAGGAAAACGGGTATGAGTAGAAATAGTTGAAAAGCAGTTTGAAAATAGGAACGCAAGATTTTTGGGAACCCATCACCCAGCAACGAAACACCCTATCAAATACCATACCGTTCAAGCCAAGAAACATTCCGTCGCATCGTAATTCATTATTGTTCGTGTAGATGTAAGAGAAAGGATGAAGAATGGTAGTAATTATGGAGTCGACGAGAGAAAGCAAGTAGAAGGTGTTAGTCGGGTGCCAGAATGTCCTTGAGAGGAAGCAAGCTTGTCCGGCGGGGGTACTCGTCATTGTTGGACTTTGAGACGTTGCCAGGCTGAAGTTGCGCATGGAGGATGTCTCTCCCTCTTTGAGAACGGGGCTGCGTAATCAATGACTTCAGTCCTTTCTCGAAGCACTAGATTGGAACGTTAGTCTACAGATATATTGAGTTTGTGAAGGGATTAGACTTACAGCCTTTTCGACATCCTGCCATTTCTCCCCGACGGCATTAGCCAGAGGCTGCCAGATCTCCTCGCGACGTCGACTATACTCAGTCGACAGCTTTTCAAGCATATCCTGATTCCACTCTGTTCCTCTTCGTTTAGCAACGAGACGCTCGTGCCTCTTTCGGCAAGCGTTTGCTGTCTTGTTCTGAAAATAGTCCTTTTGTATCTGACTCCATCCTTGGCCCCTGGCCCGAGCATTCATGAGCACGTTGTCATCATGGTATGACCAGTTTGATGCATGATTAGACCCTGGCTCGTTGAGAGATCGCTGTCTACCAGGCTTTGTGGCTTTCTTTACACTTTCCGGAGGAGAAGTAGGTTGATGTGGGGAGGAAACCATCTCCACGATAATATTTTCTCGCAGTAGACTCCTAAACAAGTCAGGAGAATGTGGAGGCGATATGTCGAGAGGCCCGCCGTGAATGAAGCCGTTTGTGATCTCCGCCAAATCACAATCGTGGCCACTCAGTGTCAGAGACGGCGAACCTTCTTCTTGTGATGACGGGGAGAACCGTCTCATGGGGCCAAAATGACTCGATATTTACGCGATAGTAGAGTCCGGAGTTGGTATGTTGTTGATGGCTGGTGTTTGACTCGTAAAGAGCACATACACTGCAAACTCCGGCTGATAGCTATGGCAGGAAAGGAGATGGAAGCATAGACCAACCACTATGAAAAATCGTGTTCTAACACGGCTTGGTGTTGAGGCTGGAAGCTGAAAGAGCTATGATGGCCACTTGGGTGATGCTCATCAAGGTTGGTAAACGAATCTCTAAACGAAGGTGTTCAGTTGGTGGCCGTCCGTGCCTGTTTATAGTCGGGTTGTTGACCAACAAACTAGCCAATGGCCTATACCCACCATCCTCGGTGGATGACAATGCATCCTGAAATGAATTCAGGTTTATGAGAATTAAACCTTCACAGCCTCCTTCAGGATACTACACCCTTTTCAACAACAGCAACATGTGCTGTATAGGTGGACCCCAAATTTTTGGGGACGCACGTACGCACATACATAGTTCTGACCTAAAGGTCCATTGCAGCCAGGCTGCATCAGCGCAAAGCAAGTGTTGGTACTAATTCAACAGGCTAGCCGTTGACCCTAGCGGGATTATGACAAGATGTGTCAAGAACACTTTCAGAACGAGATGGTTAGCGTGTTTGAGCCGACCAACTCCGGAACCCCAGCTGAATTGAGTTTCGAAACCAGAGGCTGGCGCAGTGTTGGAAATGACCTTTGACAAGGGCTTTAGCCGCAACTCTGAAGCCGGTTGGGGGCGATGCACCGAAAAATGCAGGTCCGGGACGCGGGCGTGTATTTTAAAATCGGGGCTGGCTGTGCCCGGCCGTCTGGTAGGCCTCTTGGTAGGCCTATCTGTACGTAGCCACGAGTAAATTGCGAATAAGCAGAGCAAGCTATTTCGAGATCGCGTGAGATTGAAGAACACTAATACTCAGGCATCCACAGTAGGTTAATTTTGGAGCCATCCATGAGTCGTGGGGCCGTCTATTTAAATGTTATGATTGGCTGTGCTGCTGCCAATATTAGAAATCGGACCCAGTCTTATCCTATCAGAGTTAGTACGCTTCTATATTTAAATCCTACCCTTTAGATGGTCTGGATGTCGGTATAGATTCAGAATGACTTGTTTCGACGATTGACTCGTCTCTTGTAGTACACAGGGCGCAAGGTATAGCCACAGGATGTTGTCTTGAGATGTCCTCGTTACCAGCAGCGTTTCACTCGATATTGACCGTCGCAAGAGCTCGTCAGGCCAGTCAGCACCAGGAAATGTATGTAGCCGTACAACGTGAGATGCACTTGTAAATATTGATGTAGGATATTATCTGTTTTAGGGACTCTCCTTGTACTAGGACTCTCATGAAAATTCAATTTTAGAGTTGGAGGACTGCTAAGAACAATTGTATACGGAGAATGATGATCAATCATCATTCACGACTGTCTCATAACCTTAGGGAATGTTTCATTCACTAACACTTAATTTGAATATCTTGACAGAAAATCCTGCGACTGAAATCCGAGTTCTATATGAAGATCATGGCTACTATTGTGATCCCCTTCTTCATATGTTGCCAAGGTTCATATTATTTCTCATGATACCAACGATATCTGGATCGATGCTTGTTGCGACTCAGCTCCATGTCTGGTGGTTCAGCCCACGTATAAGCCCCGGGCGTCCAATGATATCCGATTGCGTATTCCGCCGAGATGATCAACCGAGGCCGCATGGTCATTACTGCTTTTATTACTGTCACGAAGGGTAATACCTGAGTATATAGCATCGTGGCTATTTTCCGATTGCTGGTGGCACGGCTCCGTGTACAAGACTCTGTAGTATTAGGGTGCTAGTTATGCACCTTCTGGACCCTTTCAATGCCGCGGTGTTGGAGATTGGCATCTACTATTTGTTTCCAGAGACGAAACATAGGGCTTTCCAGTACATAGATCGGGGCTTGACTCAATCTAGCTTTTTGTTTCTGTGCAATTTTCTGCAGGTGTTCCGGAATTGCGCCGTTCTTTTGCGACGAGTCTTTCGAGGCTCTATAGGTCAGTTTATCTACTATGAATGTCCCTCATCTAACGTGGACTTTGCTTTCTAAAATGTCCGCAAATTCTGGCCGGGCGCCTAATGCTCCGGGTCTATTGGTACGGACTTCAGTCTCAGAACCGAAATGTCCAAGTGCATCTCAGCTACGTGGACTTGAGTATGGCCCTAACAATCAGGAAATGTCCCCACCTCCGATTAGCATTCCAGAACAATGTCTTGTCGTGACCTGCAGGTGATACGTGATATGTACATGGCACAACTGTACGTACGTATGTTTGTATGTATGTACAAACAAGACAAGATTAGATTGAGTTCAGTACAAGTTTCAAGCCACCAGAGTCCAACAGTCTGGTCCCGCGCCCACTTGATTGGTAGTAAATCGGGAATTAGGTTGCTCTAGAAGGGCATCACCCGCTGTGGGGAGAAAGCAATGTTGCGTAGCGCCGGATACGTGCCTGGTTCTAATTATAGACGAGTTGTCATTGTGCGGCGATACACTTGAAGTGATCCTACAGCATTACCTTCGAGTGTGTTCACTGTGCTGTGGCTTGATAGAATCATAGTCGCGTACTTACTCTTCAGAATGCAGTGCATCGGACACTTGACAGAAGCACGTCTTCCTGTACTTGGAAGGCTCAAAATATGGTATTTGGATATGAAAGTACTATGTCGAGGTGACTCAAAGAACGATGAAAAAAGTTGCCTCGAAGAAAGAAGCGAACGACAAAGGGCGGTGTTGTTGCCGGATTCATCCATGCGCTGCACCTAATCTGCCTCCGGGTCTACAAACCGTTGACATGTTCGAATGCCATGCGACTAGCGATGTAGCTGGCGATGCTTCGTTGTCTCCTTAGCGACGACTGTGGGATGATTTACTACGTATTGATTTATTTGCAGTCTTCACGATTTCTGATCGAAGCACAAATTTCCAGCATGACGACGACACGGCTTGCCCGTTGATCTCTGCTCATGTGATACGCCGACACGTTCTTGGCCTTCACATTGTTCGAAGAAAACGAGTTGACGGTCCATCTCATCCGACGCATCCTGTGAATCAAATTCAAGTAGAGCATGCTCAAAACTTAAAGCTCACCGAGTTGGGGTGGGCAGCTGAGTTGCTCCGACCTTCGAAGGTTCTACTTCCAAAAAAAAATCGGCTGATTCTTGTTCAAAATTGGATGTAGGTTGATCTCACGTAGCGCCAGCTGTCATTCGAGGGTGGCTCCCCGCATTATAGCATCCAGCACAGATTAATGCTTGAGCGTCCCCATGAAACAAACAATGTGTCTGATAAAAGAACATATGATAGGAGACGCATCTGCGCGGGCTGGAGAACACAAATGATCCACATACCAGATTACCGGACAACAATCAGTAAAGTATGCGACGCTACAAATCAGAAATATCGTTGTCGTATCAGAAATCATTCAACTTCAAAAGTGATCGAATTGATCTTATCAGTCCAGCGCGCTGAGCGATACCATATTCGGCTAGCTGTGATATTAGTCATAGATGCACTAGCCATTTTAAGTTAGTCGTAGCTACCCCGTGCTTCGAGATTGAGCACGTTGATGCCGACGTCGCAGCCTCGCGTCTGCCAGAACTCGTTGCGATAGAGCCATAGCTCTAGCGCTGTCAACCGAACAACCTCTTGTGTCTGGGTGATAGCTCTTGAGCTTCAAACTCAGTTATATTTGGCTGAGTCGTGACTTCTTCTAACCCTCGTGCTGCTCTCGAAAGGCCAGGAGTTGTGCCACTTCTTCCCCCCCCTGGAACTTACGAACGAGTGGCGCGTCAAGATCATAGCTTCCCAGCGCCAAGGGAAGCATCATATATCATGGCTCCATTATCACGGAGACGGACATTCTCGGGTCGATCGATGGCGCCGCTGCGAAACTCCCGAAACGGGAACACAAGTCCAACCGATGGACCTCCACTCAAGAAGCGCAAATACATCCCCGGTGGTCCTGGCGGCGGTGGCCGGTTCATCGAGATAGACGCTGTTGTTGAACGTAAACCACCTCCACCACCTCCCATCGCCCAACCGGTCGCTCCAGCCCAGAGTCAACCTTCTCCACGTCCTCGACGCGAAATAGCCCCTGCTATCGTCACCACCCCGCTTCCCATGACAACTCCGTCTTCTACTCGCCCTCGTAGAGAACGCACTCAAAGCCGAGGCCGTTACAGTTCCGCGACTGCTGCTGCTTTGGCGCTCCAACAAGGTGATGGATACAAACCCCGTGAGGAACGGGGCTGGGAGGAGTTTCATCCAGACTTGGACATCGAAGCCAAATTTGCAGTCTTCAGCGCCGAAGAAGTGGACGGTGCAAATAACCCACAGCAACCCCTTTCCAATAGTCAACTCAACCATGGTGTATCTACCAATTCCGAGTATAACATTGCCCCTACACTCGCGGCTCCATCCAACCCCCAAACACCTCCCAAGCGACGGCCGGGTCGCCCTCCACGAAGACCAGATGCGATGCTCAGTGCCATAATCAGTCCTGAACAACCGAAAGTTGTCCCACCTCCGGGTCCGAATCCCCGCGAAAGACTCACTCTTCCTAAACCGAATTTTCATCTCCGTGATCCATTTGTTCGCTACGAGCAAAAAGGCGTCAACCAGCAAAATTATGTGGACCGTACTATGGCCAGCGTGGGCTATCAAGAAAGCGACTTGTTTGTGCGTCATGATCGCCGACTGATACGTATGGCAGAAGGAGCCATCGAAGAAGATTTAGATCTGGATCCACCTGTCACGGATGGTGATACCAACGCGGCCATTGGCTCGTTGGGCGTTGGAAGGGTGGAATACGATATGGACGAACAAGATGAGAAGTGGTTAGAAGATTACAACAATAGGCGGAAGGCTGATCAGCTCGAGGCGATCAAACCAGCCGTTTTCGAAATCACCATGACAAAGATTGAGAAGGAGTGGTATGCTCTGGAAAAAAAGATACCCAAGCCGAATCCGAAACCACCACAAACACAGCGTCCGCGCTCAAGTTCTGCTGCTGCCGTTAACGGCGAGCCAATTGGAGATGGCGAAGAGCAGGACAGCAAATGCGCAGTTTGCGACGATGGAGATTGCGAAAACTCAAACGCCATCGTTTTCTGTGACGGGTGTGACCTTGCTGTGCACCAAGAATGTTATGGTGTTCCTTATATCCCGGAAGGTCAATGGCTGTGTCGGAAATGTCAACTGATTGGCCGAGGGTCTCCGAACTGTATTTTCTGTCCCAATACCGAGGGTGCCTTCAAACAGACAAACACATCAAAGTGGTCACATTTGCTTTGTGCAATCTGGATCCCGGAAGTGGGCATAGGCAACCAGTCTCTCATGGAACCCGTTACGGATGTAGAAAAAGTACCCAAGAGCCGATGGAAGCTTCAATGCTACATCTGTAAGCAGCGGATGGGCGCCTCGATACAATGCAGTAACAAGAATTGTTTCGTGGCGTTCCATGTGACGTGTGCTAGAAGGTCTCAGCTGTATTTGAAGATGAAGTCTTCTCATAATTCGGCAATCATGGATTCCCACCTGTTGAAAGCCTTTTGTCACAAGCATGTTCCGCCCGACTGGCGAAAAGAACATGGGACGGATGCCGCCTACGCTGAAGCAGTGGAATACTACAAGAATACAATGCATGGCAAAAGGTGGGGCGACAGTCAAGCAGCTGCCCTTGCGCTTGGACCGTCTTTACCAGATGGAAGTGAAGCAATGGAGATTCATTCTCATCATGGCCCGAATATCCACCTGACCTTCAATGCAGGAGGCAATAAACGGAAACGTACAACTCCCTCAAAGCCTACATGGAAGTTGGCTTCCGGGGCTCCAGTGATCCCTCAGACCGTCCTGAGCTCTGTCGTGGCTTCGTTGCAGCGTTTTGCCGTGCGCCAACGAAAACAATATGCCGAAGACGCTTGCAAGTACTGGACGCTGAAGCGGGAAGCTCGAAGAGGAGCCGCTCTATTGAAGCGTCTTCAACTTCAGTTAGAGACGTTCTCATCGATGGAAATGACTAGACGTAATTTCGCTGGCATGGGTCCCATTGGCCTCTCGCGGTTGCAGCGCCGTATTGATTTTGCAGAAGTGCTGTCTTCCGATGTTGAACGAGTTCGTACACTTTGCGCCGAAGTGAAGGAACGTGAAAGTGCCAAGCTTCAAGACGTTGAAATGCTGCGCGATATTATTGATACTGTTTACTTTCCTATACCTCCGTTGCTGTGGCCAATATTTGAGAAGATCCAGATGTGAGCATTGAGCAGCTCCCCGTGATTCTTATAGAACATGCTAACTTGCCACTAGTCTCGATCCCAAAGGTGTCTTTCGTACACCTCTCCAAGCTGTTCGCGCTCGTCTGGAATCACGATACTATACAAACGTCTCTGTGTTTTCTGCCGACTTAGCGCATATCTTCACTAATGAAATAGGCGTTCAGCCAGTCGAAGACACAGCAGAGCTTCAACTACAAATTAGTGGCCGTGCCCCCGAGCTTACATTAGACCAGCGCGAGAAGAGAAAACTAGCGAAGAGGGTTATTAAATCCATCCAATCATTCCTCGAAGACGCCATCCGCAAGGAAACAGAACTGAGTGGATTGCCATTTGAGAAGGAGCTCAAAGAGCTAGACAATATCTTTGACAGTGGCGTTCTGTCACGGCGAATATCCGTGGTCGACGCACTCGATACTTCATCTGACCATGGCGTGATGACAAACGGAATGCCTGTCGCTGAGTCTGAAGAGCATGAGGAGCATACTAAGGTTGAAGGTCCCGAGACGACAGAACAAACCCAAACACCGGCAGCTGATGGGGACATTGACATCCCGGACGAGGATGATCACTATAACCAAATTTCGAACAATCTCATTACCGCACCTTCCAGTGACAGGGCTGGTGATAAGTCAATAGAGGCCTCCGAAATCATCGACGATGACATAGCTATCGATAAAGTGAAAAAGGACAATGAAAGTGTGATCTCTCAACAAAATGGCCACCTTTCTAGAGCGCCACGAGGTCCATTAACACCGCCTTTGAGCTCACAAGGCGATCAGCAACAAGGCCCACTTGCTCAAGGGGGCATCCAATGGTATATGCAACCTTTCGACCCAGTTGGCACGACCATACATGAAGAGCGGTGGACTGGCCGCGATGTCCTGCGTGGCATGAGCGAGGAACTAAGTGAGCTTGATGAAGCCGAGCTTGAGGACTTGGGAGGAGATGAAAGCAGAGAGGAGGTTAAGGTAGAAGTGAACAAAGTCAATGGCAGTGCGTCTGAACCTGTCAAGGTTCGTCGGACACGTCGGCGCTATCGGGGATTCAGGTAAATTTGATTAGGTACGTTTTTAGGATGTCTTTCTGTAGCGAATTTGTGAGGATACAGGAGTTTTATGTGGTCTGCACTAGCGACATCTGGCGTCATAGACCGTTTATTCGCGTGTTCAAGTATGTAATCTGTAACGTCTATAGCAAGCATAGCCTAGCATATATCTAGTGTGAAGCAGAATGGCTGAACGACGGTGAATGAAATAGTATTCCCCTCATGCTCTAGCCATTCCATGCCCTACTGAGACACACTGAGATCTAGATTGTGGAGCATTCTGAAGGTAAAGGTGCTATATAAATAGTAGTTTGATGTCAGGCAAAGTAGGCAGCCCCAGGCTCCAAGGCTCCAAGGCTCCAAAGGTCAGAGCTTCAAGTGAGGCAAACGGTAAGTCAGCCGACAAACACTCCAAGACGCCTTACTTTGCTCAAAGTCGAGGATTTCTTCTCTGACCATCTTCGCATTCCCAAGAATCATCAATTCGTACCCATCACTGTCGAGTCATCTAATCCTGACAAGTTACGGAGTAACGTACCAATATTGGGGCCGTTGACAGCTGAAGCACGCCAAGCCTTGCCACACTAGCGCGAATCATATTCTTTCCAAACTCCAGAGCGAACTCGGTGTTTCTGCTACCTCTCTTGCTTTTCACTTATCAATCAACTCCATTCAATCCATCACAAAAATGTCTGCCATGGAGTACGAGAACGAGAACGGTCGCTACGACGGTGAGTTTTGCATCCCAGCTTCGCCACAAGCTCCTTTGTGTTCTATCTGATTGATTGTCGATTTCCCAGACGACCGTCGCTATGATCGCGATCGTAGCGCCTCTCCCCGAGGAGATTCACGCGCCGACCGTGACCGTAGCCTTTCTCCCAGCCGTGGCGATGATAGGTAAATATACTTTGCTCAGGCAAGCCCGTATGAAGCTATCTTTACGCTGACAATGATCCGAACAGAGCCCCAGCAGGCGACTCCAGGAAAGCACCAATCGACGACGAAGATGAAGGATCTATCAATCCAGGATCTAACCTTTTCGTCACTGGCATTCACCCTCGTCTCACCGAAGCAGATATTTCCCGTCTGTTCGAGAAATACGGAGATGTCGAGAACTGCTCTATCATGCTTGATCCTCACACCAAGGAGTCACGTGGATTCGGTTTCGTTAAGATGGTTACTGCTGAACAAGCCGATGCTGCCAAGGAAGGACTGCAGGGTGAAGTGATTGACGGTCTCACTCTCAGCATCGAGAAAGCTCGTCGTAGCCGTCCTCGCACACCCACTCCTGGCAAATACTTTGGCCCACCTAAACGAGGTAAGTCTCATCGCAACTCTACACTATCGGTCACTCTAAATGATTTTGATATCTCCAGACCCCCGTGGCCGAGGCCCTCCACGTGGAGGCCGTGACCGTTACGATGATCGTCGTGGGTATGGTGGTGGTGGTGGTGGTGGCGGCGGCCGTCGCTACGATGACTATCGATACGGCCGCTACGACTCTTACGGTCGCCGTGGTGGAGATTACGGTCGCGATGATCACCGCGGAGGCGGTGGTGGTGGACGTGAGTATGGTCGGGACTATGGCCGCGACTATGGCCGTCGCGATGATTACCGTGACGACTATGGTTCTTACCGTGGCGGTGCTGCTGGTGGTAGCGGTGGTGACCGTTATGGATCCCGTGAAGAACGCTACCCTCGTGGAGGTGAAGATCGCCGCGGAGGTGGTGGAGGTGGTGAAGACCGCCGTGGCGGTGGCTACTACGACCGTGATGCCAACCCTCCGAGCTACGACCAGGCTCCTCCCCGTGAAAGCCGTGAACCCTACAGCGGTGGTGGCGGCGCTGCCGGCGGTCGATCTTACGAAGGTCGCGGTGAGGAGAGATACGGTAGCAGGTAAGTTGATGAATGACGTTTGATCTGGATATGACTTGCAGAGGAATCTGGAAGGGTTTGTTTTGGCTCTCACCCTTTTCTCTTTTATTTTTTGATTTCTTTTCAAAAGGAGCTTCAGTTCTTCATCTGTATTCCTCGGTATATTCAATTCTGTTTCGTGCTGGGCTCAGGCGCGAAGGGTTACGGTCGGCACAACGCCTTAATAATATTTCCTCCAATTTCATCACCTCTGTGCGTTCGAATTTCAGAAAAAGGAAATCATCTATCGTGTGTCGGCAGTCCGCAAAACATCGCCAGAACAAATCTTTCACACCATCGACCTGTATCAATTCTCTACACACATTCTTGTCGTCCATACAAATTTCGCGCTCCGCCATGATGTTTATCTACTTGTTACCAGTCTCTCTCAGGATGACGTACGGCATGGCATGTCTTTTTGCCGACGGGAGGGAACACACACACACACACAAAAAAGTCAGCTTTTTAAAAATTTCGCGTTGTAATCTGGACAGCAACTGCTACTACGTTTGCAACCTCTTTTCGGTATGATTCTAAATCGATAGTCAGCTTATGTGCGCCCGTATTCGAGAATCTACGTAACGACTGGATCCAAATTGCGACTTCGCAGAGAACAAAGAGACAGATCGGAATTTTGCATTAAATCACATCTAAATCACATCAATTCAGACTCGGCAGTACCATTGCGCTCTATCTGGATATCGATGATCATGACATATGTTGTCTTGCATCAACGCCAGACCATTCGGCTGCTGGACACAACATATCGAATCATGCATGTTGGAACATCACCACAAGATTGATGCTGCCATCATCGTTTGTCCTCGGTGTTATCATGACGATGTCGCTATATCGTCTAGGTAGGTCGCTTGTCAAGGATGTGAATAGCTGACTTGCTGTTAGGACAAATCAGATAGTCATATGAGTATTGACATCGTCTTGAAAAGCCGTTCTATAGTATTGTTCCTGAATAGTTATCCACGAATCCATATCTGCGCTGCTGTATAACACCACGAACTTTTCTTGCAACTTCAATCTCGAAATCTCAAAAGTTACCTTAAAAGCCTAGCGTAATCGCTGTCTTGACCTGAGTACGTCGGGTGGCACAGTAACACGCAAGATGAAATATGCCAGCAAAGTACCCGCGAATAGCAAATTGATAGCTAGGGATCTTGTAACAGCGCCAATGAATATGTCTGATCCAGGCTGCAATTGAAACGTTCGAAGTATCAACCCTGCTGGTTTTCTATTTCACCCATGATAGAAGAGACGCAAAGCAGGTGAAACCTCGACATATACACTGGCGCCATATCGCCGCAAATGCAGTCGTTGGCCCATCTCAAATCCGAGAACACGATCGAATTCTGCGGATCGCTTAATGACCATTATTTTGACCCTGCTCAACTTCATTGCTCTTTTGAATGAGGTATTCTCCAAGAACTTTCAATGGATTTTGTGGCCTAGCACGCTCATCGTCAGTCAACCTGCACCTCCTCATACCAGCGAGCCAAAAAAACATACTGTTCCCTCGCAATATCCTTTAATCCCTCCAGCAAATACGGTGTGATCTTCTCATTTAGGTAGATCCGTGCCGGCGCACCGCCTGCTACCTTGGGTAGAACACTGTCGAGTCCCGCGGCGTTTCCGCTTGCTGTTGCTGGGATAGTTGTGTTGTGGATTTCGGCGTGTGCCCCGACGGGAGTTGTGTTTGAGCTCATTGTAGCGGTATTCGAGGAAAGAGTGCGGTAAAATTAGTCGTGTGTTGTCGGAAATACGGCGTTGTTGATGGAAGACTTTTGAAGTTTCGAAGCTTGGAACGTTGTCTTCAACCACGATTCTGTTGTCGGAGGAAAATGTAGCGCTGCTCAATTCTTCCAGCTGAACCAGACTAGGTTATTGTCTGTTCACAACTTGAGAGATAAGAATCGAACTCAACTGATGTTGGGAACAGTCGGTAGACATTACTATGCAATTAATCCTAGAAGTGGCTATATTGGGTCACATGATCAGGCGATGAAGTCGTGCCTCGTTTGGACGTGTCCGGCACGAACGCGTCTTCATCCGAGACCTTCACTTCGATCGGACTCGTTCATGATCCACCCCCGCATTCTATTGATGCGCCTCATATATCGGGATGTGGATTTATGGACGCATTGTGCATGATCGCTCACTTCGTATGAGTCCAATATGCCTTCGTTGCTGGACTTCTTTGAAACTCGCCGTCCATCCGCAAAGCGACAAAAAGTCTCTCACGAGCCGAATACCGACATACCATCAACTCAGACTGATGGTGGAAATGTGAACCCGTCAGATGGAAATCATCCAAAGATACCAAAGTTTGCCAGAAATGACACTGATTCTACAGACGCGGCTGATCTATCAGTCGGAAACGAGGACTTGGGTAATATCAAAAGCAGCCAAACAGACCTAGAAACCTCGCTGCCGCCAATTAAAGTCGATGAAGATGCAATCAAAGAATACGAAGCCTCTAGATTAGCCGAAGTGGAAGAGACAGAACAGCTTTCCCTAGAACAAAGGCTCGGAGAGAGAAAATGGCACAGAGGAAGAAGCTCAATATATGTGGACGCATTCAACCTGGCACTGGAGACGGTGTTGAATGAAGAGGCTCATCTATTTGATCAAACGGAGCTGGACGTTTTTCGAAGATGGGAAGTTTTAAGCTATGAAGCACAATATCTGTTGGTCAATCTATGTTATCAGTCAAGTGTGAATACAGTATTAATTTGTGGTTTCTGTTACTAGTTATGTGAGGCTTTTCCTCCGCAAGACGGCTGCCTGGCATCGAATAAACAGACTAGGATACTATCAGGACATTGCAAACATGGATCAAGCTGTGGAAGATCTAAGAGAGATTCACCCTCTTCCTGACTCAGCCACACCTGCCAAGAGTGAATTCTCCGAGCTTGAGCGGTCCGGTGACGTGGATCGCTTGGGCGACTCCTTTCGATTTGCTGAAGGTATTGAAGAGATAACCACACTTGAAGAAGCTTCTTCCTTACTCTTACTCGACGAACTCAAAGACATGGCCAAAGAAGCTAAGGTTCAAGGAAAGAACAAAAAGGAGCTTGTGGCAGCTCTACTTCAAATTAGTCAGACGCAAACAGGTCTTAGGTGGAAAACAGGAAAAGGCAACAACAGAGATCGCCATTTTCATAGCAAGATCTTGGAACTTACAGGTGACTGCATCAGACTGTCTCCAGCTCCATTGAAGCTCTTTGAGAGGGTGCATTTGGTATTTTACCGCTCGACGGAGTGGACGGAAAAATCACTTACAACAATAATATTAGCAAAGATCTCGCGAAAACATTTTCCGGATTATGTTGTGTCCCGATCCACGGCGATATTTCCATCACGGACAGCTCTGCTGGAGTTTGAGGCCGCCCTAAGAACACAGTACGATATTGACAATATATTGGAGTTCAATGGGACACCGACTGCGCAACGCCTGCAGACTATCAAGGATCTTAGCGAGAAGGTTTATCCAAGGTGGAAACTGCTACTCGAACAAGAGCAACAAAAGGAAAATAGCATATACTTTAGTGGCGAAGGTGCTTACTTGCGTCGATTTTCACCCGCTTGGGTGTATACGAGAATCCTACACAAAGGCCTCTATCCTCTTGGACGTTTCAAGGAACACAAACGAGAGCACGAACTTCTGACCGAGCTTCTTGATCAGAAGCTATTTCATGCAGCGCGGCGTGGCGCATGGTATCAAAGAAAAGCTCTGCTGGAGGAACACTACCTCTGGGCTCTGACACCAAGTGAAGGTAGATCCGATGAAGCTCAGAAAAAGCATTGGAAAAGAGTAGCACTGGGCACTTGTGAAGCTGGACTTCAAGATCCAGATTGCCACGTCATTTATCACTATGATCTTCAGAAGAGAATCATGAAACTCGAGAAGTCATTGAGGATAGTGAAGCGTGAACAGCACGATTTTGGACATGTGCTTCTCGTCAAACCACAAGAGAGAACCGTTGAAGGGATCCGTATTGAAAAAGAAGAACCCCTGACCCAAGTTGACTCAAAAGAGAGCGGCGATAGCCCAGTTCCCTCTACGAGAAGAGGGCGTGCTACGGTCTGGATTGACGAGCGAGAAAACAACGAAGAGTGCAGGGTGGAGAATATGTGCCTCAGCTGGTACAGAGAAAACGGTTGGAAGGGCTACCATTCCGAGGGGGGCATTGTACGGACACTTGTACGTCGGGAACTCCCTTCAGGCCCAGACTTTTGCTGATATCTACAGTTTGGCTACCTGTTTTATGATATACTATTCACCTATGTCCCTAACGTCTTTCAAACGCCTTTTCAAACCTGTCCTTTGGACCTTCACACGGATGCCTTTTACCCATCTCGTGCTTCCGAAATCAATCACCGCCTAGTCCAACTCGCGAACGGTGAGGCCGAATCCATTATACGCAGAGTACACGAAAGCGAGTTCCCCAAACAGACATGCATCGTTGGCGTAGACTGGACTTATGCACTTGACGACCTCGTAGAAATCGTGCATTGTTTTGGCGGCGCGGCCCTGGCAACAGTATGCAAGGTGATGGCACAAGAATACCAACAACGAGGAGGTGGTATTCCCGATCTTCTCCTTTGGAACTCCGAGAAAAACGAGGTCATGTTTTCCGAAGTCAAATCAGAAAATGACCGATTGAGTGATACGCAGAGGTTATGGATACACGTTCTGACGGGAGCAGGGGTCAAGGTAGAGCTGTGTAACGCCGTGGCTAGGGAAATCAGGTATATATAATATCGCTTGACATCACGATGCAGGTCTACAAACAAGCACTCGATCATGTACATAAAATTTGATTGTAAAACGCCGTACGTAAGTCCAGGTTACGGGCAGGTATCTACAAAATGACTAGCCAAACGAAACAGAAGAAAGACAAGACCATCAAAACTTTTTTTTGATTCTCCGACCCAGAAATGTATTGACTGGCTACATAGTAATCGTGAACTTCATAGCTTTCACAGAAAACCCCAACAGAAATCGGAGAACTCGGTTGTGAATTGCCTGTCTTTTGACAAAGTATTGACAGAAACAGAATCGTTTCGCTGACAATCTGGGCCCGAAAATGATCCTGTATGTGTCTCATACAACACAACAAAGAGATGCCGCCGCGATTTTGGGTACTTAAGCAACCAAGGTGCTGGCAGTGGCGCTCTCATATCTCCAGGTAGGAGGAAGGACACCAACGGTCTTGTAGTAACGGGAAAGACGGTGGATACGGGATTCGATGAGAATGAGGCGGAACTTGCCATCCTTGTCCTTGCGGTTACGCTCAAGGTGCTTGCGAACGGAGACGGCCTTCTTGATAAGGAAGTAAAGGTCCTCGGGGATCTCAGGGGCGAGGCCTACAATGTAGTCACTCTGTCAGCCTTGTGTTTGACCAAGCAGAGGCAAAAAAATCCTTCTGTGCCGAGTGGACACGAGGTATGTATGACTAACGGTTTTCGAGCCGACGAAAAGCGAGCGAGCGAGCGCCGTGAGCCAGAAGATGGTAAAATCCAGCTTTTGGTACTTTGTTCACAAGTGGCAATCGCGAGCGCGCGTTCGCTTTCCGGCCCGAAACCTTTCGTCGATCTACGAAGTAACGAGGGGAGGAATGAGGGGATTCGTACCGTTGGACTTCAAGATACGAAGGATCTTGTTACCTATGGAAATTTTGGTTAGTATTCACTCTCGAAGATTTTACATGTCAAAAGGAAATAATGAATGAAGGGCTTACCAGTGACGTTGCGGACCTGGGCAATTCCGTGGCTGTCACGGAGAACGACACCGATCTGACTGGGGGTGGCACTGTGACCAAAGTTAGAATTTGAGAATTTTTTGCGTCGCCATCAATCGATCGATGGGTGATTGCGAACATACCCCTTCTTGGCGAGCTTGCAGATCTGGTCAGTGACCTGATCGGGGGTGGTCTTGAGCCATGCAGGAGGAGTTCTGGAGTAAGGAATGGCCGAGGCGGCGATACCCTTTCCCTTGGAGTGAAGACTGGAAAAATATTAGAATTTGAAATCTCAAACATGAGGACAACGACACTGGCTGCCTCTACATCTCGGACTGAGAGTGCTCTCAAGCGTAGTGATGATACATACCGACCCATTTTGAGTGTTTTAGTATGCCGAAGAAGATTGTCGGTAGGCGTTGGGCGACTTGTCGAAGAAGAGGGAGAATCTTTAAGAGTAGATCGCGAACTTCTTCGGCGAACTTTTGGTGGTGGAGTGTGGATCATGTGACCTATCTTGGCGTCTTCGCTAACGAGCTGGCTTTTGCGGCAGAATCCGTTACCGCCTGATCCACTCTCTGGTCAGTGCAGATAACTGTTTGATTTTTTTCTTCCATCTTAATCCTGTTATTATCCCAAAACATCAATGCCACCAAGGCATTGTCGTAACAGGTTCACATTATGGCTGTCTATCGCTAACCGGTATGTATACTTTCTTATTGTTGTCCCATTTCCCCCGCAGTTCATCTGATGAGACACATCCTAAATGTTTACTTATTTTCTGGTACCTCTTGTTTTAGCGGTGCATTGACTTACGTCGGTGTGCCTCGATGTACAAACTGGACTTCTGATATTTCTGCTCGTGATTGATTGATAGATTGGTTGTTTTATACTATATGATGAGGAATTTGACTAATTCGTCTTGAAGGTTACTGATCTCTCAGCTTTTGGCATTCGACACCAATATTGCGCAGCCTCAACTTACTTACACTGGATTAGGAATACAAATATAATAAAACAAAACTATCAACACTTCTCTATTGACTCGAGCTACTCTCTCTATCCATGTTGCTTGTAAATTCTATTCTATAGTGTCGATGCACCACCATTCATTCGTCGTGCTCAGCTGGTCTCCGTACACTAAGGAACTCTATTGTCTTCCGTGTAGATCTGAGAGGTTTGGAGCACAGCTTTTGCTATTGACTAGCCGCTCTTCAAGTCAAAAGGGTCCGATAAAAGTCTCCGGAAACCTCTATGCTTCAGGACATTCTTACTCGAGCTATCAGCACCTGCGTGGGAATGAGGTACAGAAATGGAGAGTGCCTCGATGCTCTCTTGCGTTCTTCACGCGGCATGCTCAATTCCACCCTACCGGGTGTTCGTGCTTGCTGTTTTGTGCGTTCAAGGCTTCACATGACAATAGAGTCTTACTCCAATTGGCTAACGTCGAGTCATGACTGCTAGATTCCTTGAGACATATTTCATAGTCATGAGTCAGATGTAAGAGAGTATTCGGCCGGGAATACCAGTATCGCCGCGCAAATACTTTCCCCGCATTTTGGGGGCCTTTCCCCAGGTGCCGGTAAAACCCCAAGCTTCCTCATCACATGCCTTCTTCCGGGATGAAGAATATACTATTTTGTCGTCTCTCAAACATGAGCAACCTCACCGGAACACGACAAAGTTCCATCAATTCTGTAGACGCCTCAATCTCAGCAGGGTTCTAACCCAACTCTGGGTCGATGGCAGACAGACTCGGCGACAACGCCGAAAATTCAAAATCTCCAAGTCCAACGAGGCGAGACTCCCAAACTGCAGAGAAAGTCTCTAGAGCTTGCGATAATTGTAAGACAAGAGCGATCCATGAATATCATTCCGCCAGTAACTCAAAGCTCAACTGATACGTGTCCCGCAGGCTCGAAGTCCAAATCAAAATGTCTGCTAAGGCCTGGGACGAAAACCTGCGAAAACTGCAGGTTCCTCGACATTGCTTGTACCTTTAATCGTACAGTGAAGAAAAGAGGCCCTCCCAAAGGATATGTAAACACCTTGGAGCAGAGACTGGCTTCATTAGAGAGTTTGGTTGCCGAATTACGAGAAGGACAAGCAGAAGCCGATACTGTTCCTATTGACGATACGACCATAGTCTCTTCTGCAACTGACACGAACAATGATAATCAACAGAGTCTACAAGGAGATGAGATGACTGATGACATCAAGCCTCACCAGCG
Source organism: Talaromyces sp. PB3603 (assembly GCA_023625915.1). Classification (NCBI taxonomy): domain Eukaryota; kingdom Fungi; phylum Ascomycota; class Eurotiomycetes; order Eurotiales; family Trichocomaceae; genus Talaromyces; species Talaromyces sp. PB3603. Next base: position 1,115,570 of record JAMAFY010000005.1, read on the forward strand.
GCAGATTTCCCTAGCAGGGAAGTCACGCCCTCGAAGATTGGATAGCAACTCAGAACGATCGACGGTTTTGGGCTATCTCTCGGTCGACGAGAATATGACGATGCGATACCACGGGCCAACATCTGGTCTGCACTTGATGACATCGTCGCGAGTGTTTGTGTCTCCTTTTTGGCATTTTTCAAATCCTGGTTTCTGGCCACGGAGCAAGCGCACTACATTTCGGACAGAAGACGAAATTGTATCTGCGGCAGATGCAATATTAGGAGGTATCCTTCCGCCCATTCCTTTGCAGAACAAATTACTTGAGTCAGTATTTTCTTGATTCCCTTTCTTATGTTGATGTCTCTGACCTAGCATATTCATGCAGTGCCTATTGGATATTCGTCCATCCATGCTTCCCAGTTGTGCACAGAGAGACATTTCTCTTTCAACTGAGTAAAGACCGTCGCGGCATGCCCCGACAAGGGAGATCTGCATTTGACCAGCTTGAACGCCGAATCCCTCAAGTCCTCTTACTATCAATGTTTGCACTCTCAGCTCGTTTCGTCGATAATTGTGAATCTCGGGAGGATAGTGATCCAGGCGATGAGTATGCGATCAAGGCAGAGACATTACTCGCTCAACATAGTGAGTAGCTACATTTCGTAGCTAGAGGAATTCATCATGATGAAATCAAGTATTATGCTGATTCTTTGATAGAGCAAAGTAGCATCAATTGCTGCTTGGCGTTGATCATGATGGCATATCGTGAGATCGGCACCGGTGGCTCTATTAGTTGGATGTATGTTGGAAAGGCAATTCGAATGGTATGATAATGTTCATACATATGAGGAAGAACGAATTTGACGTGAAGACTTGCCAGGCCCAAGATTTAGGCTTGCACCGAGACCCTTCAGTCTGGAAGAAAACGCAATGCTTCCGGAACATGTCCAACGTAGAGATGCAAATCCGACGTTTGATATGGTGGGGCGCTTTTGTGCTCGATCGATACATTTCTGCATGGCAGGGTAGGCCGTGTGCAATTCATGAAGATGATTTTGATACTCAACTTCCTGAAGATATCTTGCATGAAAATCGAGATCATTCCTTATCGTGTTTCATACAAGTCGCGAAGCTGTGTAAGTCGCTTGATTCTCTGGAGCGTGTGGTTTGAACCTGAAATTGATTGATCTTTAGCTATTCTTCAAGGCCGAATACACAAGTCATTCTACTCAGTGGGCGTCAAAGAGGCGGATTGGGCGACGCTGAATGAACTCGAAAATGAACTTGATGAATGGGAAGCAGGAGTGCCAGAGTTTCTCGCCATCATACAGGGAGTCAAATTGCCTGTGCCCGTTATTGTAATGCACACACAATTCTGGAATTGTAAAGTACTCCTTCATCGCCCATTGTGAGTTGACTCCCCCCAGGAGTTATCGAGATGAGGAAGACAACTAAGTTTGATCATAGTATCGTGACGTCCCTAAATGAAACCCAAAGCAACAATCCATCACTCCTAGCAGCAACATCTGCGGCCGTCGCAATTGCAAATCTACTCGAACATTTCACATCCTCCTACAACCCAACATTCGCCCCGCCATTCTTCAATTACTACTGTTTCACAGCCATCATAATGCACCTTTTCAACCGTGCCACGTATCCAGTCCTGTTTTCCCCATCCGCATTGATGCATTGCATAGACTGCTGTCGAAAGATGAAGAGTATATGGTCTAGCGCAGCGCGGACACTGAACATCATTGAAGGTGTCGATCATGAAGTTGAGGACACGATGCCGGATTACTATAATTTATATGCGAATGCCGCGGCCCCGGCAGCCGTAGGTACAGCTATGATGAATGCTGAACAACAACAAGGAGACATGGAAGGAAACGAACCGGCCGTGCTGGGTTTCTCGCTGTCGTCGTGGCCATCGCCGATTGTCGAGCCAGACTGGCTGAGTTTGGAGACATGGAGGAGCTGATTTATTTAGCGGACATACCTGATGATGTATGATGTATGATTTATGGAAACGTAGATAATGCTCGTGTCAACTTTCCTGGTCAAATGCCTCGAGTCACAAGTCTGTGTCTAGGTCGTTCAAATTCCATATATTACCAGTTAACAAGGGGCGGAGCTAGGGCTAAAGGTGTCTCGAAACCCTCAACCCTACATGTAAATAACCTTACCACGTAAATTTAGCCGGAGAAGATGCAAAGCATACCTATATCAGCGTACATGACTGGTCTTTACTCCTCAGTGGTCCCTATTCTCGTATTCTACCATGATAACTTTGGTCCTTGAATGAATCTTATGCCAAAGTGTTACAGTAGTGCGCGGTGATCCGGAGAAATGGTTTCGCAACGGCCAAAGTATCTTCATTGGTGTTGACCCCCGCATATCCAATGTTTTCTACCTCGCGTATATATACTTCTCCCAGTGGCCCCGAACCCGTCTACTATGAAGTTGTTCTACCTGTTGGTGATTCTCGTTTCGTTCTCTGCTGGCAACTCCATCGTTCCCCTGTACAGCGTAACCAGAAAAGACCTCAAAATGTCAGACTCCCTACCCTCCCGCCCCGAAAATGAAAAGACGAGAGTGATCATCGTTGGTGCGGGTCTTGGAGGTCTCGCCTGTGCCATGGCTATGCACTACGCTGGCTTTGAAGTCATCGTCTTCGAAAAGGTGCGCGAATTTCTACGTCTGGGCGACTCACTCGGTCTGGGGGAGAATGCGCTCAAACTTTTAAAACGCTGGGGTTTGTATGAAGAATTGATTGCAATCGGAAATAAGAATCCTGTTATGAACATCCGGCGTTGGGACAATGGGGAGATTATGACTACGCAGCCACTTATGGTAGATTCCACCTATCTCGGTTTGTCAGTGGTTAGCAGGATTAACGAGAGTCGAAAACCACTAGGATATGGCGGGCTACATCGGACACCGTGGCGACTACCACGTTGCATTCATAAATCGAGTGAAGCAGCTGGGAATATCAATCAACATGGGCCACGAAGTCGTTTCGTTTGACGAGGATACACCGAGTCTCACGCTCAAGGACGGAAGAATGTTCTATGCAGACCTGATCGTCGGAGCTGACGGCATCAAGTCCAGGGCTCGAGAGCTCGTGCTCGGTTTCACTGATGCTCCCAAGAGTTCAGGCTATGCATGCTACCGAGCCTACTTTAAAGGTGAAATTCTCCGGGACGTTCCGCAATGTCAAGAGTACTTGAAGGAGGATTGTGTGAATATATGGATTGGCGAAGACAAACATCTCGTTCAGAATACGCTACGTGACGGAGAAGAATTTAATTGGATCATCACTCATAAGGATACCGAGGATATCAAAGAAAGTTGGTTTCAGCCCGGGAATATGGATGATGTACGCGAACTTGTACAGGGGTGGGACGAGTCAATTGCATCGGCGGTTAGAGCCACGCCAAGTTGTCTCGATTGGAAGATTTGCTATAGAGCTCCGTTGCCGACGTGGGTGAGTAAGAGTGGTAAGATCGCTTTGTTGGGGGATAGTTGCCATCCACATCTTCCGACGAGTGCACAAGGGGCTTCGCAGGCGACGGAAAGTTCGGCAGTGTTGGCGTTGTGTATGAAACTGGCTGGAAAAGGCAATGTGCCGTTAGCGGTAAGACGGGGTGCTTTCTGTGTTTTTATGAAATCACTTTTGTCTGACATGATGTAGACCAGGGTATACGAGAAATTACGCTTCGACCGAGTGCGACAGTCGCAGCTATCGGGCGAAGATTTGCGGAACAGATGGCACAATGCTCTGAAGCATATGGATGACGGTACAGACTTTGACCCAGATGATATCAAAATCAAGGTATAATTGAACATGTCAATCTAATGTGCCAAATCGGATATCTTACGTCAAATTAGAATCGATGGCTATATCCATATGACGCCGAAGCGGACACAAAAGCCCGATGGAGCGAAGTCAGCTCAAAAGTACAACAGGAACTCGACTCAGGTATAATCATACCTCTTTTCGGGAAGGATGGTCCTCCTCGGGTCCTGACTGTGCGAGATGCGTATGGAAAGGTCAAGGATGTAGCACAAACCCCCAGCTCATTGTTGACAAGTTTAACCGTCTGATAGAGCAGATGATGTGCCTGCTCGGACACTTCTAGTATTTTGATCCGAGGACATGTATTTTCAAGCCTATAACCATTGCCATTTCAGTGTCGAACGACTAGTGTGGTTCTCTCGATTCATGAATCTAGGAAGATCCATCTTGTAAGAATCGAAATTTGGAAAAGTCGGAGTTGCTCAGACACTTATGGATTAGCCAACATTTGATAACGACCGAACGAACGCGGCAAGCGTATCACATCACACAAATCAGGAAACTGGCAATGTTCAGTATCTCCTATACTTTTCCATTGGCCTATCGGCAATAAAGCCAGATCGATAATATCCAGAGCGGCGTACAATATCCAGTCATGTATAGACTGATACAAGCTGTGTCACCAGGTGGTGCTCAATTGTGTGAGTGCGTGACAATAGGGTAGCGATTGGACATAGCGATACGAGTCATCCTGTCATGCTAATACCTAAGGTGGAATAATCAATGCTGGCTTGACCTGTCGCAATTTCATATTTTCTTTTTTGTCGTCAAGCAAGTAAGTAATCATGTGTCTAGTCTAGCTTTAATGTATTTAGCCAATGATCACCATCATCGACGCCAGTGTGACAAATGCAGTCCCGGGAGGGCCTTTGCAGTAAATATAGGTCGGCAATGAGTCAGGCTCGCAAACCAAGAATCCTATCCAGAATTTAGAAGCCTTTTGTCAGCCTCAATGGCTAGATCCGAAATTACAGTTCGGGTTGTTCAGCTGCCCTACGGCGGCAATCTCCACTACTAAAAAATTGAAACCTATACAATTACTTCAGTGGTCCTATTGGTAATATGCTTAATGACAATTCAATTACGTTGTACAGACACACGCACTAGACGAGCACCAAATTGGACATAATCGGCCATCACCTTCTGCAACATTAGACATGGCCAGTCAAGAGCTTGTCTCTTCATACGATCTAGTACTTCGAACGTATATTCCACAATGCTAGATTGCCTAGAATTAGAATTAGAGCTGAATATCAGATAGAACAATCTGCATCCAGCCCTTACCTAAAATCGCGATATTTCACCTAGTGATCGGCTCAAACCTTGCTCGAAGGCGTGTGTCCTTCGAGATGCTCAGCCGTGCCATATGCTTGCGTCGCTATCTCCATCTTGTCGTCCGCAACTCGGTCCTGTACCTCCGCATCCTTATTCCCATATCTTCCAATCTTGTACCACGGGAGGGCGAAGAGCCTATCCATGCTCTCTAGCGAGCGGCCAGCCGTCTCTGGAATACTGAACCATACCCAAACCCCACCAAGAATGGTGATGGCGGCAAAGCACCAGAATGTACCCTTGGGATCAATTCCGCCCTGGCTAGTGGGGAGAAGCATGTTGGGCACAGCACGCGAGTTACCATACTGATTGGCAAAATGTAGGGTCATGGCCATCGAAGTGCACAAAGCACGGATGCGGAGAGGGAACAATTCCGCAGTTAGAAGATATTGCATCGAATTCCAACCCAGAGCCCATCCAACACCGGAAAGATAGATCATCACGATTGCTCCTGTGCTAGCACCTTTCTGACTGGCTGGTAATTGGAAACTACTAACAACGCCCATTTGGGGGACAGCTGTCAAGAATCCAGCGATATATATCATAGAGATTGCCTGCAGCGTTATACCCAACAGGAGGGCCCGCTTGCGCCCAATGACGTCGACCAAGAAAAGAGCACAAACAACAGCGGCAATCAATTTGATGATACCAAAGACCGCGCTGACTAGTAGCCCTTCGTTGTTACCAGTGATTCCGAGTAACTTGAAGAGGTCCGGGGCGTAAATAGTTATGCTGCCGGCGCCAGACCACTGAGAGAGAATCTGAGCCATGAAGGTGAGGTAGACTCGATATAGGTTAGAAGGAATCAAGAAGGCTTCCTTGAAAACTCCTATTGGACCAGCCCCCATCGTAGCCTCCATTTCAGCATGATGCGTGGCTTCGATCATGCCAAACTCGCGTACAATGTATTCATGATCAGGGGGCAAGTTGCGAACTCGCGAGAGAGTTGCAATAGCTTTCTCGATATGGCCGCGTTTGACAAGATACCGTGGGGACTCATACTGGAAGAAGGACAAGATGAAGATGATGCCCGCGAACATGATGTGCAGACTCGTAGGAACAACCTATATGCCGTTAGACCGGGGGAAATGTGCGTGATCTACTGAGGTAGTTACACGTACCCATCGGTTGTGAGTGGTATCGCCGAGATTGACCTGGCAGCCATAATTTGCAAAATAAGCAAGCACAATGCCCAGATAGACAAAACCAGTAAAGATGCAGGTGCATAGACCACGAATTGAAGCGGGAGCCTGATGTTCGAAGTCAGTGCATATAATGAGATACTGGTGCAATGCTGCTTACAATTTCTGCCAGATACACAGGGGCTACAACGACTGTCTGACCAATACCAAGCCCAGCGATGAAACGTCCAGCATAGACGGCACCTAGGTGGCCGCCGTTACCCATGAATATAGCGATGCCTACGATCCACAGAAGACAGAGCTGGCGAGTTGCCCAGATACGACCAATGCGATCACAGACCAAAAAAGCACTATATAGGGAAGCACAGGGAGTCAATTTTCAAAGCTTGTAAGCATGTCTCGAAAGTAAGCTTACAAAAGTGCTCCTCCAACGGATCCTATTTGAACCATAGCGGTAACGTTCCCTTTGATATTGGTCTGTTCGACTTTGCTATATGATGAGTAGTGTATGTAATTCTGGAAATCCTTGGAGTTGAAGGCGCCTGAAATCAAACCCTCATCAACACCTCGGGCAGCGCCCATCAGACCGAATGAAATGACCGCAAGCCACAGCCTCCAATTGAAGACTTGCTTGGGTTCACCCAAACTCTTCAGGCGAAAGATGTTCACCGGCTTTTTCGCTCCGCCAGCCATGGTGGGCAGCAATTATGATAGATGCTCAAACGAAAAGCCCAATGTCATGTCGGCCACATCGAAGAATCGCGGCCGTATTTATACCACCGCTATTCTCATTGAAATGCGGGGGAAAATCCTGGTCAAGTCATGGACGCTAATCTCAGGGCCTGATCGCCAATCAACCGTACAAATTCCCACAAAACATTCGTTCCAACCCCAGAAGGATATAGTACTCCACGGGGTAGTATTCATCAGGGGACAAAGAGACAGACTCCAGCGTCGGACTTCACCGACTCTTCAACCACGCTTGGACTTCTATGACAAAGGAAGGTGGGAACTGTACTCAGGGTAACAGTTAATGCTGCTGATCATTGGTACAATTCATCAGATTGCATTCGAGGACAAGGAAATATTCGGGCCTCAACCAAGTATGCTCCAGTAGTAGAGTCCATTTCTTTGACAACAAGCCACTTTACGTCGATGTAGTAGGCAGCATCCCGCGCCGTTTCTTTTGCGCGCATACAAAGCGCAGGCTATCGAGTACGTAAGCACCGTAAACGACTTACGCATTGACCCTGAAAGGGAAAAATTGCGGGGATATTAGAGAATGCTCGTGACCTTAGTCACTTATCAATTATCGTATAGACTAGATGACATATATCTCGTAGGAGAATCCAGCCAATGGCGGAATCAACGATTCATAGAACGCGAGAAAGTATCGGTTGAGCCGATCGGCACAGCATTGAACGTAAGAGTATTGGTTGTGACAAAAACTGACTTCGTCATTCTTTATATTCAACCAAGGGCCAGGACCGGCAGCCTGTCACAGGAGCTCTCAATGGCTTGAAGTCGTCGACTTGGTCATATTCAAGGCGAGGAGGCTCAGCGCGGCTACAGTAGTTTGCACATTCAGAGTAACAACTAAAAACTCTCCTCTTTCCTCTGAAACAGTGCCAAGGATTTCCTAGTTCATATATGGCTAGATCCGGAATAACCCTGGCCCGTGTAACTTTCTCCTTGGTGTATTGCGCATTCACGGAAACAATACGCCCGTTAATTACATGTATCACTGTCTCAGCTTGAGTACTACTCTCTCGTTTGTGCTTCTATTTGTTGATTCTTGAACAGTTCTTTGTCGCATCTATAGTTGCACTGAAGCGGTACCAAATACAACTGCCCCGGAAGCTGGAATTGATATTTCAGTCGACGTTGGTAATTTATTGGCAAGCATTCTCCACCTCCGATCCCATCGCGAAACGAGATGTTGAAATATGTGTGCTCTTTGCCAGCATGATCCCGAATTGTCGTAGTGATTGCATGTCACAAATGGATCCTTTGCTAAATCCCAAAAACTGTTCTCGGATATCTGGAGTAGTTGAGCTCCCAGTTCGCCATCCAAAGCTGCACCTCTTTTCTCAACTAGCCGTTTCAAGCAGTTGATCGTCGCTACAAGACAGTCGAGGCCTTCTGGAACCCTGTTACATTGCTTGTTTCGCGTGCTTGTCTCGTCCGCGGCTGTGATTGCGTCGCCAAGGTCTGCGCAAACAACTACAGCGTCGACAACATTTGCAAAGTCAATCCAGGACTTACCGGCAAGTCCAATTTTCAGCTCCTTCATACAACTTCCTCGACCAGGCTCCGTTATAATATCCATGAATTCAAATCCATACAGCTTTTTACCACTGCTATGCTGGGTCAAATCCACTGCCTTTAGCAGATTAATGTTCAGCCCAAGCATGAGCTGCCGGAAAAGAAATCTGTCATTCTTTTCATCGAACATCGGAGTATCTCCCAGGCTTTTCAGGCCGTCAACCAGCTCGATGGCATTAGAGTGTGGTGCTACTAAAGGCACTTGGCCCTCATGAAGGCTGACGCAGTGAGAAGCATATGCCCGACTCATATGCAACAGTAGGCTCAATTTTGGTACAAGCCAGCATCTTCGCACTCTCGAATCGTAAACTAGAGCTACATCTTTGGCTGTGTCTTCAAGTAATTTGATATAGTTATTGGCCGGTGTGAAGCGGAGGCGATGGGGCACATACTTAAAGTTTGACTGTAGCTCGAGGTTTGCTGACAGCGGAGCGGACGCTCCCACTTGCATCATGGCCGAGCCACCGTCCAATTCTATCGACTTCCCCTTATCGGCTCCACAAGAATATTTTGTGGATATTGGTAGCTTTTGGGTTCCAAGATTCACCTGAACGTTGGTGCACCATCCTAGAAAGCACCTCATCTTTTTGAATTGCGCTGCATCTTCTGTCAGAATCCTGCTCCCGTATTCCAGGGTGTACGGATTCACCTGGCCATCGTTAGTGGCGAGCAGATGAAACTGTGCGGAGTCTCCGTTAAGTGCCGTTGGAAACAGCACGGTACGGTATCCAATGAAAACAACACCGCCAGCGATAGGTAATTGAAACTCAGCTGCCGCTAGTGCTATCATGAGGTCAAAAGACATTTCCAATCCTTTTCCAAATTCAAGACGCGGCTTTATGCTGGAGACAACTATTGTGCAGGACTCAAAAAGTCCTTCCCAGCAGCAATGTTTCATTACAGGCGAAGGGATAGAATTCAATTTGCTTGAGATGTAGAGTAATCTCTTCGAATTCATTCGCCCTCTCAAGACGAACTTGTAGGATGCGTCTGATATTCTTGTCCCGTCCCCTGTTCCTTGACGTAATGCTTTGCAAAGCCAATCCCACGCTTCAACAAAATGAATCGCCTCTTGTACGTCGCGAATACAGGGGAAATGGAGAACGACCGCCGAGTCGGAAAGCTGTATAAAAGCCCCCTTTGAGTGTGGAATCTCAGATTCAATCACTTAAGTTTGTTAGTCTTGCTCACGCGCTTCAGTATACAGAGATTTCATTTACTTACCCACAGAACCATTTTCAAGTTTGGTAAGAGCTGAAATAGCTTCATCTTCAGCTCTAGCTGTCCTCGTAGCTGTGGCTGCACCTGCGATTGCGGCTGTAGCCGCAGCGCTGAAAATAAACCCAAAAGGAGGCATAAATAGTCCTGTTCCGAGAGCAGCCATTCCCAAAGCAGCTCGACTCCACAGATGACTCTCACGCAACACGCCAGTTCGATTGACGGAGCTCTCGCTGACTCTTTCGCCCCCAGCAAGTCCATCTTCTTTTTTAAATGTTGCGGCAATGAATCGATCCAGCAACTGCAACATGGTCCGAGAGCTGATAGTGCCCCAGTTTCTGGTTAGGTGCTCTTCACAAGTTGTTGCCATTAGGTCATTATTAGAGGTCGAGTCCCTCAAAATTACAACATTTGTCGCCGGCCGCCACAATTCCTCATGAGTACTGTCTAGCCCAGATTTAGAGCGAGATTTAACGATATTCGGGATATCCCAGTCAAATTTGATCTCAACTTCCGCAATATCGTCATTTCTCCAGCCCAAAAGCTTCTTACGAAAAGTACTGAATGTCTGCTCATCTCCAGCCTTAATATTCGACCGCATCGTTGGAAAACAACACCTTCTGATGACTTTAATGTCTATTGGGCGTAGCCAACTTCGACAGCATGCATACTGGTCAGTTCACGCAGCTCTTCGTGAAATAAGGAAAAAGTTCGAGTCTTGCATCAAAGATCTGTTCACATACCTAGTATCGGTGAGAGGTGAAACGAATTTTTAATTGCAAATGTGCAAAAACAGTGCTCAAAATCAAAATGGGTATCAAAGCTTGGTCTGGTGCCTATATAAGACGGATTAAAATGTTCTAGAGTGGAGTATGGGGTTGTTTTCCCAACAAAACTGCTGGAATTATCATTTGGTATTTTTCTTAGGAAAACCTGGTGTTTACAAATCTTGGAGCTTAGTTCTCACTACCTGCAGGCGAAAGCGCAAGGCTGTCGCCAGGCTGTCCCCAGTGAGGCTGTTTCCAGTGCGAGGCTGTCCCCAGTGCGAGGCTGTCCCCAGTGCGAGGCTGTCCCAGTGCAAGGCTATCCTATTCAGTACGACAAAGTGGAAGTTGTGGCGCAATAGGAGGTCCGTGCACTTATTTATGTGTCGAATTGGCGGGCTTACTCCAGGCCAATCCTGAATGGCAAGAATCCGGTATGCCAGATTCTGTTGATTGCTTCTGAGGACGATCAAAGAAGAATTGACTAGCAAGGTTGCATTTTTTCATGTCTGAATACATCAGGTTCCCAAGTCTGGTTTTTATAGACATTCTGGTGAGCTGATATGAGTGAAATATGTCACGTGAAGACCTATGACATGGTGTACAGCGCCTTGCAAATTCGGCTTTGCATGAGTTGCAACTCTTTCGACTCTTTCTCGGCGCCACTTCCGCAATCTAATCCATACTAGGTTTAGTCGATTATTCAGTAATTTTCGTGTAGTATTGAACGTAAGTATACAAAACTAGGTGTTGCTTTTCCTTGCAAACAAGACAAACTATCCAAGGAACAAGCGGGTGCCTAAACAAACTGGCCAGGAGTCAAGTTCTTGTCTCTTCAGACACCTCTGAGATTGGAGTGAATAACCGAAATTTTTGTGCAGTGAAGGCTTGAATCTACTTTCTATATTTTCCTGGCATCTACGGTAAGGTACTACGGAGCATTGTGGAGATGGCTATTTAATAAGTCTAGTTCACTCCGTACAGGGAGCGCAGGCTACATAATCACCCAACGCCCGACTGGCTATTCCGGTAATGTGACTGGTCGCCAGGCTGTGTGACGAGCTAAAAAAGGGCTTGTCTTGGTATACATTGCCTTTAAAAGTCAACCCTTATCATCGCGACTAGCATTAGTGTGGGGGGTAAATAGAATGGTACAAAAAGCAATCCGTTGACATGAAAACGTGAAATAGCTAAGGTCCGCGACCCTGGAATTATTTACAGGAAATTGGAAGTTACAGTAAGTGCACTATCCACGGTCATTCCACAATATCTGAAAAATCTCCAAAGTCGCCATGGATGGTGTCAGTGACGCCGCGTCCCTTGTTGCTTTATTTCAGCTAGCAACTAACGTCATCGCCTACGTCAAGAACGTGACGGACGCCCCAACTCAGAGAAGGAAATTACTTGTTGCGCTTCTTCAGGCTCGAGGTCTACTCTCGACATTGATCGACCTTACAAATGAATGCGATGAGGAAGATTGGTCGCGCACAATTCAGAGCTTATCTATCGACAATGGACCCCTTTCTACATTTCAGGATATTCTTAGCCAGCTGGCCGGAAAGCTAGGCATAGTAACAACTAGATCCAATATTAGCGCCGCCCTAAATCGTCTCCGATGGCCGTTTGATCAGCCTAGCCTTCAAGAGATGATTGACTCACTCGAAAAACTCAAATCACATTTTCTTATAGCTATTGCAAATGACCACGTGCGGCTTTCCATGGCGATTCGAGATGAGGTTTATGCAGTTCATCGTCAGCTGCATACAGTTATAAAAGACTCTCAGAAGCGAGCAATAGCCTCTCTATCCAGGGAGCAAGAACTTATTGTGAAATCTTTGTCCTCAGTGGAATTGTCAGGGGAGTTGAAGGGAGATGAGATAATGAAGTTGAGGGCCAGTGCTGAGTGGTTTCTTCTGCACGATGACTTCCAAAGATGGCATAAAACAAGTCCCACAAGTCCTAATAAAGAAGCCCTTGTGCTCATAGGTCTTCCAGGCTCAGGCAAATCATCGATATGTCAGGTGACCCGGTTTTTTCTGAAAGCTTGGCATCAGTCAGATATTGATATCGCGAGTGCATATTTCTCGTTTAGATATTCTCAAAGAGAGAAGCAAAAAGAGTCCCTCGTTTTATCTAATATCGTGCAGCAGTTGGTGTTGGAACGTCCATACCTCATAGAGCATATTACCGCTCTAAAAGCCACAGGGGGCCCATTCTCCTCGAGGGAGGGTATCGAGTTTATCTGTCGAGCACGACGTGACTTAAAGGGATTATACCTTATTCTAGATGGATTAGATGAGTCTCCAACAGTCGGCAAAGCTCTCGTTGAGGATTTACTGGCAATTGAGCCGCCTTTAAGTATACTAGTCACGACACGGGCGCATGCAGTTCCAGACATTTTACGCACGCTCGAAAGCTGTGTATTACTCAACATGAATGATGCCGCTATGCCCTCCGCAAATATTGAAACCGTGATTCAAATGCTAGAGAAAGAACCTCGCATAGCAGGATATCTTGAATACGATAGTGAGGCCATTGCCGATGCGGCTAGACTCATCGTGGAACGAAGTGAGGGACTGTGAGTACTTCCTTAATATTCCCTGACGCAGTCACGCATAGAACCTTCTGATTTTCACGATCTGCATGCCTAACTCTCCGGTAGTTGGATATATACAAATGGCTTGATAGCAAACCTAGCGCAAGCCGAGACGAGAGCCGTATTCAGACGATTGCTAAACAGTCCACCCTCAGATCTCCACGAACTATACCAGTCAATACTTGAAAATGTCAATCGCCAGTCAATTGAACTGGTAGCGTTGGCTAAGAAAACTTTGACCATTCTGTTGAATACTGAAGGTCCGGTGAGCGCGAAGCAATTAATGGGTGACATGGCCTTGGAATTAATCAGTGTAACATCCGCACAGAATCTTGGGAGACAGTTCACCAAAGAAGAAATGGTCGAGGTCTGTCTTTCGAGCTGTAAAGGTTTTGTTACCTCTGATAGTGAGCCCAGCATAACGGAACCACAGTTACAGCTTGTACATTTCTCTGTCAGGATGTTCTTTAGTGTCGTTGGCTTTCAAAAAATTTGATCATTTCTGAAAACAAAATTTTTAAATCTGACATTCTTTACAGTACAGTGCCCTGGCCATTTTATTTTTCATGAACTCTTGCTGGAAGTATGTGTGAGAAAGGTACATATACTTCGTTGTACTGTACTGTAAGGAGACTTACAAATGTCATTGCAATATGGTATGGCACTATTGCAAGTTTGTTTTGACTGGCGCCGAGAAAAGTCGAAGAGTTGCGAATCAGGTAAAGCCGAATTTGCAAGGCGCTGTATGCTTGGGATATTTCTCTTTGATGGCTTCATCGAAAAGCCAGCTTATCTGACAGTATGGCAGGTATTACAGAAAAGCTTGAGGGTATAGCTAACTTTACACGCAACTACATCTGTATCCCCGTTCTGACGGGTCAACGTTTCTACTTTGTGATGGCTATGTGTAGAATGCAAGATACTGCCTATGGCAGATTGCTAGGTTTACTGTACTAGTCATTTAGTCGAATATTCTAGAATTGTATTTATCACATACACGTATTGTAAATAAAAATTCGTATCAAGAGATACAGTATTATTTTCGGATTAATATTATTCCTACACTATTCTATATTTATCATGGTGTCTTCTTGGCACTGTTTCAGGGGAAAGAGAAGAGAGTTTTAGTTGTTACTCTGAATGTGCAAACTACTGTACGATTGGATGTGACGGACAAACGCGGCGGCCGAGTCGATTGCCCACTGAAAGCGCAGAACGTGTAGATCAGCTGGATTTGCTCCCTTGGCTTACTTTTACTTTTTCTTTGCTAACCTTTGATTCGTCATTATTGGTCAACTGCAGGCCGTGGAAGGAATCATAGTACATTGACGAGGCAAATAGCAGCGTGATTCTGAAAAATCGCCGAGTACTCGAGTAATCTGGCCATTGGACATTCCTTTGATCTAATACTGTTGAAAAACATTGGCACGAAAACGAAATACCAAAACTCAAGGATCAGTATTTATCGAGTTTCCGTAATGTAATCATTGCCACCAATATCAAAAGTGCAAGGTGATACTGAATTCATGAAAAGTTGAATATGTGTCATGTGATATGTGTGCCCTAACCTAGAAGTCTAAGCAGGGGTTTCTAATAATCGCGCGTTCTCTTCAAGACTGCTTGCTTCGCCTTGGTCACCTCGATGTCGAAAAATCTAATCATGATCGGCTACTCGATAAACTACAAGCGGTGCACAATCGAAGTGACATTTTTGGTTGTTGTAGCGCTCTAGGTGGAATTTTGGTATTTGGTATCACGTACGCTGTTTTACGTGTGGTGGCGGGAATCCTCCTACAGGAGCAAATCTTTTGCGAACCTTGCAAAATGAAACAACGGACTCGATTGTCGATTTCATCCATGCGGCATTGCATCACATTTGGATCTTAGTTGTTTGAGGGCAACGAGTTCCTTCGCAGCAGCATCAAGTTGAGTTTGTTGGTCACCAAAATCAGCGATCAGCGCCAAAGTGTTCATCTCACTGAGATCGGGAACGAGCGGGCCGACGCAGCTTGAAACATTTCAAATCTTCTTTGGCCGTTTCACTTTCTAACTTTCTACCGTATCTTGGAAGTGGATGATGATGGGAAACTCTTGTTTCAACTTTCTCACTTTAACCTTTAAGGCGATTTGTTGCGATTTCCTTTTGGGAACAACGTCCGAAATCTATCTGAACCCAAAAAAAGAAAAGAGTGGAAAAGTAAAAGTATGTGGGTCAACACGAGACGGCTTCAAGTGACTTAGTCAGACTGTCAAGCACATGGCGTCGTACTGGCGACGTTCCATCGCTCCAAGGCAAAGGTACCAAGCGATCATACATATAAAATAAGCACTAAGAAAAAGAAAAGGGAGGTCTTTGCCACTACGTAGCTGCGTACACCCACCATAACCTAGGGTTTGTACGGGTTGCCGAGGTGCCTATTACTGATTACGTAGTACGGTGTACCGAGTACCAATACCACAATGATGACTATGAACTGCGGCACTGTCAAAATCGTCAAGACCTGGACTGTTGACGCGGACTACTTAGCACGGCTGGGGAGAGCGGATTAGGTAGAGAAGCAGGGACTGAAGACCGTATTCAACGTCGTTAGCGGGATAGGAGTTCGGGATGCATTTTCCCTGTACACTTATCTTCAATTACTTCGTTCAAGACGGCACAGCAATGTGACGAAGCACAAGCCTGGCATCGTCGGTAGTAGTGGCTATTCAACTATCTATAGTCAGCCTCTCTAGGTATTCGATATGTCCTCCTTCCTTTTTTTATCTTACGTTGTCTAGATACCATCTAATACGAATCCTTGTTCGCGTTCAGGTGCCCAGAGCTTAGAGGCAGCGCGGTGCTCTGCGGCTGAGGCATTTTAAATTTGATAACCCAAAGCGTCTGGCGGACTCGGTCAGCCTTACTTGCTATGGGTTAGAATCCTCATGGTATGACTTGCATTAATGGACATCTGATAAGTACTTACTCGTGTTTACTCCATAAGGAAAAACCTAGATAAAGTACTTTGGTAACGGCTCTACTTGAGTCTAATCTTATTTCGTGATTTTATTGCAAGAAAGCCAGGTCGAAGAGTTGCCTGAGCGTTCTTGAGCCGTGGCAAATCCTACGAAAAAGGCGCAGTTACAGCTCTGAACAACTGTTGAACAATTTGAACCAGCTTAGTCGGTGAACGTACATAGCGCGACTTAGCTACCTGGGTATGTGCAGGGGTCCAAGTATCATTGCTGCGTTCGAGGTCCCAACGAATTCCAACACCTGCCTCTCTGAGCAGTGATCAGTGATCAGTGATCACCGATAAATCGTAAATGGCTACTATGTACATCGGCAAAGCAATCTAAAGAACCTCCACTCGTTCCGATGAATTCCCTTGCCATGCCTTTGCGCACTGGGACTGTATTCACGACTTTTCTCATTCAACTAGCCAAGGCAACTCATCAAAACCATCAATGCAAAGCAGAACTGACACATTGGATGACTCATGGTAGGCGTTCTTTCTCGTATATAGCCTGGGATGAGACGGAGGTACGGAAACCGAGATGTGCAAGGAAAAGGAACTAAAGTTGCCTCAAGAAAATTCTGCCGCACTTGATTATCACCAGAACACTGTGAAAGATCGACTATTCATCCATGTTCTAGATCCGCTGAAATATTTCCTGGTGCTAGATACTACTAACTCGACTGTCGTGTGCTTGGCTACAAACTTAGTCCGCAGTGCAAAAGGGCATAGTATCCGCTACGCTGCGCCGCCGAGCGTGGAAATATAACAGTACCATTACGGAGCACACATACAATTCCATTGTACGTCTGATTTCGATTGGTACATGCATGTACTGGTGGGTACCGGAGTGGGCCGATAGTACGACTACGCACGGGGTACACGCTAAACCGACGCATACGTACCGGGTCGTGATAGATACGGTATCGTATTGAGTCATACATGTAATCTACGTCTGGAACATTTGGCTACTGAGTATGCCCTCCACTAGACCGACTAAGCCCCTGTCCCGCACTATAACCGATGGCACCTATTGGAGAGCAGCCCATGGCCCAATGCAGGTACTGCCACCATTCAACAGCTGGAAAAGATCGCAGTGAGAAAAGTATGAGAATACGGCGCACTCTGTTCCAGACTAGCGTCTCTGCGACTGTGGGACTACTCTGGTTGCTAAAACTCACGGCACCCATGGCATTTGTCTTTCTTGGACCACTCAGAGACCCCTCCTCCCCTCAGGATCTCATCCAATGGCCCGTTCGTCTCACGGGCTTGCAAGCCTCGGAGAGCACCATAGGCCCTCCTCGGGCGGGCTTCGACATGGGACACACGCTACTATACAGTTGCCCCTGCCAGTGAAAGTCCAAATGGAGATTGAATAGCTATGTGGATCTGTGCTCCAGCCCGTCCACCCTTGTCGATGGGTTTTGGTATATCAGTAGCGTCCTGGCTCCTCCTCAGCCCTGGCCGATTTCTTTTATTAGCTTAAATATTCCGCGCCCCAGAACACGTTTATGATTTCGTTATTTACCCCGTCTGTTACTGACGCCATTTCAACGACGCCGTTGTCTATTGTGAAGAGGCAACTGTCTGTTCCTCTTGAGCAGTCGGGCATTGCTTGACTGCCTGGATGCAGTCTTTCGTTAACCCTCGAACTATGAGGTAGCCGTTCGTTACATACAACACCGTATATTCCGTTCATGCAAGAGCATATTCAGCGCATCAAGAAAGAGGACGATAACTATGACGAGTACATCGGGCTTATGCCCACCACCCTTTATACAAGAGAGTCTCTATACGAATTCGTCGGGATGTAAGCAACGAACAAAATAGAAGGAAAGAAAGGGGATGGAATAGTGCTAATGTGCAAATGTAGACATTGCCGGTCGATTCTGTGAACCTATTGCGGAAGGACTCAATTGCTGTTTACCATGTCCCTTGGCAGATTGGAGATATCCCGATGGTGAGTCACCACGTCGAAGAAGAAGTGGTCATATAGCCACATGCTGATAGCGGCATCATCAGGAGTGGACAGTAAGAACACAGCAGTGGGGTGGCTCGCCGTGGCACTACTACCCCTAACAATCTTTCTCCTCATCAGCTGGGCTGTCCTCCCCGTCAAATTCACGAATCGAAACTACATCACGGTCTGTTTTACCTTATCCGTTGTCTGCCTCCAGATTCCTTTTATCATCCCGCTGGGAACCAAACCACAAAAATGCAACGACGCAATTACGCCGAACGATATGCACACGGACTGGTCCTGTGCGTTCACGGGTGCTATACTCTTGTTTGGCGGTATCGCATGCGTTACATGGAGTCTTTTGCGCACAATCGCTCTTCACCTGCAAGTCTGCTGGGAGGTGGTCATCGGTCCTGTGTTTATGTGGATCGCTTTCGCATTGGGATTGGGCATTCCCATACTAATCCTCGCTTTGATGTTCGTCTTTACCGGGGTTTCCTATCGATTCGGCAATGTATGCCATATCAACAGCAAAGACAGTCTTCATGATTACTGGATTCCAATCTTGGTGTTTGCGGGAATGGCACTCATTCTTCAATTCGTGACCATGGGATACTGCATGTACGTCTATATCAAGGCGCTCTTCGATCCATCGGATCCCACGAGCACGTCCAATTCGGGTCTGCCGTCCTACTCGTCCAGCTCGCGCACGGCAACTGCTCGACAGGCATACAAGCGCGTGCAGCGAGTGCTCAAGCTACAGTGGCGGTCAATGGCTCTTGTGATGGTCATTCTCGCCAACGTCATCTACTTGGCGGTCACGTTCTTGCAACTCGATAGCGACTTGTCCGTCAATGATTCCAACCTCGCAAAGGCCACACCCTGGTTGACGTGTTTGGCGGAGTTCCAGGATCCCGCCAAATGCACATCAGAAGCCTCTGCTCTGGGACTTACCGAGGCAGCATTAGATGCAGCATTGGTGCTTCTGTGTATAGCCAGTTTCTGGAATTTCATCTTCACTGTACGTCTGACCATGTTCCAGGGGTGGCTTGAGTATTGGCAAGGACTCTTTGCCAAGAACGTCGAGTTTGTCTCGGTGGACGCGCGTTCTCGTTTTGGAGATAATCGCAACTACGAAATGCTCAGCCACAAAAACACCATGAAGACACCGGAGCCCACCCCGTTCGAGGTGCGCTCGCCTACGCCGGCGTATATGCATAGTCGAGTAGACGAAGAAGATGTCGATGGAAAGGACATTGAACTCAGCACTCACTCGCGACAAGCGAGTTACACCCGTCCTACCATGAGTTTCTCGACGCCACGCCCTCCAACCGGCCAGAGAAGCCCTACCTCCTATGGCTGGGATGCTACCAGCACATTTGCTCGCTCGAACTCTCAAATGAGCAATCATAACCCTCGCTACAGATAATCCCTTT
Source organism: Talaromyces sp. PB3603 (assembly GCA_023625915.1). Lineage (NCBI taxonomy): Eukaryota > Fungi > Ascomycota > Eurotiomycetes > Eurotiales > Trichocomaceae > Talaromyces > Talaromyces sp. PB3603. The sequence goes on from JAMAFY010000005.1 coordinate 1,135,177, forward strand.
CCTTATACCCCCATTATACGCTCACTGTTCCTTTCTCTATTTCTGTCTATCGTTATTCTTATGTACACTGCGTTTTGTTCAACTTATACCTTATTCCAGCATGGCGTTGCCGGCGGGTGTTTGTCACGCATCATGGTGTTTTATCAGATGAGGTTTCTGTGTGGATAGTTGTTTGCTTACTACCCAGGTACCCGGGGAAAAAAAAGTCGAAAATGTTTAGATGTATACTTATGTCCCTCATTCCATGTTTGTCCCGTCTAGCATTGACTCGCGGCTTGGAGTTTGTACACAGTCCTTACTACTTTGACAGGATGCATAGCCACAATCACCAATTAATTCAATTAATCAATTATCCCCTCCTGCATATTTCTCCTCGGCTCCCGCACAGTCCGCACTCATCTCGCCACGAACGCACGGCTGCATCAATCAGATTAAGTAATATGCAGTTTGTAAGTTAACTATAGTTAACGTCTTCAAACCTCAAGGGTTGTATGTGTTACGTGTCGACACATGCCTAGGCAGGAAATTGGGTGGGACAGGTCCCGAGGCCCGAATTCATGCATAGGTACTATTACGTTTCCCTTTTGATTCCCCAAGCACTCGCTCATAATGAAGAATAATGTATTCTTCCTGGACCGCGTTCAAGTAAAATCTGGCGTAGCTCAGGAAACCGATCTCCGGGTCTCTAGAACCACTCTTAATTATCCCTTAAGAACAGGGTAATATCAAGTGAGATCGGCATCGATCTCAGCAAATTCATTATTATCCTAATAGACGGGATGGTTATGGTTCATTCAAGTTATGTTGCTTTCCTGGTCTAGCAATTAGGGCAAATGCCGAAACCAGATCCATATTTCCGTTCGAGTCGAGATGAGACCACCGTGCGTCTAATGTTCCCATGTACCGGGTACGGATCCCAGAGGCAGCACGTTCTTCACACGTACTTAGTGAGGGAGGCATGATTGTTGGTTTCAAAGATATCCCGTAGTCGAACTCAATAGATCACGTTCGAATTTGCAAACTCAGACCCCCTTGCCGAACCTGTAAACATGGAAGATGAAGCACATGCCACGGAACTGTATCAACCTGGCAGTCCACGAACGCCGATCTCCCCAATGCAGACCTTGAAATTAGCGGTAGGCACAGGCGTTATGTGCCCGAATCGCTTGCTCAATCCTGGGTCGGTCGCTACAGGCCTTGGGCTTACATGGTCCCGTTTTCCATTCAGTCTTGTCGTTATGGAGAACCATACAGCATAAGCAAAAAATAAATTGCATCCAGCCAACGACCCTGGAAAACCGTAAAAGATGACCCTCATCTTGCTCGGTGCCGGATGCGGCTTAGCGTCTTGTTTCTTTTCTGCTGGTAAACTGTGCGGAGTAATTTTTGTAGGGCTTGCCCCAAAAGACCCTAGGCTCATTGACAAGACAGCCATGCCGTCCCCATACGTATGCAAATAAATTAAATTGGCGAGTCGAGACTCGGGTCAATAAATACAGGTGAGTTGTGGTGAATCGACGGCAGCTGAACTGCTTTTTCATGTTTTGGGCCCTTGAGGTTGACATACTACGTAGTATGCAATTTTGTGTATGTTTGCGTTGGTTAGACTTTTGACTGACGCGTAGCTAGTCCGGTTCGTAATTCTGGCTGACGTCGGTATCAAACTTTGTATAGTACTCAATATTTGGACGCCTGCTTTTTTTGGCCATCTAATTTTCGGTCTGTACGTAGTAGATAGGAGACATTGGACCTGATCGGAATCTCTACACGAATGCCATAGCACGGTGTATATACGACGTAATCGGCTTGGGAGTAACCTTCTGGAACAGCGATAGAAATCGAGATACATTAGCTCGACACTAATTCCGTCGGGCTTTCTGTAGCACGAATACGGGGTACACGGAGCCTACGGCTTCTCAGCGAAGCGTCGTTGAACGCGATTTCGTGATTGCAATCATTGCAACCGCGCGATTGTGCTCATATGACGAAACCTGAGACATGCTACCTAGTGTCCAGCTATCGACAGACGAAGAGTTCGCGGATCAGAAGACCGAATCTGAAAGATCAAACTAAGTAAAGAACCATGGACGATTGAGATCACACAACCTGAAACATAACCCCCGTCTCTGTTCAGATTCGGTATGCTCCACGAGGATTCGAGTCATTCGAGTCACTGGACAAGAAGAGACACGAAGCGTGCCTCAAGTGCAGATTTCACAATTCATACATACATACATACCTACTACCACGTAGTAGTAACATACAGGGCAAAAAAAGGTCAGGGGAGAGGCTGGAAATGATAACCTGCATGCCCTAGCGGCGGGGTCTAGCTTGGCCTCTTCTGAGCGTGAAACGGCCTTATAACTCAAATAGGACTAGCGCATGGTAGGGGAACACGGGCCATGCCATGCCGGTAATCTATGCGCTTACCATACATACTGTACGAGACGGGTATGTATCACACTTTACGATCGTGTTTCGTGTCGGCGAGGAGAACCACACTCTCATCCACATCCGTGGGAATACCGGCACACTCAAAAATAAAAAAAAACGTCTGTGAGCAACAACGCTCCCCACAAAGTAATGTCCTGAACTGGCTTGATTTCGAACGATCGGCGCATCGTAAATGAGTTCAGGCAAAACCGAGGTGTTTGCCCACGAACTTTGACCAGGGATCCTTACGTACGTTCGAACTTTGCTCTTGGGATCTAACGGGAACGGGAAGAAAGGTCTCTACCATACAGTCCCTTTCTCATTGGTTTTGTGTCAACTCGGGTTTATCCACTTCCACTCGTGTCTGAGACGTCTACATACGTAGTAACTGCATACTAACGAAGTACGTAGTGGACTAACTACTACGACCTGCGTAGGGGCAAGTGTCATAGCGAAAGAAAAAGCCTCGAGGTTACATTCACGTCGCGTCTCCTTATCTACATGCTTATCGGGCCACTTCTTACCTCCTTTGTCTTTCTGGTGTCTGCTATGAAGGATGTATACCATCGGTGATCCTCCTATCCACCTTCCACAATGAGATTCCCACGGCGAACTCCGTACGTAAGTACGTATCAGGGTGAAACAAACCTGAGGGGGCCAGGATTCAGTGGGCAAAAGTGTATCTCACAGATGGAGCGTCGGAACGTGGGAAATCTAGAAGGATCGATATACTACACTACTAAATCGGATCGTGACAAGTCTGACAGAAAATTGTGCCGACAGGATTTCAACGGCGTTGCATTGGGATTCAGGCCACATGGTGGTGATATCATCGAGCCTAGAAGGATGTGATCCCTGAAGGAGTGTCATTGCGAGAGAGCTTGGATTTGAAAAAAGTGAACCAAAAGAAAAAAAAAAAAAAGAAAGAACCCTGGTCATTTGAAAGCACACTAACTCGTTCAACTGACCGTAGTCTGCTCAGCGTGAGACTGTTGGGAACAACCATGACCGCTACTTGCAGAATTGATACGAGGGATTTTGTATCCCTGACTCCTCGAGACCTTTCAGGTCATTGAGTTGGTTGCGCATAAACCGCATGATAATCTACCTCAAACTTGTACTCAGACGTCACCTAGCACTCGATGTCTTGATATCTTGACACCGTGAATGTCTAGATTTCTGCACCAAGTATACACACCTACTTCAAACCAATTGGAACCGGAGGTCACAGTGTGCCAGCCTTGAACGTTACCTTGCATGCAAGACATCTACAATTGCGACGCTACTGATATTCAGTCTGCACACTCAGTTTGTCGGTTCAACTCGATTGAAAATGAGATTCGGGCGTCATCCGATGTGAACAATGCCACGACGGAAATGAGCTTACCTACGATAGGCCGAACCTCGAAATGTGAACTGTCCTTCAAATCTGTCCGGGAATCTGGAAATGAGCGCCCGATAGCAGAATCAGGCGAGGCATATTCATAACTTAAATAGGATTGTTCGTATATGTGGTGAGCTCTGGGGTCATCGAGAAGAAGTAACTGCAAGAACACGAATGCAGAAGTCAGTCGCTTCAGTTCTCGAGAAAGCGACAAAGCTTCTCGATTGCCTTTCAGTAACAGAAAGTAGTCGACTACGTACGAACATGATTCCATCAACGTCAATCCAGTGCGTGCGAGTAAAACCGTGAAAAAAGTACAAACTTGCTCTAGAATCTCGTTTTCGATTCAGGTGCAGCACCGTTGCTCAAAAGACTAGATAAGAAACATCGAATGCGAGTGGAAGAAAAGGCTATGGTACATCATTCAGCCGAAGCACAAAGGAGGATAAGCAAAAGCCACAGTCATTAGTCGAAGGTATGGAGGGTAGGGTCTCTTCTTTGGTGAGTATCGTCCCCGGCAATCAAGATAGGACTAGACAGTAGAGGTCGATGGCTTCTTCCATAAAAGTACAAGGGCAGCAATTGAGATCAACAATTGACGTCGTCCAGCCCACGAGCGTGATGTGTTGAGCGTTCTGTGCGCGTCACCACGACTGTCCGATATGCTGCCACTAGGATATAATCAAGACACCTCATGTCATTCAGGACGCATTACCACGCATCAACTTCGAAACTCTCCTACGGAATTATTAGCGACTACTACCACAAATCGTCGTCGCAGAGAAATAAACTCACCTCCGGGAAGTACGTCGTCACAACTGTACGGTCAGAGAACTTTCGTCCCGCAAGCGCTTTTAGGGCATTGGTTGCTGATTCCACGGTATCGAACTTGACGAATATCTTACCGACCCCGGCGGACTGTCGGCTACCACCAGCAGGCCGGGGGATCTTGAGGTCAAGTACTTGACCGTATTTGCTGCACTCCTCCTGTACATCCTCGAGGATTTCTGGAGTATCACATTAGCAAACGTTTGTGGATCGTGTTGTGAACAAGGACACACATACCTTCGTAGTCCTCGTTGTTGATCAATTCATCGGCGGTGACCATGTTCAACAGCTGAAGCACACGGGTGGTCTCTAGGTCTGCAGATGTTGTCTTGGCGAACATTGACATCGCATTGACGCCCATGTCAAGACCAGCTGCTTGTGTGGCTCCAATGCTGGCGTGAGTGATCTTGAGATGCTTGTCGCCCAATTCCATACCATTCAGACTCTCCACTGCGATGGCAGTTGCCGCGGCATCAATGTATTCACAAAACGCAATACCCTGATTGAGGTTAGTGACTGGACACACGAAAGAAACAATCTCATAACGCACCCGTGATTCATCTGTACCGCTGTCCTTGACCAACACGAAAGCTTTCAACTCGCCAATAGACTTCAAGAGCATAGTGACTGGCTCTTCTGGGATATAGAGAGGAATATTCGTCACACAGAGCTTGTTTGGCGAGTCAGGGACTTGATTGGAGATCACACCCTCTTGCAAAGGCGGCTGGTCCTCCGGGGCAGAGGGGACAATGTAGTCCTTTGGTCGACGCAGTTCCAAGCCGCGAGCGCCACCATTGGCGTTACCTGCTGCTTCGTGTTCCTCCATAGTGATGCCATCCAAGGCAAGTGCGACCGTAGCTTCATTGGAACCCTTGAACTCCAAGAGCGCAAATGAGCGATCCTTTGAGATCTGGGAAGAAATGCATGGATCGATAACCTCAATCACGTTCAACCCGTTCAGTTGCAGGTTGAAAAACGAAACAAGAGCCGCATCCGTTACGTTGGGAGGAAGGTTGTGGGCAAATAAGCGCCGAGCTTGTCTTGAGTTGCCTGGTCGCAGGGCAGAACTCTCCGTACTGGTCGCCGCAGGTTGGTTCACAAGGGCTTGAAGTCGGCTGGGGTCGACTGCCTGCTGACGAGGCGCACCGGGGAGTGGGAACATGCCGGAGATCTTGGCCTGCTCAGCGGTAACGTTGTCGTATCCGGGAGGCTTAATATCCCATTGTGTCAAACGACGTTTTCGCTCCAAGACAGAGACAACATTCGTCAAATCAGGAGTCGGCTCTCTCTTTTTAGGAGGAGTTGCGCTTCGTCGTCGTTGTTCTCCTCGGTCTCGTGCCCCCTCACGCTCTCGGCGACGCGGTCGGTCTTCGAAGAGGTCGCCGCGATCGCCTCGTTCTCGTCGCGCTGGCCGTTCGTCATGATCCCGGCGACGACGGTCCCCCCGATCTCTGTCCCATTCTCGCTCATCCCGTCGACCCGAATACCGGTCTTCGCGTTCTCTAGCTCTGTAATCGCGACTCGATGAATATGAATCTCCTTCTGCTTCGCGGCGCGATCCTCGTCCCGAGCCGTGATGTGGCGATCTGGAGCGTCGTCGTTCACCCCGATCACGTTCGCCTCGATCCCTTCGTTCGTCCCTCTGTTTACAGGTGAATCAGTATGATGAGTTCGAATGAGCGTTGAATAGAACAGGAAGAGTCCTTACGTAATGATCCCTAGACCGACCAGAGTCTAAGATTGATAGGTTAGCGCAAAGTTGACTATATATCAAGCGTGTCTGATGGCGTACCTCTGGAAGAATATGCGTCGCCGTTCATTTTGGCCTCGTTCAAGCGTGGCAAGACTGAAGCTCAAATTCCAATCACCTTTAGACTGCAATTGCGATGACAGAAAGAGGTGGGAAGCCGATGTGAGGATAAAAGATGTGGACAAACACGACTGCACACGAAAGAAGAGAAACAGTTGACGTTGCTCACTTTGCTTCCAATCTTTTGTCCAGAGCGGCTGGGAGACGGTCCAGACAAATTCTGAGGAGAGCTTCCGCCCCCGGCGTCTAGCGCGGAACCCAGCGTGCTGCGTCTATCCCGCCTATCGGAGCTTGGGTATTTCTGCGGAGCTTCTGAGGCCCAGAATCGGCATACACTTTTACTTGTTGACTGTTGGACACATCAAAACTGTTTCTTCATCATGGGTTGAGCGCAAACATTCTTTTTTAAGTCACTCTTTAATACACAATGTCCGCACATTTTACAGAATGGCGCAAATTGCCCACCAGCCTTAGTGAGCTCTGTATCAATACCACATTACGATGTGGCCAATCTTTTAGGTCAGTCGACACGAACTTCTCTACAGAACTAAACTCATTGAGCTTTGATCAGGTGGAAACAACTCCCCGATAGCGATGAATGGCGGTGCGTCCTTCGCGGTCGTCTGATCTCATTGCGACAGGACCCGTCGTACTTGTACTATCGATCTTGCGCTCCCCGTAAACCCCTGGCTACGCCTCTCAAATCCATTCCGTCCGCACCGACGACGAATGGTACAGCGACCACATCCGACGAGACGCGCGAGATAGTCACTCATTACCTCAACCTGACCTCCAATCTCACCGATCTCTACAATCAATGGTCGGACTCCGATCCCAACTTCAAGAAAAAAGCACCCAATTTCACGGGCATCCGCATTCTGCGTCAGGATGCCTGGGAGGCTCTCGTTTCATTCATATGCAGCAGCAACAACAATATAGCTCGAATATCACAGATGGTGGAGAAACTATGCACAAATTACGGTGATTTGGTGGCTACCATTGACAATCAACCTTACCACGATTTCCCACCCCCACAAGCGTTGACTGGCAAGGATGTTGAAGCGAGACTGAGAGAATTGGGGTTTGGTTATCGTGCGAAATACATATATCAGACTGCGCTTATGGTCTCGGAGAAGGAGAAAGACTGGTTGGATTCTCTAAGAAACCCTGAAAGTCCTACGTTTGGCGTCGCACCGAGCCCGGGAGGCGAAATGCGTCCTGAAGGTAGAGAGGGCTACCGCGTCGCCCACGAAGAGCTGCTTGAACTACAAGGCGTCGGCCCCAAAGTAGCCGATTGCGTTTGTTTGATGGGTCTTGGTTGGGGAGAAGCTGTGCCAGTCGACACACACGGTAAGTGACCGGTATTCGGGCGTAATGTGTAAGTTATGTTGGCTAACTCAACTCAACCAGTCTGGCAAATCGCGCAAAGGGACTACAAGTTCGGCAAGGGCGGTAACAAGTCATTGACAAAAGCCACCTACGATGCCGTTGGAGCGCATTTCCGCAAACTTTGGGGCAAAGAAGCCGGGTGGGCTCATAGCGTTTTGTTTACGGCAGATCTCAGAAGTTTCTCTGATAGACTAGCCACTAAGGTTGAAGTGAAGGTCAAGAAGGAAGATGATGTGCCGGTCCAAACGATCATTACGTCTACAGTGGCAGTTAAGCGACCGCTTGACGACGAAAATACCGAGGCCATCAAGCAAGAAGAGCTTGTTGTCCAGGCGGCCGAGACAGTAGTAAATCGCAGGAGGTCTAAACGGCAACGTAGGTGATGCGTTCAAGCGACATGAATTTCCAAGCAGCGAAGTGAGAAGACGGTTGATATATATATATATATATATATGAGAAGTGTCCCCGTGGATGGCATATTCCAGGTTGGACAGCATACATTCGCGGCAACTGGCCTGTGCAAAGAATTGGAGTAAGTCGGACTTTTGGTGCGGGGAAACGTATCCACCCTCGACTCCGTCACGAGGATGTGCAGAAATAGATCAATCATCGTCGGATCAATCAGGGGCTCGATGAGCTCTACTCATTGAATGCACGATGAACGCAACGAGTGGCCATACAACCAGTGCATTCTCGTGCCCGTGCGATCAACAACAGATAAAGACTATCTGCCGGACCATCTCCGAGCCGGCGGACGGTGATTGCTCGCCATACTTACCAGATCGAGACATGCCGTGATCTGAGATGGCAGCGTGACCGGCTAGAAAATACCGCACTCCTTACAGCAGGGCGTGATGTATATTGCGTCTGTATTTTGTGATGATAATAATAGAAAGTAAATGAATAATGTGTACACTCAATTGCATATCTATGCAGTGATATGAGCCCACCACCGGTTATAAAAGAGAGAAAGAAAAGAGACTCGGTTAAAATGGTGTGTACATACAGTACGGAGTAAGTTGATTAACGAGTATACGGAGTACGGCGGGTGCGGCCACAAGTCCGACTACGAACCAATTTACTAGTTAGTAGTAAGCAAGCATGTTATGCTATGGAGGCCACCAGGAACAGCAGGAGCATCCAACCAAGGCGGTGTGGTGTACATTCTCTGGCTCGGCCCAAAAACTTTTTCGCTATCAAATTGCCGCCGAGCGGGCCTGCCCTGCCCTGCCCTGACTGACTGACTGACTGTTCCTGTGGAGATTCATTGTGACTCGTCCTTCGCTTCATACCGTTCATTCCGCCCATACACTGTAGACTCTGTTTTTCGTGCTGTGGCTAATTGTTTCTTGATTGGGCCCTATTTCCTCTGTTTCATATTCTATTTTTTTCTCCGTTTGTTTCGGGGTTGGTCCGCGAAAAGAGGCGCCATTTGGTTTGCTCCCTTTATTGATCGCCAATTGACCGACCACAAACAACGGTCGATCATCGCGATTCCATCCTTGCCATCATTTCTCAGCATAGAAACCTGAAAGGATCATCTACGACATGTCGAAAGTCACCGCCGCCGTCAAGGCCACCTTGGTCGGAACGCAGGAGGAGGAGCTGGCAGTGTCGCAGCAGATCAAGACCAACTTTGTACAGCATGCGCGCAAGGATGAGAGCTCCGGAGAGCTCTATATGACCGAGGACGAATTCATTGATGCTATTGCGCCTCAACATCAAGATTATGTGTGTATACACTTCAACCGCTTCTATATGCTCTCACTGATAGAATGTACTCTAGCACAAAATCCGACGTGATCAATATGGAATCCTGTTCAGCGTCGCAGATCGCAGAAAAACGGGACGAATCAACATTACCGACTGGGCCGCATTCGAGAATCTCTTAGCAAAGCCTGACGCCGAGTACGAAATTGCGTTCCGTTTGTTCGACGTGGAAGGGGCGGGCGCGATCAAGTTCGAGACATTCAAAAAGTTGTACGACCAGAACAAAGGATCCGAAACTATTCCATTTGATTGGAACTCCGAGTGGGCTTCGTTGTACATTGGAAGGAAGAAAACCCGCCATGACATGACCTACCCCCAATTCGCCCAAATGCTTCGTGGCCTCCAAGGAGAGCGCATCCGCCAGGCATTCCATCTCTTCGACAAGGACGGCGATGGATACATCGCACCTGAAGACTTCCAGCGCATCATCCTCGAGACTTCGAAACATAAGCTCTCCGACTACCTCCTAGAACATCTCCCTACCTTGTGTAACATCTCTTCGGGTAGCAAGATTTCCTACGCCAACGTGCGCGCCTTTCAGAATATTATCCGCGAGATGGATATGATCGATGTTATCATTCGCGAGGCGACCAAGAAGAGCTCCGACGGCAAGATCACTCGCGCCGAATTCCTCAATGAAGCTGCTCGCATCACACGTTTCTCACAATTCACACCGATGGAAGCAGATATCCTCTTCCACTTTGCCGGCTTGGAAGCCCCTAGTGGAAGACTGTCATTGAAAGATTTTGCAAAGGTGATTGACGCTTCATGGCAAACGGCCGATCGCGGCCTAGACACACTCTCGGGAGGAATCGCTAAGGTGGAAGAAACTGCCAAGTCGTTTATGCAAAGTCTTCTCGAGTCCGCCCATCACTTTGGTCTCGGAAGTATTGCAGGTGCTTTTGGTGCGTTCATGGTCTATCCTATCGACTTGGTCAAGACTCGTATGCAGAATCAGCGAAGTGCACGACCCGGAGAGAGATTGTATAACAACTCCATTGATTGTGCCAAAAAGGTCATTCGAAATGAGGGTATCCGTGGGTTGTATTCCGGTGTTATCCCGCAATTGATTGGTGTTGCACCTGAAAAGGCCATCAAGTTGACGGTCAACGATTTGGTTCGTGGGTATGCTACCGATAAGGATACTGGCAAGATCAAATTACCGTGGGAGATCTTGGCCGGCGCCTCTGCCGGCGGTTGTCAAGTGGTAAGTTTCGCTCAATCCCGTCATGCGAAAGGATATGTCTAAGTGGTTGTCTGAAAGGTCTTCACGAACCCATTAGAAATCGTCAAGATTCGCCTCCAAGTGCAAGGCGAGCTTGCAAAGAGCGTGGAGGGAACCCCTAAACGCTCTGCGATGTGGATTGTCCGAAATCTGGGTCTTGTTGGCTTGTACAAGGGTGCAAGTGCCTGTCTTCTTCGTGATGGTGAGTATCATACTCTTGTTGTCATTGAAACAAAATGCTAATTCGTGGACAGTTCCGTTCTCTGCTATTTACTTCCCAACATATGCGCATTTGAAATCAGACTTCTTCGGGGAGACCGCCACACATAAGCTTGGTGTTTTGCAACTTCTCACAGCCGGTGCTATTGCTGGTATGCCTGCAGCCTACCTTACCACGCCCTGCGATGTGATCAAGACACGTCTGCAAGTAGAAGCCCGCAAGGGAGAGACAAAGTATACTTCTCTGCGTCACTGTGCTTCTACTATCATGAGGGAGGAAGGGTTCAAGGCTTTCTTCAAGGGCGGACCAGCCCGTATTCTCCGATCGTCGCCTCAATTTGGCTTCACTCTAGCCGCATACGAAGTCTTGCAAAAGGCACTACCGCTGCCCGGATCCGAGGACCACGGCGCTTCTATTTCCACCGCCGAGACCTCCTCGGTGCCGTCCACTACCGCCCCCCTTCCCTATCTTCGATCGAGAAATGCACTGAAGCTGATTCTAGATCTCGACGAGAACTTTGGACGCATCAAAGTGCCCGAAGGTGCTGCGCTCCCCAAGATCTTCGGTGGATCCAAGCAATAAGCTTTTTTTTCTGCATTGATGACCACACGAAAATATGCATTCATTCATTTCAATGTCGATAACCGGATCTGCTATTGCAAGACAAGACTCTAAGCATTTTTCTTTTTTCCTTTCCGTACTGTCATTGCATCCAACCTATCTCGTGCGATGCTCGATTCGATACAGATCACGATATCTAACATTTGTTCGATTTTTATGCTTTCTGATTTTGCGAGCATGTTGGTTATACTTTCCCTTTCCTGTTCTCTTGTGTATCCTTTCCGATAGAAAGATTTCCCGTCTGCAACAACACTGGCTCTACAGCTTGGTGTTGTACAAAAGGATGTCATCCTTCGAGGTTGTGCATCATGCTCGTCGTGGTGTTGTGTCTAGATAGAGTAGACAATTTGTACATGCTACATAATAAATACAGTTCGATGTACCTTGGTCCATGTTCCAGTAAATACCCGAATCGGCGAACTTACGTCCAGGTAAGAAGACTAAGCACTGGCTAAGTTCACTTATTTAACTACCGCAGTGGGGCCGCCCAATATCCCCGTCCCTGATATCGGCGGCTATTTCAAAGATCTGCTTCTTTTCTGGAGTACAACCCATTTCAGGAACTGTCCCTCACCATGGGCGCCGGCAGAGTGTTAGCCGGCTTCTCTCAATATGCCTTGATCTCCATCGCAGCAGCGGTCGGGCTATACGCGGCGCTTTTGGCATTACTCACGACGCAGACCTTCCAATCACATGCAGTCTACCTGCACGCCGTGCAAATGACATGGTTCAAAGACCTAAACGTTCCCGAGACATTCGGTTTTCTGAAGAACCAAGTCACCCCGTTCTCGATTCCAACCCCCGATGGCGAGCGTCTATATGCATGGCACATCCTTCCCATTGAGTTGTACCGCAAACAGGAACTAACCCTCACCGCGGAATCAACAGGGTTTGTGTCTGATATTGAATCGCGACACGCATTCCATCTGCTCCGTGACGATCCAGATGCCCGTCTGGTTGTGCATATGCATGGCGCCGGCGGAACCGTGGGCTCGGGTTACAGAGTTCCCAATTATCGCGCTTTATCAGCCGGGCAACCGGGTCAAATCCACGTCTTGACATTTGATTATCGCGGGTTTGGGCTCAGCACGGGCTCACCATCTGAGACTGGACTGGTACTCGATGCAATCGCAGTAGTAGATTGGGCGGTCAATGTTGCCGGGATTCCGCCGTCTCGAATTGTCATCTTTGGTCAGTCGATGGGGACGGCGGTGAGTATCGCTGTTTCAGCGCAGCTGGCAGTTCGTTCGCCGCCCGTGGTATTTGCAGGTACGGTGCTCGTGGCGCCGTTTGTCGATTGCGCGACGTTGGTCTCGACGTATCGTGTGGCGGGTGTGATTCCGCTGCTGTCGCCGCTCGCACGGTTTCCGGTACTGTTTGACTACCTCCAACGATTCATTCAGCACAAGTGGCCGAGTAAAGATCGGATTGCACAGTACGTGCGGTCGAATGAAGTGAACGGCGAGCGATATCGTCTGACATATCTACACGCTCAGGACGATTACACTATCCCCTGGTATCATTCAGAAGTTTTATTCTGGCATACGGTCAACGCTTCAACTCCCGGTGGAATAAGCTATGAGGAGCTTGAGCGGAAGAAGCTGGACTTGAAGTTGGATCTGGGTGCGGCTGGCTCCGTGATGGAATGGAAGACGGATCATGGCATAATAAGAGAGGAGATTTTGAAGACGGGGTTGCACGATGTTGTTATGGGGTACCCGGTTGTGACAATGGCTGTGATGCGTGCTTTTGAAGCTGCAGACCCGTCATTTACGTGCTGACCACCGTTTTATTTCAGGAATAAGCGTCTGCCCAAATCGCTAAATTGGCCATTATTGAGGGCATGGGTGGCTAACACTCTGTGGCCAGTTGCTGTATTTTCCTTACTCACGTCAGGTTCCAGCTTGGGTATCTTACACTGTCCACTTGCAATTTGGATTGCAATGATTCGAATAACGCAACCTACCGGTCCAACGAGATAGCGCTACATAAAACACAACGCACTCGCCCATCCATGCGTCTCCTTCTGGCAGCTGATACTGCTCAAACTGATTCGCTACGGTAAACCCAAAACCACCGGTTGCAGAATCAATACTTCACTTCATATGTGATTTGCTTAGCAATAATGAGTAGCTAGTGCGAGGTACTGACTAATTGATAGTAGTGGTGCAATTATATGGAAACAGCACGGATAAAAGTATCATTTGGCAGCATCATTAAAACGGCACTACTTGCCAAAATAGCATCATCAATCAGCATTGTTACAACAGCATCTCTAAAACAGCACCGTCAAAACAGAATTGTTACTAAAGCATCCTTAAAGCAGCGACCTGGAAAGCATCGTCACAACTGCAAACTGACAAATATTGATAAAGCAGCAATCTAGAAGAGAATCGTTAAAGCAGCCATCCAAGAGCATTGCCAAAACAGCACCATTAACAGTGAGATCAAATTGAAAGTCTTGTCAATGCTAGGGCTGACAGCGTATGCGACTGTACTCGCGTCGAATGGTACGGTATCAATACTGATTTTACTGGCAAGACACTTATGCATAAGTGATTGACGGATTCACGCTAAATGGTGGACATGTTCCCCTGTCTAGATAGTAGTATATATTCGGGGATGAGTCTACTTCTTGGCTTCCAAGGTTCCTTTGGTTTACTTTCTCGACAAGGCGCCATTGAATTATCCCTCCTCCTTCTGTGCCTGTGATCTCCTACTTTCTCTTCACGTTTGTGTCCAGGAAACGTCCAGAAAACCCAAAAGTTAGCGGAGATGCCAGAAACATCACCACTGTTTGAGCCCCTTGAGGTTGGCCCGGTCACTCTCAGTCATCGAATCTCCATGGCTCCTATGACACGTCTTCGTGCGGATGACCAGCATGTTCCACTTCCCTTCGTTGCAGACTACTACGCGCAACGAGCCTCGGTTCCAGGTACTCTGTTGATAACGGAGGGGACTGTGATTGATGCAGAAGCCGCGGGCTTGGACAACGTGCCTGGGATTTATACCTCCGAGCAGATCGAGGCTTGGATAAAAGTCACTGCCGCGGTGCATGCGAAGGGCTCTTATATCTTCTGTCAGGTGGCAGGTTGCGGACGCGCAGCAGATCCTAAGTATTGTGCCGAACGAGGTATTCAGCGCCTCAGCTCAAGCAGTGTGCCTATGAGTGCCAATCAGCCTGCAGCTGAACCAATGACCAGGGAGCAAATCAAGAAATTTATCGCCATGTTTGTTCGAGCAGCACGAAACGCTGTCCAGGCTGGATTTGACGGGGTAGAGCTACACGGTGCATACGGCTACCTCATCGACCAGTTCACCCAGGATACCTGTAACGATCGAACCGACGAGTATGGGGGATCCATCGAGAATCGTGCACGCTTCTGCATCGAAGCCGCTCAAGCAGTAGCTGCTGCGATTGGGGCTGAGAGAACTGGTGTACGTCTCAGCCCATGGTCGACCTACCAAAGCATGCGGATGGCCGACCCGGTCCCCCAATTTCGATATCTGATAGAACGCCTGCGTGAAAGCGACCTGGGATATGTCCATTTAGTGGAGTCGTATGATATGGGCGATCAGGACACCGCAAGTATTGAGAATCTCGACTGGACTATCAAAGCTTGGGGTCCCGATCGAGCTATTCTACTTGCTGGTGGGTACAACCCTGACAGTGCTAAGCTTTTGGTGGAAAAGGATTATCCTCGATACAAGATCGTGGTGGTTTTTGCCCGCCATTTCCTTTCTAATCCCGATTTGCCCTTCCGCATCAAGCAGGGGCTGAAATTGGAGCAGTGCGATCCGTCTCAATTCTACAAGCCCAAATCGCCTGAAATGTACATTGACTTTCCCTTCAGCCCACAGTTCATCGAAGCAGAGCAGGATTGATAGTACAGAAAGTATGGATCCATAGCGAAAGAAAGAATGAAAGAGTTCTCGTAATTCAATTTGACACCCATCGTCATGTTGATGTAGTTATCGATTTTCAATTCACCTGAAATTATGGAGCGCCAATGAGCTCCGACCCCGTCAGGAATTTTGCATAATTCATCTCTTTCTGCCTTGTGAAGTCCATGGTCGCGATTCCAGAACTACGTAAGAGAGTTCCAGGTCACAGTCCGGAGCCAGTGATGTCTACAAATGCTGCTCAGCACACCGGTATAAATGTCTACTTTGATGACTCAATTTCTTTATATTCGCACAAAATCGCGAGTGACAAAGAATATTTTGACAGCTAATCCACTACAACCATGAAACTTCGGCGTGGCGCTTCATACATTCTCAAGAACTGACCTGGTTTGCAAAGAAGAATGTGTCGGACCAGAGGGGGCTCTTGCAACTACGATTGCGGTTGCTGCGAAACTCCAAGAGTCTTCTCCAGAGAGACTTTGCTGGGTCACTGTACTGGTAAATTCTGCGGGTGTTGTATACGTCGAAGAGAGTCAGAAAAGATTCCAGAAGTAAGACCCTCTACTTACCATCATCGGATATGAGAGGATGTGTTTTTCCAAGGTGACTTGCTACCATTGATCGTTTTCTACTCTTCACAACCTCGAGGGTGTATCTGTTGTCGAGGGGAACTGCACACTGTGATATTTCTATATTACAGACGCCGAATGGCATCTCTGTGCATGCACATTCGGCCCCGGAGGACCTCGGCACTTCATATGAAAGACTAGGCCGACGTCAAAGCCAGTGATCTAGATCGTACACATTAATATAATCTGTAGTGCTGCATGCATCGCTCATACAATACTATCTATTGAGTTCAGAATTGTGCCCTGCGAGGTCATCTTGACCTCCAGACACAGGACAAACGTAACAGAAAAGCTTAAGAAGTAAAGATTTCCGTGACTAATATCTTCCAAAGTTTATGCGCGAGGCAAGTGTGAAGCTGATTGAAATCATAATATAAGTAATCAACTGGTAGTCTGGCTATAACGAACAGAAGTTTTTATATCACAGCATCGATATCAGGTTGAATAGTTTTACACTGTATGAACATGGAGAGTGCTCTAGTCATCATCGCTCAGGTACGGAGATATATTACAGTTACCCCCTTGGCCAGATGAGTGAGATCTTCATCAGACCCAGACCCTGAAAGGCCTTTTTTTCTTCCTAACCAAAATCTACTAGATTATGTACTACAGACGACCCAGTATGCACGAAAATGAAGCAGTGGAGTTTTTATGTCATGGCTTATGAATAGTGCTAGCAGTACTAACAACGCTCAGAGTATTTCTTACATCATCAAGGTGACCTAGGACAGACCAGCTTTATAGAAGTATCGATTTGATGACCAAGCCGAGAGAGGCTACCGCAAGAGATTTGATACATGTGCAGTCTCACTCTACATAAAGGCAGCCACTAGATGAGCTACATGATATCGTGATTTTCCTAGTCAGGTGTCCTTCTGCTCGCCATTATCCCTTAATGACAGCGTTTTCCTGATGTTTCCCCTGTCCAAGCCAAGTTTTGTCCCATACAACCGGAGGCTTGGTCTGCAGCGGCGTCTTGAGGTGGGCATATCAAAAGTCTTTCATCCCCAAACCCTCCCGTTTCAGGAATACTAATGACTTGCTCTTTCAAGTAGGATTCTCGTCCATGAGCACAACACAATTTAGCTCATAAGGCAGAAATACGTCTTCAACAAGGTGCGATATATCTGGCGCTGCAAGTCCTGATTGAGGAATATGTATCGTCTTGTTGAACTCCGCCAGAAGACACTTTTGATCAAAACATTAATGATGTGTCCTACCTAACAATGGATGTAGTAGTCCGCGAGGCCTCCAGGTTAGATAAGTGCACTACACAACCTCAAGTCATCAACAGTCATGCAGGTCCTCCTACTCCGATTACCTGATTTTAGGTATTTGTGGCTCTCCTCTTCTAAGCACATCGTATAGAAAGTGCCAATTATGGTAATCTTCCTATCAAGATCCTTGTAATGCATAGCCTTGGAGGTCAAGTCGGGTAGATTTAGCCTTGTTGCGGCACATGCTATGTGGCACATCTTTCTGTGGCAGCCTTGCATCACACACGCATAAACAATTGGCTCTCGTGTCTTTATTTCCTTATCTTCCTATGGCCGTTGTTCTATGCATGAAATCTTATGAAGATGACTTGTCGTTATTGGCTCTAATCAGGGCGGTGTTTTGACGGCGCTTACCGTCAAGATAATGAGCTCTTGAGTAGAAGAGAGCACTCATATCTAAGACCTATTCCTCTTTTTCTCTTTCCACACAGTACTTTCTACTCATCTCTGTCTTGACTATCATATTTGACTATCTTAAAGCGAATCTTCATTTTGTCGTTGGCTGGAAACCCTCCAAGCCCTAATCGATAACGGAACTGAGAATCAAACAGTGAGAGCTTGCAAAACACTGAACGCATAAGAATCTCTTACGACTATTGGGAACTTTGACTAGTGTTCTTCCGACTAAAGCTGGTAGCATGGCTCCTCAAAGGTTTATCCCCACAGAACTTGCCCTATCAAGCAGAGATCACTAATTGTAAAAAGAATATGTCGCGAATTCGCGAAGGACGGAAAATGCAAGTACAAAAAATGCAAGTTTCAGCACATCAAAAATGGACCATACCCCGCCGTCTCTGAGGCAAGGTCTGTATCACCATCCAGCAGCTTGTCCAACTCGGAAAAAGAATTTCGGTCTTGGAAGCATAGCATTCCTTTAAACAGCAAAGCTGTCCTGCATGGCGGCAAGCTTACCTCGATATTTCAAATTGCGTATCAACTGATCGAAGTCGATGTTGGTGTTCGTCAATCAGTCATTGAGAAACTCTCTAAGGAGGAGGGACTTGCTTGTATCAAGATGGCGATCGAACAAGACATTGACCAAATTCCTGCGAGCACGAAGCAGCTCTTGTTTCGAACCCGAATCTTTTCCCTGCTGAAAATCGTCTCTCATCCAGATGTGCTGCAATCGTTGATACTGGAACACGCCGTTGGAACCATTTACAATTTTTTATTTGGCGTTGGCGGAGAAAGGGCTGCAAAGCTGCTGACATTTTGTTCTGAAGTGCTCATGCATTGTACCAAAGATGAGGACACCTCGGAATGGCTGGAGGCTTGTCTTGTGGTATTCGCACGAATAGTGGATATTAACTCTACAGCACTTGTTCAAGAACCTCTGAAGGACTGTGCCAGTCAATTCAAGATCATATTCACTGCATGGGTCACTGCTCGACCAGAGCATCCCCTGCACGAGTCACGAGTGCATCTTGAGCGCTTACTGCGCCGTTTTGAACTTGGTGTCTCGCTACCAAACATGGCGCAAAGGAATCCATCTCAAGAGCCTCAAACACGAAGCTCTTTCGTTATCGAATACGAGCCCCCTGGCGGCCGCCACGACAATGATCACGCAGACATTTGCCAGGTTCGAATCATGCCAACGTTCGAGGAGATATCCAGCCGCCGCGACGAGTATCTTCCTCAGTTTGACCCAACGCAGTGGCACGTCAACGGTCTTCACGGACTTTTGGATCGCAACTTCCGTTTGTTACGAGAAGATACCGTCGGCCTGCTACGAGATGCCATCCATTCCGAAATCCAGCCATCACAACACGCCTACAAAAAGAATCAACAGCGCACAAATGTTTATCAAAAAAGTAGGATCCTGAAGCTTGGTTTCAATAAGAAGGATGGCCTCCAATTCCAGCTTGGCTTTTCTCAGCCGACACATGTGAGTAATATGACGTCCGCGAAACGTGAGGAATGGTGGCAAGGTTCAAAACGTCTGCAGCCAGGTGCTTTAGTCTGCCTGATCATGCAGTCCAAGTTTGTGGTGTTCTGTACTGTCGTCAATCCAGAAGCCGCAGTGCGCAAGCGAGGGCCGGTTGATAACAAACCTCAGCACAAGGACACAGAAAGTCTCTGGAAAGATCCCCAGGAAGCTGCTGTCTTTCTACAACTGACAAGTGTCAACGATAGACACATCGAGATGGTCTTGCATCACTTCACCACTAAAGACTCCCGCATTTCTCTCGTGGAATTCCCAGGTGTTCTTCTACCAGCGTTTGAACCAACCCTAAAAGCACTTCAGTTGATGAAGAAAATTGATAACGTTCCATTTTCTGAGCTGTTAATCCCCGGAAGCTCCCATGCGGAATCCCCTGTGGAACCTCCTCGCTACGCAACCGAGACCGGCTTTCATTTCAACCTACGCTGCTTGATGAACGATAACAGCGATTTTTTCGTACGTGTCGGCTTTCCCACTGATTTGCAAAGATTGCGTCAAAACTCGAGTTTGGATGATGCACAAGCGTCCGCACTTGTTGATACATTGCAGCGAAAGATCGGCCTGATTCAGGGGCCACCTGGAACTGGCAAAAGCTATACTGGCGTTGCTCTTATCAAGGTTCTACTGGCCAACAAGGGACGTGGAAAGAAACGTCTGGGTCCCATAATTTGTGTGACCTATACAAATCATGCACTCGACCAGTTGCTAGAGTCTCTTTTGCAGAATGGCGTTACGAAACAAATCGTTCGTATGGGTGGGCAGTCAAAGTCCGAGATCCTGAAACCTTACAATCTCCATGGACTTTCCCGAAATGTCGGTAAGACAAAAATGGAAAAGAATAGTCTGTGGAAATATCATAGCGTTTTAGACAAATGCGAGGAGGATTTTGAACAAATTGGCCTTCGAAATAAGATTCCGCCGTCACGAATGAAGGACCATTTACGCAATACCTATCCCACACATTACAATCAGCTGTTCGGAGTCGGCGGAGATGGTTTCCAGCATGCACACAACGAGAATCCATTGAAAGCGTTTGACCATTGGCGAAAGACAGGTGGCAAGGCAGCAGTGGAACAAACTCGACGTCTTCCGCAGCTCGAATCAACCTCTCTCTGGCAAATGTCACAACCTGAGCGAGAGAGTCTCTTCAAACATTGGCAGGCACAGATTAGAGACGAGATGCAAGGGGAGTTGATCAGTCTATGTGTCACACACAAAGATACTAGACGTGACGTCGATAATATCTTGAGCGAAGTGGATTTGCGTTGCCTCAGCCAAGCCGATGTCATTGGGGTTACAACCACGGGACTAGCGAGAAATCTGAATATGCTTCGAAGATTGCAGTCAAAAGTCGTGCTCTGTGAAGAAGCAGGCGAAGTGCTTGAGCCGCATCTCCTTACCGCTTTACTCCCGTCAGTAGAGCATGCTATCCTTATTGGCGACCACTATCAACTCCGTCCGCAGGTACAAAATTACGGGCTCTCTCGTGAAAATAAGAATGGTGGAGAAAGATACTCACTGGATGTGTCCCTCTTTGAACGTCTTGTTGAGACAGTCAGTGCCATGGGTTGCAGTTTGCCCTATAGCACCTTGCAGACACAGCGCCGTATGCACCCATCCATTGCGCAGCTTGTGCGTGAGACTTTGTACCCGAGTCTTGAGGATGCTCCTTCAGTATCTGAATACCCCGCTGTGAAGGGCATTCGTAGGAGATTATTTTGGTTGGATCACCGAGAACCGGAGGGCAACCCATCGAATGCAGAGGCAACAGCGACATCGCGATGGAACGACTACGAAATCGAAATGACCACTGCTCTGGTGAACCACCTGGTCTGCCAAGGAGAATACGGTAGTGGCCAAATAGCAGTTCTTACGCCCTACTTAGGACAGCTGCAGAAACTGAGGAGGAGACTTGGGAGATCATTTGCAATCACTATTGGAGACCGGGACCAAGATGACCTTGACAAGGCTGATCTCCAGGAAGATGAGGAAGAAGCCCCTACCCCCTCTTCAGTTAAAGGAACACTCCTGCAAAACTTGCGGGTAGCCACAATCGACAACTTTCAGGGGGAGGAAGCGAGCGTGGTTGTGATTTCCCTAGTGCGAAGCAACCCGCAGAACAAATGTGGCTTCCTACGCACCTCCAACCGAATCAACGTCCTCCTTTCTCGAGCGAAGCATGGCATGTTCATCATCGGAAACTCGATGACCTCGATGCATGTTGACATGTGGGCAGATGTCATCGATATCTTTCGACGCAACGATAATATCGGCACGAGCTTGGACTTGCAGTGCCCACGACATCCGGACACTCCAATCACAGTATCCAAACCAGATGACTTTCCACGGGTCTCACCGGAAGGAGGATGTGATCTCCGCTGTATTAATCGCTTATCGTGCGGCCACGCCTGCATTCAGAAATGTCATTCGGAGGTCCTTCACAATGCTGTTCAATGCCTGGAACCTTGTCAACGGCCTCGGAAGGGTTGTTCTCATCCCTGTCCCAAAAGATGTGGTGAAAAGTGCCCCACTAAATGTACAGAAAGCGTTTTTCAGGCAGACAGGAAACTTGATTGCGGTCATGTGGTGCAAAGGCTTCTCTGCTGGCAGAGCCAGGATCTGTCAACCGTACGTTGCACCGTGCTCGTCGAAAAGACGGTACCAAGCTGCAACCACAAAGTTCGAGTGGCATGTCACGTTGATGTCAGTTCGCTACAGTACAAATGTACCGTGCAATGCGGGAGTGTATTGGCATGCGGTCATTCATGCAAGAGTCAATGTTTCAAGTGCGTCACAAAATCCGACTCGGGGGATATCAACACAGATCATGATGTCTGTCGGCAGAAATGTGGTCGAAATCAAAATACGTGCTCCCATAGATGTGAAACTTCTTGCCATGGCGAACAGCCATGCCCACCATGTCAATTGCCCTGCCAAGTCGACTGCGGGCATTCCAAATGCGCTCGAAAATGTTCGGAGCCGTGTGTTCCTTGTGCTGAAGAGAAGTGTCTCTCTTCATGCCCCCATAGTACATGTTCCATGCCTTGTGCTGCACCATGTAATCATGTCCCATGCTCATCGAGATGTGGCAAGTGGCTGGCTTGTGGACATCAATGCCCATCAGTCTGTGGAGAGCTCTGTCCTCCTGAAAAATATTGTCGAGTATGTGGCACTGAAGAGATCAAAAATTACACTGTCGACTTCATTATGGGAGATGTGTACAAAGACATTGACCTTGACGACAATCCATGTATATTCCCCAAATGTGGACATTTTCTCACAATAGAGAACATGGACGGACTGATGGAGATGAGCAAATACTACGTTCTTGACGAACGAGGGAAGCCGTGTAACATCGCCGCTTCGTCGGAGCCGTTCTCCATCAACGACATAAAGACATGCCCTAGCTGCCGTGGACCACTTAGAGATCTTGCTCGATACGGACGCTTGGTGCGCCGGGCTATTTTGGACGAGTCTACCAAGAAACTGATATTGTATCTGAACCGCGAGTACGTTCCACTTGCGCAGGAGCTTCCACAACAAATTCAACAATTGCAGAATACCAAAAACGAGCAGTTCATCTCCTGGCCAGCCATCATCAACATGAAAGGTGGACGAAAGTCACTAGTTGATCGCATGCAGCCTATCATCTCTGTAGGAAAGGCCGGAAGATGGAAAGAGATTCTGAAATTGCGACAGCGTATCGCCACGTATCAGAACAGGGTCTCTCCAGAGGAGCAACCGTACGCTCGAGTCCGTCTATTGGCCACAAACGCACACCGTCGGCAGGATACCGTTGGGTCATTTGATGAATTGGGAAATAGCAGTGAGATCCTGCAAACCAAAGGTTTCCTTCAAGGAACGGCATTGAGTCTAAGGTTGGACATTGCGCTGCTGGCAGACTTTTTTGAGCTGCGTCGACACAACCCAAAAAGTGGTGAAATCAAAGTGGACATGGATCTGTCAGCTATGAGAAAGGAATGCGAAGTATTGATCGAAAATGCCTCTGAATCAAAGCGGCTCCACCACCAGGCAGAGGGCTACATATTCCTCGCTCAACTCCACGCCTTTGAGCGTTCACAGGCCGCAGCACATGAACTGGCGGAATCGTATTTGGCGCAAGGCACAGAAGCAATTGATCAAGCCAAAACTCTTTGCAATAAAAACCCGGGTCAGACCCAGGGTCTAGCAACCGAAATTGAGGGTGCGGAGAAGATGCTTCGCGGCGCGACTTTCTACACCACAGTCACCAATGAAGAGCGCATGGCAATCATTGCGGCCATGGCTCGCGAGTTCAGTGGTACGGGCCATTGGTATTATTGTCGTAATGGCCACCCGTTCACCATTGGGGAATGCGGGATGGCGATGCAGAGGTCCGTGTGCCCTGAATGCGGCGAGCCGGTCGGTGGACAGAATCACCAAGCTGTAGAGGGGGTCACACATGCGAGGGATCTTGAGGTCAGTTTTGCGCGGATGGGTGTGGATTGATCAAGATCAAGATCGCTCGTCCATACACCTGATTGACCACTCATACGCTTCGACGGCGTCAGACTAGACCAAATAGAGTAACCAGCTGGTTTTCCGGGCATCAAACGGACGTAGACCAAAATTGTACAAGATCTCAGTAAATAACAGTAGTCAGAGGATCATCTTGGATACTGAGAAAAGCCTGCGGCCTAGCTGTGTCTGAAATGTTATAAATAGTCCGTCTTTGTCTGTTGAAATCAGAACATCTTCCAAGGTTGTCTTCCGTTCTTATCTCGCTTTTAAGACCACTCGAACCCAGTATATTTAGTTCTTCACCGCACAAAGTTAGAGAAAATGCCGGTACTTGCAGGAAAAGAGATTACCCAGAATGGTCTGGGTCTAAGTCGTACGAGTTATATACCTCGGTCAGAGGCATTGTGCACTGGCTAATATCACCGTCTCTGATAGGCTTCACCCAACCAGGCTTCACTTTACCGGACGAAGAGACCTTCAGAGTCCTCAAAGCTGCCATTACCGCTGGCGTAATCACTTGGAATGGAGCCGATTTCTACGGAACACCAGACAACAATTCTCTTCATCTCATGAATCGCTATTTCTCCGCCTATCCGGAAGACGCAGAGAAAGTGGTCCTATGTGTCAAGAGCGGAGTAAAAGACATGAGAGCATTCAGTATGGATTGTTCCCCCGAAGCTCTTTGCGCATCCGTCGACAATGCCCTCAAAATCCTCGATGGCAAGAAGAATATCGACATCTTTGGTTGCGCAAGAATTGACCCTGTCGTTCCGGTGGAAGCTAGCATCAAAGCACTGGCTAAAATGAAGGCGGAGGGCAAGATCGGAGGGATACAACTGAGCGAGGTGAGGGTCGAAACAATTCGTCGAGCCGCAGCCGTTGCAGAGATTGATATGGTCGAGGCTGAAATCAGTCTGTGGGCCACAGACGTCTTTGAGAACGGGGTAGCTAACATCTGCGGCAAATTGGGCATTGTTCTTGTAGCTCATACACCCTTAGGAGCGGGCATGTTGACTGGACAATTTAATAGCTTGGATGATGTGCCAAAGAATGACTATCATCGCCACTTCCCGCGTTGGCAGCCAGAAAATTTCGACAAGAATTTACAATTTGTCGAGGAGTTGAAGACATATGCCAAAGAGAAGGAATGCACGACGTCTCAGCTGGCTTTAAATTGGATCAAAAGTCAGAGCCGAAAGCAGGGTATGCCGGTTCTTATTCCTGTGGCTGGCTCACGATCTGTGGAAAGAGTCTTTGAAAATGCGGAAGACATTGACCTTACCGATGATGATATCACAAAATTGACTTCCATCTTGGAAAAATATCCGGTTGCTGGCGACAGGTATCCCCTTGCTGCAAGAGCATTGGCCGAGTACTAGGTGTGCTAGCCCTAGTGGGAACACGAAGACAGGTAGACAGATGATAGTCAAGCAGCTCTGTCATTCTGGTTCTAGATTCTTTGGTACGGCGAGTTAGTGAGGCAGATGGTTGTTGGATAGAATGATCAAATCGAGAAGCTCTCTTTTCCTAGACGAAGCCACACTTTCCAGAAATTCCTCTCGTAAGCACTGGTCTCTTGTAATAATTGTTTCATTAATCTCTGGATGCCTGGAAATTGGCCCTCACTGAGATTCCGCAATCGTTGGCACAATTCTTTTTTGAGTTCTTGAGGGACTGTAACAAAAGTATATGCAGCAAAGAGATGAAAAAAGAGTGAGCTTATTTGCACGCTCGAGTGTCCTGACGTCGCACCTATGATGCCGTTGCCTGAAGCAGAAGAACAGATTTCTGAGCAACCAGATACGATAATACATATTGAAACGTGCAGCCTTTGGCTGATGAGAACAGGGTCTGTTATATCGGAACCACTGAGTAACACAGTACACTGTTCGCGTATGATGTCTGCTAATAAGACACGAACCACACGTATGTTGTTCCAACTCCTTCGCGTGTTGTGATCTGGGTAAGTGACTGATGCAGCTGCAGAAGGCCTCTGTGACAGAGGGGGGAGGACATGTGATATGTCCTCCAATCTGCCCATAAGCCGATCCGCGTCAGAAATCGACATTTCTGGCGGGACTCCGTATCTCATCATCTCCTTGAGCTGCGCATATTCAAGTAACAGCTCGAGAAAACGCCATTTCGGAGAAGGAGGTCCATTCTTCATCACCCTCGATTTCAAGGTCAATAGATCCTGAGGTATGTCTATTTCATGAGCAAGACAGTCAATGATGATGAATTCGGCGAGCCCCAGGAGGATATTCAACCTGATCGGATCGTTGAGCTGATCGCCGTCTCGATAGAGCGCTAGCCCGAGAGCGCCTCGTAGATGAGCATTTGAAGGAGTGATATTTCCTTCACAGTAGATGAGTCTTTCATATACACTGAGTAGAAGTAATGACATCAAGGTTGAGTTCTCCCTCACTTCAGTTGGCGATCGAATAGCGGTGGTCGTAAGCATCAATGCCGAGCCATAATTTACGCGCGCATCATGAAGAGCTGAAGATGATTGATGGGAAAAGGAGAAGAAGGCTAGCCAAACAGCTTTGACCACCGTGGATAAAAGGGGAAATTTGACCGATCCCGGCGGCCAAAAGACTCGCATGTATGTGAAAAGGTTGGCCTTGTCTGTGTCCCCGACATATTGCGAGACGAAAAGATGCTTTGCTTGAACTTCAATTGACGGAAGCAGTCTTGCTGGAAGAGAGACCGTGAATGGTAGTGAATTGATGAGGGAGACTTCGGGCCGACGTCTTTTGTTGATTGTTGAACTTGTTTCATCACAAATGATTAAATCAGTGGGATTTGGATAGCCTGGGCACGAGATGCCAGCTCGGAAGCATTGCGAGCAGCCATTTACTTTTCGGTCGCACTGCAATTTCAGGGGTTGAGCGTACGATGAGACTGTTTTGGTAAAAGGGCTGGCAAATTCTTACCTTTATATCACGTCTTCGACAATTCCGGCATGACTTGGACGGCTTACCGCGATAGACCATTTTGAAAGGTGCAAATCTACTGATGTATTGGAAGCCACTCAACCAGGCTGAACAGAAGGCATACCAGCGATCAGACTTAAGTAGCTGCTAGCTAGTAAATCTGAAGGTCTGGGTAGTATTGTGAAGGACGAAGGTCGACTTCATTTCGACGGAGCCAAGTCAGCCTAAGATTCAACCTAACTCCGCTAAATCCGAGGTGATTTTGTTGCTCTAAATCTTTAAGGCTTCACTTGAGGTCGTCAATATATGACATTGACTATATTCTACGATACTTCTGAGCCAAACGTACGGTACTCCAAGCTAGTCATTGATTGATGAAGCGTTAATCAAAATATTCAACAGGAAGTAAGCTATGTACAATACTATACAATTAAAGGTCGGCTCAAGCATGTAGGAGAGCAACAACTTAACGTCTAAGTCACTGGGCCATGAACGGATGGGTATCATTTTTTGGGGTCAAAAACCCGGAGTCACCGAAGCCAAATTAATAGAACCTAGCTTTTGTTGCATTTTCGGTTGCAAGGACAGCAGCTGGTTGTGTAGATTGCTCTGATTTCACGACAGTATCCCGAGTTTTGTCATTTTCGTTGGTTGAGATGCCGTCATCGCTCGTTCGTTGATCATGAGACTTCTGGCGCCACACAGAGTCTTCATTTTCGATTTCTTGAAGGACTGGGACGAGTTAGCATTCACTGATACTGATGTTGTCATGTTGGCCGAACCTTCTTCCCACTCCCTCTCCTTCACTTCGTCACCGGTCCCCAGTAGCCTTTCAACATCGACAGTCTCTCCGTTGTTCACCTTCTGTATGACCTCCCGCAATAAGCGTATCTTTGCGTCTGCTTTTCGTGTATAGTTTTCAAAGTCCTTCCGCAAGACCAGCATCTGGATGGCTTGCGACCCAATAAGTGTCCATATCACAACGTAGAACGTCGCCGGATTCCACTCTTTCGACTTTGTCTTCGGAGTTGTGTTTGAGCTGCCGCCTCGAAAGAATTTGGGGATGATGGATTGCCATGTTGAAGCTTGAGCGATTTTCGGCACAGCTTCCGCTGTTGAGAGTAGCCGTGCATGGAGAGGACTATTCATCGGCGATCCGACGTTGGATATAGGTATTGTGCGCCATATTGGCTTACATAGGGCACTGGTCTGAAGGCGCCTGGCCGGCGTAGTAACGAAAGAGCTCATGTTGCTGGTTCTCAATGAAAACGGCTAAGTATTGTAGATGCTCTACATCAGAATCCTCGGTCGATCTCAAAAATGTCCATGCCAAGACATTCTCCCGGAAAGGACTAGCCTCACCCCTCAGCTCCTACCCTAAAGGCTGGGCTTGGCTGGTTGTCCCGGTAACCGTCCGTTTCGGCAAGGTCAACTTTCTCGTGATCTGAGCATTGATGAACCATGAACTCCCTCAAACTCCACAATCCAACCATCTTATTGAGGCGCTCTCGCGCATTACGCCTATCCTCGCCTTGAAATATGGCGACAACACCGGAGCTGATAGAGTTGCGGTTGGCGACCATCAAAAATGCTATCAAATCGACTACGACGTGCACGACATCAACATTGACGTCTCTACGGTCACTGCTCCAACCTTCGTTGTCAGGCAGTGACAAGACTATATCAGCTAGAAGAACTCAGTCAGTCACTCCTGCCAAGTCTGTTATGCGCTCGAAATCGACTCGATCGCGCAATTCTCCAGCCACAGCCAAAGCAGACGTGTCGCAAGCTCTTCAAGATGAAGCATTGTCCTTACAACAGAGACTTGTTCTGGCAACCGAAGTTTTCAACACAGCCTCTAAAGCACTATCGGATGCCTTGCTACGAAATGCGCCTCCGAAAACACCATTGAAATCGACGTCTCCGAATCAGCTTGTGTCGTCCCCGAAGAAATCTTCCAACAAGTTAACAAAGCCAAAGTCTATCAAGAACGGATCTCCTGAAGCCGACCTCATCCCGACTGCTGAATGTGCTATTCTTGCACTTACAACTCTACGAAACTTGAAAGGCGAAAAGTCTCCCAGGACCGATAGCGCGAATTTACAACTCGAACAAGGTGCATGTATTCTGGCGGGAAGGTTGATAGCACTAGGGGCCAATGAACTCGCTTATAGGGAATTGAGAGCCTTGAAGAGAAGGCTGCAGGAGATCGTCATACTTTTATCGTCAAACACTTCGAAGGCCCATGTTGTCCCAGAGGTGAGAGCCGACTCCGCAAAAGAGACATCCGCAGACCTCCTTACATTCTCCCATGTCGACTCTGCAGGCCCAGTTCTGGCTTTACTGGTTTCCTTCCAATCCCATGCAATGAAATTAGTTGCCGCGGAGAAAAAGGCCTCGGTGATAGAAAAGACATGCAGGTCTTTGTGCACACATAACCCAAGTAGCCCTGCTGCTGTTATCATGCGTTCTCTCAACGCCAGGAATCTCAGCAAAGACAAGGCCGCGATTCAATTACTATCAACTTCCAATATCATACTTTCTTTATCGTCTGCCCTACAAAAGGCAACCGTCTCGTCAGCCGACTCGACAGCAACCCGCAGTACAAGGCTTTTTTCCGCTCTTACTTTACAGCTAGCGTCAATGGAATACCGCATCATGTCATGGGAACTATCCGGCCACACAGCCGATTTGAAACGCGAATTCCTGGATCCGTTATCTCGATATCTCGATGCTTTTGCGAATTCAGACTCGATCATCGACTCTTCGGCGTTCACAGCGCTCAGCGCAAGCGTGCAGCAATTGCAGTCTAAAATAGCAAAATGCCAAATGGGAGGAACTATGGTTTTATGGAAAATTCCATATAGTCTTGGAAAGATAGCTCAGGAAGCTTCATGCTTCAAAGAAGCCTTGAACCACTTCTCTTCTGCAGCTGAGATGATATCAGAGGAAGATCCCATGGCATTGAGCCTGGTTCAATGCAGAACTGCCATAATCTACTTGTACCTCTTCAAAAACAACAAAGTCTATCCATTAGTGGTCGAATCGCTTGCAAAGGCGGCTCTGGGATTAAGATCCGCCAACAGAGGTAGCGCTAGCGACCTGGAAGCGCTGCTCGTGGAATCGGCCAGGTTGAAGAAGATAGTCATGGCGAAACTTGGAGACCTACTTGCGTCAGACAAAGAGCTGCCCAAGGGAATGCTCATGTCTACAATGGACTTTCTTCATGCATTCACACGCTTCCTTAGACGATATATCAGTCGCCAGGACTCAAATGGCGCGGAAAGCCAGACGGGTGTACAGATGCAAGCACTGGTTAATGCCAAAAACATAATCATTACTGCTGCCGAATCTGCAATTGCATTGGGTAAAATGTCGTTATTGAACCAATTGCCACCTTGGGGAGATTTACAGCCGATATTCACAGATTCTACACGACTACTCAACAGCTTCGAAGAACTTGATATAGAGCATACAGAAGATGGACTTGATTGGCGAACTACGCTTGTGAAACTATCCAACCTTTTTTGGTCTCGCTATCTCAAAAGAAAGGAGTTGGGCGCAACATATGAAGAGCTAATTCCATTGTTGGATCAGTCTATTGGTATGTTGCAAGCTTGCCCTATACCACAAAGAATTACTGGTTTCACCACTTTAAAGCTGGAACGATTGGCCCATCTCTACGTGGAAGCAAAAATGGGTGCCAAATCAATCACCTGCTTTGAGAGGTCTATACAAGACTATATCGATGCCGGGGTTCTTGACCAACAAATAGCATATCTCTCAGGAAAGCCGCCACATCTTTGTCTTCAGGATTATAAGAGCCCGGGCTTTAACTTCACGCGGGTCCTATCTTCTTATCTCAAAATGCATCTACGCAGACCGAGGAACGACGACATCGGCATTTACAAGGGCCAAGAATTGGAGTTTAAGTCTCGAGGCTTCCTCTTAGAATGGCAGCTTAGTTTGCTGGCGGATCTTTCTAGCCATGATTTGTCCAGTGAAAAGTTCAAGTTCATGTTTCAAGCATTGCTTTCGGATATCCTGTCGCTATATTCCAGCGACCAGTCTCTAATTCGCCGTCTACGTGTCATAAGATTAGTGCTTCGATTTGCGCTCGATCATCCAAATTTACTCGACCCTTCGACCACCGAATCTCTAGCCCATGATGCTCAAGTGCATCTAGTGAATGTTTCCACAGACGCACAACGTGGGCCATATGCGCTATTCGTCGCAAATTCACTAAAGTTGCTATTATTGCTACGCGACGGTGATGTCAAAGAAGAAGATCTTCACGATATTATAGCTTTTTGGGCTTCGACGTTACGGAATTGCAAGGATTGGCAATCTGTTCAAGCTGTAATCGATGACTGCGATATTCTGCTTGCTCAAGCGCAAGCAGCTTCAGACTATCTCGAAGCGCGTGGCTATTGGAAATTACAGTTAGCAGCATCCGAAATTGTGCTAAGTATACACGAAGTACAAGAAACCAGTGACAGCTCTTCCCTAATTGTGGCGTTATCAAAATGTGCACTGCAGTATTGCCGGCTTGGAGATCACAACGCGGCTCTCAGTCTCCTCGACCGTGCTAAACGACGTCTGGTCAGTGGGCTTGCGTCAATCTATGCAGTCATAACGTATCAAATGGCACTTGCGGAACTCAACATAGAGACCAATAACATTGATAGCGCAGAGAAAGCACTTGAAGAAGGTCAAGAGCTTTTCCGCAGCAAAAAAGCGCAGGAGGACGTGCAAGGTAGCCGCGGCCAAACTAAAATCGCATGGGAGCGGCTGATCGCTGATGGGGCTCTGCTGTACTCTCGTTTAGCTGATCAGAAAAAGTGCTTGAGCGAAGCATTGTATTACGGCAAATTAGCTGTTCGACTAAGCACGCGTTTATGGGCAAAATTAGAACGCTCCGCTGGCAAGAAGGAGGAGTCGGAAAAGTCAGCAGACCGAATGCCGGACGTGGACCTTGTTATTGACGGTGTTGCAAATATTGATATTTCCGGGAACGTTACGCCGAGTACGTGGACATATGCGCAAGGAGCGGTCTTCTGGAAGCACGTGGCTTCGCATAACGCGTGCTTTTTGAATCTCATGCGTCTTTCTGCCTATCATGGTCTGTTTCAGGATGCAATCTACTATGGTGAACAAGCACTCAAGGTGAACAAAACGCTGGGTATTTCGATCCGGCTACTTTCATGTCAAGCTGAGCTTGGCCTGGAATGGATTAGAGGCAATCATCTAGTCGATGCGAAGACTGTTCTTGATGCTGCAGCAAAAATTTCAGAGGGCTTAATCAACAGCGTGGAAACTGTCAAGCTGAAAATAAGCCAAGCTACCTTGATTAGATCTCAAGGAAACTACACAGAGGTGCTACGTCTTCTGCACGAAGCCGAAGCTATGCTTGATCGTGTTTCTGAGGTCCGGCTTGATCCTTCGATCAATGTCAAGTCATCTGTCGCTGCCCTCGAAGACAAATTGTCTCTTCTGAGAATACGGCAAGCTAGCGTGCAAAGGGAGGCCAAGAAAATGACCACCCGTACAACTCGGAAAACCAAAGGGGCGCCAAAGTCGACAGATATTGAGGAGACTATAGTTGCGCCAGCTGTCAAATTCAGACCTTGGTCTCATGTTCTTTTGCGATACGAAATCATCAAACAGCAGATTCATGCTTTGTTAGCGATCGGAGACCTCGATGGGGCATCTCATTTTATAAAAACCGCTAGAGACCTTTTCCCTGCAGCTACTCGGATTTCCTTTCAGATTGAAGAGACGGAGCACTTGCTTGCTGACGCCATGAGAAGTATTGCTGCACATGCAGTATACTGTGTCTTACCTGAATCAACTCTATCTATGCCCTCGATCGAAGCGGTGGTCACAGCTACGAAAGCAGTGGTTGCTAGAAACAAGACTCAAGTTGCACGGAAAGGAAAGTCAACAGTCAAAGAACCAGCACGTGCTACGATGATTGTGAAGAAGGAAGTTGATGTTGCGGATATTATGTCTCAAGCGAGAAACGCCATTGGCCTCACGGTCAAAGATGCTATTTCCACCGGGTCGACAGTTGAAACTCATACTGCTTCGAGTCTCATGGGTCGTGTTTCGATGCTTTCACATGCAACAACACCGGGGTTTGTCGAGGAAGATATACTAGCCCCGGTCAATGCGAATGGTAAGTTTGAATCATGTGGCGGGATGAGCTTGACTAACATCAATAGAACTCGGCCGCATTACTGCGTTTGATCGTGAGCGTCTTGCAATCTCCATCGACAAGACTCTTTCTGGCTACTCTGATCCGATGGGTTGGCCCGAAAACGTGCTACCTGAGAGCAGAAAAAAGTCAGACATCATTGCCAACTTTACACAAGATTATGTGGACATTCTACCAGATGGCTGGAATGTTTTGTCTATCTCACTGAGCTCAGATCGTACCGAATTTATCATTTCTCGGATGTCTCGTGCCAGCTCCCCATTTCTCCTCCGTCTTCCACTCAAACGAAGTGAGGAAGGCACTCAAAATGAGGATGATTTCACGTTTGACTGGGGAAAGCATGAAATGAAAGAGATTATCAAGCTTGCCAACGCCAGTGCTCATGATGCCAAAAATCGCATTGACAAGACTTCAAAGAAGCGATGGTGGGCCACGCGTGAGTCACTCGATCGTCGGCTCGAGACCCTTCTGGAAAATATGGAGAATATCTGGCTAGGGGGGTTCCGCGGTATCTTTGACAGCCTTCCTCGAGACTCGACGATTCTGACGCAATTTGCGGGCTCATTCGAAAAAGTGCTGAACAAACATCTACCATCGCGACGAAAGTCTAGAGACAAAAAGGACAGAATCAAGGTCCATGAGAATGTGCTCAGCCTATTTGTGGGCTTGCGCGATCTTGACAAGCAAGAGAATCCTGAAGACTCAGTTATGGACTTGCTCTATTTTGTGGTTGACATTCTCCAATTTCAAGGCGAGCGCAATGCATATGACGAGATTGATTTCGATGCGATGGTCATTGACACACTTGACATACTGAATGGCATACACGCTAATACTACGAGCGAGTGGGTGCGACCTAACCACACAATTTTAATACTAGACAAGTCTTTACATTCTTTCCCGTGGGAGTCACTGCCATGTTTGCATGGACTTCCTGTGTCGCGTATGCCGTCTTTGGAATGTTTGCGCGAGCGGATTGTCCGTTTCAGGTCATTAGAAGATTCTTCAGACGGAACATTCGAGGTCAATCGACACAACGGTCACTTCATTCTCAATCCGAGTGGAGACTTGAAAACGACACAAATCACATTTGAAGAAGAGCTGTCTCATCGAGAAGGCTGGTCGTCTGTCATTGGACGCACTCCCTCAGAAGAAGAATTCAAAGCTGGCCTAGAAGACAAGGATATTTTCCTCTACTTTGGCCATGGAAGCGGTGCACAATACATTCGAGGACGCACAATCAAACGGTTAGACAAGTGTGCGGTGGCCTTTCTCATGGGCTGTAGCAGCGGATGTCTCACAGAAGCCGGCGAGTTGGAGCCTTACGGCACACCGATGAATTACATGCAGGCGGGCTCGCCAGCATTGGTTGCTACATTGTGGGATGTGACGGACAAGGACATTGACCGATTTGCGAAAAGCACTTTTCAGCAATGGGGTTTGATTCCAGGAGATGAAGGTGGTAGTCAAAAGGGCAAGGGCAAGAAGAAGTCGACTAGGGGGGAGGAGATTGATTTGAGTCATGGGTCGTCCAACGCACTAGATGAAGCGGTTGCACAATCTCGCGGTTCTTGTCTGTTGAAGTATTTAAATGGGGCGGCGCCTGTGGTTTATGGTATTCCTGTATACCTTAGCAAGTAGCTTAGCATTGCATGGGGCGACTCTGAGCGTTTTCCGCATTATTGGAGTTGACACGGCTTTTCAAATAAGCAATGAACCTTTTCATGAAGCAGTCTTTGATCCTCGTTTTTAAGCCAGCCTTTGGAGGTGATATGGCAGGGAGAAATTTACTCTTTTAGGGAATCTCCCCACCCCCCACCTCGATCAGGGCTTCCCCTCACAGCCAAACATAACCCCATCATTACGCATTGCTGCCCCTCACGAGCACCATCCCGATAAATTTTCTCCTCCAGCCTCCTTTGACTTATCACCATCAAAACAGAGAGTATCAGACAATCAGAGGAAAGCGAAGATGGCAGTCACGACAAAAGCAAGCATAGCCTCCTTTGGCGGCAAATTACTCAAACTAAGCCACAATGCCAAAACCACCACCTGCGAAATGAACTTCAACCTCTACCTGCCTCCTCAAGCCCTCGCCGGTGACGGCCACAAAGTGCCATTGCTCATCTATTTGAGTGGTCTGACATGCACGGCCGACAACTGCTCCGAGAAGGGGTTCTTTCAACACTGCGCGAGCAAGAAGGGGATTGCCGTGTTGTATCCTGATACAAGTCCACGTCCGCTTTCCTCCGTTTTCTTTTGTCTTGTAGTGACTACACAATACTAACAATCGAGTAGGAGGCCTTGGCATCCAAGGCGAAGACGATGCATACGACTTTGGCTCCGGCGCTGGCTTTTATGTAGATGCTACACTCCCTCCCTACGACAAAGGGTACAACATGTACAGCTACATAACCGAGGAATTGCCCGCGACGGTCTTTGAGGCTTTCAGCTCGCAGATTGATGCTAGCAGGGTGAGTATCACAGGTCATAGTATGGGTGGACATGGCGCTCTTACCCTGGTACGTTCCCCTCCCCTTTCCTCGAGATTGTGTATGTGTACTGACTAAAAAGTTCCTCCGCAATCCCAACAAGTACAAATCCGTGAGCGCATTCGCGCCCATCGCAAACCCCATCAACTGCCCCTGGGGTCAAAAGGCGTTTACCGGCTACTTTGGCGCCGACAACCAACAGAAATGGAAGGAGCACGATGCCACCGAACTCGTCAAGAACTGGCCCTCTTCTTCAGGCGGTCGCCCACTCAATATCCTCATCGACGTCGGCACAGGCGACAATTTTTATAAACAGGGCCAATTACTGCCAGAGAATTTCGCAAAGGCGGCCGAAGAGGCCGGCGTCAAGGACGGGGTTGAGATTAGGTATCAGCCGGATTACGATCATAGTTATTATACCATGGCGACGTTTGCGGATGACCATGTTGAGCATGCTGCTAAATATTTGTTCTAGTGCGTTTCCCGTACCCTTGTTTCTCGTTATTACTTGAGAATCTGATTTCTGACTATGTATAGCAGAAATGCTAAGGAAATGAATGCTAGGCATAAAGAGTCGAGGATATAATCATAAATTGGGTGTATATTGTTTTCGTGGAGACTAGCTAGGCAGATATACTTTGATTTACCTTGTTCTAACAACATCGTCGCCGTATCTCAAGGTCATCATGCAAATCTGGCCAATGCCTGCCTGAAATAGTCTCTTTCCATCGTCTCGCGTCGTAGTATTCATCATTAATGATGTCTGCGCATTAATTGTAACATAATGTGATAACAGATGTTGATGTGGCGTATTGTTAGAAATGGGAGGGAGCGTAGAAGGCGCAAGGATTATGCAATGCAATGCATTGACATGACATGTCATGATGACAAATATGTACTCATGAAAGTTGCGCAACACTAGGAAACAGAACAGGGGAATCTAAATGGCACGGAAATGTTTTTTTATCTCGTCTCGACTGAAGAGGTGGAATGGGTCATGCTTATGAGCTTAAGCGCTGGACAAAGGACTGCTTTGTGTTAACAACGTTTTTTTGATGGGAACGCAAAGTGGAGTAACTCACGAGGAAGAAATTCCGGAATCCTTTCGTATCCATCTGAGTCAACGCACTCGTATACTCTCCCACCAGATCTGGGCCCATGCCCATTCCAGGAAGCTCCTGGCCCCGAAGATAATCGACATACTCGGTACCAGCCTTGGAATAGATTGATTGTTGTAGTCCTCCCGCCTCTTGCAGGACATGTCTTGTTTGGCCATCCTTCGAGTTAAACCCCGCAGATCTCGGCAGTGCCCAAGACAATGGCGAGAATCGCGTAAACATGAACTGATTGAATCCGGGTATGGCGTTTTGGGATGCATTGGCCGTATCGGCGCCACCCCAGGCGTTGGCCATGCTCGTCAAGACACCAAACGCCATTTTTGCCGTCGTCGGGTCGTCAACGTCTTTGACAAAATGTTCGATGGTGGAGATTACCGTTTCAAAGATTGGTTGGTTGGCTATCCATGTTAGTCTATTCATTGCTACCTGTTCCGTGGAAACTTACCCTGGCTAACAAGAACAGATCCGAGATCGTTGTTCAACAACGCTGCCAAAAAGCTCAAGTATTCTCGCTTCAATTCCGCCATTTGTATTTCGTCGTCTGTTCCTGCAGTGGTCTCGGAAATACCAGCAAAGACGCGCTGTAGAAAAGGGGTGAGTAAGGTATCAAGAATTCCGAAAATCTCGGACTTGAAACCATAGACTATCTGGTCTAGTAGCCGTAAAAAGAGTGCCATTTCATCTTTGGAGGATGTCTCGGTCAACAGTCCATCTATCCATCTGGGCAGTTGCGGAAGTAGTCTTAATCCAACAATCCCAATGACACGAGAAAATGTGAAACGTGCTGCCGTCCTGACGTTGAACGATCCTTTGAGGGATTCAAGAGCAATCAACGTAGCTTCAGCCACCTGCCCAAACGCATCAGAGATCTCGGGAGAAAACTTTGCGGCAGGATTGGTCATTTGTGAGCCTGGAGTCCAGTCTGAGAAGCCTCGTGCAAGAGTACCAAGAGCCATAATATCATGGTGTATTTGTAATTGTGCACGCTCATCGTTAGACTTGGCTAGCGCCAAATTATTTTCCATGTCAATAAAAATAGGGTTCATCACAGACTGTGCGTAGACAACTTGTTTATCGATCGGAACATGGGGTATAGAGCACAGTATCCCAACAGCTTCGAATAGATATAATTGACTATTGAAGATGGCGTCCGCAGAGCTTTCGTCCGATGACATGTCATCATTATCATCAGCTTCAGATGGAGGTTCGGCTCGTATGACCAGCAGATCAGCCACGGCTTCAATCACCGTTTGCGCAACATTGCCGATATGTATTTTCAACGCCTTGACCAGACGGTAGAACAAATACCAGGACCGCGTTCTCACCCTTTCCATCGGATGGTGTGCGAACTGTAGGAAGTTTTCCAGCACCCCAGGTATAACGTGGGTGTAGTGCTCAAAAAAGCTGCTGTAACGGACGCAAATCTCCATAAATTGCAGCTGTATCGCGGGATGAGTGAATGACCTGATATCTAGAAGAAGTTAGCATGGGGAATTTCCCGGCGTGAGGAAACATACCAGATTCCACCATCCTGTTCATCATCTCGACAAGTC
Source organism: Talaromyces sp. PB3603 (assembly GCA_023625915.1). Classification (NCBI taxonomy): domain Eukaryota; kingdom Fungi; phylum Ascomycota; class Eurotiomycetes; order Eurotiales; family Trichocomaceae; genus Talaromyces; species Talaromyces sp. PB3603. The sequence continues at coordinate 1,173,427 of JAMAFY010000005.1, forward strand.
TTTCAGCAGCGAGATTATTGGCCTTGTTCTTGGTGTATAGGCCGCCGGTCTTGACAGCAAGTTCGCCAAACAAGAACATCTCGTGGAGGGCCAGATCAAGGTCACGCCAATCCATTTGACCACCCGATTGGCGCAAGTTTTGGAAAGTTGTGCCTACAACCTCTGACAAGGCATCAACGTAAAGACCTTCGTTTGCTGCAGCAATAATTTGTTGTAGATTGTTTAGCCGCTTGCGAAGTTCTTGGAATTCAGCTTCTTCAGTTTGATCGTCCTCTTCCCCCCAGGAGGATGTTTCGTCGTATCGCATTTTTGCAATGATCGCTTTGAGAACGGGCAATAGCATAGGAGCGTGCTGGTTCTGAATTTCGGAATTCGATTTGGAGACTTTTCGAGAAAAGGACAACAACTCTGTAACGCACGGAATGATTGTAGAACAGATCTCATCGTAGTCGTCAGAGAAGAACCTGAGTACATGTGGCAAGAATGACTGCAGTAGATTATTTGCCTTTTCTTTGGTTGTGACAACGACAGCATCATTGTCCAACGCCCGGACGATATCAATGACGGTGATATTGACGAGCTTTGCAACGGTTTCGGCGAGGTCCGTATCGTACTTGGAGGTAAAGCGGTTTTCATTCAATGGTGGGCTGTTCGAAAGCTGCGTCACAATGCTGTCGAGATTCAAGAACACAATCATGTCGATTTTGTCATCTGGTTTCATTTTCTTGGCCACGATCTCGGTAAACACATCAATAGCGGCATCGCGGACCTTTTCCTCTCCGTCTCGAAGCTCGGATTTTTGTGCCCGAGATAGCTGTCGAAAGAGGAGATCGAGCATTGTCTGGTTTACCACTAGTCCGATATCAATCCAGCTGACCCAGGTGCCGATGGCCCTCAGCGACATCTCCACAATCTGATCATTGCCCTCCTGCCACTGCGACAGAATCTCTTGCCAGGAGCCAGCAATCCTTTGAATATCTCTCTGACGGATTAGATCTTTCAATGTGTTCGCTTTATCCTGCTCCTCGCGCGACCGGGGAACCAAAACATCACCAATCTCATCATGAACCGAGTAAACAACTCGAAGGTAAAAAACCACACCGAAAGGATTGTTACGCAGATTCGTCGACGGATCGGTAGTTGTCAAGCTCAACAAATCATCAAAGAATGTCTCCCATCCTGCAGCATATAATGCCGAAAAGAGATACGTCACCGTCTGCGCAATCTTATTCTGAATCGCAGGGCCATCTGGGTTCGCTCCTTCACCTCCATAAAACTGCCGTAAATATCCCATCAACCCATCTTTGATATACTGCAAGCCCTGAATATTAATCAAACCGGCCTGAGCAGCGCTATTGAGCACTTCGAGCGCAACATGGCGAGTCACCTCCGAATGGCGTGGTGTGCGAGTGAAAATGGCGAGACAGACCTGCCATCCCGACGGATCGGCACGAAGCTGATTCAGGAATTCAAAAGCTTGTTTCTTGAGACTCTGGTCCGCCGATGGATTCGAAGCAATCTCAATAGCGCTCACTACCTGTAATCCGAAAGCCGTTAGTATACAAGCTGTTGATAGAGCTCAAGTCTATGCACGGAGGGGGAGGGGCAGATGCATCACTAGATTGACGGCCCTACCTGATCTTCCATTGTGAGCAGCCAGGCTGCCTCGGCGAGTCGAAGGGACTCCGAGGATTGATTTGAGAATTATATCGATTTAGAGCAGATAGGAAGGGGAGCGGTCACACCGACGGGGTGTCATGTCAGTTGGCGGAGGTGAATTTTACACGGCCATTTTAGGCGGTACCGGACGACAAAAGGCGGGGATGAAATATCGGAGGTATGCAGCACTTGAGCCTCAGATTTTATGGAGTATCAGAGAACACAGTAATGAATGATACGATGGTCGCTGATCAATGATCAATAAATCTAGGAAATAGTAAGGTCCTGCCAGAGAGAGTTGCGTATGACTATGATCAGTTGTTGTCGTCGGTTGTTTTTGTGGAAAAAAAGAGTGGAACAGCCGCCTAACTTCTCAGGCAGGCACGTCCTCCCTTGCCTGTTCGAGTTAGACCGGTCATAGGACTTAACGTCATTTCTCTCTAAGTACGGAGTATGCTCTAGCTTAATCTAGGTACACTGACGACAACAACACCAACACAAAAAAAAAAAACATCTATCTGCTATAACTACTACTTCCTTCCCTCCTGCTGCAGAACCTGCTGCTCCATCCGCTCAAAGCCATCCACCGCATCGCCATACTTTTTAAACACCTCCGGCTGATATCCATCGGCAATCTTCTCAACAAACTCCTCCTCACGCCACCTCTTGCCAATCAGATCTTCAAACGTTTGCCCCCGCTGTCGCTCAACACCCCAAACAGCTTTGTACGCTGCACCAAGCGCGCACGCATTTTCGCCGACGTCGAGCTTGTACACACCATCGTAGCCGCCCAGGATTTCGCCCGCGATTTTGGCAATGGCTTTGTTTCGCGATCCGCCGCCCACAAGGTAGACTCGCTTGGGCTGAGGTGGAAGACCCTCAGCGGGCGCGGTGGTGAGTCCTCTTGAGCGGAGGCGGAGAGACAGAAATTGGCTTTCCACAATAGCGCGTGCCTCATCTAGCGGCACATCCCAGCCGGATGTTGTCTCTTCAAGATTCTGGTCTTGCGGGCTGTAGTTGAACCTCCACTGCCCAGATCGCACATTCGGTACAATCTCTGGCCGAGGGAAGAATAGACCCATCTTCATCGGATCAGAATCGGTCTTTTGACCCATAGCAGGGGCTTCCAACAAGGCCTTGTCAAAGTTCGCCCATGGAATGTTGTCAGCCGCTCCGCCGACTTCTTTATCGATTGCGTCGCGAACGTGCTCACGTGCCAGTCCGCCGTTCTTGTAGCACAGCATGAACATGTGTAATCCCGGTGTTGTAGGGTGATTGAAAAAATGAGTGGCGGGGTCAGGTTTGTACATGGGCGTAGACATCAAGAAAGTAGTCGAGGTCCCTAAGGAGACCATCGCATCGGATGGCTTCAAAGGTAGCGCAAGGATGGTCGATGGGTTGTCGCCTGTTGACGGTATTATGGTGCACTCTGGGTTGAACGAGTATCGCTCAACAAAGTATCTGTGGATTTTGCCTAGATGAAGACCGCCATCTTCGGGTACGTCTCCGAGCTTCTTCTTCAAATCGTCGATTCCGAATTCTCCTGCGCATAGTTTGAGGAGACGGTCGTCCCATGCTCCGGCCTTGATGTTCCATAGATTCATTCCGCAAACATCTGAAATATCGAAGGGGGCGATACCACCTAGGAATAGCGACGCTAGGAATGAAGATACCAGCGATATCCGTGACGTTTTCTTATACTGCTCCGGGTATTTACGCTGGAAGCGTAGGATCTGGGGACCTGTGAACCGCTACAAAAGCATTTAGCATGTGGTCTTCCGCCTTTGGGATATGACTTACATGATGCGCTTTACTTCCCGTAACCTCCGCCAACTCCTCCGGCCCACCCAAATACTGATCAAACTCATCACACTCCCTCTGCGTACTTGCATCTTGCCAATTGGGGCTAAAGGGATGCGAAAACGCCTTTTCCAACTGCTCCTCCAGCTTTTTGTCTTGATCCAACCCCTCTAGGAGTGTCTCCGCATCCACACTCCAATAAACACTGCCATGTTGCTGTCCCGCACCACTAATCCCCTTCACCCTCTGAAAGTCCAATCCCTGCTCTTTCAACGTGTTCAGCACCCAATCCAATGCTTGCAACCACAGGGCCACCGGCGCAAAGACCTCATGTTCAGCTTCGTTGGTCAAAACGCCCTTTTTTATGTCGAAGCCGTGCGAGTGTGCGTCAAAGTCGAATTTGGCTTCGTACTCGACTTTGAGATCCGACGAGACGACGAGACCTTTGAGTTGCTGGGTGGACAGGTCGAAGCCGATGTACAATGGCGTTGCCATTGTGAATGTGAGTTCGATATAAGAAAGATGAAGATAGGTAGGAGTCTAGGAGGGGAAGAAGATATATCCAGCGAAGTATTGTCGAGCGAATCAATAACGGCAACAATGCCGAGCTGGCCCTAAAGGACGTAAGGTTCGACGTGGGTATATTTAGTTAAGAAAGCAAAGTAGACCGGGAAATAAGGCTAAATTGAATGAGAATGTGGATATGGAAATGTGGTTAAAGTGTTGGCGAGTAAAATCAATAATTTATACGGTGAGGATGTTTTTTGTAGGTGATTATTGATTATTGTTGCATGGAGATGATGCAAACAGCTCGACAGAAAAGTGATGTCAATACCCCACACTCCAGCTATCATCCAACGTACTCTCCGTCGTATATTTGCTCACTGCTTCGTCAAAACATCTTCATCTTCAACTTCTACTAATTGACCACAATTCCTACAGTATGTTCATGTCCAAAACCGAAAACATTTCCGGCCATGTGATGGTAGCACCAGTACAGTTTTAGAATGGTGTACGAGCCCCTCCATCGGATAAATGCCCAATTTAACCGGCCAGTGGACAGACCGACAACGAAGTGTTTACCAAGCAGTATGCCTCCCAATAAACCTCAAATTCGTCCCCGTCAAATAACTACGTCCACCACTCAATTAAAACACCACCACGCCTCTATACTCATGCGCCTCACTCAGTTTATCCAACATGTTCCTCTGTGCCTACAATCGTTTGGTGCCAAGATCAGCCACGACTCTGCAGTCATGCCTGTCTGAACATACACCCGGCGAAAGACCGCTTGTTAAGCTGAAGTGAGTCTTGGAAGAGCAGTTTGTGCTGCTGATGCTGGGTGTGGGCTCTCGTTTGTTGGTAGTCACCATTGCACTATTCCCTGGTAGGGTTGTATGGATGGGTGAGCTGTAGTTTTCATGGTAAGATGTACAAAAGTAGTTGAGGTGTCCGGCATGATAAGGGACAAGAACCCCGCACCTACAGTACCTAGATAGATATTAGATGAATAGCGTGTAGGTAGCTTGACTTGCTCGTTTGAGTCTACGTCAGTAGAGCTATAGGTGATGTGTTGGTCGGGGGTGTGCATCTCGCCTTGAGATGACCGCTCGGCGACCTGAATATATCCAAAGGAGTATGGATGAAGAAGAAATTGTGTATTACTTAGATAACCCTTGTATATACATGTCTCCAGCTCACTCCAACATGGAGACAATTTCAAATCAAGTTATACAACGCTACCGATGATGGTGCAAGATGTAGCTCAACCAGCGAGTATCATCTTGTAGCCTTTTTTGTAGACAAAGTAATTCTATAGAATCTGTCAACGCCGTTTATGCACCTCCTCGTGTTGGTGGTCATGGTCATGATCATGATCCTCCGGCTCAGGACTAGCCCTCGGACTAACGTCTCCAGGAATAAACTCCTCCGCAAAATCAACACCCTCCACGTCACTAGGTACAAATCGTACTTTGACGCGACGTACACCGCGCACCTTGGCACCAACACCAGCTCGTAGCACTTCCTCAATCTCTCGGGATTGCTGCACGGTCATGGATCCCGTAACACCCACTTCGATATCGACCAGATAATTCTGTCCTGATTTCAAACCTTGGATATCTCGAATCTGAACACCCTGCATGGCGGAGGATTTGGCGAGTGTCTTTATAGCTGCCTTTCGGACAGATTCCTTGACCTCCTCGTCAACGTTTGTATCGGCGAGCTCCAGGAGAGCTGTTTTGGTGTTTGTCCATCCTGCGTTAATCACCATCAAGGAGATGATCAGTCCTCCAACCGGGTCGAGCCATGCCGCATTTGTGAAGATATGAGCACCTCCAATTGTGGCTAATGCGACGAGACTGGTCAACGAGTCGATGCGATGGTGGACAGCGTTCGAGGCAAGGACGGATGATTTTCGTTCTTGTGCAATTTTCATTGCTGTAATTGTCAGACACGATACAAATGAAAGAGAGATGGGATGGCTTACTAGCTCGGTAAAGCCATTCCTTGGCCACTATAGAGCCAGCCGCCAGCCAAATAGCATTGATATTTGGCCCAAGCACTTCGGCGCCATGATCATGACTATGCGAGTGACCATGAAAGAGTAGCCCAGCATGCTCCAAGGCCTCAAATGCCTCAGGCGCAAATTGAGACAACAGAGCTTGAGTAGCATCCAACCCCATAAACACACCACCACAAAGCAATAACGAACTCACACCCAGCGCTCCTAAACTCTCCACTTTGCCATATCCGTTCGGGAATCGCTCACTCGGGGGTTTGAGAGACCAGGCAACAGTACCCAGCGTCATGAAATCGGACACCAAATCCGTCAATGCGTGATATGCATCGGCAATCAATGCTTGAGAATGGAATATGTAGCCTCCAACGAACTTGCCAATTGCCATTGCCAGGTTGACGAACAGCCCGATTCGAGTAATCCGGACGCCGGCATCTTTTTTGTTCGACGACGTCAGATAGACGTTGTCGTGATGGTGGTGGTGGTGGCCGTGACCGTGGCCGCCGTGGCCTCTGGTTTGGACAGCCATAGGGGGTCTGCTAGTCAATGCCGCGCGGGCGGCAGCGGGGGACCAAGTCGACGTCAATGATGGAAGGGAATGTTGTATCGAGGAAGACTTTTGTTGGTGCAATCTAGGGCTATAAGTATACAGCTTCCTGCAGTGTAGAGAGAACGTCGCGTGTCGTCGGAGTCTCTGGAGTACGTGGCATTGCTGCAGCTGGCCGCCGCGTCTCAGCGGCGGCAGGAGACTCATCAAGGGCCGCCAAGGTCTAGAATACGTAAGCCCCGGGGCTTATGGGCATGCTCTAAGAAAGCTGACGACGCCGGCCAGGGTGTGAAACGGAAGTCGCGAAGCCTTTGCTATTCAATTTTCCGTCACATCAATGAAGATCAGCGGGGGAGCAGAGTGTTTATGAGCTTTATCAATGTTTGTCGAATTGCAACATGCGAGCGGCGGCCGAGTTCGGCTGAGAACCGGAGAAGTTCTGCCGCTTGTCTTGGCCGTCGTCGTCAGACAGACAAAGTGAATGCCTGGAATGGAAGGAAATGGCGATTTTTATATCACTTATAGAAAGGTCGTATCTGAGCCTATAGGTAGGCGGTAGTTAACAGAAGCACATAGTCACCAGCATTGAATAATAACGAAGTAACAAAACGTAAGGAAGAATGCAGAATCAGGCAGCAAGGCTTTAGTGACATCACAGCGGGCTGGCCGAGTTCCGCCGGCTTGGGTTAGTCGTCACTTCGCAGTGCGTAGCTTCTGCTGGAGCTACCTCGCCCACCCGACACTGCGCTCACATCAGTCTATAGTTCAAATTATAGACTACAGACTGTATCGACACTATGCATCCATGTCTCCGCTGAGAATCCCCTACACCAAACCCTTCCCGCCCGCCATCATCTTCCCCAAATCCGCCAATAGCGTCGCCGGCGCAATCGACGCCATCGCCGACTTCTTTACGGCCCCTCCCTCGCCCTTTTTGCAGGGTATCGACGTCGGCAAGAATGCCCAAACCGTGATTTTGACTGGCGCCGGTATCTCGGTCGCATCGGGCCTGTCGGATTATCGTGGTGAGAATGGGACCTACGTGCGAAACAAGTCTTATCGTCCGACTTATTACCACGAATTCATCACCCGTCATGAAGCACGGAAACGGTACTGGGCACGAAGCTACGTGGGATGGCCGGGGTTGTTGAAGGCGAAGCCAAACACAACACACCAGGCGGTTGGGGATCTAGGAAGGAAGGGCTACGTGAGCAACGTAATTACGCAAAATGTGGACTCGTTTCATCTCGTTGCCCATCCGGAATTGGCAACGATTGAGCTGCATGGCTTCTTACGAGGTGTCGTATGTATCAATTGCCACAATCTGGTCCCTAGAGACGACTTTCAGCAGTCACTCACGCGGTTAAACCCAGCCTGGGGGGAGTACTTGGATGAAATGGTGCGGTCCGGTGCACTGGATACTAACAACCCGGAAGAACAGCGCAAGCGCGGGCTCAAGATCAATCCCGACGGCGACGTGGATCTTCCTCATGCGCCGTATTCCAGCTTTCGCTATCCTGCGTGTCCGCACTGTTTGGAGAAGTCGCCTTCACTTCCAGACGGCCAAACAGCGGTGGTCGAAACAGAGTCTGACGGCGCATGGTCGCCGTCATCGACAGCCGGGATACTCAAGCCAGCCGTCATCATGTTTGGCGAGTCTACAAGCCCAACAGTTCGCAGTGCAGCAGAAGAGGCCATCGATGATGCTGGACGACTTTTAATCATGGGCAGCAGTCTGGCGACTTATTCTGCGTATCGTTTGGTAGAGCGCGCACACAAGAGAGGCATGGCGATAGGCATCATCAACGTGGGTGGCGTGCGCAATGAGTCGCAGATATTCGGCAATCTTCTCAACGAGCGAAACTTACAGAACCATGTGCGATGTGATCATAAAAGCGAGACGGTGCTGCCTGAAGTGGTGTCCCGGCTGCCTGTGCTTGTCCACTAGATACAGAAAGCATCTTGTACAATAATATAATAAAAATCACCAATATAATAAATATCAATAGACTACTCGGGGGAAACGATCCTTGCGTGACGGTTCACACTGAAGAATCATGACCGAATTCTCCGCCGTGATTGGCTGTGGCAGAGCAAGGACGGGCGCCAAAGAAGATCCAGCGGAGCGGGCCTGTCTAAACTTATCGCAGGAAGGAAGGAGTCCAGCAGTACCTGCCTAGACTAACATGGATCATCTTATTGCTTCTTCTGCTTCTGCTTATGATCCCACTTCGGTCTCTACTTCTCCCCATCTACTGTCTTCATCCAGCTTGTCCACTCTTGTTTCGTCTCTCGTTGCTCCCAGTACTTTTCTTTTCGCCCATCCTTCGACCTCTACGACTTCTTCCGCCTACAGGAATTCCCCGCACATCCAACCGTCGCAACAAGTCCTTGAAACAGCGAGACCGACACGATCAGCCTTTGCCCTCAGGCCCATCATGGACAAGCCACAGCAGCCGAGCTCATTTCAGCAGTTGGAGAAAGTATGTGTTTGCCAGACGAATATGTGACATGCTTGCTAATTAGTCATAGCTGGGTGAAGGTACTTATGCTACGGTATGCGATCTATCCCAAGACCCCCTACCCAAATAGATGTCGTCTAACTGGAACAGGTCTTCAAAGGCCGCAACCGCCAGACCGGCGAAATGGTCGCCTTGAAGGAAATCCACCTCGACTCCGAAGAAGGCACCCCCTCCACCGCCATCCGCGAAATCTCCCTCATGAAAGAACTCAAACACGAAAGCATCGTCTCGCTCTACGACGTGATTCACACTGAAAACAAACTCATGCTCGTCTTTGAGTACATGGATAGAGACCTGAAACGATACATGGACACCAAAGGAGACCACGGCTCGCTGGACTATGTGACCATCAAATCATTCATGCACCAACTTATGCGCGGCATTGCCTTTTGTCATGAGAATCGGGTATTGCATCGTGATTTGAAGCCGCAGAATCTTCTCATCAATAAAAAGGGACAACTTAAACTTGCTGATTTCGGTCTTGCCCGGGCGTTTGGTATTCCCGTCAACACATTTTCGAATGAGGTTGTCACGCTTTGGTATCGCGCACCGGACGTTTTGCTCGGCAGTAGAACGTACAACACCAGCATCGACATCTGGTCGGCGGGTTGTATTATGGCAGAGATGTATACCGGTCGACCACTGTTCCCGGGCACGACGAACGAGGACCAACTGCAAAAGATTTTCAGACTTATGGGTACACCGTCCGAGAGGTCATGGCCTGGAATTTCACAATTTCCAGAATATAAGCCCAACTTCCACGTCTATGCCACTCAAGACTTACGACTGATCCTGCCTCAAATCGACCAACTGGGCTTGGACCTGCTTACTCGAATGCTTCAACTTCGACCAGAGATGCGAATCAGCGCGGCAGATGCGCTGAGACATCCATGGTTCAATGACCTGCCGCAGTTGCAAGCCCAGTTGCAGCAACATCATCAACAGCAGCAGCATCAGCAGCAGCAATCGCAATTACCGGGTTATGGTGGCATGGTGACGGCGCAGCAGGGCTATTAGTCGGGCAATTTTGGGTAATGAAAGACGAAAGAAATGACAGGCAGGTGATACCCGGAGACCCTTTTCAATCTATTGCATTCTACTCGATTTGATTGTTATTACGTTTGGGACGATTAATTGGCATACATTTCTTCGCTACTTCGGCCTCGTTCTGTCTAGTCTTTTCTTTCAATGGTACAATGGTATACATCAAAGTATGACCTCATTCCCTGCCCTAGTTTCAACTTGATCAGTCAGTTAAAGGAGCGATGTCACCATCTCTGCCGCAGTAGAAGTTGCGGTGGGAATTCCGAGTGGACGGCATGCCGTTGTCATCCACAACATGATCGGTGTATTTGTCCTTGCGCAACGTCCAAGTCAAATACAAAAATTTCTTTCACCGTCCGGATTAGAAGGGTCAATATGAGGTCCGGTGACACATGAACTACATACAATCCTGGAAAACTGTGTCACGAGAGCGTCTGGCGCGGCTGTAAGCTTGATCCAGTCTACGTACCTAGATAGGAAGAGGGATGTTCTGGATGAGACTGGGGTGATATTGGTCGGATTGCTTTGGCGGGTGTTGTTACGTCTCGGAGATCCACTGCTCGGTTTGATTCTGAATTGTCGGTATCGATGGGAAGAGTTGGTCTGAGCTTTGATATTTGGTAGTGTATGACACTATTATGAACATCCATCGTATTGTTTTTTTTTTGTCATTCATTGTAAGAGATTGGGTCTAGGTGCTGTTAGGGATCTTGCTGATAGTACTTCTGCCCATATCTGTGTCGAAAATGGGTACTGCGCTGTTGGCATACTTTCCCACTCAGGTATTGACCCAATCGATTTGGAAATTAACCTGATCGCCATTGCATACAAGTCAAATACTCTGGTACGACATTGTCAAACCATCCCCATCCAGCATCCCTGTCGGGTCAATACTCAATCCAGCAAAAGCCAGCAACACTGCCTTACCTAGAAATTCACAAAATATCTCTGTTGTTTCCCATTAATTCGCTTCTTGACAAGTTCCATTGAGAACCAGGCTGTGACCAAGCGGTCGAGGAGACCGGTTTCAATACAAGCCGGTGCCACAAGCCCTATTTTCCCGACAACACGAGCTCAAGCTATATCGTAGCAAGTTCTAGCTATCCAGGCAGACTTGTCTATCCGCTTTCCCATGACTCCCAGTGAGACGATCATTGGGTACTTTACCTACTGCTTCAATACAAACACAGCCCGTCTTTGTTCATAAAGCTGAGTTCAACTCATCTCAACTCAGCTGCTATGCCGTCCTTGCACATGTACCTATACATATACGTATAGGCGTATTCAAATGTACTTCAGCATACCACACACCCGGTTAAACATTTTTCATCGCGTGCATTAGCCTGACCGATATTCCCCCGCCCCATGTCGAGCCCCCATGCCAACCTGGTCGAAATACCGCCTGGGCCTCCTGGCCCTGCACATTCCAATTTGATAATACGGGGTAACTACTACTTCTCCGCTAGCGTTATGTGGAGTATCCAATAGGAAAACAAGTTCTAAATGTTGACCATGTCCTTAAGAGGCGGTATATCCAGAGTATAAGTATGTTGTTGTTCGTGTTTGTTACCCCTGTGAGACCCGAGTTCTGCTATTTTGACCATGCAGTTGACGTTTGCATTGAACTTTATGGGTATCTAAATAGTAGGAACCCCTTAAGACTATGTGAAAAAAGGCGGGGTAAACGCGTTTTATCTCACGTCAATAAGTGCTGTATATAATCTGTATGAAGCATTGCATCGAGATTTACGTCCCAGGCGCTTTCTCTCCCCTGGTTCAGCTGAAATCTGGACCGTTGGGCCCAGGTCTGTTTGGTCCGTTCGCATCACTTACCCGGGAAGGGGGTATTGTGTAGTTCATGTACTCGCTTCAAATGCCGGGTATAGGTACTGTCGGATGAGTACGTAAAATGTGCAAGCTCGGAAATAGGTAAGATGCATATTGAAATCGGTGTTGTGCAAGGTCGTGCTGCGCTGCTCGGAATATAGGTTCCCTTTCGTGCTCTCCGGTGCTGATCAAAATCAAACCATATAGTTCGTGTTGTGCGAGCTCCCCCTGAGACACTCTGTTGTGGACATATAATCGACTCGAGAAGTTTGAACGATAATCGAGCTTGATTATTAGATCCTACTATACTATACTTTGCAACAAAATCCATATACCCCCCAGCGAACAAATATGTCACTTTCTGACAGGCAACTCGATGCCATCACCGCCGCCGAAAGAGCGACCTCCATTCTCTCGGTCATCGGCACCACAATCGTCATCGGCACATTCCTGTCTTCTCCATCATTTCGCAAACCCATCAATCGCGTCGTGTTTTACGCTTCATGGGCAAATGTCCTCACCAATGTCGGGACACTTATCTCCAGAGCGGCGATTGTGCAAAAGGAGCATGGAAAGGTGCTGTGTCGGTTTCAGGCGTTTATCATTCAATGGTATGCCTTCCATTTCCTCTCTGAGCAATGAAATAGTGTTGATGAAGGCGGTGGTAGGTTAATGCCGGCCGATGCATTGTGGACTTTTGCAATGGCGTTCAACGTCTACCTAACCTTCTTTCATAAATATGATGCATCCAAATTGAAGCATCTAGAATGGAAGTATATCGTGCTGTGCTACGGCCTTCCATTCCTTCCGGCGTTCTCGTACTTTTTCATTTCGACTGAGTCCAAGGGTCCTGTGTATGGCTCTGCGACTGTAGGTCTTCCCTATTTCCCCTTTTTGGGATTAATTCGATTGTTCGACTAATTGATGCGTCAGTTATGGTGCTGGATATCCGTTGAATGGGACATACTCCGTATCGCCGTCTTCTATGGTCCAGTCTGGTTTGTGATACTGCTCACATTTGCCATATATGCTCGCGTCGGCATCGACATCGCCCGCAAACGACACATGCTTCGGAGCTTTAATAAAGAAGCAAGTATGATGATGGATGACCGGTTGAATAAGTTGTTTGAGATTCATGCTTCCAAAGTTATCCACGTTACCAGCGAGGCAGTAACTGAGCCATCTGTTATTGGGCAGACGCAAGGCAGCAGTAGCATCAGCAATCACAACGACATCAGCCAGAGCAGCAGCAGCAATATGAACGCCAATAACAACAATAACAATGAAATGGACACCAACACAACAGCCTTTCCGGCATACTCCGTCACCGTCGCCGGTGGTGAATCCTTCCCATTACCGCCCTCGGCAACTACAACAGTCGGAAGCACCAGCGTCAAAGTAGCACCGCCTCCGTCACGGCGTCACCAGCGAATGGAAATCAGTTCGGCTGCATTCGCATATCTGAAGTACGCAATGCTATACTTCATTGCACTCTTAGTCACATGGGTAAGCACATCCCTCTGCAACTTCCCCTGCATCAACAGGATTCAATTTTGACGTGACGATGTGTAGGTCCCCTCAACGATAAATCGAGTATACAGTCTCATCTACCCTGACGATGTCGTCTTCGGCCTCGAATTCGTATCAGCCTTTGTCCTTCCCTTGCAAGGGTTTTGGAATAGTATCATTTATATTGCCGTCTCATGGTCGACGGTGATGGAATTTGTGCATCATTTCCGCACGCGGAGGCAGCCGTCAGTTTCATCGGCCGGTGATATGAGACTGAAGCCGTACTTCAGTAATAAGAGTAGTGATAATAGTGATAGTCAGATTGGTAGGAGGGTTTCTGATGATACGGAGAGTACGACGCATTTTGCGAAGGATCCGGAAGGGGTGCAAGGGGTATGATTGATTGTATAGCAAATAATAATGTATACAAAAAAGTCACTTAGTGTTTAATATGTATAAGTCGAGTGATGTTGAATATTTTGACCATCGAAGGTGCGTAGTTGAATGAGAAAGGAAAAAAATTGACCAATAGGAAGGTTACCGCTGGCCTAGACGCGTCGCGTTAAGACGAATCTCCGCACTCAACCTTCCCCTCCTCAGACACTTGCGACTGGAGAGCATCGCAAGATCGAAAAAGACAGCCAGTACCTCTAAGCTACAATGTCGCAGCAACCGAGACAATACCAGGGGGAATCAGCCGCTTCTCCCTCTCCTCCCCCTCCAGCTCCAATCCAGCTCACCCCCGGACCACGCGCATCCCGACTCCAAGACATCTACAGCAAAGCCCTTCGCGCAACACTCAAAGCAAACTCCTACGAGAACTTCGCGTCCTGTTTTCCAACACCAGCCAGACATGTCCCCGCCAGCTTGGAATCTGTTCATCGTCAATTGAATGCGAAACTGGAGGAAGGCGCAACAGCTGAATTCAACGAGATTATTAAAGAGCGCGAGGTGGTCAAGGGTCTGAATGAGTTGGACAGATTAGTAGGTGAGGCAAGGAGGCGGAAGAGTCAGGGGGAAAGTGAGAGTGATGTGCCGTACGTTTACTCACTACCAACTTGCGGAAGGTCTAGTCTGACAAGTGATAGCCCACATATGCTCGACGCCGAGGGCTTATACAAAGCTCATCTCACGCCGTATTTGCAAGAAGCGCAGGTTGCGCTCAATGCCAAGATTGAAACAGCTCAGTCACAGAATGCTTTGCTCGCGGATAAAGTTTTGGCTCAAAGGAAAGAGATCGAGTCGTTACTCTCTGGTCTGGAGGCCGTGATGGCTGATCTGGAGGGCTCGGCGAAGACATCGACCGAATACAGCAAGGCGCACAATCTGCGACAAGAAAGCTTGCAAATTGACGAGGAGATGAAAATGCAGACCGATTCTTGATATTGTGGTAACCAAACGCTATATACAAGTTAAACGACATGCTCACATAAGCAGCGATTCGGCATCTGTCAGTCCGACCAAACCATCTTCGATCATTTCTTGCGCGATACCCATCACCTTTTCTGAATCTACACTTCTCAATTGGTCCATTTTGGATTTATCACCGGCCAGCGCGGCAGCGATTGCTTCTTTGCCGGAACCCTCCTTTTCTTGCTCTGAATCGCCATCTCTTCGCGCCAAAGCAGCAGCGCCACGGTAATATGTCTGCGCATTTTTCAAGAGCGTTGCCGCATTTTCATTTGCCACGGAATAACTCCAAGGTGGTCTACCCAACTGCCACCGCGACAATTCAACGTCCCCTCTGGCGATGTGGATTTTTGAAATATTCTCTGCGCTGGCCAGTTTTGAAGCTGCGGTCAACGATTCCAATGCTGAAGTTAATGCCTGCCAACGAGAAACAAGCGACTTTTGTACTTCTTCAACAGTACCTGCTGGAGGGTTATCTGCAACTGCGGAATTGAACGATGTCAGGGCCTCGGCTTTGCTGCATAGGCCTTCAGGGTTATCTGAGAGATCCAATTCAGGCGGGAAAGCGCCGCTCAGCTCCCTCTGGTATGTTTCCACGTCGGCTCTTCCACTTCGGTATAGCACCTCCGTCAACGCTGCCACGAATATTGCGCGTGCAAGTGCGACCTCCTGTTCTCTGTCCGTGCCTTCGACGTAAGCCGCGATCCTCGTTCGTAACAAGTCGTACGAATATTCTTCCACCCATGCCAGGCCATTCCCGCCGTTCAGGGCCAACAGACCGCATAGCGTCGCCAATGTCTCCAGCTGTGCAACGGCCGTATCGACAAGGGTGTCCTTCGTTACCGGTTCCACCACAGCAGCCCACTCTTCTTGCGATGGTACGTCGGACTCCGTATCCATTTCTTGGCTTGCTGGTTCTTCCGCCTCAGTCTGCAGAACCTCGCCAGCCTCCATCATCTTGATCTGTTCCTGCGACTCGGTGTATCTCAGCTCCTGCACGACCAAACATCTCTGAAACAATTCCAACGCCTCATTAAGATATTTCATTGCTTCCTGGATACGACTTTCATTGGGCCGTTTGGATTCCGTCAGCGCCTCTGCGATACTCGTCAAGACCTGTGCTGTGTTGAACAAAACATCCGCATTATCTTGATCAAGGACAAGCGCGTCGCGATGGGATTGTAAAGCGATGTGAAGGATTTTGATTTGCGGTGCTGGGAGCTGGGTAGCTAGTTTAGGATGTTGCGTGATTTCGTACTGAACGCGGGCTCTGGATATTGTCAGCCCTTCTTCTATGAGGACCCAAATGAAAAAGTATATGTGCATACTTGTTATAGGCCAAATCAAACGAGGTCGGATATTTGGCAAGCCCATTATCGTATATCTCGATAGCGCGCATGAAGAATCGCATCGCTTTGACTGCGTCGCCGGCTCGCCATTTTTCGCCGCCTTCTTCTTGATCAACGCCGGCTTGGAATCGTTAGCTGAATCATGATCGCGTAGTATCGAGATGGGATGTATACCCGCTAGGAATTCATCGGCAGTTTCTGGATCCTACCATCAGTCAGACAGTTAGTTGGTAGCTATGTAGCATGCGGACGAGACTGCGGGGAGATGAAAAGTCAACTTACAGCATGCTGATGTCTGCCCTTTTTCTTGGACTTGTTTTTTGCATTGTTCACTTCTTTGAGAAGAGATTTCCCTCTGGGCATTTTGTATTGAGTTCTCGAACCGGCTTCACAAAACGTTGGTTATTTGAAGTTTGAAGCTCAGGAAATAAATCGAGATCGTCATTTGTTTTTGGATGTGAGGATGCTGGCCAATCATATTCGGACTTACCCCACTACAACCCTGGTAACCCTTGTAGCTTTACCCTAGAGTAGTTTGGAAGCTATTCCTATGTATTTCGAATTCCGCCAGATTGGTCGTTCTACCTGCCAGAGGCCTAATCATGATTGACGGGTTGGCTCTTGAATAACAAGATCTTCATCTCATTAAAACGTCGTTCGTCATAAGAATTTACCTAATACATAATGCAAAAACAATGGACATAAATCCATGCAAAGAAAAGAGTATCAAAATCAGTTAACAACAATCAAGCCAGGGCCCGCTAATGTGGCATTCGCCACAGCCTGGTTTGAAGTGAAACCTCCAGCAGCAGACGTAGGTACAATAGCAAGTATAGTAAGCCCATTCAACAAATGCTCCTTGAATGGAAACGGCGCCCTCACAGTCACGGTCTGTCCGTCCTGGCTCAACACACTAAAAGGTAGCACAAATGGCACATTTTGCTGATTAATATACGCAACCTCATAATCCGTCGCGTGCGCTCCGCTCGGCAACGAAAAGCTCAATTCGACGACTTCCTCGGAACTGGTGACGGGATCGAAAGTGCTGATGACGGTCAGTGGCTGCATGACATGCAACTCTTTGAAGGCATCAATCTGATCCACGTTGGGACAGGAGCCCGGCACAATGAAATCCTGATTAAGCGCATTGAATGCGAAATCGCGCACGGAGTTTGTCAAAAATGGCAGTTCGCTAGGGATCTTGCGTTCGAGCACCCGGAAGAAGCCCTGTTGTTCCCCTTCTTGGCCGATGACAGAGGAAATGTCCTGTGTTAAGGCGGCGTCGCCGTGAAGGCCCATGTTGAGGACGACGTTTTGCAGGGTGCCGAGTACAACGGAGGTGAATGTTGTGGCAAGGCTGATGGCTTCGTCGAGTGTGGACACGGGGAAATCGTAGAGACATGGTTCTACGGGGGTTTGGTTGAAGTGTTTGAGGGCGGTGATCGCGTCGAGCGCATGTAGCTCTTCTTGCTACGTGGCTAGTCAGTATATGGAATCGACTGTCACAAATACCATTGTTCACTCCGTGACACTTACAGCGACAATTGCAGTTAACGCATCAAGTCCCAAAGTCCTTGCATTTGAGTTCTTAATCACAAATCCAGGCTCGTTGTTGGAAATGTTGGTCAAAAGCTGTTGGAAGAAGGCAACCTCAAACTGTTCCTGGGCAGCAATCACTTGAAGACTGATGATTGTGTCGGGATCAACAGAGGCTGGGAGTGTACCATTGGAAAGAGTGCCGTGAGCTCTCTGCTCAATGTTGAGGACTTGTTGATCATTTGGGGCTGGAAACCCATCGATACTCTGGAACTCGTCGCTGACATTGTTGTTGATTGAGCGACGCTCAACGGGAGCTGCTGTTGAGAAGGCTGCGAGGCTACAGAGAGCCAGAGCGATGATATTCTGTCGCATTCTGTCGTCTCGCTTGAGTTTTGGAAAAGGTAAGCTGTAGATATCGTGTTGCTTGGAATGGAATTTTCGTTGCTGAATTATGTTGTTTCGAGGGAGTGTGACTAACAATGACAGACAACAGGAAACAACGGGTCTCACACTTCTCTTTATATCAGATGCCATCTCATTGTAGTCATTGTGCTACGTGATACTAGAACACCGTCATTCCTATTCCGATCAGATACGAAAGCCAAGCTCTTAACGAGTCACCGCGAGTTTGCAGACCCAGCCTCCACAAAACCCAGTCATGGTTCAAAGCTTGACTCGTTGTTCTTCAGAAGTGACTGGAAGCCACTACAACGCACCGTGGACTTCGATTGCAGTACACATAAGAGAATAGAAACGCCGTGGCCAATGACCACACTACCGAGACAGCCGAGCTGAAAGTAAACACTGACATGGATATTGATCGGCTGTGCAGATAAAAAAGCGAAGAAAAATAAACAAAAATAAACAGTATTATAAAGCAACAATGCTCTACTTTCTGGCGCAGGGATGAAGAAGATGTTGAAATCGCTGCGATTCGCCGTTCATATGACCGGAAAAGGAAAGTCGGGCAGCTGAGAGGCTTAGCTTTTTCTTCTTCGGGACGGTTTATGTCGTCGTTATTAGGTCTATTGTACCACGTAGATCGGCCTCTTGTATGATTACTGGATACAAATAAGCAGCACCCAAAGTAAGAGCACTATAATTTCACTCTTTCAATAATGACCTTGTCATTGAGCGTTGCGGCTGAAGCCTATGATATCCCCAAGTAAGTAACCAGCGCGGCGGGTAATTTTAGGGTTGTGATCTATTTTTGGAGTAGGGCTTGCTGTCCGTGCATCACCATAAAGTTTGAGTGTAATAGCCACGTTCTGCCACCTTTGAAACACTTTGAGATTTCGGAAATTCAGATAAGGAGAGTGGTATGATCTATTAGCTGTCTATGGGTAAGCCGATATCCATAGCTCCGTCGTCAAAGAAGTTCAACTTTCGTCGTTGAATTACAATATGCCAAATTCGGAGTATGTATGGCCACTCATTGAGTAGATCGGGCCGTTATTTCGACGCACCTAAGCGAGGTATTATAAATGATTCCATGACTTTCCCATTCAGAGCGGAAGGTAGAAGAATAAAAATAAAAACAGTCCCGCAGTGATATCAACAGCTTGTCTACCTTCTAGTAGGCCCCGAGAAATACATGGATATGATCATAATTTGCCAGTCCTCTTCGCAGTCCAAGTAGCCATAGCATCCATCAACGCCGGACTCAAAGCATCATACGTCTTCAAACCCGCACTCTCGAATTTTCCACGCACCTCATCCATCCTTTCAGGCTTAAACCCTTGCTCGATGATACTGGAAACAAAAGCTGCAAACTGCGGTTCCTGCCATCCGTTTGTGTCTGAAAGCTCAGTATGCACAAAGTCTAGCCCCTTGAACGGGTGCTCCTTATGAATACGGCCGAACATGTGCACACCACACTGCGAGCACGCGTTTCGCTGAATAACAGCCTCGGGGTCGACGATGGTTAACTTGTCGCTGTTGGCGGTGATTGAAACTTTATCGACGGGGATGACGCCCACAACAGAGAAGAGGGAGCCAGGTGGTTTCCAGCATTTGGAGCAGCCGCAGGCATGGTTGTGGACGACATCGGAGTTTAGAGTGACTTCGACCTTGTTGCTGGGGCAGTGGCAGTAGAGCTTGCCGCCGGAAAAGTTGGGTTGACCTTTAGTTATACCATTGTTGATGTGAGGGTGCAGATTCAAAGTCATTGTGATGACTGTCCAAGTGGATGATAGGGGTTAGGGCTGTATATTTGATTGTTTTGAGGAGGACGGATACACATCGAAGTGGCCTCGATACGATATGAGAGAGTTGCCTTTATACCTGGTCATTCTGTACCTATTTGCTATCCTCTCCAAAGAAGATAGCCATGGAGACACCCAAAAAGTCCTTCCTGACATCTCATGTTCATCTACCACGGAAGATCGACTTACTCCAACTATTATCCCCGCTTCAAAGAGTTCTGGACTTTGCGATAGCCCGATGCCTTCCGTGGTGGCAGACCAGGGAAGAACGTCCGAAATCGCGTTCATTCTCCAAAAAAGGAAATTATCGGAGTCTCACATCACGTGCCGGGGGGGGATAGTACTTCTTTTCTTCAAGGGGATCTGTGATCCTTGCAGGATCACGTATCGTCGCTCGATTGACTCCTAACATTTGCGTTTCTGACGCGATCCTAGATACTTTTCTTTTTTTTTTCATTATGTTCCCCGCACAAAGGTCTGCGTATCTCTCAAAATGTGTTATGCCCTCCCCTCATGCGGAGATAAAAAGATTCGAGCGACGATTCGGAGTCGTCGGAACGGCAGATTTCCTGAGGAGACATCAATGCCAGTGTGACATATATCTTGGAGCATGATCCTTGCAAAATAAGTCGATGTTATGCATCTTTCTCTCTCAACCTGCCGTGAGTACGGGGCATTATCGGGAGCATCGGGAAGCTCGAGGGCATGATTATTCACAACCTCATATTAAGGCAATCCTCTAGTTGGCAGGACCCGAAGTTCGTTTTCGATTCGGTCCTAGATCATTGACATCTCACTCGTGACTCGTAATGTTTGTCGAATTCATGGATCATTTCACATACATGGCCAACTCCCCCACTACGGTGAAACAGTCAGTACACGACGTTGTCTGGGTAAGATGATGGGGACTTCGCTCGGTACTCAGCGAACCTACGGATCAAGAAAAATGCCGTTAGCCCACAGCAATTTTGATTTTAGGTTCTCGATGGGTCGTTGACTCACGACGCAAGTGATAATAGCATGAAGCTAATCCGGTTCGGTTAAGTACCTCATACGTTTGACAACGTGGAGTTGTGTGACTGCAGTAATCGGACAGCTGAAACAGAGCCTAGGCTGGGCAACTTGCAAGATTAGGCAAGGTACGGAGTAACGCTTTCCGCGGGTCACGCGAATAAACAGCCTTAAATGCCATGCTATGTATTCGTAATACAGTATACACATCTTTGAATACATCAATGTAAGTTTTACTCGGCTTCTGATTGGCTGTTCTGCACTTGAAACCAGGGCTACACGTGGCTTGCGGCAGAGTCGTCTTGTATGAAGTACTATGAACCAGTAAACTTCTTTGTTGCCCCTGGTCGTTAACTCGCTGGTCCATCTTTCAACGGGCAGCTTAAAGAGCAAGTATTTCTATAATTGTGTTGCCTTGACTTTTTCAAGTAGACGATGACACTTCAGCTACGAGGGAGCGACGGATGGAGTACACTATGAATCGGTAAATCCCTACAATCTCTTCAAGTGAATGCGTAAATGTTAAATCATAGTGATCGTCAACCATTGAACCCGGTTCGTTCTCTGTAAAATACGAACGGTAACCAGGCAGTAAGGCAATACGAAACTAACAGAGCCCCTCAAGAAGTAAAAAGGACGAAGATCCTCGGACGACATTCCCTTCTCAGTGCTCGACCAAGGTTGGCTGTGACTGACTCTCATAATCGTCATCTTTGCTCTTCTCCTCTAACGCAGCTTGTCTTTGGCGATTCTGTATCTAGCTGCTATACTGCTGGATGACGCCTCTTGCGAAGATTGAAGGTATACTACGATAATCACCACACCCGACCCAACCCTGCTTGCCGCGTGATCGTCGTTCCTCATCGAAGAACTGCCTCGTGCGAAGAAAAGGGGAACTTTCCCTCGGCAACTTGCGCAACATTTACGGAGAACAACTGGCTTCTTCTCCACTACTTTTGCGAAAACATATATACATACGATTTTATCGATAAACGAACATTTATTACATATACGCAATGGCCCGTACATCGTTGGAATCCGAACGGCCGATCATGACTGGTTCGGTAAGATTATACCTTTCTGTACTCACTGAATTGGAACTTGCTACATGACAGCTTGCGCCAAATCAACAAAGATAATCTTAACTGATTTGTTGATTATAGAACCGCAACTCAAAGCGTTTCTCGACCTACAGCGGTGTTCCTTCTCTCGCTTCTACCGACACCACCAGCACTCTCCCCAGCGGCGACCGCATGGCCGAAATCAAAGAATATACCGACGGCGTGGAACGCCTCGAAAACAAACCCCTCAGTCAGCAGCGCTTCGTGCCTACTGCCGAAAAGACGGACAACCTGAATAAACTCGCTCTCGGCGCCAAGGTTGAGCGCGCGCTCGGAAGGAGGATGACTGGACAGGATGCTGTTATGCGAAAGCCCGTCGTTGCTGTTCTTGATGAGAAGAAGGCGTTGGATAACTAAAAGTCAACTTCGCGTTCGTTGGTTGCTGGCTGTGAATATTCTACTTGGTTTTGTCGCGGGTGATGGTATTGTACAATGGGAACTTGCAGGCCATCATCCCATGCTACTTGCATTTGATGCTGTCTATTCTCTTTGGTTCTTTCAACGGAGTCGCATGATTCTCATTCTCATTTTTTCTCTCTCGCTGCTCTGGTACCAGATTTTTCCTTTGTCCATTTACCTCTCACATTGATTACCCCATCGTGCTGTAAATAGCACGCTTTGCATGTTCATTCTGATGCTTGACTCGCTTTTATGTTGGACTTACGTTTCTCTCATCTCTGCTTTTACATTTTAAATACTTGATGTCAATTGAATATAGATTCGAGTCTCGAAGGTTTTGCATGAACATGATATCAGTGCCTGATCTAGAGGCATGGATCAGCCACAACTAGGCAGCGTTATATACGAGGGCAAGTTTCCATCATCCTCAGTAAATAGTCTAAACGAATTATTTGGACCATCATCTCAATCGCATCATATACTCTACACTCAACTCGCAGAATATCAAGTACAGCTTAGTCAGAGTCTTCAGAGCACGGGCCAATCACGACGTCGCACAAGCTTCGAGATACGCGGGCGGACTCCATCGCTCTTTCCTCTTCTCTGCTTCTTCTTTCCTTTCCCTTCTTTCCCTCTCGCTTCTCCTCCTCCTCCATCCTCTTCATTAATCAATCATCCCACTTCATTCTTCTACTATTCAGCCCATTGATTCTTCTTCTGCTACATCTTCTAGAGAAGTCCCGTTCTCATTCTTATCTATTGACGAAACACATTTGCCCCATCTTTTTTCCGCATCGCACTTGATACCGTCAATTCGAATTGCCGATTCGTTGTTCCTCAACCCTCTGCAAACAAAATATTTTCTTCTATCACACGGAATTTCCTCGAGACTCATTCTCCGTTGGAGCACATTTGATATCTGTTGTCCTGATCTGATTCGAATCTTACTGCCGACGGAGTTCGAATTTCTCATCGCATTTAGCGTCGCACAGTCTTGATATCATATTTTTCGATTCTGTACAGACATCGTCCATCGTTCCAGGTAAGTGTAAATATCGCAATTTCCTCCCTATACAGCTGGTGTATACTCTGCTTACAAAAGAAATCTTTATGGCTTCTTTGCTAACGTGTTTGATGACATCCTTTCAGGTCGCAAACGACGTGATCGGTCCATTTCCTTTTTTGCCCCATTTTAATTCGACAGTCAACCCAGGTGGCTTCCACGCTACGATTGACCTTTGCTTTGTCGACCGACCGCATCTCACCCTTCTCATCAGCACTTAGACAAAAGTACACCTAGATTCTATTTCAAACTTTCTGCAGAAATCATGGCGGACACACCTCAAGCTCCCGTTAACGGCACCTATGCTGCTCCTCCCAACGCCTACCCCGATATCTACTTGTCTCAAAATACCATGAATAACGCTGCCCCCAGTTACCATCCTGGCCCTGTCTCCACACCATCAAATGGGCCAGCTTCCGAGAGCAAGACTGATATTTCCAAGGACGAGGTCGGCTGGTACTTCGTTGAGCAATACTACACAACCATGAGCCGAAACCCAGAGAAGCTTCACCTTTTCTACTCACGTCGGTCTCAGTTCGTCTCTGGAGACGAGGCCGAAAATGTCCCCGTTGTTGTTGGTCAGAAGGTGAGCGATTTCATCAAATCATTGTATATTTATGACCATCGCTAACACGATATAGGCCATTAGCGACAAGATCAAGGAACTCGATTTTCAGGAGTGCAAAGTCCGTGTCTTGAACGTCGATTCGCAGGCCTCCTTTGACAACATCCTTGTCGCGGTGATTGGAGAGATTTCCAACCGCGCTGAACCTTCCCGCAAATTTACTCAGACTTTCGTTCTCGCCCAACAGCCAAATGGCTACTATGTTTTGAACGACATTTTCCGATACCTTGCAGATGACGACGAAGAGGTCGTTCCCGCTGACGAGGAACCCGTCGTTGAGCCTGAAGTAGCTGCCGAGCCTGAGCAAGCAGAGACTGCTGCAGTCGATGCAGCTGAGACTGAAGAAGCTGCACCTTTGGCGGATAGCGAAGAGGCAGTCGCCGAGGTTGATGCCAAACTTGAGACTATTGCTGCCAATGGCGAACCTGAGACCGTTGAAGAACCTGTCGCCCCTGCACAGGTCAATGGCGATGCTGAACATGAGAAGCCCGCGGTTCCTGTGACTCCTGCCGTGCCTGTTGTACCCGCTGAGCCTGAGGCCGTCAAGCCAGAGGAGCCTCAGAGTCCCGAATCTACTCCGGCCGTTAGCACTCCCAAGGAACCTGCATCAGCACCCAAGGAGTCTGCTCCTCCTGCCAAGGCTGTTCCTAAGACATGGGCTACCATCGCGTCCAGCAACCGTGCTGCTGCTGCTGCGGCCGCGGCCGCGGCTGCCGCTGGTACTCCTGCCGCTGCACCTCAGCCCAAGCCTGCCGCAACTGCAACCTCATCCCAGCAACCGGCCAAGCCCCAGCAAGAACAGCCCGCTGCTGCCCCCGCGACGGAAGCCCTTGCTACCAACAGTCAGGCTGCTACAACGGAGGCTGGATGGCAGACTGCTGGTCATGATCACGGCAAGAAGCAGTCTCGTGCTGAAGAGAAGTACCCTGCATACATCAAGAACGTTACCGAGAAGGTTGACGCTTCTTTGTTGCGTACTGTTCTCTCTCGTTTTGGAAAGCTTACTCACTTTGATGTAAACCGTTCAAGGGTATGTTCTTCAATTTACTCGAATTCCTATACATGCTAACATGTGTTTTTCCACAGAACTGCGCTTTTGTCGACTTCGCCGACCAGGCCGCGTATAACGCTGCTGTCGCAGCCAATCCTCATCAGATTGGAACCGAGCAGGTTACTGTCGAAGAGCGACGCGTTCGTAATGGAAATGTAGGAGGTGGCTTCACAGCTGGCCGTGGGGGCAGTGGTGCTAACCGCGGCCGTGCCGATGGCCGGGCTGGAAGTCAGGGTCGCGGTGGTAGCGGCTTTCAACGCGAGCAAGGACGTGGTGGATTCGCAGGTCGTGGCCGTGGCGGCAGCAACGTCAATGGCAACAAGCGTAGTCAGGCACAGGCTGCTTAAATGGCGACGTGTTATTCTCACGTATTGATGCCGAAATGAAACACAAGAACTACAGAAAGCAACCTCAACAGCCATTTGGTTTGATCATCGGTTCGCGGGTTATTTGTACGACAACGTTTTTTACGGCATATACATACATACACCAAAGGGCATTTCCATGTCATTTTTTCGACAGGCAGTGTCTCCATTTGGTGATGATTTCTTACAACGAGCATGTTAGCGGTTTGGGAAAAGTCGCTTTTTCATTATTTTCCTCTTTTGTTTGGTTGTTTTCTTTTCTATGTCTCTACAGGCGCGGGTCTTGTCTTTGTTGGACCAATTTCATCTACCAGACCGGTTGATTTACTTGATTCAGAAATTTTTCTTGTATCAAATTTTCCCTTTCTTCTACCCACGGTTCGTTTCTCTCATGTTAGAATACGTTTCTATCTGTCTTAATCGGCTACTATGATTTGACCTCGTTGTTTTTGTTCGATTTTCATTCTACCCTTGTGTTACTCTATTTCAGCATAGCGAGTCCCAATAAAGGGGGAATTTCATTTCTCTTTTCCTTTAATATTCCCATCTGTCTTCTTCACTTATCACCGAATTTCCCTGGGATGACTGGCAAAGTGGGTTTATATCCATGTACAACTAAAACAAATCTTGATCTCTATGTTAGAAAAGAAATACCTCAACTACTATCAGAATGTCTGACACCTACTGCCTACCTGATATTTTACAACTAGCATGGTACATAGAAAGATATGGACTGTATTGATTCATCCTATGTTGAATAGGCCTACCAATAAACAAAGTCACTGCAGTACATTGATCAGTAGATACATAGCTTTCCTTCAGAACAAAAGATAATGAGCGACTATAGTTAACGTTAACCCGGGACCATTTGCTACATAGTCCTCGCCTGCCTCGGTGGGGAGACAAATTCCCCTCACTCACGTCAACCTTGGGATCTTCGAAGGACGCTCTTTATCTAGGGGGAGGCGGTGGGAGTGGTAAGAGTGCAATTGTCGATGGTGACCGAGGAGA